>CM062297.1:766633588-767374684 GCA_031216915.1 Pictodentalium vernedei
ATTTGTCTCTTCAGACTTGTGTGGTGTTAATGTGGGGACATTTTCAGTTTCTGCATTAACAATATCAGGCTGCATCATTAAATTATTTTCAACTTCAATTATTTCAGTATTCTGCTCTGTATTTTCATTTTCTACCTTGCATTCAAAGTCAGACAAAAAATCATCTGGGGTGATGGACAACAAAAGAAGGTCAATAGGGTTACCACTGTCACTTTTGTCATTGATATTGTCATGACTGGTGCCGGAACTGGTGGTAGGCTTGCTAACATTGTCTAAATTATTGCCATATCCAGTACTGCAATCCAATTCATTTTGTGTTATAACTTCGGAATTAGAGTCCATTTCCTCCTCAAAAAAGTCACTGGTCACTGTGAAATCTCCATACATTTTTATCCTTCTTATTATACCCCATCAAGTTGCTGGGGTATAATGTTTTTGACTGGTCCGTCCATCAGTCCATCAGTCCTACTTGTTTTCCGGACTTTTTTTCTACACGCTTCCAGATATTGAGCTGATTTTTGGTATGTGAGTCTAACATAGTGGCCTACAGATCAAGTTTGCATTTTTTTCCACTCCACTGATTTTACCAAAATTACGGCCCTTGGACTCTGAAAAATTCATCAAAATTACAGTTTTCCGGACTTTTTTTCTACACGCGTCCAGATATTGAGCTGATTTTTGGTATGTGAGTCTAACATGGTGGCCTACAGGTCAAGTTTGCATTTTTTTCTGCTCCACTGATTTTTACCGAAATTACGGCCCTTGGACTCTGAAAAATTCATCAAAATTACAGTTTTCCGGACTTTTTTTTCTACACGCTTCCAGATATTGAGCTGATTTTTGGTATGGGAGTCTAACATGGTGGCCTACAGATCAAGTTTGCATTTTTTTCCGCTCCACTGATTTTTACCGAAATTACGGCCCTTGGACTCTGAAAAATTCATCAAAATTACAGTTTTCCGGACTTTTTTTCTACATGCTTCCAAATATTGAGCTGATTTTTGGTATGTTAGTCTAACATGGTGGCCTACAGATCAAGTTTGCATTTTGTTCCACTCCACTGATTTTTACCGAAATTACGGCCCTTGAACTTTGAAAAGTTCATCAAAATTACAGTTTTCCGGACTTTTTTCCTACACGTTTCCAGATATTGAGCTGATTTTTGATATGTTAGTCTAACATGGTGGCCTACAGAACAAGTTTGGGTTTTGTTCCGCTCCACTGATTTTTACCAAAATTACGGCCCCATAGACTTTGAAAAGTTCATCAAAATTACAGTTTTCCGGGCTTTTTCTCTGCTTGAATTCTTTCAATACCGTTGAAACTACAGAACACTGTTTTCTGCAGTATTCCTAGAATCTATGTTTATTTTTAAAAAATGATTAGAGCTTGAAATATCGGGGCGCGTGGGGTATGTGAGTGTGCTCACTAAGGTTCTTTCATTTTTCTTGTTTATTTTTGTTTTTTGGTGGTCGATTCAACTTCATTCACTTTTATACACAGAGCAGATGACACGTGCATTTGTTTATTTACACTTTCCTAATTTGGAAGTTCCTAATTTGGGGAAATGTCAAATGAAACATCAATCATCATGTCCCCCGCCTTTCACAATCGAACTTGTATGCTTTTCAACGCAGGGTTTCAATTGATATAATTTGTATTTTCTTTGTTGATTGTTGTTCGTTTTATTGTTAGGCAGTGTTGAAATGTGTCATATATTCTAAAACTAAACATTTAAGCTACGGTCAGCATTTGAAAAACATCGGTTCATTACGAATTTGCGTGCGCTTCCCTTATTTGGAAAATCGTACCGCCCCATTGAGCATATACATCCCAAAATTAACATTACACCAGTCAGTACTGGCATTAAATCGAGTTTTATTTTTGAATACTTTTTAGCTCACCGAAAGGAGCTTAACTTATCACTTGCCGTCTGTCGTCCGCCGTCGTCAACATTTTTCAAACGACTTCTCCTCTGAAACCACTGGTCCGATTTTCATGTGGATGTTCATTACTATATGACAATTCATGTTTGTTCAAATGAAATGGCCACGTCCCTTGGGGGCTCTGTATGGGGCATTACTCTGATAGCACCGTATGAATTATAGAAAAATTATTAAAAAATCTTCTTCTCCAGAACCAGTGGGCAGAATCTTTTGATATTTGGTATGCAGCATCTTGGTATGGGTCTGATCCAAGTTTGTTCAAATCGACTCGACTCCCTTGATCCCTATAGGGGCATGAATTTTTCCTTAGTGCAATTTAAGGAAAAATCTTCTCCAGAACCAGTGGGCAGAATCTTTTGATATTTGGTATACAGCATCTTGGTATGGGTCTGATTCAAGTTTCTTCAAATGGAGTCCCTTGATCAATTTTGGAGCTCACTATGGGGACCTGAATTTTTACTTAGTGCAATTTAAGAAAAAAAATTTTAAAATCTTCTTATCCAGAACCAATGGGCAGGATCTTTTGATATTTGGAATACAGCATCTTGGTATGGTTCTGATTCAAGTTTGTTCAAATTGAGTCCCTCGATCAATATTGGGGATCACTATGGGGTGTGAATTTTTACTTAGTGCAATTTAAGAAAAAATCTTTAACAATCTTCTTCACCAGAACCAGTGGGCAGAATCTTTAGATATTTAGTATGCAGCATCTTGATATGGGTTGGATTCACGTTTGTTCGAATTGAGTCTTTTGATCAGTATTGGGGCTCACTATGGGGGCGTGAATGTTTACTTTGTGAAATTCAAGGAAAATTCTGTTGATGTTTTAGCTCCACAGAGAGTATAGATTTACTCTGTAGAACCTTAAGAATAGCTTTTGATAAATTTTTTGTCTTAACAGTATGTTTTCGGTGAGCGCCTAAGGCCCCCTGGGGCCTCTTGTGTTAATTAATTATGAGTGTTCTTTATTGTTTGCTCGCAATGGAGGTCTTACATACGGCATATATTCTTATACCGGCACAACTCATTTAATTACGTTTTAAGTGATGACCTTCACTTCGTTTCCACAGATTTCTGGCATGCGAAAATCAGGTCAAGATATCACAACCTTTCAAATGGAATGCAGAGGTCAACATAGTATAGTCCATTTCCAACTCCCTACTAGGGTGGTAATTTTTCGTGTGTTAAATCAATGGGGAAAATTTATCAACCTACTAGGTGAATAAAGCAAAAATTTATCAAAGGCTTCTGTTGTTGGAATAAACAGCCATTTATGGGATAAAAATTGTCAACAATTCCGTTAGTACACCTTATAGGTCACATCTCTCACCCAATCTTTTTCATATTTCATATGTAGTTCTTTTGCGTGGAAACGTGATTGAAAGACTTGGCATTACTGGAACTTTCTATTTAGTTCAGTCCCTTCTTGTACAAGTTGAGCTGCAGTGTGATTGACACGTTCATTTGTGACAGTTATTGCAGCATACAATTTCTTTTTGTCCCTGTCTTTCTGATCCCTTTCCACTTATACTTTTATTTCTCTTTTTCTTTCTCCCAATAACCCACTTTTATTTCATTCTAGACATCCTGATCCAGGTGAGTGTTTTAGGATCACTTGAATCTCGGGTTTATATTACATACATATATTATACAATTATGGACGTTTATGGTGGTGAATATAATGTGATATGAACCACCACAGAAGTCTATAACTGTTTTATTAGCTCACCTGACTGAAAGTCAGGGTGAGCTTTTCTTATCACTCTTCGTCCGTCGTCCGACCGTTGTCCTGTGTGAAAGTGGTGTTTGAGCCTCTTTCTCCTAAACCACTGGCCACATTTTAATTAAATTTAATGTAAGTAGTGGTTATATAGGGGCATTTTGATTTTTATGCCAATTAGGTTTCGGAACATATTGAGCAGAGGTGTGAGGAAAAAATGGCCAAATTTTTTGAAAATCTTCTTCTAATGAACCACCAGTAGCAGAGACTTGATATGTGGTATACAGAGTCCTTTTGAGGTTTAGAATCAAGTTTGTTCAAGAGAAGTTTGTTGGGCATTATTTGTCTTCGTTATGGGAGGGGCAAGAATTTTTGCCACTCCCCAAATTTCTATTTTCCAAACCGAGAGGCAGATTTGAACCAGATTTTATATGAGGGCTTATTGGGTCATAAGTACTTAATTTATGCCCAATTTTTTTTCCCCGTCGCCCCATTGGAACTGCTGGAGCTAAAAATAGAAAAAAATTAACGCCCATATCTCCAAAACTACATGGCACTGAGAATTCTTATTTGGTGTGAAGCTTCCTTAGGACCAACAGAGTGGAATTAAAAAAAAAATTGCCATCGGTTTTATCAAGGGGTACTTTTTTGAGGATTTTGCAAAAGTGCTGAGTCAGCATTTTTTTAACACTGTGGATAATGGGAGAAACATGTAAGACTACTTTTCTCCTGAACCACAGCTCCAAAAGCTTTCAAATTTCACATATAACATTTTTGGATGATTGATTCACATGTTTATTGAAATCATTTGCCTGGGTCCATATTTGGGCTCTCTGTGGGAGCCCAAATGTTTAAATTAGTCCTGTATGATGAATATTCTTTAAAAATCTTCTTCTTCAGATCCACCAATAAGAATCTTTTTATAACTGATACGCTGCCTTCTTAGGGGGGTGAGATTCAAGTTTGTTCAAGCCAAGTCCCTGGGTTCATATTTAGGCTAAAATTGGGGGGGGCCCCGTTCTGGACTTAGAAATTTTGGACCAAAATCTGGAAATTTTTTTTTTTTGTTTTTTATGCGTTTCAGTCAATTTTAAGACAAAATTTTTTTTTTTTTACACCGAAAATTTGGGGTCCGGGTTTTTTTTTTGGTTTTTTTTTTTTTTTTTTGGTTTTTTATGTGTTTCGGTCAATTTTAAGACAGAAAAAAATTATTTTTTTTACACTGAAAATTTGGGGTCCGAGTGGGACTTAGAAAATTTTGGACCAAAATCTGAAATTTTTTGTTTGTTTTTTATGTGTTTCGGTCAATTTTAATTGGGTTCATATTTAGGCCGAAAATTGGTGGCCCCGTTCTGGACTTAGAAATTTTGGACCAAAATCCAGAATTTTTTTGTTGTTTTTATGTGTTTTGGTCAATTTTAAGACCCCAAAAAATTTTATTTTTTTTACACTGAAAATTTGGGGTCCGGGTGGGACCAAAATCCAGAATTTTTTTTGTTTGTTTTTTATGTGTTTCAGTCAATTTTAAGACAAAAATTTTTTTTTTTTTTTTTATGGTGAAAATTTGGGGTCCAGGTGGGACTTTCAAATTTTGGACCAAAATCCAGAATTTTTTTTTTGTTTTTTATGCGTTTCGGTCAATTTTAAAACAGAAAAAAATTATTTTTTTTACACTGAAAATTTGGGGTCCGGGTGGGACCAAAATCCGGAATTTTTGTTGTTTTATATGTGTTTCGGTCAATTTTAAGACCCCAAAAAATTTTATTTTTTTTACACTGAAAATTTGGGGTCCGTGTGGGACCAAAATCAAGAATTTTTTTTTTTTTTTTTTTATGCGTTTCAGTCAATTTTAAGACAAAAATTTTTTTTTTTTTTTACAGTGAAAATTTGGGGTCCAGGTGGGACTTTCAAATTTTGGACCAAAATCCAGAATTTTTTTTTTGTTTTTTATGCGTTTCGGTCAATTTTAAAACAGAAAAAAATTATTTTTTTTACACTGAAAATTTGGGGTCCGGGTGGGACCAAAATCCAGAAGTTTTGTTGTTGTTTTTTATGTGTTTCGGTCAATTTTAAGACCCCAAAAAATTTTATTTTTTTTACACTGAAAATTATTTGGGGTCCGGGTGGGACCAAAATCCAAAATTTTTTTGTTTGTTTTTTTATGCGTTTCAGTCAATTTTAAGACAAAAATTTTTTTTTTTTTACAGTGAAAATTTGAGGTCCAGGTTTTGGACCAAAATCCAGAAATTTTTTTTTGTATTTTATGCGTTTTGGTCAATTTTAAAACAGAAAAAAATTATTTTTTTTTACACTGAAAATTTGGGGGCCGGGTGGGACTTAGAAAATTTTGGACCAAAATCCAGAATTTTTTTTTTGTTTTTTATGCGTTTCGGTCAATTTTAAGACCAAAAAAAATTATTTTTTTTACCCTGAAAATTTGGGGTCCAGAGGGACCAAAATCCGGAATTTTTTTTTTTTTGTTTTTTCTGCGTTTCAGTCAATTTTAAGACAATTTTTTTTTTTTGTTTACACTGAAAATTTGGGGTCCAGGTGGGACTTTAAAATTTTGGGCCAAAATCCAGAAATTTGTTATTGTTTTTTATGCGTTTCGTTCAATTTTAAGAAAAAAACATTTTTTTTTTTTTACCCTGAAAATTGGGGGTCCGGGTGGGACTTCGAAAATCTTGGATCAAAATCCGGAATTTTTTTTTTGTTTTTTATGCATTTCGGTCAATTTTAAGACAAAATTTTTTTTTTTTTTTACCCTGAAAATTTGGGGTCCAGGTGGGACTTAGAAAATTTTGAAAATTAGTTTTTTGTTTTTTTATGCATTTTAAGAAGAAAAAAAAAATTTAGGCTAAAAGTATTTTGTTTGGGAAAAAAAATCTTGTTTTTTGCATTTATCTAAATTTTGGGATGTAAGAGTGCAGGAACTGAAAATAGAAGGAAAATCCTGTGTATTGTGTGGGCACAATCGCTTCATCTAGTTGGTATATGCTTTTCTTGGGAGGGGCATATGCAGCTTATTCAAGTCAAGTCCCTGGTTTGATATTTAGACTACCATGTCAGGTGTGTTACGGTATGGAAATATTATTGATATTGGTAACAGAAAGAAATCTGAGAATCAGCAATAAAAACTATGAATTTAACTATTCTGAAATTTAATTTAAAAAAAAATTAATATAAAAAAAAATGATTCAAAGATATTTTACACTAATTGGTTTACAGAAAATGAAAACAGTGGTACTTATCAATTGTTGAATTAGTCCAAAGTACAGTTTGACAGAAGCCCATAGTCCAGTGGTGAAGAATCTTGTGAAGAAAGTTACCAGCTGGTAGTATTAAATCCAAGAATGTCTCTTCAGAAACAGTATCCCGTAGATTTGTAATAAAATTTTCACTTAGAAATTTCAGCAGTCTCCAATAAAATATAATAAAATGCTCTGCAAAATTCAAATGGAGTAAAAATCCAAGAAGTATTGACGCCACAGGTAATTTCCAAATAATCCAGTAGAATCCTGGCTTTTCACAAAATAATATTCTGTTTCACAGAAAGTATAAATTCTCTTTTCCAAGACGAACAAATTCTCTTTTGGAATCAATCTTCCAAATTCACAAAGAAGCACTGCTTCTATAATAAATGTACTGTTCTGAAACAATAATAATCTCCAACGGAAACAACTGAAGTGAGTCTTTCTGAAATGGCTTTCTAAAAAATGAGTTTCTGAATTCTGTTGACAAACCTTTATATAGTAACCAGATAGTAACCAGACAGAATGTTCCAGAAGATGAAAATTCTTCAAAGTTCTAACAGTTTCTAGGGGATTCTGTTATAGTTCAAGTAAACAAGGTCCTTGACCTACTTAAACAATTAAACAATCAATAGCTATATGTACAATATATTAGTGTAACAAAGATGTAAACAAAGGTCACTCAGTCCAAATGAGCCAGACCAGTCAGAAAATGCAGAATAAAAGTATCTATCTCATATAATTAACAACTAAGGATATATCAATCTCAATATGATATGGGGGCTATAACAGGCGAGTGCCCTCAGGCCCCCTGGGCCTCTTGTTATATACACCAACCTCCAAAAAACACTATTCTATTTGTCTATTAAAAGTTCACTTTTATCGACCAGAAATACTTTTATTTAACAATAAAATAGTTATCATCTGCAGAATAACATAAAAATAAACAATGTTATTGACATTACATCGATTGAAATAGAACTAGAGAGGGGATTTCCAAAAGCTAAATTTAAAGAGTTGATATTCGCTGGAAAACTGGACTACATGGATTTTTGAGTACCAGTCATGTGTATAAGATCCAGCCAATAGATATGTGTTTATTTATAAAATATATAATAATATAATACCAAACATTGCCCATTGTATATGAAATGATTTTATATATTTTCAGACCCCTGTAATTCCTTGGTCCTCCAGTAGTTCTGATTTGCCACCATGTCACTTCAAACAATTGTATCTTTTTGATTACAGTCTGTATTTGACCAGATACAGAAGAATGCTGTTACACAGAAGAAGACCAGTGAATGGAAAGAAAAGATGGTTGAAATACTGGACTACATGAATTTAAAAGGAATGACGTTGGGGTATTGGGTAAGCACCGTTTTCTTGACCTGACATGATTTTCTGATGACAGTTACACTCACTCCTGTCTTTTTTTACTTTTTATTAGCTCACCTAACTGAAAGTCAGGGTGAGCTATTCTGACCACTTGTTTTCCATCATAAAGGTGCTATTTGAATACTGGTAGAGTGATTCCAATACATTTTTATCTGATGATGATTGGGGAGGGGAATTCAGTTTTGTTGAAATCGGTATGCATCACCTCATGGGGAGGGGGAAAACCCCAATTTTTTTTTTTAAATCTCATGATCCGGTGGACTGAATAAGTTGATGTTTGGCCTCCAGCTTCCTTTTTAGCTCACTTGGCCTAAAAGGCCATGTGAGCTTTTCTCATCACTTGGCGTCTGTCGGTTGTTGTCTGTTGTCCATTGTCTGTCGCCCGTAAACTTTTCATATTTTCATCTTCTTCTCTGTAACCGCTGAGCCAGTGTGAACCAAACTTGGCAGGAGTGGTCTATGGGAGGTCCTCTACAAACAATCCTCATTTTGTTCGTGAGGGTTGAAAAACATGGCCGCCAGATGCAGTCTTTGATTCTGATAGGTGGATTTTCAAAAATTTTCTCCTCTGAAACTACCAGGCCAAATGTTTTGATACTTCACATAAGTAATGACTGGGACCCCCTCTACCAACGATCCTCATTTAATGTTGATCGGGTTGTAAACATGGCCACAATTGTGGCTTATTGTTACTATAGAAACCCTATGGAAAATCACATTTTCATCTTCTTCTCTGAAACTACTGAGCCAACGTGAACCACACTTCGCAGGAATGGTCTATGAGAGGATGGAAATATGTGGCCACCAGATGCTATATTCTAATGCTTAACCCAATGCCCCTCCTGTCTGCACAAAAGATCGGTACTGTCAGCAAAATACTAGTTTTTTGAGAATCTGGTAAGGGTTGGTTCCAGTTTTTTCTCCACCGAGAACTGGGAAAAAAAAACCCAAAATATTGTGTATACAGTACAAGTCAAAATAAGCTGTAGCATAACTGCAATAAACTAAGTAGACTGCAGCTTCTGCCCTAACAAGACCAGAATCTGACATTTTTCTGGAAAAGCTATCAGTGAGAGCTTTCCCGAAAATGATGTCAGCTTCTGGTCTTATCAGTGTAGGAAGAGAAAAGGTACATAGTTTACAGGATTATCCTACACAACTTATTTTGACTTGTACTGTAAAACAAGTGCAACTTGTAGGTTGATATCTTCAGCTGTAATCTAATTATGTTTGACACATGTTAAATTATTTAGAAAAATCTAGGTTACATTGTAAATTCTCTTTATTATCTTGCAATCATGTCAGCTCAGATGACAGTAATTATTGTAAATCTTTTAAGATTCCTGTAACCCTTTACCTGTCTAAAAGCTATTTTGAAAGAGAATACTGCAGGCTGCAAGCCGAGAGGTCCTCGGTTCGAATCCCACCTGCGGCAACCGCGTTGTGTCCTTGGGCAAGACACTTCACCCCCATTGCCCATGTGGGGGCACGATGACGCCGTGTACTAAGGCGTACTGCACGTCGATAGTACGCATGTCTTCAACCAATCTAACCCTGCCTGTGCTGCAGTGCGGAGTTACGATGTTGGGGATCTGGCAGCTGCTCATCGTTGCTCGGTGGTTCTCTCCGGGTACTCCGGCTTCCTCCACCCGTAAAACTGTCACGGTCATGATTAGCCATTGTGCATAAATATGTGACCTTAAACATCAATAAATAAATAAATAAAGAGAATACTGTCTGAAAAAATAGTAATTTTCAAAATATTTTAACCCTTTTCACTGATTTTTTTTGATGAAACAGAATTCATAAATGTGTGCATTTTCAAGAAAATCTTCTTTGAAACTACAAGGCCAAATGGTTTGAAAAAACTTAATGTGACTGATGACTGTAACCCCCTCTACCAATGATCCTTATTTTAATCTTCATCGGGTTGCAATTATGGCTGAAATTGTGGGTTATAGTTACTATAGAAACCCTATAGGAAATCACATTTTCATCATCTTCACTGAAAGTACTGAGCCAATGTGAACCAGACTTGGCAGGCATTGTCTATGATAGGTTCTCTACAGCTGTTACTCGTTTTATTCCTGTTGGGTGAAAAAACGTGGCCACCAGAAGTATTCTTTGATTCTGATTGGTCAATTTTGAAAACTCTTCTCCTCTAAAACCACAGGGCCAAATGTTTTGAAACTTTGCATGGTTGATAACTGGGACACCCTCCATAAACATTCTTCATTTTAATGTTGATCGTTTTGCAAACATGGCCACAATTGCAGTTTATAGTTACTATAGAACAAACCTATAGGAAATCACATTTTCATCTTCTCTCTGGAACTATTGAGCTGACATGAACCAAAACTTGGCAAGAATGGTCTATAGGAGGCCCTCTTTTTGTTCCCATTGGCTGGAAAATATGGCCACCAGAGACATTCTATGATTCTGTTTCATTGATTCAAATGTTTTGAAACTTCACGTGATTGAAGACTGGGACACCTTCTACCAATGATCCTGATTTAATTTTGATGTAATGTTGCAAACATGGCCACAATTGCAGCTCATAGTTACCATGGAAAGCCTATGGGAAATCACATTTTTATATGTATTTCCAGGTGAGCGATTATAGGCTCTGTAGAGCCTCTAGTTAGGTGTACACTAAAGTTGGTTCAAGTGAAGTTTTGGGGAACAATATATCCAGTTCTGAAAAGTGCCCTGCCCAAAATTTCTATTTTCAGAACCGTTTGGCTGATTTAAACCACATTTTGTCTGCAGTATTATTGAGTCATAAGAAGTTGATTCATGACAATTTTTTCTTCATTTTCCTTCCCTGAGGGCACCCCCTGGAGCTAAAAATTAAACAAAATTAAATTGGCTGTATTTTCAAAACCACACTGAGCATAAAAACTGTTATAGGCTGACCTGATTGGCTGTTTTGGTGAGCTATAGTGATCACTCTTTTTCTGTCGTCATCTGTCATAAAGGTGATGTTTCTCCTGCCAAACTCCTGGTCTGATTCCAATAAATTTCATTCGAAAGATGGCTGGGGAGGGGCAATTCAGTTTTGGCAAAATTAATATGCTACCCTCTATGGGGAGGGGGTGGGAGAAAATTGCCTCAAATTTTGAAAAAAAATCTCATGATCAGATGGATGGATTTACTTGATGTGGTATTCAGCTTCCTTTTGAGGTATGCACTAAAATTTGTTTAAGAGAAGTTTGAGGGTCAGTATTATCGGTTCTGGGAGGGACAAGATTTTTGCTCCTGCCTGGAATGTCTATTTTTAGAACTGAGGCATTATTGGGTCATACTTACTTGATTCATATATAACAAGAAGGATGCCAACGCCCTATAGCTCACCAACATTCCTCTTTGGTAGTAACTTTGGCAAACACAAGAACTGTATCAAACAGGCTCATAACATGCAACAAAGCTGTAGTTGACAGATCTTTTTCATAGTTGGTACAGTTATTGCTCATGACTAGAAGGTGTGTTGCAACTTTTTTCCAAGGTCATATCATCATGGTTAAGGTCACAGACAGCTAAACTTTTTTGCAGCTTTGATCCAAGGTCATTTCAAGGTCAAGGCCACAGACAGTAAAACGTTTGATATAGTTATACAGCCTTGTCCAGTCCATATACCTTGGTATGATTAACAGATTTGATCCATACTGGTACAATTATTGCTCATGACTCAAAGGTGTGTTGCGTCTTTGATCGAAGGTCATAATTACCTTCAAGGTCACAAACAGCAAACAATTTGATGTTATGCAGCCCTTATTTGGTCAGTATAATTGAATCTGTGTGACATGTTCCTTCTTCACACAATTATTACCTACAACCTAATGTTGTGTCTTGACCTTAAGCCTTTATCACATTGTCAAGGTCAAGGTCACAAGCAGTAACACTTGGATTCTTGTCTTGTATTTAGTGTCCCCTAAAAGCAGTGACCCTGGGCAGAGCTATGTAGGCTGAGAGGCCTCTTGTTTAAATGCTTGATAAGATGCTCCATGGTGCTATTCAGCATAACATCCCAAAAATAGCATTTAAACATTAGCCGAAAGTGGATTTTATACTTGGGTTGTCACAATATAGTCATGAATGCTAAAAGTTACTCTAAAATCCAGTAAATATATCCCCCAAAATATCCTTCAAAAGTAGAGAACATTACTTAGTTTTCAAATTTTATTTTGTATTTGAAACAGTATTTTTTGAGCGTTCCCCTGTGAAGTGAATCAGTGCTTGTTTTCTGTGTTATACTGGTCAAATAGGACCCGGTCACCAATGCCTGGGGTGAAAGTTGTCTAAAATGAGCAATGTGAGTGTAAACGATTGGCAGGACTTTCTATTCATGTTGCATTCAAGATTGGACATTGTGCAGAAATATGTGACTTTAAACTCCAATAAATAAATTTGAAACAATACCTCATAATCCCTTCACTGAACCATGCTTATATGTGTTTTCCATTGTGGTGTCATGCTGTTTTTTTGTTTGGAAGAAGAAAGAATTTACTTTTCCACAATGTTTTAATACAGTCTGCTTTTTAGCTCACCGAAGGGAGCTTAATTTATCACTTGCCGTCTGTCGTCATCTGTTGTGAACTTTATTTACATTATCGACTTCTCCCAAACTACTGGACCAAATTAAACCAAATTTGATGTGCATGTTCCTTATCATATGTCAATTCAAGCTTTTACAAATAAACTTTCCACGTCCACAGGGGGCACCACAAGGGGCATTACTCTGATAGCACCTATACATTTTTTTTTTAAATTAAAAAAATCTTATTCTCCAGAACCATTATTTAGAATCTTTTGATATTTAGTATATGACATCTCTATTGGGGTCAGATTCAAGTTTGTTCAAATCGAGTCTCTGGGTTAATAATTGGACTCCCTGTAGGAGCCCGAATTTTAACTTAGTGCAATTTGAGGAAATTTCTTTAAAAATCTTCTTCAGATCCACCAGACAGAATCCTTTCATATTTGGTATACAACATCTATAGGGTGGTCAGATTCAAGTTTGTACAAATCGGATCCCTGAGTTAGTATTTGGGCTCTCTCTTGAAGCCCAAAGTTTAACTTCGTACAATTTGAGGAAATTTCTTTAAAAATCTTCTTCAGCTCCACCTGTCAGAATCCTTTCATGTTTGGTATACAGCATCTATATTTGGTATACAACATTTATAAGGGGGTCAGAATCAAATTTGTTCAAATCAAGTCCCTGGGTGTATATTTGGGCTCCCTATGAGAGCCTGAATTTCAACTTAGTGAAATATGAGGAAATTTCCTTAAAAATCTTCTTCTTCAGATCCACCAGTCAGAATGCATTCATATTTGGTATACAACATCTTGAGGTGGGTCAGTTTCAGGTTTGTTCAAATTGCTTAGCTGGGTAAATTTTTGGGCTCCTTATGGGAGCCTGAATATCAGCTTAGTGCAATATAGGGAATTTTTTTTTAAAATCCTCTTCTTTTGACCCTGTAGTCAGAATGTTTTCATATTTGGTATACAACATCTCTAGGAGTGTCCGATTCAAGTTTGTTCAAATTTGGTCTATGGGTTGATATTTGGCTTCCTATGGGAGCCCAAATTTTAACTAAGTGCAGTATGAGGAAATTTCTTTTAAAAGTCTTCTTCTTCAGATCCACCTATCAGAATCCTTTCATATTTGGTATACAACATCTCTAGGTGGGTCAGATTCAAGTTTATTCAAATCGGGTCCCTGGGTTAATATTTTGGCTCCCTATTTGAGCCCAAAATTTAACTTAATGCAATGTGAGGACATTTCTTTAAAAACCTCCTTGTTCAGATCCACCAGTCAAGAATTTTTTCATATTTGGTATATACATTTGTAACATCTCAAGAGGGATCAGATTCAAGTTTGTTCAGTTTGAGTTCCTGGCTTATTTTTTGGGCTCTCTATAGGCTGGGTTGGGGCCAGGGGAGCATGTTAGGTTCAGGTTTGTTCAGATCCATTTCCATAAAATTTGCCTTTGCATGGCTTCATTCCTTTGTTGTGTTGCTGAACCATGTCTAACTGAATGTGACCCCAAACACTTCTTTGAACAACTTTGGTCCCCTTGGGGCCTCTTGTTTGTCATTTGCAATTTGTCACATCAATGTTTAATTTACCTAAAGGAACACCCAAAACTGGCCAGCGCTATTTGCAAAGATGACCAATTTTCATTATTATTCTCATTATTCAAGAATTTGCTTGGCAAGTGTCATCTGCCTTTCATGTTAGGTAAAGGGTTAATAAGAAGCTTGTCATGTACTCAACTATTAATCCAGATTAAGGATTGGATTCACCTGTTTTTTTTCTTTTATTAGAATGTTGAGAGTTATGTACGAAATTTTATACAAACCAGAGACATGGCTGAAAAGAAAGGAACTAAGTTTGTGAAGCCCAAGATAACTAAATGTACGCGATTTGGAGTTGAAATCACTAACATAGTGCAGTACGGACAGGCATTGTTCATCAATGCAGGGGAGAATAACATGAAAAATGTCTTTCTGGTAAGTAATGTTTATTATTATTTGGTATTGATGACAATCCTTTTTTCTGTCAGTGCTAATTATGTTCTGTCCTGAGAGGGCATTTAGCAAAGAGCTGCATATATTCGTATGTTACAGATTATTTCTACCCAACATGTTTGCAACTCCAGCTCCACCACTAATGGTTGGATTAAAATATTTTGGTAATGCTCCTACCTAATCATGGGGGAACAAATCCCATGATAGAATTAATGCCCTCTTATAAATAAGTACAGAGTTATTTGCCCGTGTTTCATAATATGTATGTTACAGATTATTTCCATCCAACATATTTGCTACTCAAGCTCCTCCACTAGTGGTTGGATTGAAATAATTTTTGACATACTTCTACCCCATCATGGGGAAAGACATCCTCTGTTGGAATTAATGCCCATGTGAATAGACTGGGGACATATTTCATGACATGTTGGATACCTTCACTGGAATATTTTCAGAGGTACCAACCTTAGACTAATTTAGGCATTTATCAAAAAATCTTTCCCTCCAACTTGTTTGTTACCCTGATTTTCCAAATACCAGTTAGGAACTGATCCTATGGTGGACTTATTGCCCTTACTTAATATACATACACGAGTATTTACTCTTGTTTCATGTAGAGTATTATAAGTTACAGGACGTTTACTCACCAGGTATGGAATCATGTGAGGCGAAGTGAGATTAATATTAATCGCCCTGACCCTCACATGACTCCATACCAGGCAAGTAAACATCCCTTAACATATTTAATCATGCCACCAATCGAATTAAATAATAAACTAAAAGATCCAAAATTGCTTCATTTTGAATATTTATCAGGAAAATCTTTTTATTTGCATGAAAATAGGTGAAAACTTGAGGTCGGAAAATTAATTCAGAAACAAAATGACACCGAGCAGAGGGTGTGTAAGGGCTCATATACAGTTATTAGCAGTGTATGGACTCAATCTGATAGCCGGTTCCCCATTGAATAACCTAATATCACATGGTCCACTGATGCTATTAGAGCATGTTGATTGGTCAAATTAAACAAATGGTATGATAATACTAAATGTATGTCTGTCTAACATGTTCAGTACTCCAGCAGGGTCACTGTTTTGTGGATTGAAGTGAATGTCACACCATTGTAGCTTGGCACATATTTCATGACAAGATTGATCCCCCACTGTAATATTTTCAGAGTTACTTCCCTTAGAATAATTAAGGCATTTATCAAAAGGCTGATTGTCCAACAGGTTTGCTGCTCTAGTTCTACTAATATTTGTTGAGTTCAAATAGATCTTTACATGTTTGTACCTTATTGGGAAACAGATCCCATACTGTACAAATATTGTCACATTGATAATTTTCCTTTACCTCATAATGACCACTGATGAATGTGTAGGTGTGCTCACACCTCTGAAAAAGGTTTTTTTTGTGTCTACAGATGTGATAAGTTCTGATTTTGTAAACAGGGTTCTTGCAGGCTACAGAAATTTGCGATTCATTTTCCAGGACCTGGAAAATTGAAGATTTTTTTTCTTCTTTTTATCACCTGTTGACAGGATTTGTTCTAAAGCTTTATATTGCCCCTGAAGTGCAACAAATTCCATCTGCAATGCAAAAGCACTCCAGGGACAATATATATAATGTTAATCACATCATGTGTCACTTTCCAATTAATGATACATTGTAAACTCTTTGTCTTAAGTCATCCCCAAATTGAGTGCCCTTTTGATAACCCTGCCCCCTCCCCCACACCCACTTTCTCCACCCACTCCATACCATTGCTTTGGATGCTTCCAGTGCCCTTGTCAGGAGAAGCTATTGAAATATGGGGTAAATGTAATTATATAACTTGAACCGCTCACATGACTCCTGGAGAGGGTTCACAGAGGAATGGTTTCAGGATCTTCTTATGTTGTTGAAGTTATTTTTACATAATCACTCTACAATATTTAAATTGAATGTTACACAGTTCTTGCTACATCTGTAGAAATTAGGGACCCAACAAACAAATCAGCATTCTATGTGCCACTAGCGTAGGCTGTGGAAAATCTGTGGAAAAAATGCTCATCAAACTTTATGAACTTTGTAAAATGTATTGTTGTAGAGTTTGAATAAAAGTTCAATAAATTTTGGTGAGAATATTTTCTGGTTTGTGTATGAATATAATGTTAATTGAATAGCCACTTTGCCAATGAAAATTTTTCAGTTAATACGAGTATTCAGTTAACCGTGGTTTGGTCATTTTCCTGTATTATAGAGATAAACTTAGCATTTATTCTATTATATCTTGTTTGGCAGAGCTCTTAGAGCACTTTCAAACAATATAACAAGATATAAAGGATTTAATGTCTGCATTGGAATGTACTGAGGCCAAATGGGTCTATGAGCAAGGGAAATAAGATGACTGTCAAGTTAATTTCTTTCTCAACATGTTACAAGATTTTGTAATCATTTATCAGGAGTTTGCACTATAACCTATTTGCAGTTAACGGGTTTTTGTAACAAATTTGCTCTGAAGTTATGGTAAATGGTTTTGTGTTTGGATGTTATATTCATTTGAAAAGGTAATTCAGTTAAGAGATATCTAGTTAAGTGGGCTCCACTGTACAACTAAAAAATGACTCTATTTGTGAATCTCCACAGCAAGGATGTCGAAAACATGTCTAATATCAATTGATAGAGCTAAATGAACTGATACCATCAAAATTACCATGTGTTGAGACAGTGTGTTAAAAATAGTGTTATGTTATGATGACTAGCATCAAATTCCTATACTTTCAACTGATATTCTTCAATGTCAGTTACAACTTCAACCCCTGAGAGCCTTAGAAATATGAGTAATATAAGTTATCTCTGCCAACATGTATGATAATACCTGGATGTCAGTTTTTAAACACTGAGCCGTAGGCAAGGTGTTTAAATGAGACATCCAGATATTAAATCTCCATATTCCATACATGTTGGTTTGGATAACATTTTTGTGCCGTTTGAAAAACAATACCAACTTAGTGGAAATAAATTTGTGGACAGATTTCTCAGCTCCACAATCACTTGGACCAAATAATTATTTTGTTTTTATAATCACAGAAGACAGCAGATAGAGTTACATCCCTTGGGTTATTAAGGAAATGTGTAACCAGTATTTTGTTGACATATCGTCCCCTGGGTTCCAATGTGTTCTACGTGCCTGCTGGCACATAGAAGACATTGTACTCAGGGGACGTATTATTTGCTCTTATTTTATTTTTATGATTGAATTGTCGGAAATCTGATGATATTTGTGACTATTTTTGGTTTGATTTTTATTTCGAGGCAAACAAAAGCGGAAAACTTTCGTTTAAACCATATACCTCCTATGTTTTGCTTGTACTTATAGTAGTTACACCCGGGATGTTGCACACTCTCATATACCTTGGATGTTGGGTGCATCCTTTGTCATGGCTATTTGTCCAAGACATTCTGACCAATCAAAAGACCAAATTTATCGGGATATAGGGAGTATTGGACTTTAAATCAAAAGGTTGATGGTTCAGTCCATGTGTGTGTTTAGTCCTTGGTCAAGACGCTTAATCTTGATTGCCCATACGGTCAGAATTACGATATGTAGTAAGATGCGCCCCACTCTGATGGTATACTTTCCATCAGTCGCTGTTAGCTCTACTTGTGCTGGGTTAGTAATTGGAGGCTGACAGTTGCTTGCTGCTGCTCAGTGGTTCTTTCCAGATGCTCAGGCTTTCTCCGCCTGTAAAACTGTTTGACACGATTTGTTCTGTTGAAAGTGTCATTAGCCCCCAACAAACAAACATTTAACATCAAACGTGGCCTTCCAATTTTTCTTGTCACCTTTTTCGTGTCATGTCTCTAGTCAGACATGCGACACTTGACTGAAAATAATTGCTCAGACTGTTTCTACTTACTGTTATCCGAATCAGAGAGCTTGTTTTATAACATTGAAGGCGAGTGGCCATGGATTTAACTGCCGGCTTCTGGGTATCACATACAGAGTTCCTCCTCAGTTTTCACCATTTTGTACATGCTGCCATCTCTTAACTGACAGAGTGCTAAATTATTTTTGGTCATCCAAATTTGTCCACGTCTCTTTGCCTTGTTACAATTTATGGGGGAGTGCCTAGAGGCATAAATTGTAACAAGGTCTCTCCTCACAGACTAAATAATTTCAATTAAAAAAATATTGTGAAGCACATCAACAGAATATGAAGCCATTAAGTTGTGCCCCCAGCATCAGAATAAAACCCAAATAAAGGATTCCAGCACTCTACAGTTAATGAACTTGGGTATTTTCCAAAAAAGGGCTTAACCCCTTACCTTACAAATCAGTCATTTACAAACTGAGCATTTGAAACTAAAAAAAATTTCAAAAAATTTCAACTGATCCATATTATGTAACCCCTTCATTGGATGAAGCTAATTCCAGGGTAACATGGGGTTTTGTTGAATTTTTTTTTTAAAATTGAAAGAAAAAAAAATAAACAAATTTTTATCTTATGTTAGGTAAAGGTTTAGCCATTTTAACTGGTAGAATGCTGGAAGCCCATATTTGGGCTTTATTTTTTTAATGCAGGTATCATAACTAACTGTCTCCATTTTTTGTGGTTGTATTTCATATTATCTTTTAAGTGATGTTATTTAGTTGTTAAAGATTTGCCTCGTTACAATTTATGAGAGAATGCCTATTGGTCTTGTCCTTTTTTTTTAGTTTGAAGTTGTTTACATTGACATTGCTTTATTTGTATATGTAGTTTCCTATTATTTTTAAGGAAACGATGGTTGTAGTGTGGCAGTTAATTTTTGGGATACTATTATAATAAATTTGTCCACACTTAGGCTCTTTTGGGCTCATCGTTCCCTTTGGAACTTGGGCTCTTAAGTAGTAGGAGAGGGATGAAACGGGGCACATTGGCAGGACCCCGGAAGTGACGTCGTATCACGTGACCTGGTGACGTCATGTTGTCATGGTAACCCGCGTGAGCGGCCATCTTGTGACGTCATCTCCATAGTGATACGTGGTGTGAGTGCGCATGTGCAGTGCGTGTTGTTAGGGTGATACGTGTTTCCGTCGTCCATTTTGTTTACTGGAGGCTGCCATCTTGGTTCCTATGGTAACACGTGGTTGCTATGTGACCCAAAACCCTCTAACAAGACAGGGGTATGTTCGGAGAGTGTGTTCGATTGAATCGGAGTATTACGAATTACCACAAACAACCTGACAACCTCTCCAAATCACCAAAAACGACTTTATTTACTACGGATTCCCCAATTTATTGGTGTAGCACGTAGTGCTATAGTACCGAGGGGGTACCAGGGGTGTGTTCCTTTGTAGAAGAATAATTTTCCCCAGAATCCTCGTTTAATTACCCAAACAAACCCGACAAGTTGTACTATTTCGAATTCTTTCAGAATCTTATATAGGATCTCGAAACTTTTGGTTTATAATAGTAACACGTAGTGCTATAGAACCAAGGGGGTACAAGGAGTGCGTTCCTTTGTAGAAGAGTAATTGCCTGGTTTTGTATTTGCCTGATATGGTTTATAATAGTACCGAGAGAGCCCCGTGGGCACGTTTATTTAGACTAGAGTAATGTGTTTTTCCTCCCAATAAATTGTATAAGAGTAGTGCTATAGGACAAATTCTTTTGGTCATTACCCAGAATACTTTGCGTCTACCATTTATAAAGATTACAAATAGGGCTCATATGTGTACATGAAAGCTACGAAGCTAACTTCAAGTTCCACCATATACTCATATGAGCATCTACCCAACAGATGTGTTGTGTGAGGTCTTATTTAATAACTTAATCGTACAGACTTATCTCCCCTTATTACAACGAAGTTGTATCCGATTCTCATCACCTCTATATCCAATGCAATATCCCCGGGCATCCCAATTTCGGCACCCCTTTTTTTTTTTTGAAAAACATGACCTTCAGCACCCCTTTTTTGTCATTTGTGCATATGTGAAAAGGCACAATGTGTCACAGTGTGCCCTAGCACATAGGCACATGCTTTATGTGCCGATATGTGCTTATGTGAAAAGGCACAATGTGACACAATGTGCCGTAGCACAAATGCACATACGGGTATTTGAGGATACCTATTACCTGGTATTGTATTATTCGAAGATACCTACTAGAGAATCCCTTTTTGTCATATGTGCTCGAGGGTATTCCCCTTCCCTTCACCTAACAACACGCGCTGCACATGCGCACTCACACCACGTATCACTAAGGAGATGACATCACAAGATGGCCACTCATGCGGGTTACCATGACAACACAACACGACATCACCAGGGCACGTGACATGACGTCACTTCTGGGGTCCTGCTAATGTGCCTCGTTTCACCCCTCTCCTACTACTCTCTTATATAAGAAAAAAAAATTTTCAAAATGTTTTGAAAGATTTTTTCCTTTGGGTGTAATTATTTCATCGATTATATATTTTAATGTTATCTTATATTATGTAGATTTGGTGGTAGTACAATCGACCTATTTTAGCTTTTAGGTAATAATATTTCTCAAATAGCAGGGCAAATATGAGTGGGGATATATTTTCCGTCATTATGGGAGGGGCAAGAATATTTGATATGAGGGCTTATTGGGTCTTAAGTACTTAATTTATGTAAACAAAAATTTCCCGTCTCCCCATGGGAACCACAGGAGCTAAAAATAGAAAAAAATTAAAACGCCCATATCTCCAAAACTACACAGCACTGAGAATTCTTATTTGGTGTGAAGCTTCCTTAGGACCAACAGAATGGAATGATCAAATGAAAGTGTCAATGACACTGTAGCTTAACTTGTGTGTTGTATTTGATGAAAAGGATAATGTTCAATGTTTATGAAAGGATTATGAAATAAGACAACAATTGTGATAATTGGGAATAAGTTCATTTTTGGTCCCTGTATGCTATGTTTTTGATAAAAATAATATGAGGTGTACACTGTACTAAAGAGCTGAGGGGTGGGTTAATATGACCTCACAGTTAATGTATGTGGCCCTCACAGTTAACGTATATTAATGAAAATTACCAAGTTACAGTGAAATTATTCCAAAATGAGTCATCCCATCAAGTTACATTGAAATCCCTTCATAAATATGGCCTGTAGACTGTGCTAAAGGTTTTCGGACTTCAGGCCCCTGTAGCTGTCAGTTTCCCAATTGCATCCAAAGGGGACGTTCTCATCTAGACATTATACAAAGTCAACCTACCAAGTTACAATGAAATCCCTTCATAAATATGACCTGTAGACTGTGCTAAAGGTTTTTGGGCTTTGGGCTCGAGCAGCCATCATGGTTGAATGATGCAACCAAAAGGGGACATTCTCATCTGGGAATCATCTGGAGTGATCCTACAAAACTACAATGAAATTCCTTCATAAATATGATCTGTAGACTGTGCTCAAGGTTTTTGGGCTTCGGGCCCCTGAAGCCGTCACAGTTGACCAATCACGACCAAAAGGGGATGTCATCATCTAGGCATTATATGGAGTCTAACAGGTTACAATGAAATCCTTCCATAAATATGACCTATAGACTATGCTAAAGGTTTTGGGGTCTTGGGCTCGGGCAGCCATCGTGGCTGAATGATCGCGACCAAAAGGGGACGTTCTCATCTAGACATTATTTGGAGTCATCCTACCAAGCTACAATGAAATCCCTTCATAATTATGACCAGTAGACTGTTCTAAAGGTTTTTGGGCTTCGGGCCCCTGTAGCCATCACAGTTGCCCAATCGTGTCCAAAAGGGGACGTACTCATCTAGACATTATATAAAGTCAGCCTACCAAGTTACAATGAAATCCTTTCACCAATATGGCCTGCAGACTGTGCTAAAGGTATTCGGGCTTCGGGCTCGGGCAGCCATAATGGTTGAATGATCGCAACCAAAAGGGGACATTCTCATCTGGGCATCATCTGGAGTGATCCTACACAGTTACAAGGCATTCTATGGAGTCAACCTAACAGGTTACAATGAAATCCTTCCATAAATATGACCTACAGACTATGCAGACTATGCTTTGGGCTCGGGCAGCCATAAAGGCTGAATAATCACGACCAAAAGGAGATGTTCTCATCTAGACATTATTTGGAATCATCCTACCAAGCTACAATGAAATCCCTTCATAATTATGACCTGTAGAATATTCTAAAGGTTTTCGGGCTTCGGGCCCCTGTAGCCATCACAGTTGCCCAATCGTGTCCAAAAGAGGACGTTCTCATCTAGACATTATATGAAGTCATCCTACCAAGTTACAATGAAATCCCTTCATAAATATGACCGGTAGACTGTGCTAAAGGTTTTTGGGCTTCGGGCAGCCCTCCTGGTTGAATGGTCACAAACAAAGGGAACAATCTCATTTGGGCATCATCTGGAGTGATCCTACGAAGTTAAATGAAATCCCTTCTGGATATGACCTGTACACTTTGCTCAAGGTTTTCAGGCTTCGGGCACCTGTAGCCATCACAGATGACCAACTGCGACCAAAAGGGGATGTCATCATCTAGGCATTATATGGAGTCAACCTAACAGGTTACAATGAAATCCTTCCATAAATATGACCTTTGCCTATGCTAAAGGTTTTTGAGCTCGGGCACCCATTAAAGGCTGAATGATCGCGGTCAAAATGGGACGTTCTCATCTAGACATTATTTAGAGTCATCCTACCAACTTACAATGAAATCCCTTCATAAATATGGCCTGTAGACTGTGCTAAACGTTTTGGGGCTTCGGGCCCCTGTAGCCATCACAGTTGCCCAATCACGTCCAAAAGGGGACCTTCTCATCCAGACAATATATGAAGTCAACCCACCAAGTTACAATGAAATTCCTCAATAAATATGACCTGTAGACTGTGCTAAAGGTTTTCAGGTTTTGGGCTTGGGCAGTCGTCACAGTTGGCAGATCATGCCCAAATTGACTGTGTCAAGTTAAGCTAAAAAAATTGCTATTGGTTTTATCATGGGGTACTTTTCTGGGACTTTTGAAAAAGTGCTGAGTCAGCATTTTTTAACACTGTGGGTAATGGGAAAAACATATAAGACTACTTTTCTCCCAAACCACTGCTCCAAAAGCTTTCAAATTTCACATATAACATCTTTGGAAGATTGTTTCACATGTTTATTGAAATCAATTCCCTGGGTCCATATTTGGGCTTTCTATGGGAGCCCAAATGTTTACATTAGTGCAGTATGAGGAATATTTTTTTTAAAATCTTCTTCAGATCGACCAAGAAGAATCTTTTGATATTTGGTATGCAGCATCCTTAAGGGGGTGAGATTCAAGTTTGTTCAAGCCAAGTCCCTGGGTTCATATTTAGGCTGAAAATTTGGGGTCCCATTCCGGACCAAAATCCGGAATTTTTTTTTTGTTTTTTATGCGTTTCGATCAATTTTAAGACAAAAAAAAAATTTTTCACTGAAAATTTGGGGCCCGGGTGGGAATTTTGGACCAAAATCCGGGAGTTAGTTATTTGGTTTTTAATGCGTTTTGGTCAATTTTAAGAAGAAAAAAATATTTTAGGCTGAAAATATTTTGTTTGGGACTTCGAAAATTTCCGAACAAAAATAAAAAAAATTTGTTTTTTATGCATTTATCTCAATTTTGGGACGTAAAAGTGCAGGAACTGAAAATAGAAGGAAAAATCGTGTGTATTGTGTGGGCACAACTGCTTATCTAGTTGGTATATGCTTTTCTTAGGAGGGGCCTATGCAGCTTATTCAAATCAAGTCCCTGGTTTGGTATTTAGACTACCACGTCAGGTGAGCGCCCTCATGCCCCCCTGGGGTCTCTTGTTTTAGTTTCCATATTTACAGAGGAACAAGAACATGGTGAGGTTTTGTGACACCATCAGATAGTATAATTCCGTCGTCGCAATATACATTTAGAGCTAGTGGCAAAAGTGCTCAATGAAATATGACAAGGCCCCAGATCACGTCATGTCACCTGATTTTCGTCCTTGCCGCCAGCTAGCTCAACCGGTGCTCTATCACTCAGAATATGGGTGTTATGATGCCGGGTAAGTCTGTAGCAGTCGAGGAAATGAAAAGGGGTGTTGCAAGAACTATAATATCGGGACATGCTCACACGGCGATGACAGACGACAGAAAGGAGGAAGCAGACAAGTTCTGAGGTATGTTCGTCCAGGTTTGCTACAACTGCGAGGAAGAGAGAGGTCCCTCTCTCTTACAACAACATCTGGGGTCAGAGGTTGTTGGTAGAACTTGCGTCAGTTGGAGCTTACGTCCATGCCTTCCTATCCGGGACGATCCTTCTAATAGGCTGCCGGGAACAGCTAGCCTTACAGCTTCCTCTACGTCCAAAAAGCACACACGACCGCACAAAAAGTCTATTGTTGCATTTAGACAGGGCTAAAAACCATGGCATATGGTTTTAGTTCCCTGTCACCAGCTACCTCGACTGGTGAAGCGGTTACTCAGGCCTCTGAGAACTGTGACGCAGCTGGACTAGGAATATACAATGCCGCAATATACAATTAGAGCTAGTGGCAAAGAGCTCAATGATATAAGACAAGGCCACAGATCATGTGATTTTCGTCTTTGTCGCCAGCTCGCTCAACCGGCGCTTCTATCACTCAGAATATGGGTGTTATGATGCCGGGCAGGCCTGGCATTTTCAGGCGCGCAATTTTTTCGAGTGCCTTAACATGCGCCAAAAACCATTAAGGTCCGCAAAATTTCACTCTCCTGGGTGCACAAAGATAAGTATAACACTTTTGAAAAACACAGCTTCAAAATTGAAGGATGCGTATTTATGCTTGCGTGTCATAGCGCAGGGAAAATCAGAAGGTTATCTCATTTTTTTTTGTTTTCATTTCAGAGGTTTCGTACCTATTTTTCTGTCATGTAAACTGTAAAACACACGACCGTGGAATAATTCAGGTGACCCTCACAAGTTCAGTATCATAAATGGCTGTTATTTTGGCTCAGACAGTAGTATGCCTAACCGTGTTGAATATACAATGATGCTATGACCAAGTTCAACAATAATAATCAAATTTCGGAACATCACATGGACAAGTTTATATAGCTAATCAATTCTGACAGGTTTGGGAGAGATAGCACTGCATTTCTCCAATACAGGAACCTGATTGATTGAGAGGTCAGTGACTTCACGTGATTCACGTGTTTGAATATCATATTCACTGTATGAAGGAACGTGTACGTTTATTTATACAAATTACGTCCTACTTGGTTTCACTATAAATGTTGATCATCATACTCGTGAGTTCTTACCGTAACCATTCTGCAAGAACTTACGATTTCACTTTCTGGGAAGGCACAGAAAACATTGCGTGCACTGGTGTAAAACAATATTAAAGAATAATATTATTGTACTCCAGTGCAGGCAAAGTGTCTGCAGAAAATCTAATGGTTAACCTGAAATAACATTAAATCATTATCAATATCACCATCAAATATTAGTTTCCATGCATCGTGGAGGATATCGTAACGTCACCAACAACAGAGTTTATTACTTCCTCAGTTCCTGGTGTGACAATGTACGCGCTTTGGAATGGGACGATTCGTGGGTTAAGTTGCTCAAAATCTCAATTTATTTTGGTGGTTACTGTATCACAACGCCATCTTTCGTCAGTTACACGAGGCATCACTGAACAGCATAACACAGGCTATTTATAAACCCCTGTTGTGTTTACTTTCACTTTTGGTTGTCATGATATTAGATTATCAATCTGATTTGTTGTGAATTTCCGCAAATATTCGAAACGTCACCATCACCTGCCCACGAGAATTATTTGATTGGTTTCATTTTTCACCGGGTATGTACAGTTTCTATTACTATTCAAACATTGCCCCATTTCAAAACCAACTTATATTCCCATTAAACGTCATCGGATAATCAAAGAACTTAAATTTAGTGATAACCACGTGGAGTGACTGTATTCCCTCAACACAAATTCGATAGGCATGACGATTGACGTACAATTTCCTAAAGCCGTTCCCATCTAAGAGTGTTCACATTTTTTTTTTACCGCATCAAGAGTAATTTTGAATGTGATGAATAAAAAAATTGAAGATAAAAAATTGTGTTATCCCAGGACCATTTAGAAAATCTTCAATTGACATCATGTACTATACAGCTGGCTCAGGTGCAATGAACTGAAATTCAAAATTTATCTGATGGGATGAACTTGAAGGGGATGAAGTTGAACCATGTTTGGCTTGTGACAGTTGTGAGTTGTCGGGACCGACGACTTCAACACAGTATTGAGTAACTTTCGAAGTAACATGTATTACAACTATCCAAATTACGCAATGCAACTTTGTGAGTAGAGCATGTCTAGTCACAGTGTTGAACTGCATTCATATGATATATCATGGTTTAACTGCCTTCCATGTCATTTCAGGAGAGCGATTTTTAGCTCCCCAAAATTTTTCAGAATGCCAGGCCTGGCCGGGTATGTCCATAGCGGTTGAGGAGAGAACAAGGGTGGAGCGAGTACTATAATATACAATCATGCTCACCCAGCAACAACGGAAGGAGGAAGCCGGCAAGTTCTGAGGTATGCTCGTCCAGGTCTGCCAGGACCACAAGCAAGAAGGAGGTCTCTCTCTCTTACAGCATCATCTGGGGCCAGTTGTTGTTGGTAGAAACTTGCCTCAGTCGGAGTTTACATCCATGTCTCTTGTCCGGGACGTCCCGTCTAATAGGCAGCCGGGTCGGTTAGTCTTATGGCTTCCTCTACATAAGGCTGAAGTGATCTTTATATTGCACAGGGCTATAAACCACGGCGTGGTTTCAGTTCCCTGTCACCGGTGAAGCGGTTACTCTTGAATATGAGAACCGTGACACCAGGTGTGTCGCATTTTCATAGTAAATCAGAGTCAGCGGCAAAAGTGCTCAATGATATAAGACAAGGGCCTAGACCTTAGAATAGAGGGTTTATGACCTTGTCTCCAGCTAGCTCAATTGGCGAATCGTTACTCAGAATATGGGTAGTGTGACGCCGGGTATATCCGTAGCGGTCGAGGAGAGAAATAAGAGTGTAGCGAGCACTATAAAATCCAATCATGCTCACCCTGTGACGATGGAAAGGAGGAAGCCAACAAGTTCTGAGGTATGCTCGGCTTGGTCTCCCTGGACCGCGAGCAAGAGGGAGCCCCCTCTCTCTTTTAACAACATCTGGGGCCAGATGCTGTTGGTAGGAAATTCTGTCATTTGGAGCTTTTGTACATTCCTTTTGTCCGGGACGCTCAGTTTAATTATCATCAGGGGTCGGCTACAATTCGGCTTCTTCAGCGTCTACTAAGCACTCCTGACCGCACCTTGGATATCTAGTCTGCATCATCAATAGGACCACTCTTTGTCGAGGAAGTCGCACCATCTAGTAGTCGGGATGTCGGCAGTTAAGAGCCAACTCGGACAAACTGTCCCAGGAGCAGCCGGTGGACAAGCAATACATGACCGCTGCTCCTCAGGCCTCCGTAACGTACTTGCTGTCACAGATTGCGCAGCTCATCGCAATATTCCTGCAAATGCAGAAGCACTCAGCGTCAGTCTCAAAACTTAAGCTGTCAGATGGTGCTTGGTCAGTACAGTCATCTGCCTGTTCAGATGCCATTGACCGTGATTCTAAAACTGATTTAGACGGATGATGAAAGGAATATGGAGAGGATTAACCTTCCCTTTTGGAACAACTCATGGATGATATGAATACTATCCATTATCATTTCCTTGAACTTGTTCCAGTTAATCACAATGCTGCGTGTAATTGTGAGAAACCGCTAGCGTTGTTAGACACTGACTTCATCCGGACAAAGAGGAGGATATCTCTTTTCCGGTTAAGTCTACACGGGTGTCACAGGTCTTCGATTATGTAGATGACGCCATATTCAACTTCTTGTGGGAAGAAGTAATACGGTTTCTTATCATCTTCTGTATTTTTAACAGGTTTTTTAACACATTCATTTAAAAAACGACCGAAGAAGATGTGTTGGGAGTCTCTCTGCGTTGAATGAGCAGGCTAAGGTCTTAGTTGTGGCCTTGCCTTCATCATTTTGCTGTTCGCTTGGACACAATTGAGAAGATAATCTCTTATTCAGAGCGAATTTAGACTCGCTGTCTTATGTACTTCACTTTTAAGTACTGTGATGCAACGTCTATAAGGAAAGTAATTTTGTGAACGTTTGTATCTTTTTAAAAATTCTTTCCAGGCCTATTTATCACATATATCTCTGTCTTACAGTTGTTAAGTGGGAGCTATTCTGATGTGACGAAGCCTTGCATTGTCATCTTTAATATTTGACAAGATGGAAAACTTGCTACAGGTCGCTTTAGTTTTCCAGACACTAAATCTTTGACGGTAAGTTTTCATTAATGCAGGATTAAGCTACAAGAAAGCATCAATATTTGGCTCTTTAATTTGGAGTCTAATCGACCAACAACAGTAGAAAAGAGTAGGAGAGGTTGTCCTAGACTCAGATCGTCTATAAGGACTCATAGCGAAGGTATAGGTATCCCTCCTATATATTACTTTGGGGATTGACTATATAGCCACTTGGATAGGGGGTTTAGGTTTTACTGATCAGACACCCCTGAGCTGGTGGCTTGAGGCTCTTCTGGAGCTCGGTCCGATCAATAATTAACTGGAACTGGATAACGTGTTTATCATGGCTCTGAAAGGTTATTTAGGATAATCATTCAGTCGAAAAAGTGAGCGTTTGAATGTTCGACTGTGCGGCAATTATAGTTCTTAAGATCACTTGAAGAATGAACTAGATAATGTCTCATGGGACGAATGATAGGATACACGTATCCTACAATTCATTTTCAATAAGCTGAAGCTGACTCGTTTGTTTTTTCGCAGAGCGAATTAGCCAGTTGTTAGGCTTGCTTTTGTCTTCTTTCAGACACATTAACAGCGAAAGATTTTATGCGTCTGATGGAATTGTCTGGTTAGCGGCTACGAAGGTTATTTCGAGGGATCGCTTGCGCACATGTCTCCTCCAGTTATTCTTAACTGGAGTGGGAAGACGTTTTTCGCTCAAGACCTGTGTTGTTTTAACAAATCTAGTAAACATAAGGTCAAGTTTGGGCAGATATTCAGTGGTTTAACAGCTGCCAGATTCGGTTTTCTCAATTATGATGGTTGTGAGTTCATAAATTGGGTTACAACCCTGAGTCAGACGGACTCTATATGCAGGGTTCATGGGACCCTCAGTTCTTGGAGATCACATATTCATCAAGAATAATGTCTTGTTGTTTACGCTACATCATTGGATTTATTATTAGCGAACATGCATGTGGGATCGCTCCAGGATAGTTAAGTTTGCGACACACAGGAACAATAGTTTCCATCATTTGTGCCGCCAGTGTTAGACTTTTGAGCGCATACAGTTGACGTTCAGCCGTATTCAGGGGAATGAATGGTAGGATACGTGTATCCTTCAATTCATTTGATTCAGTAGATTACGTTAAGATTTAATAATCTCAGTGTGATTCCTACTAATAACATATCTGTCGTCACAATATCCTTCTATCAGTTTCTCAAGTGCCTGTTGTTGAACATTCACCAGAAGCTTCCTCCACGAAAGAACCTTCTTCAGGGAAAGTTTTGTTCTTCATGTCATTCTCTGCCCATAGTGGCATAAGGGAGTCTGTTAAACGTGATGGAGCCTTTGGGGGTTCCTATATTTTTGCTGTCTGGACCAGCAATGATTATGTAATGTGGGTGAGGAGGTTCCTACATGACTTCGAATTCCCCACACACACACTCACACTCTGTCTTGTATATATGTCTTTATACATATATACTATGCATTTGGGGTCGTGTTGAATGGCACCCTCATAGGCATATATGCAGTTTTAGTTGTATTAGTTTCCGGTGTTTATTTTTTGATTTCTGATATACAAGTGCTTATTGAAATCATCATAATTGCTGCTATTTGAGTTTATAGGTGACTGCATAACCAGTTAGTGGTTTTTAGATGATCATATGCTGGATTTTAATGCACTCTCACAATATTTTATTAGGCTATCACTTCGGTGGACCTTGAAATTATTATATATTTCGGGGGCTTGTCGGTGTTGGAGCCTGTTAATCAAACATATCTCCATTTCTAGATCCTGGTCTCTATTTTGTCGGTTCTCAAATCGCATATTCTCACGTGTTTATGGTTGTAGATATCAGATAGTACATGTTGGAGAGTGTTCTTACTGGATTTTATTGTACAGAGGCCGTCTGTGGATGATCTTTGAAGTGTGTTTTCTCTGCAGAGATTTTCAATGTATCTTGTTTTAATATGTGTATGTTATATTTTATATCACTGATTTCATCGTACCTGTGTATGCCGTCTGTAGTGCATATTTTGTAGCGGACAATATTATTTGCCAAAATCGTCTCTATAGCCTTGGCTTGTGAAGTGGCGTTAAGCACCATTTATTATTCATGAATTAATTCCTGAGTGCCTGATCGATATTTACTTATATTGTTTCTTGGTACCCGCTTTATTGATTCCAGAGCTCTCGCTTTCTTTTGAAGATATGTTAAAAAAAAGGGGGTGGGGGAGTCATTTCATTTTCTCCACTTCTCTGGCTTATTGGGTATGTAACTATGAAGGAAGCTGCTTTATCCGTAACTATATTCAGCATTCAGCTGTAGTGTTATTGTATGGCTCAGGTTTATGGGCAATTTTCTCTCATTCTTAAATATGCCATCCTAATTTTGGGGGCTTAGTCCAGACTAGCCTTAAAAATTGGGAACTCGTTATATCCTAATTAGCATGTTTTCATGCTCAGATTTAGGATTTACATAATTGGGATCCATATTAGGATATGTCTCCTTTATTATGGTATAGAGAGACATACATGTAAATTCTAATTATTCTAAATTCCTTCATCATGGATTGAAGGATTTGATCTATGTTGATCAACTATTTCGGAAGTTCTAGGCCCTCCACCTTTTCATGATTCAGCTAAGTCTGGGCCATTGGTTACAGTATAAAAATATGAAAAAAATAAGTAATTTATATATTTTTTATACTTACCAATGGCCCAGACGGGAATGGCCCTCCCATGAGTGGGCAGTGCTGGGCACTCATGCCTCCCCGCTGAATTATTATATAATCTTTTTTACAAAGAATGATGTTGGTGCCAGGTTCAGTGACTTCCTGGCATCTGCTTATGCGTAGAGAGTAAATGTATGGCAGGCCGGATAGGACTTCTAATTTTCGGTTTTGCATGCAAATTTGGGGGATTGGGGGCAAAATTTGTCTTTGGCCCTAGATAATTTTGAGTTAGCACCAGCTAACTCTGGGCCATTGGTAAGTATAAAAATATATAAATTACTTAAAGTTTTTTCATTTTCCTTCATTTGAAATGACATCTTTCAATGGTTATTTGCAGACTTGATATCGTTGACCTGGAGGATATTTCCCAATGGTAACAAATTGAATGGAAGACAGCTTTTCAGAGAACTCACAGATTTCTGCTGGATTTGGAATTGAAGAGATCTGAACTGGAAATTAGAAATGTGCCTGGAGTTCCACTGCTTTGAAAGAAACTGGATTAATGGTTATCAGCTAGATGGTAAGAGGACCAGAAATGACTGCAGACTGGAAGAGATATGAGACCTATTAAGAATTTTAAATTGCCAACTCCTCTGAATTTTGATGGATTGTCGAATTGCCTGGATTATATTATCAACTAGAAATATAACTGAATTCAGTTTTGTGCCAGGACCGCTGCTAAGCCATATGGACAGAAATTTGGTCGGATCTGTTGAGAATCATATGTATGGAGTTATTTCCCTTCATTTGAAATGAGATCTTTCAATGGTTAATTGCAGACTTGATATCGTTGACCTGGAGGACATTTCCCATGGTACATAACTTTCCATGTATATCTTGTGTTTTCTTAATGATTAACTGGGCCATGTATGAATCAGAACTCCTCTTTGTACATGAAATGGTGTCTATTCAGATGTTCAGAATCTAGAAGTCTCAATGGTAACAAATTAAATGGAAGACAGCTTTTCAGAGACCTCATAGATTTCTGCTGAATTTGGAATAATCATGAATGTTGTCTATTGTATTGAGGTCATACTACTTGTGAATGGACCTTCCATCACAGGGGCAGAATATTTGTCTGGATGTGAATTTGATACCCAGAAATTTTCGTGCAGCAGATGACGGAATCACATTTTCTTGATAATAATCTGGTCTGTAACTATTTTCTTCTGGCCTTGAACTGAAATTTTATGAAAATTGCTCAGATATGAATGAATGGAATGAAATGAAATGGATGGATAGCAGAATGAGTTATGTACCTTTCTGAGTAATTTTTTTCCAAATTTGTATCTATATGCTAACAACAATCAGGTGAATCTGCTGGCTGGCTGGCTGGCTGGCAGGTCCACCCACCTGATATCTACCCATCCCTCTCAGCCTGCCTGTCTCTGCTGGGCGGGTTGGCAGGCTCGCAGCATGTATGTCTTATTAACTGTCCATATGATTTTTTTTTATCATTTTTCATCTATTTTCTCATTGCAGATGTCGAGCTCTGATTTTAATCTTGACAATGGGTGTAAGAGTTTGAAAACCTTCCCAAGCTACTATATCGCTGCTGTCACTGGAAGTAGATTTGAGATAACCGTATCATATTTTTCTTGTGTGAGTCTTACATTTTTTACTACATTTTCAGGTTCTGAACTTGTAGCATCCGCACACTTGGAAATATTGCAAGGCGGATGATTTTTCTGAAATGCAAATTTTTTCAGATGTGTCCTGCAATTAAATTTTAATTTTCTTGCACTCATTTCGAGAAAGAATTGAAAAAAATGCTTAATAAATTTTAAAAATCAGGTAGACTTCTCAAGAATTATATCACTCAAGAACTGTTACCGGTACACATATAGCTGTGTTTCAAGTGTGATTTGGTTGCTTGAACTCAGCATGTGATTTTCTGTGAAACATCCTCACACCTGTTGGGACATTAATCACCAACCCATCGTGTGGTATAACTTTCTATTTTAGTAAAAAGATAAAGTATACATGAATTATGATATTTGGAAGGCCTTTAGCTGAAAATTGTACTTTTGAACAGCTTTTTTATGAATGATACCTGTGTAAATGTTCTCTCTCAGACATAAATTTACAACTATTTGACACATAAATCACCAATTTTTACTCGAATTGAGTTCTTCTGTGCAGATTTTGGGCTTTTATCAGGTAAACTGGCTTGATTCCAGTAAAAAACATCAATTGCTGAACTGCTCTGTCAAATAGATTGGCAGTAGAATCAAGATAAATAATGAATATGGCATTTTGAAATTTCCAAATTTTGGGGTCATTTTTGACAATTGTAACAACTTTTTTAAAAAAAAGCTATATTTTTAATCTTATTGGATGAATAGAAGCCAAATCTTGATTTTCGTTTAGAAATAATTGTTTTATCATATAAAATAGAAAAAATAAACTTAGGGCATTGGTGAGGAGTATTATAGGTATCGGGGAACTAAATATTTGGTTTAGAGTTCTCTATCTTCAAATGTTGCACTCTTATATTGCATCACAGTCTAAAATAAGACTTCTAGAAATAAACTTGTTGCTTGAGATAACTGTTAAAGCATTTTATCAGATTTTTACATCAATACTGACTACTCCACAAGAAAAAAGAGATTTTCTAAGTATTTTCTGTGTCTAAAAATTTGAGTTAATTATTTGTGTATTTTTGTTGGGAATTCCCAGAAAAAATTGGGTTCAAGGATGGTACTTCACATTATTACACACCCATAACTGTATTTGTCACGACCACATAGATTTTAGGGGCATGCGATAAATTTAACCAGAAAGCTCTTGTGCAATCGGATAAAAAGTACCCTTCGCATGCACAAGTTCTCTCATTAGACTGGTTCTTTTTGTTAGCAGCGTTCAGTGGAATATAACCAATGAGAACCATCGGCTATATTTATCTGTCGGAATTACCGATTCTCATTACAAAATGTTTGATGCACAACTATGCTAAAAACTGTTGAAAGTCATGAAAGACACATGATCTCTGCCAAGAAATTGAACACTGAAACTCAGCCTTTGCTTTCGTTATTGAAAATCGAGGAAAACTTAATTAATTTTTGGGCAAAAAAATCTAATTGGGTTCGATACTGCAGTCAGCCACTAGTACAGTTCCTATAAAACTTTGTTACAATGTTGCCGTCACCGCTGCGTGCTGCTGACGAGTCGACACGAGGCCTACTGTGTAACTGTAATTCTATTCGATTCACACTTCGGCAATGAAATAGCAAGTTTGCCAGCGCAAACATACTTTGAAGAGCATGTCAAGTTGAAGTAGTTCTCAGGAAACAAGACTAAATGAATCTTGAATACTGGTTACCATGAAGTGGAAAAACAGACAGTGACAAGCCGACAGTGCTTAGAGATGTTTGACAGCTAGTACATGCAGTTACTAATTAACTATCTCAAATTCCACCCTTACCAGATGACCACCACCCCCTGCCCAACACTAGCTGAATAAAGAAAATAAATTTGAAAGAATGAAAAGCCTTGTTTTATAAGAAAAACTGGGTAGTTTGCATTTGTGAGTAGTATGTCATGCACGTTTGGGGCCTTAGTTGGGGGACCTCGGTGGGGGACCTCAGAAGTGACGTCATGTCACGTGACGTAGTGGCACCATGTTGTGTTGTAATGGTAACCCACATGAGCGGCCATGTTGTGACGTTATCTCCATAGTGATACGTGGTGTGAGTGCGCATGCACAGCGCGTGTTGTTAGGGTCACACGTGTTTCCGTCGTCCATTTTGTATACTGGAGGCCGCCATTGGATACAGATGTGATGAGAATTGGATACAACTTCGTTGTAATAAGGGGAGAAAACTCTATACGATTAAGTACAGATTATGGGAAATCAAGCAATCTGATTGGTTAGTTATAATTTATATAAATGTTCTAGATAAATGAAACAACAAGAGTATTTGGAATAGGGTCAGAACTAACAAAAATAGACCAGAATAGCTAAATATAGTAACAATAAGCAAAGCTGTCCCAGTTAATAGGCTCTTCTACTCTACTGGCGTATACTCCAGGACAAAGGAACATGATAGGGTAGACGAGAACTATTGCATATATAGATAGAAGCAGAGAATTCTGAAAGAATTCGAAATAATACAACTTGACGGGTTTATTTGGGTAATTAAGCTAGGATTCTGGGAAAATCCGAACCAGAAAAATACTCTTCTACAAAGGAACACACCCCCGGTACCCTCTCGGTAATATAGCACTACATGCTACATCGATAAAATGGGAAATCCGTATCAAATAAAGTCAATTTCGGTGATTTTGGATGGATTTTGGTGATTTGGAGGGATTGTCGGGTTGTTTGTGGTAATTAGATTTACTCTGATTCAATCGAACATGCCCTCCGAACATACCCCGTCTTATTACAGAAAAATTGGGTAACATAGCAATCACATGCTACCATAGAAACCAAGATGGCGGCCTGCAGTATACAAAATGGACGACGGAAACACATGTGACCCTAACAACATGTGCTGCGCATATGCACTCACACCACGTATCACTATGGAGATGACGTCACAACATGGCCGCTCACGCGGGTTACCATGACAACACAACATGGCGTCACTTCCGAGGTCCCCCACCGAGGTCCCCCAACTAAGGCACCAAACGTGCATGAAATACTACTTTTGTGGAATCAATGTTTTTTTACGTGCTAGTGGGTGTTGGGGCAACAGGTTCATTTTATTTAATTTTTTTTGTTGGGGCAGGGTAAAGGGCTTTTCTTTTGATATAGTTTTGCTAAAATATGACTTTCTGGAGTTTGTACTGGGGAAATTAAAAAATGTTACCAGCTACCCACTACAGAAATTCTGAAAAGTCTTCAGTAGGGTGGGAATGAGACCATGAAGAGGGGAGGGGTGGTAAATACATGTGGTCTGATAAAGGCAATATATTGTCAATTTTATGAGATGACTTCCATGAAATTCAAAAATAATTATTGGAATATTTAAAACCTGGACAATATGACAATATTTTCCAGACACAGATTGATGTGTATTTTTAAATGACTAATTAAGGATTTTTGCTAGAATTTCTGTTTTATACAGGATATTATTTTGCTTTAATTCTCAGCAACAAAACTTAAATCGAATGCCACCTATGTGACTTAGCAACATGGGTGTATGAGATGGGGAGGGGGTGAGGCACTCTCCCCCCCCCCCCCCCCCCCTTCACCAAAAAGCACTTAATTTTGCAGTTTTCATTGAAAGGGACTGGTATTTTCAGAACAGATTGTTCAGAGGGAGGGGGTATTTTTATAATTTTGGCAAATATCAGGGCAGTGGGAAGAGCATTTTTATAGGCAAATTCGAGGCAAGGGCCTGCATTTTGATTTTGAAACAAAAGTTCATGGCAGTTTGATTGGTCAGCCCCATCCCCAAGAATATGTTCTCCACAAACCTATCATTTTAGCCACATTCTATCAGTCCTCTTTAAAACTACTTACAAAATGCAAATTCAGAATACCAAATTCCAAATTTAAGATTGACAAGATATTGGAGCAGACACATAAACAATTATTTTTCAAGACTTGAGGTAAAATAAAAAGAAGGCTAAATTTCAAGTCAGAAACTTTATAATGTTGAAAAATAAAGCGCAAACTTGCCAAGATTGCAGAGTTCAGTCAGAGTCAGAATGGAATCTCAAACTGCCTCAAGCTCAGTTACTCCAAACAATCGAATGAATCCCCCCCTCTCCTCCCCCCCGGAAGGTTAATTATTGCACAAAATGTCTTTTCTCGTCCAACGTGTACTTTTGTTACTGTGCAGAACAGAAATGACCGATGTCCACATGTGATAGCCTCGTGGCAGTAGTGCATGTATCGTCAAGTCAAGTTCAAACTTATATTTTTAGTTTCAAATTCAGTTTAAAAAGCACGAAATTTAAACAGAGCGGCCAGATTGCACCATTTTCAAATTAAAATCCTTGTACATTTTCCATCCTCCAGATATAATGATGCCTGCACACACACTTTTGAAAACACATTTGAGACCTCATAATTTGTGACGTCTGATATGCTGAACGCAATCTTTTGAGTGTTCGGATCGACATTTTTTGCGAATAAAATGAATCAACAGTGATTCTACAGGTGGCAAGGTCAAAGACTTAAGACTGGTTCTCTGACAAAATTGCCCGTTTCTCTCTAAAATTCTTTCAACCGTTCAAATTGTTGACTATTTAAATAAATTAGCGATTAATTATAGTGAATTCTTTTTCATGGTTGTGTGTGTAATAAATACAGAACCACACTTATGTTTGAATGGGTTAACGATTACTGGACTTGAGTGTGTGGCGCTGGGATAACCACTCGAGCCTACCGGCTCTCGTGGTATCCCTACTTCACTCGCTGTCGTCCAGTAATCCTTAACACATTCAAACATAAGGGTGGTTCTGTATATTTCTTGTGCATTTTTTTTCAGGCATCTGCAAGAATGAAATCTTACCTGAAAATTATCGCTTGTGATGTTTCTGGTGATCTTTCTTATTTTTTACTTTTGCTACCTTTCAGCATTGGCTTCTTCCTTTTGTAAGGCTTTTTTCTTGGTGTTCTTCATATAATTTATACATTTTTGTGGGTTTTCACAGCGTTGAAGTTTGAATTCAATCGATTTCTGTCTCTTTTTTATTAGTGCTGAAACGGTTGACCTATTTTTGTAACCGGCTAACCATCAGGCATACAGTTAGGGGTGTCCATAGGGGTTTTTGAAAGTAGATCATGCCCATATCTCAGGCATGGTATGACTTACAGACCTGGAACTAACACCAAATAAGTCAACACTCAGTGGAGATTCAAAATATGGGTCAAGGTCACCCAGAGGTCAATGAGTGCATTTTTCAGAATTGTTGGAAATCACATTTTTTTACTCCAAAATGCTTCCCCGAAGTTCAGATATGCATATTCACCTGATAAAAAGTGGGCATGGCCAACATTTTTGAAAGTGGGTCACGCTCATATCTCAAGCATGGTATGACGTATAGACCTAGGACCAATACCAAATGAGTCGACAGTCGATGGAGATTCAAAATATGGGTCAAGGTCACTGAGGTCACCCAGGGTCATTGAGTGCATTTCTCAGAATTGCTGGAAGCCACATTTTGAACCCCCGAATGCATTCCCAAAACGCATACATGCTTTTTTCATGAAAAAAGTGGGCGTGGCCAAACATTTTGAAAGTGGACACACTCATCTCAAGCATGATGTGATGAATAGACCTGGGTCCAACAACAAATGAGTCGACCCTCGGAGGGGGAATATGGATCAAGGCTGCTGAAGTCACCTTGGGGTCATTGAGTGCAACCTTCAAAATTGCTGGAAAACATTTTGCCCACCTAATGGTATCGCGGAACTAAATATTGAAATTAGAGTGAGCCGCCTTAAAATGTTGCACTCGGAAATGACGCAATCTCTAAAAATGAACAGCCTTGGGAAAATCCGTTGTTTCAATAAAAGTTTGAAACATTCTATTGACATCTTGCATTATTGTTGAATATTCCTGATAAAAAAGAGGGTGATTTGATGACTTTTGGACCTAAAAAATACAATTTACTTTTTGTGTGTTTTTGTAGGGAATTCCCTGAAAAATATGTGCACGTGACCGGTACTTCCCTTTGTGCCAGTTTTTCTCTCTTATTTGTTGCATGACCCCCTGTTTTCAGATCAGAAAAAGTTGTCTGAAGGGCTATACTTGACAGAGATATTTGAATGCCAAAATTAAAGTGATGCGATCATATTTTTTTCCACCTGAACGTTATAATGGTCGCCTATGGGAAAATATTTAGTTCTGTGAGACCTATAGGAAATATGTTTTTTGGCTTCCAGACCAGATTCAATTATTATTTTGGGGGATTATTTCACATTTAAATATTTATTTGGGGACCATACACCTTACCAAACCATTTTATTGTTTTGAGAAGTTACATTTTTGTCACAGTCAGCAATTAAAGCTATATATTTCCAAAACTAAGGCTGTTCATGCAAGAAAATTCACATCTTGAGCAAGTGTATTCCCCAGGAGCACACTATAACCTCTGGCAGCTGCTAACTAACAGCCTATCTTACCCTATTAACATATTTATTTAAACCATGGTTTCTCCTCATATTTCTAGGGGCAGGGAGGATTCCAAATCTTCCAACCCCTTCCCAAATCACCATTCAAACACAGACAGAAAACCTACACTGCCCTTCTATTCACTATTATTTAGAAGTTTTTCTCTTCTATATTATGCTCTTCAAAATGTTGGAAAACAATTCCTTCATTGAAAGAGTATCCTGGAACACAAATTTGAGGAAGGGGTGGGGCTACAGTGGAAAACAACATAATAAAATTACAAATGTGAGTGAATGGCATTTGTGCATAGCTACCAATATAGTTGTCTAGTACTAGTGCTGCCATGGTTCCCCTGATGCAGCATAAATTTACAGTGACAGTTGTGAAATATTGCTCTTTCCCTGAACCAAGTCCTCTCTCCCACACATATTTAACCCTTCTGCTGATGATAAACATTTGGAAGACTGAACAGCATGTTTTTAAAGACTGAAGTTAGTATCATACACTTTCAGTTTTTTAAGATTTACTTTGAGGCTTCAGCACTCATGGTCCACTGAGTTATTTTTCAATTTAACAACCTTGCCCTGGCTCTTCCACTATATTTTTCATTGTATGCCATTCAGTACCCTCATGTAGACCTCCTACATGTGTGACTGCAAGCCTATCTGTCTGTCTGTCTGTGTGTCTGTCTCTTCATCAGACATGGTGTTTCTTTGCTTTTCACTTGCCTGGATCTACATTTTCAATAATTGGCAGCTGACTAACTCCCCCCCCCCCCCCCCCCCCCCCCACACACACACACAAGTATATTAAACATCAAATACCACTATATTCTTGAAGCAAATGTCTGATTCATCCTCTTTGGAAACATGTTTTCAACAATTTCAATCTTTTTGCCAGAATGGGTGTCTGTGGGGATTAAAACAAAGGTTATGAAAATATAATTTCTTGCGCTTGAACGCAGTGAATTAGCTGGAAATTTGTTTCCCCTTGTCAGTGTATTCGATGCGACGTATAGAGGGAGCTATTGACAGGTGTATAGATGGTATTGTTTCCAGTTCATTCTGCACGGGGCCGCCAGACCGTGAACACGAATTTTCTTATTGTTCCCACTGTACATGTCGCTCGTCGTGGTGTTTGTTACTGTCACGGTGTAATATGTCCGAACCATCATTAAAAGACATTTTGGAAGCTGTTCAGAGCCAAAAGCGTGATCTGGAAGAGTTGGTCCATAATAAAATTGAAACGCTAAAAGACGAAATTCAAGGTTCCACGTCCGCGGTAGCTTCAGAGGTTAAAAAGCTCAAAAGTGAGGCTGACTTTAAATGGAAGCAAGCTGGACACAAAATTCAGTATTCTTTTAACTCCGATTTGAGTGACGCCTTAAAGCAAATCCTATGGGGCATTGAAAACAATAAACCAGAGTATTCAAAGGAGCTTTTGAACGAGAGCATTGACAAGTTGAAACAACGCAACAAGGTTATTAAAATTGCTGACAGTTCCCCGGGTGGTTGGGAAACCGTACGTCAATACGAGGCAAATCCACTTGCAAGTGACTCGGATGATGAAAGCAAGATTCTCAAAGCCGAAAACAGAGCGTTACGCAAGAGAAAATTCCAGTCAGGAAAGGGAAAGGCGTTTTCCGGTAACAAGTCCAACCCAACTGTGTCCGCGTCTATGGCTAGTTCCAGTGATAGTGCTGCTTTTCGTGAGCCTGTGTTCGGTGGCTTCAACAAGTCAAATTTCGGGAATCGGAGCCAGGATTCCTCCTTTCGTTTTCGAGGAGTCGGCCGAGGTGCCTGCTACCAGTGTGGGGATTTCAACCACTACAAACGCAATTGTCCCTTCAACGTCAAAGACGCTAGCAACGCAGGAACCAGATCTGCCATCGAATAATTCGGGGAACTTTGTTAAAGATAAGTATTCTGAACATTTAACTGCTATAGACACTGATTTGGCTGAAGGGTGTGAGTATGACAGTGCGAAGAGGACCGGGTCCCAAAGTGTCAAAGGGAGATTACTTGACAATATTGAATTTTGGAAATCAATCAACTGTTATGACAATATCCTCACTATTATAAGGGAAGGTTATAAAATCCCATTTGTTTCTTGTCCCGGAAGGAAAATCCACCGCAATAATCAGTCTGCATTGAAAAATTCCGATTTTGTTAAACAGGCCATTTCGGAATTGCTTCAAAACAGACTGATTGTTGAGTGTGACCATATACCACATGTAGTTAACCCGTTAACTGTATCGGTGCAGAGTAGCGGTAAAAAGAGACTAATATTAGATTTGAGGGAAGTCAATCAGCATATTCTTAAGAACTCGATCAAATATGAGGATATTAGAGTTGCCCTTATGTACATACAGCCACAGGGTTATATGATAAAATTTGACATTCACTCCGCTTACCATCACATCGATATTTTTCCACCACATACTGAATTTCTTGGTTTTTCTTGGACGCAAAACGATCGTACCACTTATTACACATTTTCCGTACTTCCGTTTGGTCTGGGTGTAGCTCCCTACTTGTATACAAAGGTTACCAGACCTCTTGTGAAAAAATGGCGTGGTGAGGGAATAAGGGTGGTAATGTATCTGGATGACGGCTTTGGAATAGGGTTAACATATGAAGCGGCTTTATCCATGTCCCGCAGCATTCAGGTCGATCTAGTCAACAGCGGGTTTTTGATTAATCACGAGAAATCCATTTGGACGCCACAACAATCGTTGACCTGGTTAGGTTATACTATAGACACAACACAAGGTGTCCTTAGCATACCCGAACGGAGGATAACGAAGGCTTTGCACGCAATTTCCGAAATTGAACTAGACATAAAGCGACGGAATTCTGTCCATGTCAAAAAGTTGGCCAGCTTTGTAGGTCAGATTATTTCTATGGCCCAAGTCATTGGTAGCATCGCACAATTGCTAACGAAATCTATGTCGTGCGATATTTTGCAGGCTCACTCCTGGAGTGATTCCGTTAATGTATCGCCCGACAGCAGACTTAATCTGTCATTCTGGTCGAATAATTTATCTGCAATTAATAGTCGGCATTTGTATTTTGAACCCAAGTGTAATAAAATCGTTTTCTCTGACGCTAGCGGTACAGGATATGGAGGCTACTGTGTACAAAATTTTAATTCTGTCGCTGTTGGCACATGGAGCGCGGTAGAACGGGACAAGAGCTCAACGTGGAAAGAGCTTGCCGCTGTCGAACGAGTTCTTCGATCATTGCCCTTTTTACACGGTAAACGCATAAAATGGTTCACTGATAATCAGAATGTAGTCCGTGTGGTGTCTAAGGGTAGCATGCAAGCCGAGTTGCAGTCGCTCGCAATGCAAATTTTCCGATTCTGTTTTGAAAATTGTGTTCATTTAGAAATGGAATGGATTCCGCGATCCCAAAACGAGCGAGCTGATTTTTTAAGTAAATTAACAGACCCTGACGGTTGGGGGGTTTCCGACGCCATTTATGCACAACTGAATGCAATTTGGGGACCGTTTGAAGTCGACTGGTTTGCCAGTGATTCTAATTATAAACTTAGACCCTTTTACTCTAGATTTTGGAATGTGTTGTCTTCAGGTGTTGACGCCTTCACTGCAGACTGGAGTGGTGTTAATGGATGGTTTGTACCTCCCGTGTATTTAATACTCAGAGTCCTTAAATATATGGAATTTTGTCACGCATTCGGCACATTAGTTGTCCCATTTTGGACATCTGGGCCATGTTGGCCCATATTGTGCCCAAATGGAGTTCATTTTGCTCAGTTCGTTACAGAGTACATAGATTTACCAACAGATAAGGAATTTTATATCAGTAATGGAAGTGAGAATTGTATTTTCGGTACTTCAGATTTACAATTTGGTATGCTTGCTTTAAAAATAGATTTCCGTTCTTGACCACTTGTCAAATCGACCAAGATTTGTTATATTCACTCATTATATAGATGCACACACACACATGTGTGGATAAATAATTATAAAATAAATGAACAAATAATTCCATAAATTCATAAATACCATTACTAAAATCAATAAATAAATTCATCATGGACTTGCAGTGACTGATTTAGCTTTCAGAAAATACCCAAATATTTCCGTCTTTGATATGCTTATGAATAATTGGTTTTATACAATTCTTTTTCCAGGCCTATCATGAGGATATATCAAACTTGCCGAGTAAGCTACAAGATCAAGCGGTGTGTCTTCCTGAGATATTAGAACAATGTAGAGCTGCTTCCACTACAAAGTGTTATAGACGTTGCTTTAAACGTTGGAAGGACTGGGCTTTGATGAACGGTATTCTAGAATCTGATATTTTACCGGCTAAACCTTTGACTTTTGCATTGTATCTGTGTTCGTTGATCCAGTCGAACTCGTCTCCGAGTGCGTTAACTCAAGCTGTCTGTGCTGTCAAATGGGCACATTCTGTAGTGGGCCAGGCTTCCCCCACCGATTGTTTACTTGTTAAAAATGTATTTGAAGCCGGAAAAAGACGGTTAGCTCGACCTGTTCATAAAAAGGAACCTATAACTGCCATGCATTTAACAGAAATGTTTGATCGTTTATATGACCCTGTTAACCTTATGAATCAGAGGACAATTTGTGCATGTCTTCTGGCTTACGCCGGTTTTTTCCGGAGTTCTGAGTTACTAAATATTCGCAGATCTGACATTGTGTTTCACGACACTCATGCTTCAATTTTTGTGGAAAAAAGCAAAACTGATATCTACCGTGAAGGACACTGGTCATTAATAGCCCGCACGGGGTTACGAACCTGTCCGGTTAGGAATTTAGACTTATACTTATCTTTGGCTGATATTCCCGAAAATTGTTCTAATTATATTTTTCGAAATCTCACAAAACGTAAAATTGATTGGGTTTTGCGTAGTGGACCCAAACCACTCACGTACACAAGATTGCGTGAACTCTTTAAAGATGCTTTCCAATTCATAGTTCCCGACATTTCTCAGTTTTGCCTGCATAGCCTGCGGTCCGGCGGTGCTACGGCTTCGGCAAATGCAGGCATTTCTGATCGTCTCTTTAAACGTCATGGCCGTTGGAAATCTGAAAACGCTAAAGATGGATATATCAAGGATATGTTGGAGAAACGGCTGTCTGTTTCTCGCAGTTTGGGCATTTAGCTCACGTCTTCGTATGCCTACTTAAGCTTTCTTTGGCGATCTGTATTGGCGGCGCCCGTGGCTATCCCACGATTTGTTTTGTTGTTTCTGTACGCCGCAGTGATGTAGCGGAGAGGGGGAAATATAATTTCTTGCGCTTGAACGCAGTGAATTAGCTGGAAATTTGTTTCCCCTTGTCAGTGTATTCGATGCGACGTATAGAGGGAGCTATTGACAGGTGTATAGATGGTATTGTTTCCAGTTCATTCTGCACGGGGCCGCCAGACCGTGAACACGAATTTTAAAACCATGTGTTTCGCTGTTATAATTATGTCGAGATATATAGCGATTGCTCTTAGCAATGACCGTTCCGTAGTACCGTGGAACTGGTGGTAACCTCAGTTTGCTTAATCTTATAGAAGCATGTTGCCCAAGGTTGGGGCATGGGCTGCCGAGCCCCAGAATACGAGATGCACGTTGTGGTGCATAGGCAGACGTATCCTGTACGTGGGGTGTTAGCATAGGCTATGACAGAAATAGATTCTCTGTGTGTATTGAAATGTTAAATAAACTGAAGGTGCAGTCTGTATTGGCGGCGCCCGTGGCTATCCCACGATTTGTTTTGTTGTTTCTGTACGCCGCAGTGATGTAGCGGAGAGGGGGAAGTGCACTTATGGGAACTTGCAGCATAAGCATAGCACTATAGAATCAATATTTGATGGTTTTAGGCATCTTACCAGTGTTATGAGATATCACAGTAGCAGGTACTGGTCATTCGTTTGGAAAAAAACACTGTTTTATGTTTTGTCAGTGCCATACCAATGACTCTATGTGCCTTTACTGAGAAAACTGAGGCTTTTCCTTTACAAAAATTGCAAAATATTCATCAATACAATGTGAATTGTCTTCAGAAGCCAGACTGTGATTTAAAAACTATTACAGATGGGAAAGTTCATATCACAGTAGGTTTGTTTTGGGTCAATATCAATTAAATTATGAATTATATCACATATTTTGATGAAAAGGGGCATACCGGGGGGTCCTATTCAGGGCAAAATTTTACTACTTCAGATGGTGGAATAAAATTTGACATCAGTTGTTAGGATAAACTGGTAGAGTCCTCTCATATTGGTGAAATATATAGCTGCATCCCCAGTTTTGGAAACAAAATTGACATCCATATTGTTCCATGGGGGTTGGGACACTGTTTTGCTTGCAGTATGGTTAAATGAGACAGATGTTTTCTAAAAATAGTTTGTGCTGATGCAGATGATAGTTTTATTTTGGGATCAGGGTAGTTTTTTAAAGAAAGCTGTAAATTCTCATCCTTCTCAGTTAATTTATAAAGTAACAGGATAGAAAAATCTTTTGGAGGCAATACCAGTTTTCAAGCCCACTTGACAAAGTTTGGACACTTTTCCTTAAAAGAGCAAATTTTCCATGTTTTTGACTCAGCCAAAGCCAAAAGTTGGATTCTAATGCAGAAATGACTCTTTTATCTCATGGAAGTGGTAAAATGTCTCTTTGGTGGGGTTGGGGATGATTATAGGTATCGCGGAACTAAATATTGAAATTAGAGTGAGCCGCCTTAAAATGTTGCACTCGGAAATGACGCAATCTCTAAAAATAAACAGCCTTGGGAAAATCCGTTGTTTCAATAAAAGTTTGAAACATTCTATTGACATCTTGCATTATTGTTGAATATTCCTGATAAAAAAGAGGGTGATTTGATGACTTTTGGACCTAAAAAATACAATTTACTTTTTGTGTGTTTTTGTAGGGAATTCCCTGAAAAATATGTGCACGTGACCGGTACTTCCCTTTGTGCCAGTTTTTCTCTCTTATTTGTTGCATGACCCCCTGTTTTCAGATCAGAAAAAGTTGTCTGAAGGGCTATACTTGACAGAGATATTTGAATGCCAAAATTAAAGTGATGCGATCATATTTTTTTCCACCTGAATGTTATAATGGTCGCCTATGGGAAAATATTTAGTTCTGTGAGACCTAATGCATTCCCTTGATCAAACCCTTTTTTGCTCTGTACAAATATGCCTTTCTGGCTTCTTGGGAAAATGTAATTACGTGTACATTGCATACAAAACCGCACTTGTCAATACCCCGTCATTTGTGTAGAAACGACCGGGTATGAAAAGCTGTTTTAGTGCGGTCACGTGAGAAGGATTACATAAGAGATGATCATAAGTTACGTTTTTGAGACAAAAATTGAAAACATAATGAATTTGAATGGAGATTTTTGTATATAGGCCTAGTCAGTTTTGTTTGTTACGTTGGGTAAAGGGTTCAAGCTGTAAATCATCAATGGTATGGCAATTATTCAGATATCTATTTGGACAAGTGATTAATCAGTTAGACAAGGTTAATCCATGTGATTAATCAATCAAGAAAACCCCTTAACCATTTCAGCTGTAGGTAGATCCATGTCTAGCCTTAATTCTTTCTCACAGCTTGGCATACTTTCATTACGTTGTCTTCAATACTTTCACCAAATTGTTTACAATATTCTCTGCCGACACAGTATGTGTAATAGTGCTATTCTGCCATCCAGATGTCATTTGTCTTTGTAGGGAAGTTTTGGGAAATTCATTTCTTTTACCAAACAATTATAAAAGACCCTGTATTGGATTCATGTGTTGCTGATCTACGCTGACTTTTGAAAAATGGTTGTACTAAAAGCTTATGATAATTAACAAGTGGGAAGATAATTTATGCCAGTGCCGTATCTTGTGGGAATATGAAATCATTTCTAACAAGCTATTAATAGAAAATGGAATATGTTCTCATTGTTGGAATTCACTTAAAAAAAACCAAATGAGGTGCCTTAAGCTGAGTTTGTATAGTACTTCTGGTTTTGTCCATTACATTTGGTAAAGTGTTGATTTAGATGAAATTTAGACTAAGGCTGTACAGTGCACAGGATTAGTTACGGAGTTAAAAATGATTTTTTTTTATAACCAGAGTGTGACTAATCCTGTGTCACATTTTCTGGTTATAAAAAAAATTGATAAATGTCATATCATACACTACATGAAATTATGCACTGACTAAAGCTTTAAAAATACACAGGGTTAGTTGGTTATATGTTGTTACATGAGTGCTGGATTTCAGGAACTAATGGATATACATATGCAGGACTGAAGAAATATTTTTGAAGTGAATTCCAAAAATGAAAACCTATTCTATTTTCAATTAACAGCATATTTTCTTAATTAATAGCATATTGTCTTGGAAACACTAGAGACTTTGAACAATTATCTGAGGGTGCTGATGACCATCTCTCTAACCAGTTTATCTCTAACACCCACCATCCACAAAAAAAATGTTTTTTAATATCACAAGAGTGCGACCAAAGCAAATTCTTGAACAAATTCTGTGATCAAGTGAAAATGTATACATCAGGTGTATGTATGTGTTGTGGATGTGTGTGTTTCAGGGGATATACAGAGTGGACAGATGAGTGAGATAAAGTGGATTATGCCCCACCCACTTAAGGGTTTACATGGAATGGGGTGGGGGCTTGGAGGAGGGGCAATAACTGTTCCAGCAGGTTAGTAGGTTGACGAGTCTGACAGTAAAACTTGCTGCTGCATGGTGGTCTCTCCAGGTACTCCAACTGTAAAACTGTCCAACATGATATGGCCCTAGCTGTTGAAAGTTTTGTTAAATCCCAAAAAACAAACATAAGGCCCCACAAAAAAGATCTTCTGTTTCTCATGCCATTTTTTTTTTAAATTGCATGTGGGCGGGCAGTTTTTTATTTTTGTAATTATTTCTTTGCCATCAAAAGTTCATGTTCTTGGTTTGTTTTATGTTTTAGACCTCATAATCTACAAAATCGCACAAGTGGAGGTGTATTTTGTCCCTTGAAAGCACTGCAAAGCTTTGTTGCAATCAAGGGACAAATTTATCAATTTTATTAACTTGGGTAAAATATCAGATACAAACCATTTAATTTTTATTTTTTTAAGTTTACTTTGCTTATAAACAGAGAGTAAGTGGCAGCCAAAATGACAATACAAGAGGGCCTGAGAAACTTATTTTTAACTCTTTTAGGCTTAATAAGACCAAGTGTACAGTGCTGAGGAATGCAGACATATACTAAATGGTAATAACAGTGAATTTAAGAAAAAAATGATTTCACTGTTGATTGTGTGACTGCAGTCCATCATGTTTGTTGAAATGGAAGGTGCTTGGAACACAGTGGCTCATAGACATTAGACATACAATGTGAAAATCTTTAAAAAAAAAAATCATTCATTTGAATGGATTACCCTTTGTGGCTCAACCTTTTTCTTGTAAGTGAAAGGAAAAATCAACTTAAATCAAATGGTTTTAATTCATGGAGTAGAATGTTTCTCAGTTTGAAGAAACCTGATCACTGTTGGTACTTTTTTTTCTCCCCCACTATACGTGAAACATACGCGTGTCCCAGGCAAGACAGCAGGGTGGAATATTTCTATCCCACCACCCCACGTGACAATACTCATTTGCATATTTTATTAGGTCGCCGGAACTATTTCATCATCGTCTGCACAATTGCAACGTGGTTGGAACAAATCAAGTTTAATATTTGAATAATAATTAAATATTGTTGATATAGATTCAATATTTAATTACTATTCAAATATTAAACTTGATTTGTTTCAACCCCATGTTTCTCTTCAGATTTAATAATATCACTGCATGAATTTATCGATCGATCAATAATCTCACAATGCCCTTTACATCAGAGTTTGACAATGCGCAAACTCATTAACCTCTCAATCCCCGTGGGAACCCCGGGAAGTAAGCAGCACTTGTTTACTGTGGTAAACCAGTTCCACTTTGCTAGTAAAATAGGACTCAGTCACCAATGCTTGGGGTGAAAGTCCTCTAAAATGGGCAACATGTAGATCAATGATTGACTAAACTTGACTTCATCTCCATGTTGTGTCACGATTAGCCATGGTGCATAAATATGTGACGTTAACCACCAACAAACAAACAATTAACCCATCAATGGAGTGTTACAAATCAATTTTTTCCCCATCCTACCTCCAGACTCATCGGGGATCATAATAATCCCCCAAAATTTTCAATACTATTTAATAAAGACAGCAGAAAAACGGACAGGTGAAAAATATTCCTTTTATAAATAATAATAAAAAAAAGTCTCTAAAATACAAATTACTGACTATTATCAGAAATAAATTGTACAGGTAAGGTTTTAGGAATGCACCAATGGATAAACTCAAACAAGACAAAATAATATCACAATTTTTATGTCAACAATATATTATGTAAAGCGACCAGTTAACAGGTCTGTAGAAATTAGAGGTTAGCTAGTAGAGTGCTAAGTTATTTTTGGTCATCAAAATTTGTTCCTGTGGCTTTGCCTTGTTACAATTTATGGGAGAGTGCCCAAAGGCACTCTCCCATAAATTGTAGCAAGGCACACCCTAACAGACAACATTATTTAACTTCAAAGGTAATATGAAGAACATCCACAGAATATGACGCCTTTAAGTTACAACACATGCTTTTCCCAAAGAAAGCCCAAATATGGGCGTCCAGCACTTTACCAGTTAAGCCAACATAAAAATGGGTTATCATAATTATTTTAGCCTATCCTTTTCTGATTTTTGAGTATCAGAAAGGCAAGTCTTTTTTAAAAAAATATTCTTGTTCCACATACATCTTCCTTGTCATGGAAAAATCAGTCTCCTCACTTATTTTTTTTTTTGCATGGGAATCTCTTCAATGGAACTATACTATTCAAACCAGAGGCTCAAGTTAGCCTAAAATACTCACCTGGCTCAAGTTGTCAAAAGAGATCAGCAGCAAGAGCAATTTTTTGTTTTGCTATGACAAAACCAAAGGCAACTTTTTGGCCATTCAATTCTGCTTGTCCTGGGAAAGCTTCCTAGCAAACTCTGCTCTGTGAAGTATTAAAAAAAACAACAACCAAATGAAATTTTTGTTTTGTTTTGGACTACTGTGGTTCTCTCTATTCCCACCTCCCCCAAAAGAAATTCTGGCATAAGTCAAATACTTATGACCCAGTTATATACAACATGACAAATTTGGTTCACATCTGCCCATTGGATCTGAAAATAGAAATTTTGAGTATAGCTTAAATTTGGGAGCCCAGATTTCTTACTTACTGAGTTTCTTTGAAAAAAGTGAATCTGCATCACTAAAGTAAGTTCCAAACAAGAAATCTAAGCTTTATTGCAGGTGGCTTATAAAAGAGGATTTTTAAAGCATTTTAGGCTTATGGAGCATTAACCCCACCCCAAGGGATAAAAAAAAAATGTCGGGGGGTGGGGAGGGTGGGAAATCAGAAGAGTAAATTCCACCAGCCTCAAGAAGGCAGCAGCTTCATTTGAACAAAAGAGAAAAGGTTTACTCCAAAGATGGTCTGTGCCATAAATGAATGAATTTGGCTCAGTGGTTTTAAAGAATAAGAAATATTTCAAACAAGAGAAACACAATTTGACTGCCACCAGTAAATTCAAGTCTGTGCGAAAATGGTTAAAGCAGCAAACATAAACAAAACAGAAAGAGAATTTATGGAGGCTTATTATGGGGGGGGTAAAATATTTTTAAAGAAATCAGAAATAAGTTTTTGTTAACAATATTACATGAAATTAAGTCTTTGGAACCTGCATTGAAGTCTTGAGAGGGTTAAATTAAAGATATTCATACAGGAATCGGAGAAATTTTTTCTAAGAGACCATAAAAAAACACATATGTGCACAGGAAAAGGTGTGATCAAGGCATGAATGAAATTTTTTAAACCCACATTGAAGTCTTGAGAGGGTTAAATTAAAGACATTCATACAGGAATCAGATAAATGTTTCCAAGAAACCAGAAAAAACTATATGTGCACAGCATTGAAAGGGTCAACATGAAATAAAATCTTTGGAAAACACACTGAAGTCTTGAGAAGGTTAAATTAAAGACATTCATACAGTAATCAGATAAATGTTTCGAAGAAACCAGAAAAAAAACATGTGGACAGCATTGAAGAGGTTCAACATGAAATAAAATCTTTGGAAAACACACTGAAGTCTTGAGAGGGTTAAATTAAAGATATTCATACAGGAATCAGATCAATTTTTCCTCTGCCACTTTTGGAAGTCTTGAGAGGGTTGAAAGCATTAAACTGAATAATTTCAATTCCTGGTTAAAATAAGAAGATAACACCTGTGTTGACAGCTATATGTAACTGTGCTGCTCTGGAAAATGAATGTTTTAATAAGACTAAATAGTTATTCTGGAGTTAAAGATATTACTTCAGGATAAATTACTGCAAAAATGCTGACTCATCATTTTTTCAATACCCTCTACCAGGCACCCTGATAAAACCAGTGACAATTTTTTTTTTAACCAATCCATTCTACTGGTCCTAAGGATTCTTCATACCATACAACAGTTCTCTGTGGTTTGGGAAATATGGGCTTTTGTTTTTAGCCTCTGGGGTTGCCACGGGGGTGTGAACAATTTTTTTCCGGGCATCAATCAATTACTTAGGACCCACTTATATAACATGCCAAATTTGGTTGAAATTGGCCCACCAGTTCTTGAAATAAATTTTTTTGGGTGAATCACAAAATGGATATGCCCCCCACAGAGAGCCAAAATATTGACCTAACAACTTCCCTTCAACAAACTTTAATCTTCCACACCAAAGAATGTTCCACACAAATTATCAAGGCATTCCCTCTGGTGGTTCGTGGGAAGAAGATTTTTATGTTTTTGGAGCATTAACCAGAGCCTGGATATGGCAGCTGCTTCATTTGAACAAAATAGAAAGGGTATAGTCCATAGATGGTCTGTGCAATATATGTTTGAATTTGGCCTAGTGGTTGTGAAGAAGAAGTCAAGTTTGCAAAAGTTAACAGATGCCGGTGTGACAGACGTCGGATGCCAAGTGATGGCAATTGCTCCCATTGACTTACTGTCAGGTGAGCTAAAAAAGTAGGGGATATCCAAACTGATGTGATATTTTCGGAAAATGGTATTGGATACACGTGATTGGACACATCAACATATTACCAAGTTTAGTGTGGATCATGAATGTCACCAGACCATGAAAACTTCATGCAGGTTTTTTGCACAAGTGCTGCATTAATGGCTGTGGGGTACATTTTCATTTGCACTGGACAGGCTTTTTCGGAGGTCTCATCATTCTTTTTTTGGTATAAACTCATTCATCAATAGTTTCTGGTCGAAACATAACTTTTGAGGTATGCAAAGGCTGACATGTTATGAATGTTTACATGCTGTTGGCATGTTGGAAGTTGGCAACAGACTGCAGTGGCTTAAATTCTCAACATTACTCAATCGGTGATTAGCAGGTTGTGGTCACGCTACTGTCAGACAGGCAATGCTGATGACAGATGTCGGTCAGGCCATCCAAGGGCAACAACTGCTAACCAATCATTTCATCCAAACCACAGCATTGCATAACTGTCATCAAAGTGCCTCAGAAATTGGACAGCAGCTGCACCGAGTAACAGATGTGCGAGTCAGTGATCAGGCTATCCGAAATCACCTACACAGCTGTAATTTGACTTCCACGACACAGAGTGTGGCGGTGGCAAAACAAACGATACCATGACATTACCGTTAGGGAGCACAAATGTTTTGGTGGTGGATCGGTTACGGTGTGGAGAGGCATAACCACTAGGAGCAGAACAGCATTACATGTCATCCAAGGTCGTGTCGCAGGGCAGTACTACCATGACAACATGTTAGCAGCTCATGTGGTGCCATTTGCGCGACGTCACGGCTCTCGATTCATTTTCCAAAATAACAATGCAAGAGCACACAGGGCCTGTGTCACTACAGAGTTCCTCCAGGAGCAGAACATCACTACACTGCCTTGGCCAGCACTAAGACCAGACCTTTTACCAATCAAGCCCGTCTGGGATAGGCTTGGCAGGTGCCTACAACAACGCCAACAGCCCCCTAGCAATGTCCACGAACTTGCTGATGCACTATAGGAAGAATGGAATAACATCAGTCAAACTAATATTGGACGTTTGGTGAGGAGTATGCCACGTCTGATCCACGCTTGTCTCGTGAACCGAGGAGGATTTACAAGGTATTGAGGTCTTGGACTGAATGTGGTAAATTCTCTGACTGTACGTCCATGTCTTCTACAGCTCAGTGCGTGGAATGTGTGCTTGTCAGACACTCAACTATCATTCACCAGATGTCACAGTACAATGCCTGAACTGTCGTTTTGATGAAAGTATAAATATATTTCTTAATATATCTCACTTTTATCATATATCCCCTACTTTTTTTGAATAGTATATTTTGCACTTGCAGGACTTGAAAATTTAAACAACTCTAGCATGTCTGACAGGGCACACAGAGCTATGTCAAACAAGATACAGTTAAAACTAGAAGTCCTGTCATGAAATGCACACAAATAGCATGTCGATCTGCATGTTAATCTACGCGTTATAACCACGGTAAGGCTATCAAATCCTGTACATATGGCCTGTGCACAAGCAATATTTCAGCCAATGGACCTCTGGGTAACCTGGAGGTCCATTGGCAGAAACATTGCCTGTGTTTGCTATGAATAACCAGGAGAATCTGCCATGCTTCGGATGCCATTTAATATGGCAATTGCGCACAATTCCTAAGCACAGTTAAGCCTAGATAAGCACACAGTTCGTGACAGGACTTCTAGTTTTCACTGTATAGTTGGTTGAATTTGCGACTGCAGTATGGGAAATTTGCTGCCAAGACATTTGTTTTTTTCCACGGAATAGTATAAGGAGTAATGAATAATTCTGACTATTTTCAGGACTGTTTGGTGGATTAACAAAAAATTAATACACAAATATAAAAAAAAGGCTCCCTCTATCATCATAAAATTTAGGGAAAATTGCATGAGGAACAAAAAATGAGGTGTTTTTTTTTAACCCTTTACCCAATGCACAGGATATCAAAATTTATTATTTTAATTACTGTTTTTTAAAAAAAATTTCAACAATACTGTATCATGTGACCCTCTTATTGGAACTAGCTTGGTGAGCTCATTTTAATGAGGGGTCACATGATATGCTTTTTTTTTAATCTTTCTGAAGATTTTTTTTTTTTTTTAACTGCTTAATTTGTAAAATGTGCGGTCGGAAGAACCCAATTTGTTAGGTATAGGTTCAATAGGCCTAAAGTAATACTGATAAGTCTACCAGAGTCGGAGCAAAGGCTGAGGTGAACAATCTGAAATACTGTGGTTGAGGCCCCCACAATGTAGATCTTCTGTTTCCTTAGACCAAGGCTCGAAATAATTTTTTTTTCCAGTGCAGGTCAAAATATGGCCTGCCACAAGTAGTTGGTACAGGTCATTTTAATTTGGTGCAGGTCATTTTCAACATATTGCTTTACACATTGTAAATTGACATATGGTGACTACCAAATGAGGAAACGACAATTTGCAATGGAATTTAAGTTTATATCAAATTATCAGTGTATTTAAACTCAGATTCTAAAATCAAGCAGAATTTTGCATATGTCAAAATGTCCTATGGATTTCAAAGTGTGCAGGTCAAAGTAAGTTTGGTGTTGGCCACTGTCCTTTCCCACCACTATTTTGAGCCTTGCCTCTGGCCATTTTTTGTAAAATAGCATGTGGGCGAGCATTTTTTTTTTTATATTATTTATTTTTGTCATTGTTTCTTTAACATCAAAAGTTGATGCTCTTGGTTTGTTTTATGTTTTAGGCCGCATAATCTAAAGAATAGCATGGGTGGTGTATCTCATCTCTTGAGTGCAACAAGGCTTCGCACTCGAGGGACAAATATTTATCAATTTTATTAACTTTACAAGGTTAACTGGGCTTTATTCTGAAATGCAGGTACTGCAACTTAAAGGCTTCAAATCAATGGATATGCTTCATATTATCTTTGAATTGATATTATTTAGTCTGTTAAGATTTGCCTTGTTACAATTTATAGGAGAGTGCCCATAGGCACTCTCCTATAAATTGTAACAATATAATTTAGCACTTCACCGGTTTAAGGTTGTAAAAAGAGAGCATGCGGCAGCCAAAATGACCATGCAGGAGGGCCTGAGAAACAGATTTTTAACTTTTTTAGGCCTTAGTACTTGAAATTATTCATTCAGCTGATGGTGTGTAGTGATGCAGCACACTGCTGGAAAGAGCTGTGAGACCCATTTCCAACAGTGGTTCACATCACGGCTCTTCGTCTCCATTTTCAAAGAACACTTTATTTTAATATTATAAAGAAGATCTTGGCTCCAAAAGAACTAACAACAGTATACCAAGGGCAATTCAAGTATACTTTCTTGTTATCTGACTAATGTCCTGAAATGCAGTTGAACAAAAAAATACATACATCAATGGAGTGACAAAACTAAGCTACAAAGGAAGCAGTGGGATTCTTCTGAAAATGCATAAAACTGCTACCAAAACTTGCAAATAAATTGCTACTGAAAATGTTATGATTCAAGATTTCATCCATTATATGTGAGGAAAATTCAAATGCATGAAACTAATGCAGACCAACCATTTTAAAATCCACGGGAAGCAATTACTGCCTGTATAAGTTACCCGGGATAATCAAACGTTGCATGCCGTGATATAATCCAGTGGAGCCATTTCTCAGAATGTGAATTCAAGTTGGTAGTCTGCTCAGTTTGGATCTAAATCTGCATTAGGTTACTTTGAGCTTGTGATGAAAGACAAGCATTTCATCAAAGTTTTAGGACATTTAATAATAAAAGTGTCAGAAAACTTGAAAATGACACAAGATTTTTAATTTCATCCATTTCATATTAGTACTGATGTGCATTTTGAAACTATTCATGGACAAGTTGTGAGAAAGGGCATTGAACCAATTACTGGTTGCTTGAGACCACAAATGGAAAATTTTGATTCCAAATGTCTGCAAATATATCTACTGAAACCCTCGATAAGTCCTCTTTTTTTATCCCCTTTCAAAGAAGCTGATGTAAAAGGACACACACACACAATCAGAGAATTGTTTCATTGAGGCATGTCAATCCGAGTCCGGCCAATCCCTTGAAGCCTTATAGCCCACCTGATGTTTGCTTAAGGAATGTGATTGATCACTCTCCAACTCAAAATTCATGACCATATCTGAAAGTTGGAACTTGCCAAATGCACCTTGTGGTAAACAAAACAAGTAGTAGATCGACTGAGTGATTGACTGACTGATCCGTTTTTAGGTGTAAATCTTATTCACACATGTCCAGTTTTGACAGCCACAAACGGGCTTGAAAATTTCCATAACTATATATGCCTTGACACTGAAACTGATGAACATTAATTTAAATGAATTTCATAAGAATGTTTTTATACCCCCGCTTCAAAGAAGTGGGGGCTATATAAGAATCGCCCTGTACGTCCGTATGTCCGTCCGTACATCTGTCCATCCGTCCGTACGTCTTTCCATCCGGACAAATTCTTGTGTGCGCAACTCCTCCTACATTAATGAACCGATTTTGATGAAACCTTCATCTCTACTAAGTGAACATGTGCATATTCTAAACTTTTTAATCTGCGACAATTTTAACCAGATTATCTCTCTTGAACTTAATATGGGTTTCTACATGAAATTCTTGTGTGCGCAACTCCTACATTTATCAATCAATTTGGACAAAACTTTTCAGACATCATCACTACTAAGTGAACATGCGCATATTCCAAGATTTTTGATCTGCGACAATTTTAACCAGGTTATCTCCCCTTGACTTAGATTTATTATGTCTTTCTGTTCGAACAAATTCTTGTGTGCGCAACATCTCCTACATTAATGAACCGATTTTGATGAAACCTTTCAAACATCATCTCTACTAAGTGAACATGTGCATATTCCAAAGTTTTTGATCTGCGACAGTTTTAACCAGGTTATCTCTCTTGAACTTTGATTTAATATGGGTTTCTGCATGAAATTCTTGTGTGCACAACTCCTCCTACATTTATCAATCAATTTGGACGAAAGTTTACAGACATCATCACTACTAAGTGAACATGCGCATATTTCAAAATTTTTGAGCTGTGGCAATTTTAACTAGGTTATCTCCCTTTAACTTAGATTTATTATGGGTTTCTACATGAAATTCTTGTGCGTGCAACTCCTCCTACATTTATCAATCAATTTGGACAAAACTTTTCAGACATCATCACTACTAAGTGAACATGTGCATATTCCAAGATTTTTGATCTGCGACAATTTTAACCAGGTTATCTCCCTTTGACTTAGATTTATTATGTCTTTCCGTTCGAACAAATTCTTGTGTGCACAACTCCTCCTACATTAATGAACCGATTTTGATGAAACCTTTCAAACATCATCTCTACTAAGTGAACATGTGCATATTCCAAAGTTTTTGATCTGCGACAATTTTAACAAGGTTATCTCTCTTGAACTTTGATTTAATATGGGTTTCTGCATGAAATTCTTGTGTGCGCAACTCCTCCTACATTTATCAATCAATTTGGACGAAAGTTTACAGAAATCATCACTACTAAGTGAACATGCGCATATTCCAAAATTTTTGAGCTGTGGCAATTTTAACTAGGTTATCTCCCTTTAACTTAGATTTATTATGGGTTTCTACATGAAATTCTTGTGCGTGCAACTCCTCCTACATTTATCAATCAATTTGGACAAAACTTTTCAGACATCATCACTACTAAGTGAACATGCGCATATTCCAAGATTTTTGATCTGCGACAATTTTAACCAGGTTATCTCCCTTTCACTTGGATTTATTATGGGTTTTCAAATGGGATTCTTGTGTGTGCAACTCCTCCTTCATTAATGAACCGATTTTGAATACATGTTGCACATTGTAAATGTGTTTTTCCAAATGTAAACCATATATGTGTGGGCTCTTTAAGTATTCAGTGCTGTTCTGTGGAAGGCCACATGCAAATACAAATTTCAACAACAAAAAATGATCTTTATGTATACATTTCCTTATGGCCTTCGCCTACATGATCAGAAGTGCATTCCTCTAAAAACCCAAAGCGGGGGTATTAATCACCTTCAGTGATAGTTCTAGTTTTGAACTGAAGCTATAAAATACGTTGATTTGTATGGTCTCGAGGCTTGGTGCATTTACATTAATTCAACTGCTTGTTTTTCAGTTCATGATTATAGGTTTGTTAACACAGTTAATGAATCATGAATACACATTAATCTTTTACTTAACCCTCAAAGGCCTATTTCTGACTTTTATGGCCTCAAGACAGGTGTCTTCAACTTACCATGATGAGGAGCTCCTGCAGACAATAGACAAATTACCTAGGAAGTGGTTTCTAGTCAACACTTGACTAAAAATCACTGCTAAGCTAGTTAACTTTTACTGGCTGTGGGCAGGTGTGAATTCAGGGCAGTTGTCCAGGATTCCAGAGATTAATGAACTGTTTGTATCTGCCCACGTAATGTACAAACTGAAAAGTTAACAAAAATTATCTGTCAAAACATTTCAACAAAACCTTGTGACCTCTCATTTCACATGGAATTTTATTGTTGTTGAAAATTTGAATAGAAAAAATTACAAAAATTTGAAATTGAGCCTGTTGGGTAAAGAAATAAAGGCAACATGTGCACATGTTCAGCCTGTTTTCTTGACTGACAGAACTGCCACATTTCTCCAGCCCCAAAATTTAGCTTAAAAATTCCCATATTTTTATCGATTTAAGCATTTGCTTGGTTCAACCTATATCGAAGTACTGTAGCAATGTTCCAAATTATATACCATGTTCATCACAGTGATAGCACTTTTTATTATTTAGAATTACGGTGGAGCCCACTTAATTGGATATCTCTTTACTGAATAACTCTTTTTATTAAATATAATTTTCCAGCATAAATGAATATAGGTTATGGAGTGAACTCCTGTTAATTGAATAAAAAATCTTGTAACCTGTTGAGAAATTACACTGACTCGCCCCAGTTTTCCTATGTTTATAGACCTACTTGGCATCAGTACATCCAATACATGCATTTATTTTCTTATATCTTGTTTGACAGAGCTTATGGAGCTCTGTCAAACAAGATATAATAGAATAAATGCTAAGTTTATCTCTAGAATGCAGGAAAGTGACACAATCCCTCTTAACTGAATACTCCTGTTAGTTGAATAATTTTCATTGGCAAAGTTGCTATTCAATTAACAGGGTTCCACTATATAAGTAACGACGTGAGGGATTCTAATATTTTTCAATTCCTATACAAACTAATATTCACATTATAATCCAAAAGCCAGTTCTTGTAATGAGTTCTATGATTCTCTTTCTTTGAACATCTTATTACTTACCTTGGACAACTGCATTAACTTCTATTCTTCTGGGAAAACTTTATTGTTAGGTAGCGGGCAGCTCTTGGGACTGTTCTCATGTATGACGAAGAAACAATCACACATTTCTTTCAGTCATGCATGTTTGGATACAGATATACCATGTTCAAATTGTCACCCAATTATTTTCTTCAACAATTAGAAAAAAACAATGTTCACCCACTGAGTTTGATAGTCATCTGATGGTGCACAAATTAGCTGATTGCAGATTCTGATTATTGGTACATCACTAGTCAGATGTTAGAAACATAACAGTCCTCTTTTATACAGTGAAATAAAATAACTTTTCGACTAATTTTTAAAAATTGTTCACCCCAATAATAGATTGCAACATGACACTAATGGGTCAGTTTAACGTCCGATCAAGATTTATTGAAATAAATACTGAAATACACTTTTGAGCATATGTTGAAAATCACTCACATATATTTATGTTACTCTTTCGGGCATTATTCACAAGTCATGTGCTTTTTTTGATGAAATGCTTGACGATCCAGACTAGATTATTGTGGGAAGAATTTGAATCATGTGTTCAGATAATTTGCACGCAGTTGTCCAACTATATGGTCCAAATCAGCAAAATATGATCTGGTCCGAGTCAAAAAGATACTATTTTGTTGTTGTGCCATTAAAAACTTGGACTGATTTATGTATTTCTAGTTGTGTGCAAAACTTCCCACGTGCTAGAATGTTGCACACATCATTCTAAACTGTGTTGATATTTCCAGCGACATGGCTCCAGTCGTTTTCAAATTAATCAATGCTACATTGTTCACTACCATTTCTTTTAGGGTCTATGTAAACTTTTGTGTTCAGTTGCATGAGTGGCTGATAAAGAAGTAGAATTAACCCTTTACCCAATGTAAACACCAAAACAGCCTAGCACTATTCACAAAAAAACAGGATCAATCTTCATTATTTTTAATTTTTTGTCTCAAAAATATAGCTTGTGACTCTCAATGGAATGAACTCATTGAGCTCATTCCAACGAGGGTCATAAGCTATATTTTTGATGCAAAAAATGAACAAAATTAATTATTCAAGAATTTTGTTTGCAACTGTGGTTTGTCTTTTGTGTTAGGTAAAGGGTTAAAAGAATTTGAGAGGTGAAAGTTGACATGAATGCAACTCGATAAAATGTTAATATATAATCAACTGTTTGTTCTTTATTGTGGCCTAAAGTCACTTTCAGAATCCAGTGCTATAACATGACCATAAGACAATTATCAAATCAAGAGAAGCCAGTTGTTACATTTATGTTGCCAACCTTAGAAGGCTCATATCCAAGGCATTACATACAAAATTTTATTACACCTGTGAAGCAAATTAGCCACTGTCTCCTACAAAATTGCATATATTGTTATGTAAAAGTATGTATGTCATTAAGAAAATGGCCAACAAAGATCCAAATTAACAAGGAGGATCATTAACCCCTCAAAGGCTTACTTCTGACTTGGGTGAACTTACACTCTTTTAGAAATGGTGCGTCAACATGCAGTCTTTGAGTAAACTTGCAAGGTTCATTCTAAGTGCATGGGCAGTTTTGCTGCCTATATGGAGAGATACAACTGCAAAGTCATAGAATATAAATGGTTATAGTGTTGCAAATATATATGAAAAATCGCTAGGCCTAATCCTTCAGCTAGGGGGCGCGGTGGCTCAGTTGGTAGAGGTGCAGGCTGCAAGCCGAGAGGTCCTCGGTTCGAATCCCACCTGCGGCAACCGCGTTGTGTCCTTGGGCAAGACACTTCACCCCCATTGCCCACGTGGGGGCACGGTGACGCTGTGTACTAAGGCGTACTGCACGTCGATGGTGCACCTGTCTTCAACCAATGCTAACCCTGCTTGTGTGGAGTTAGTATGTTGGGGAGCTGACAGTTGCTCGCCGTTGCTCGGTGGTTCTCTCCGGGTACTCCGGCTTCCTCCACCCGTAAAACTGTCGTGGTCATGATTAGCCATTGTGCAGAAATATGTGACCTTAAACACCAATAAATAAATAAATAATAATCCTTCAGCTCCATAGGATCAAATTATTTGATGATCTTTCTTATTTATCCATAGAATGCTTACCAATTTCACTTGAATAATATTATAGAATTATTGACTTTCCTTGAGGCTGATGCAAGGAATTATCATCCCAGGAAAAGTAATATTCACCGAGGCTGTAGGCCGAAGTGAATATTACTTTTCAAGGGTTGATAATTCCTTCTCTCAACCTCAAAAAAAGTCAATTATAGTTTTTTTATTATTATGACAGAAAAAAATCGTTTGCAAATTCCTTGCTTTATGACATATCTTTCAAAGAAAAACAAATTAATATGCAACAAAATAAAATTAATTTCAACATCTTTATAAGAAGCAATGTGCATTAACTTATTTGTTCATATTGTAGTTAATTTTAATATTTGAACAGTTCATAAACATTGGAACAGAGAAATTAAAGGAAGGAGGAAGTTGGAAATGCCATTTCTATTTTTATTGCAAACAGGTATTTGGAATCATTATATCAACCTACCTGTGCTATTTATGGACAAAAATGACTGAGTGGAGAAATATCAACATGATTTTGATAAAAATATAATAGATCAGCAATACTGGTGTATATCAACACTTCTGTCTCAAATGTTTTAGCCAATTAAATTCTCAGATTTTTTCTGTCATATAATAAAAGAGAACATCACCATTCTAAAAGGAGGGTCTGTATAAGTTAACCCTTTACCCAACGTAACGTTCAAAACTGACCAGAGCTAATCTAAAAAATCGCCAACCAATTAATATTAATTATTTTTTCATTTTTTGTCTCAAAAACATAGGTTATGATACCTCATTGGAATGAGCTCATTCCAATTAAAAATTAATTAATTAATAATAATTTTTAAAGCCTAGAATCCACACACGGTGCTCAATGGCTGTACCATAATTGCATACATACATACACACACACATTCTCTCACAGATGCATTAATACATGGATCACTATTATCATTTCTAGGTGCCCAACGCCACATCAGCAACCGAGGCTATATCGTGGCGATAAGCGACAGAACCTAAAAGAAAAAGGGTATTGAATTAAAAAAAAAAAGAAAAAAGTATGTAAGTGTAACTTGACGAGTAACGAGGCAATCCTCACTGACTCATGGGGTCATAACCTATGTTTTTGAGACAAAAAATGAAAAAAATTAGTTATTCAAGAATTGTTTTTACAAGTGTCGTCTGCTTTTCAAGTTAGGTAAAGGGTTAAATAAACCAACTTCTTCTTGTGACATATTTCTCTGTTCCAAATCCATTGGTTTGTCTATGCATTTAGACTTAAAGTCACTTTTGCTGTTCTGAGGCTATATTGGGATAACATCATATTCATAGAGTCAAGTATCCAATATTTCTTATACTGCCCACCTTAGAGGTCTTTAACATAAAGTTTTAATAATGCCAATTAAACTAATTCAACAACTATCATAAAAAACAAATAAAAATAATCTTACAATAACAAAAACTAAATTTCAAAGCATGTGTGATTAACCTCATTGAAAATAAAGTTAGGCCACACAAAGTAGATCTTCTGTATCTCAGGCCATTTTTGTTATAAAAATGCATGCAGATGAGCATTTTTTTATTTCATTTTTTTAAATTTATTTTTGCAATTATTATTTCCTTACCCTCAGAGGTTCATATACCTTGTTTGTTTTAAGTTTTAGGCATACTGATGTCAAAATATTGAACTTTCAAGAAACAATTTTCCCCATAATATAACTAACCAATTCTGACTCAATGAGATCTGTCAAACATGACAGAATTGGTCAAATTCGTAGTTGCATTACGAAAAGAATTGCTTTCTGAAATTTTGATATTATAACATCAGTGTGTAGAGAGATAATCTACAGAATAACAAGGGCGGTGGTGTATTTTGTGCATTTTAATAACTTTGGGAATTTATTTGACATGAATCTGTTAATTTCTTATTTTTTTTAAAGTTAGAATTAATAATAAAAAGAGGCCATGTGGTAACCAAAAAGACCATGTGGAAGGACTTTTGAAAGATATTTCATTTTTTTTTTAGGCCTTAATCTCTCTAATTTGATATGATTTAAATGAGATTATTCAAGGGCATGATTATATACAAAGAAATTGAAAATAGTCAGAGTATTAAGTGTGAACTGAGATGATGATCTGAGATAATCATAAGCTGTTTTCTGTTGCAGTTTCCTTTTTATCCCTTAATCTAACAGAAATAAAGATATTTGCAAAATTCTTAAAAACTTAAAAAAAACTTCATTTTTTTTTCTTCAAAATGCTTGTGGGCGCTTATTATTATCATTCTCTGAGCACTTCCCAATACAGGGGTCATAAGCTATGTTTTCGACACAAAAGTTGCAGAAATAGTGAAATTTGAATGGCGATTATTGTTGTGAACAGTGCAGGCAGTTATGGTTGTTCATTAGGAAAAGTATTAACATCAACTAATCCTCAACAGGTCCTCATCTTCAATTGCCCTCTTTTGAATTTGTGGCCATGATAGAAACGTGGTCAAAATAACTACTCAGAAGCTGATGATTAGAATTCAGACGATTTGGTGCTGTGCAAATCACTTTGCTCATAACATCCGATCGACCTAGTCTACTGGGGAATGTCTACTGGCAATCACCTGCAGACTGAAGTAATTTGATATTGATGAATCACAAGCCTTCTATTATTCAAGAGTCTCTACATTATTGTATTTTATTAAGTTATCTAGGGGCCGAATGTTTCACCCTATTCTATCCATACGGAAGTTAAGGCAGGGAGAAACGGCTGGAGAAATTCTTATAATCGAGATAATCGTTTTCCTTTACGGCACCCTTCGTAACATTCTCAACCACACTGAAACCTTTTCCCTCATCCCATGTGTCAGCAACCTACGTTATACTCATGTATAGGCTTTAGCGTCATTACCACGTAGTGTCTGCGCTGTTTTTATGCCCATGAGTGTGCTTTCATACATAAGCATACAGTACAGGAGTGTATGTGTGTTGTTCATGCGAGTGTGTGTGTTTGTTTGTTTGTGTGTGTGTGTGTTTGTTTGTTTGTGTGTGTGTGTGTTGTGGGTAAGATCATGAAGTCTGTTTTGGGGACTCTCATATTCCCACTGTTTTTGTTAGTTTTGTCTTTTATCACATTATGTTATTTGTAATTCCTTGATGTCATGTAACTATGTTCATTATCTACGACATAATAAATAAATAAGTAACTGATGAAAGCATTTCTTGGTAAGCCTTAGGGGAGCACTTTCCAAGCAATGATGTAAAGTACTGATGATAATCAACAATGTAAAGATTCAAGCTAATTTTCCTTCTGTTATTTTGATCTGTGAATTGCATATAGGTTTTTGGGGGGTAAACTTGTGTTAATTGAATACAAAAGCTTGTAATATGTTAAGAAATTACCCCGACACTCACCAAAAGATTTAATTGGCATCAGTACATCAAATACAAACATTTAATCTATATCTGGTTTGACAGAGCTCTATAGGTTCTGTCAAATGAGATATATATAGAATATACCCATGGTAGCTTCATGTACCAAATGTTCACCATAAGTAGTGAAGTGGTGTTAACCGTGAGCCTTTGGCAAGCAGTTAACACCACTTCACCATGACTGGTGAAAATTTGGTACACCAAGCTACTTTGGGTATATTTTATTTATACCATGATCGTCAGATTATTAAGAGTCGCTATTATTTTTTCATGAATTTACTGAGCAGGAGATGTACACACGTGCGAATCTGTTTTTGTTTACATGAGCCCCGGTGGGCGATACTTCCACTGTCAGTTTTAACGCCAAAATGAAATGGAAAAAGGAACGTGCAAATCACGGCGTCTCTTTCATTTTAATAACATACTATTTCAAGTTCTGGATGCTTTATTAACATGAGACAATGCATATTGGTATCTTATGAGGTAAACTCATTTAAAAACATAATAAGTAATTGCCGTTTTCATTTCACTCACGAGGCGACGAGCGATAAATTTAAACAAGTTTGCATTCAGGTCGTCACCAAAGGTCAACTTGGATGTAGTTCCACTGTAGATGAAAATTTTAACTATTGAAATCACATTCTTGGCGTGTTCACCACGGATGGTGTGTAAAGCTAAAATTTATTTCATAGGCTTTTTATATATATATACCACTCAAAGTTAGAATATACCCATGGTAGCTGCATGTACCAAATGTTCACCATAAGTGGTGAAGTGGTGTTAACCGTGAGCCTTTGGCAAACAGTTAACACCACTTCACCATGACTGGTGAAAAGTTGGTACACCAAGCTACTTTGGGTATATTTTTTTTATACCATGATCGTCAGATTATTAAGAGTCGCTATTATTTTTTCATGAAGTTACTGAGCAGGAGACGTACACACGTGCAAATCTGTTTTTGTTTACATGAGCCCCGGTGGGCGATACTTCCACTGTCAGTTTTAACGCCAAAATGAAATGGAAAAAGGAACGTGCAAATTACGGCTCCTTTTTCATTTTAATAACATACTATTTCAAGTTCTGGATGCTTTATTAACATGAGACAATGCATATTGGTATCTTATGAGGTAAACTCATTTAAAAACATAATAAGTAATTGCCGTTTTCATTTCACTCATGAGGCGACGAGCAATAAATTTAGACAAATTTGCATTCAGGTCGTCACCAAAAGTCAACTTGGATGTAGTTCCACTGATGATGAAAATTTTAACTATTGAAATCCCATTGTTGGCGTGTTCACCACTGTTGGTGTGTAAAGCTAAAATGTATGTCATAGGCTTTTTATATATATATACTACTCAAAGTTTGCTAAGCACCAAATATTTGACACATCATTGTGAAATTTGCTTGTGACATATTTGCAAAATTTTTGGTGGACATGATTGAGGAATGTATTGAGATGGTCCCCAGTGTTTACATTAGCTCTCTTGACTGGCAGACTTTTCTTGACAGTCATTGAAAGCATGTATCCCTTGATTTTCCTGATGTTTTCGTGTACTGTCTACATGTACATGACATGTGTAGGGTATTCAATCTTCATTTCAACACAAATTCTTGTGATTTAATGATTGAATATGGCAAATGAAAATGTAAGAAGACATTTGTCTGAAGCAGAAATGTGGTGGGCAGTAGGGATGGTGGAGCAAAGGGCTACCCATCGTCAGGTTGGTGAAGCCCTTGGTGTGCACCATACGGTGTGGTCGAAGTATTACTGTAAACAACTACTGGCAAATTTCATTGAGTTGTTTTTCTAAATGCTCAATGTCTTCTTCACACTGTGACACAACTTCCCTCTTTGATTTAGCTGATTTCCTAAGTGCATTTGATTGAGTTATTAAATTACCCATCGTTATAATGTAATGTTTTTTTTTTTACAAATCCGACTTTGCGCAGCATTTGGGTCATTCGACACGCGGCTAATCCATGTTTGATATTCATCATGAACCAACCAACTTTCTTGAAATTTGCATTTCCCAGACATATTTTATAACTCACTTTAACAAAAGAATCTTTTAAAATACTGACAAAAGAATCACTGAAGCCATTCAACTTGTAAACACACACACTTTAATTCACAAGATAAATCCGGTTCCACTTTGAGAAAGCGGTTTTGATTGGATAATGAAACACCTCCAATACTTGCACTACTGTGTTGAACAACCAATCATAACACTCATAACAGAAAAACTTACATTCAAGTTTATGGGAGATACAAAATGTGGAAGCAGAACATTCTTGCTTGGTGGAACCAGTAACGGAATGTTTTCCAGGATTTTCCAGGTCTGATTTAAAAAAGGACTTTCAAGGCCTTGAATTTTAATTTTCAAATTCCGGGACCCACGGCCACCCTGGATAATGCCCATCCTCATGTTGCCCATGCTGTCAGGGAGTACCGACAGAGGTAGGGGACTGAGCGTATGGACTGGCCAGCTAGATCCCCCGACCTCAATCCAATCAAACATGTCTGGAATGAGTTGCAGCTTGCAATTTCAGCCCGTCCAGTCCAGCCAAGAAGTTTCCAGGAGCTTGGTGCCATGCTGGTCCAAGAATGGAACAACATTCCACAAAGGACCACCAAGAACCTGATTGGGAGCATGAGAAGGCATTGTCAAGCTGTAATTAAGAGTAAAGGGTCTCACACTCGATATTGAACCCAAACCAGTTCGCTCCGTCAACTTTTTGGCAAATTGAAAAATTTCCTCTTTTACCAATAATATCCATTTTCCATGGTTATCGTATTCAAAAGCTAAAATATAATGCCAAAAACAAATAAAATCTTAATTTCTGTACTTAAATCATTAAAGATATAATTAAATAAAATATATATACACTTTTCATTACAATATTTCAACTGAAACGTAAAACAGGTAGTTGGATATACTTGGTGCTTAGCAAACTTTGAGTAGTATAGTAGAATAGGTAATCATGGTATAAAGTAGAATAAATACTCAGTTGGTCTCTAGAAAAAAAGATGACCAAACCTCTGTTAACTGAATAATTTTCATGGGTAAAGTGACCATTCAATCACTGTATTTCTGTATGGACCAAAATGGCATGCAGTATTTCCAAGTTCTTGCCTTACATCTGTAACCACAAGTGCATTCTTTTAATAAAATTAATTAGGTCAGTATCCTATTTATCACACACAAAAAATTCACAATAGTTATTTGAAAGAAGAAAAGAGCCAAATATATTCACTCAGTCATGGAAATGTGATGCAGGCATTTTTGTTGAGTGCCTACTCCTCGGGCAGTTTTAATCCCTTGTAAGCATTTTTTTTTGCCAGTCGTTTTTGACATTGCCAATATCTCAAACATTTCAGTCACTTCCTTTGTGAAGTGTAAAACAAAAGTGGCATTACCGGTAAGCCTATCTTTGATCTTGAACCCTCAAAAATGTAAATTTACTGTGTCTGATCAGTGTGGGGTGAGTCAGATGTTAAGCAGTCCTGTTGGGCTATCAATAAATGCCCTCCAAAACTTCTGTTACAGTGGAACCCTGTTAATTGAATAGCCACTTTGCCAAAATTATTCAATTAACAGGAGTATTCAATTAACAGGGATTGTGTCAGTTTCCTGTATTCTAGAGATAAACTTAGCATTTATTCTATTGAATTAAATGTCTGTATGTCTGTATTGAATGTGCTGAGGCTAAATGTCTGTATTGGATGTGCTGAGGCTAAATATGTCTATAAACAAAGAAAACCTGGGGGTAGTCAGGGGAATTTCTCGACAGGATAAAAGAGTTTTTATTCAATTAACAGGAATTTACTCTATAACCTATATTCAATTAACAGGTCAAATTTATACTTGAGGTATGGTAAATGGTTTTGTGTTGGGAAATTATATTCAATTAACAGGCTTATTCAGTTAAGAGATATCCAATTAAGTGGGCTCCACTGTTTTAACTGTCATGTTATCTATATTGTTTCAGTTTTGCATACAGAAGTATCTGGTCTGAACTGTTTGAAAATTTACAAACTCTACCCCAGTATGGGCCGATTGAGCAACCAGCTCTGTCTGGAATTCAGGCAGAACTTCTTGCTCAATCGGCTCATTCCAGAGTAGAGAGCTTTGTAAAAAACTGAACAAAGGTTCAACAGCGTGCGCGTGTGTGCGTGCGCGCGCTTTTCGCGTGCTTTTTGCGTTGGGGTAGAGGGACAACACAGGCCAGAGTTTGCTTGCTCCCTCCCGTATTGTTCCTTACTCCAGACACTGGGCGAAGTTCCGAAATGTAAGACTGTGTGTGTGTGTGTGTGTGTGTGTGTGTTGGGGGGGGGAGGGTGGGGGTGGGGGGTGGGGGGTAGGGTGGGGGGATGTCTTACCAACTTGACGAGGTAACTAGACAAAAGAGTTTGTGAGTTTCGGCTTACCGAGGTACAAAAGACAAAAGAAACCCTTTACCTCGGTTGTTTTCCCAGAACTGTACCGGCAAAACGAGGTAGAAACCGTTAGTCCACACAAAGGACAAACAGTGGGGTACCTCGGTATGTAGGGTAGACAAGACTGTGTGTGTGTGTGTATGTGTGTTTGAGGTTAAAAAATAGCACTGGCACAGACATTTCATACTGAAACGTTTTTTTCTTTTAATATGCCGCCGAAAAATTGTTTTCATTTACTGAACCCTGATGGGTTTCAAACATGACAAAAAATTACACAAAATTGATTTAAACTAAGTGATGAGCTTAGGAACTGGTTAAACTGACTGGCAATAATTGATGTTATTCACTGATGGGCTCTAATTTAGTCCTTACAAGGATGTTACGCAAGCTTTTGTTTTTCTTATAGGCGATGACAGGTCGAAGATTCAAAGGTTCATTTAATTTAGCATTGGTAAAATTGAATTCATCTTTTAACATTTTTGCTATTTCGATATTCATTCTGTTGTACGTTAAAGTGAAAAGAATGATGGACCTCCTTTCGCATTCGCCCTCTGATATGTTCATACCAAATGGCCAGAGGGTTTGAAGCGTATTGATCCAAAAAGCTTCACGTTTTTTTCTAAATTCATCCGTTTCTTCTAATGTGTCTTTAATTGGTGGATGTTCAATTGGGTGGATTTCGAGATCGTCCAAAGAATGGCCAGGAAGATTAAAATGTTGTGCTACTGGGGCATCAGCATTATGTTTTATATCCTGTTTGTGTCTAGTAGCACGTTCTCGAAAAGGATTTTGACTCTGACCAACATACTGTTTCAGACATCGCTTACAAGTGATAAGGTAAATAATGTTTGGTGAATCACAATGGAGGGGGTTACGGATCTGATAATGATTTTTCGTTTGTTCGGAGGAAAATTCCTCTTTCTGATCAGGCATAAAAGTATGCAGTCTACAATGAGGCTTTTTGCAATTAAATACCGCGCCACTACTATTTTGCAACGGTCTGTTGTGTTCAATCTTCAGTGGTTCGAAATCGGTAGTTTCAGCTGGACTTTTGAGCTTTTTCAGGGTTTGGGATTTCAGGCTATGCAAAAGGCGCAGCGAGTACAGTCTCAATCTGAGGGCGCCAAATAGAGTAGAACAAGCCTCATTGAAATTTACCTTATCACTTGAATTGCGGTGGAAACGAATGAGCTGTGATTTGATGATACCTTTAAATTTATGTTGAGGATGAAATGATTTTGTGTGCAACAATTGATGTGAATCAGTTGGTTTAAAATATACTTTATAATCTAAATGACCGGACGCCTGAAATTGCTTGCCTTTATACACGGTCACATCGAGAAAATCAACAGAATTTTCACTGATGGTAGCTTTCAATTTAATATTTGGATCGTGATTGATCAAAATCTTCTTTTGAATGTTCCCAAATAATAAAAATGTCATCTAAATATCTGAGATATACGAGAGAATGCTTTGCACATTTGCTTAAGGCATTTTCCTCCCATTCCGCTACATAAATGCTTGCAAAATTAGGACTGAATCTTTTACCCATAGGACAACCCATTATTTGTAGATAATATTCTCCATTGAATTGAAAGTCATTACCTTTTAAGCTCAGCTCTAAAAGATCCAAAATTTGTTCATCCGGGCGTTTCACATCCGGATATTTTTCAAATGCATTTTTAACTGATTTAACACCTTTATCAATATCAATGTTCGTATACATACTGTCGATATCCAAAGTAGCCAGAATTGCATTTTCCGATATTTTCAATTTCGAGATTTTTGACAGGAAATCCTGTGTATTTTTTAGATAGCTCGGATGTCTATTTGCTATAGGTTTCAGATGATAATCAATTAATTCCGAAATCGCATAAGATTCCGAATTACAATCTGATACAATTGGCCTCCCGGGTGGAGTTGAGTCATCCGTCCATGAAGAACGGTCCTTGTGGATCTTTGGTAGGATATAAAATTGTCTTGTTTGAGCACTGAGCTTAGCTGTTAAATATTTCAATTGTATTTTGGTAATGTGACCTTCGTCGAGGAGAAATTTTAAGATCTTATTAAATTTTTTGATATTACTAGGCCAAATAAGTGAATCTATTTTCTTATAATGTTTAGTATTGCTGAGTTGTCTCATGGCTTCCTTTATATAATTATCCCGAGATAGAACAACTACCGACCCACCTTTGTCGGCTGGTTTAATTACTAATTTCTTATTTTTTCGAAGTTTCGTGAGGGCTCTCCGTTCACCAGCTGTTAAATTGTCTTTATCGGAGAGTATGTTCATGCTGAACAGCTTTTTGATGATTCGTTTGCTAGCCTCAATAATTTCGGGATCTACTTCACTATCTGGAGGTGACCAACCAGATGATTCTGTAAAAGGAAGTTTCCGACAGCAGGAGTTTCTAAAGCGGTCGGCTAATTTCATTTCCCTAAGAAAATTACAGTTGTATGATGGTAAATTTGTTTGGTTATCAGTTTTAGGCTTTGGTGCTGGTACAAAAGTTAAACCGCGATCTAAAAGAGATTTCTCTTGGGTTGTTAGGTCATTGGTGCCAGACAGGTTAACCACATTAGTTCCTAATCCCACATCTGTCAGGCGGCTGTTACCTTTGCCTTTACTTAGTTTAAATTTAGGTGGTTCAACCAGTGATCGTACATAATATTGGTGGTTCCCGTGGTCCAATGGATTAAATCCTGAGCAACATCAAACTTCGCGTCATCAATTTTTGGTATCACGTTAACGTCCTACACTTTCCGAATGGTTTCGTTGATGATGCTCAGGGTTCTCCTCTCAGCCTGAGGGAGTTTTTGCGAAAAGTTTAGTTCAGCGAAATAAATTTTTGCTGATCTAAACTTGACCCTGTTATCGCTAAGCATATTCCGCAACTGCTTAACTACGAGATCAGAATTATCGTTTCGAGAATTCACGCCAATATTTAATAATATTTTGTGGGGACTGGACTGGCCCCTGTGCCCTTTAAACATAGAGCGCAGATGATTGAATTTGGCGCCGGGGTAACACTCCACCTGGATGTCCGGATGGGGATTTCGATCAATGCGTCCTAAATTTGAACTTCCAATCATAAGGATGTTTTTACAAACATCGGGGAGGCGCCAATTCCTTTTGTCAAAATTAACTCCGCTTTTATGCCAAAACTGGGAGAATTTAGAATCAAATGAGCGGCCCGAGTTGCGGCTTGGTGATTTGACTTTCTCTGAGTACGATATACCTGGTTGAACCACACTAGAGGCAGGAGAAGGGGCAGAAGAAACAGAAGCAGGAGAGGAAACAGAAGCAGGAGAAGAAACAGAAGGAGGAGGAGGAGTTTTAGTGAGAGGACTAGGAGAACCAGAGAAGAAAAGGCTGAGGAGGAGTAGGAGGTAGAGGAGCAAGATGATGCGAGACAGCGTTACTCAATTTGCGAGCATCTTCAGTCACAATATGTACCGGAGATGTTTGCAAATTGAGGTGCTTACTCTGAGAGAAAGAAGAAGTAGAAGGAAAAGAAGAGGGAGAGTGAAAGTGAAGCGGGAGTTGGTGCTAAAGGTCATGTCGCATTTTGGGGTGTACCTCAGTTTCTATAGTACAGAGTCAGCGAGGGTGTGTGAAAGTGTGCTTGTCTGCATCAGCCCGCTCAGAAACTTCACACACATTGGTTTTTGATTGGACAATTAATGTATCTGTGCCACGTCTCCTCCAACCTGTCATCAAAATTTAATGGGGTTAATGCGCATACCCGAACCGAAGCGTTGCACAATGTCACGCTTCCTTAAAGAAATCTGGTGTCTATGCTTTTTCAAATAAGGGATTAAGTCATTTTTGTCTTCTAGAAAACAAACCAAACAGGTGGGTAAAAGTCGAAGCAATTTAAAGTGTCGGAAAATCATAATTCTTCCATGTCAATTTAAATTGATGGATGTTTTATGAACATAATTTTATTCAATTTCCGATCAACCACCACTGGCACCAGGAACCCTAAAATTTTAGTCTGCATCATTTCAATTCCGATCAAAGTGATGTCATTTTACTTAACGCAAGTTTCTTTGCACCGAACTTCAGAAGACCCAACTCTCAAATGTCGAGCTGTCTAATTTGAAAATGATAAATTTTGCTTGAAATAGTTGCAAGCATGTTCACACTGAATAGTGTGTTTTATGGGCAATGTCATCACTCGAAATGGTCTTGAAAGTCGTAACAAACCTCGAAAGGCATGTCCAGTGTTTGCTTGGAAACGTGCCGTGTGTTTCAACTTGCAATTTCATTCTACTGGTAATTTCCAGATGGGCGCTTCAGACAATCCATGTGGTTTTATTGTGTTTTCTTGTCCAAATGAATTTTCTCAAACAGTGAACTTCTGCTTCGACTTCAACCTTGACGTACTGGAGCTTTTTGGACAACAATTAAATTGTTTAGTGTTTTTTTCTCCTCAAGACTTCCTCGCTTGTGGGATATTTTGTTGGCACAACGATTTCCAGTACACCGTATTTCAGGTCTGACTGAGGAATTCAGGGAACAATAAATGAGACTCCCGTCATAAGGTAGGACATGCGTGAAATCAACAAATTGTACATTGATTTTACAGTGATAATATTCAAATAATACATGTGCCTGTCCCTCCCCATCATGCATATGATTTTGGAGCAGCAGTGTGTCGATTTACCGCAAACAACTACATAGAATCACATAGAAACACGTAGAAATTACATGGGTAAAAGGGTCATGTATTATTGTATACATTACATCTTTATCATTCGTTACCGAAAATGTTCTGTGATAGCGAGGCGACGGATGTCTCCCTTCACTTCTCAAAAAAATGTAGCTGAGTACGGTGTTATACGGTTGCTAGAAAATGGAACTGTTAAATGTTAAAATGATGTATCTTGTATCAGTGATGATGGTTCATTAGCCATATTTCCATATTACATGTATAACTCTTATTAGCCGGGCAGCTCATAATTAATTTTGGAACATACTGCGGGCAATTCCTCAAGTGTCGCATGCGTGACTAGAAACAATGTTTACCGGATTGTAAGTTGTAACAGCGATAATACATGTACCTGCCGTATATTACATCACAATCAAGAAAACTCAACTCCCGGCCTCTAAGAATTAACTCTTTACCCAACGTTCGTAGAAGACAGCATTCGTACAAAATTGTCGTATAACTAAAAGCAATTCATATTTGCTTCCAAAACATAGGTTATGGCCCCTTATTGGAATGTTACTCTCGTTCCAGTGAGTGGTCATAACCTATATTTTGGGTTCCCCCAAAAAAAAAATTAAATGGCGATCTTTGTGTATAGCGCTGACCAGATTCGACCGTTACATTAGGTAATGGGTTAAAAAGTGTTGTGTGCTGGCCGTATTGGGGGAGGGGGGCAACCTGGAAAAATCTTTAGATATTTAGTAAATTAATATACAACATCTCTAAGGTAGGTCAGATTTTAGCAAGTCTCTGTATTTTATTTTTCTTTTTCTTTTTCTGTTGTAGAATGTTTATTTGTCTATTGATGGTCTTACACTGATTTTATTCATCCATGTTGCCAGGAGAGCATTTAAGCCCATTGGGGACTCCTGTTACACAGTCATTGTTGATAATCTATTTTTTAAATTCCACTGGTATTTAACAATTATTGGTTTATTGAAATACTGTGCAACCCTTTACTGTGCATGCACCTTTTAAGTGAAAAAAATCAAACTTTGAATGGTCATTGTCATTGTTTTTTTCATAACAGAATGTTTTGGTTCAGAGGATCATCAGGCACAAATAATCATGAGAGAAAATATTGATTGAAACTTCCAGCTACTGCATCCCTCCAACATTGATTCCTCCTGTCTATCTAAACATATCTATTGACAACAGTGCATTAATTAGTACGAACTTCCACTAATTCTAAAGAAAATTATATTTTAGGATCATGACATTTGTTTGGTGCCACCACCTACCTGGAGTTCCAATGAAGGTAAAATGGCCAGCCAAGGTGATAAGTACATGTAGTTCAGCTGGAAAAACAATGGTTTATTGTTATTCTGATGATGCAGAGTAAGTATTAATTAGCCTTTGTACGTGTAGTATTATAGTATGGTGATACATGTAGGTCCTTATAGGGAAAGGATCCACATATCACAGGTTTCATCCATGTCCACTTACCTGAGTTGCCTTGGAACATTTGCTAAACGTCTGTCTGTATGAACATTTTGCCCCATAACTTTTTACACCAGTTGACAGATTTCAGTGTCCTTTGATGAGGTAATTATACATCATCATGAGGGACAGGATATACACATGAGACAGGTTTTGTCCACCGCCATCTCCCCCAATTGAGGATTTTGTTTGACGTAAAATGTCTGCCTGAACAAATGGTTTGCGTTATAACTGTATCAGTTGGCAGGTTTTTGATATCCTTTGATATGAACATTGCTGGTTGCAGGGTTTCTGCTGGGCGAGCAAGAGTTCATCAAATAGATACATTCCCCTGCCAGGTGGTGCAGTCAGGGCCTTATCCAGGTGTAATGTGGGAACGCCAGTTCACATAATCATATGCCACATGCACATTTGATTGCCATGGGCCTCAGAGTGCACTCAGGCATAATTTTATCTACAAATATCCTAGTTAGGGATTCAAGAAGTTAGTGTCATCTTACTCAAGTCGTGTATACTTTTCCTGAAAACATTTTTTTCCATGGCAGTTTTCTTGATCTATGGTGCGGAGATAATGATTAGCACACACGTTTTGTATGTTACTATTCACTTTTGTATTGCAATATTTAGGTCTCATTGCATTGATTTTTCCAGCTCTGGAGATTCTACATGATAATCTGTCAGGTCATGGTTTGAGCTGTGGCATGATGCCATGGCTTGTACCATGGCATTACTTGTTGTCATGGGGATTTTGAGGCCTGTAGCTTCTATTTTAGGCATTTTGTATATTGTATATTTTTAGCTCACCTGAGCGCAGCTTGGGATGAGCTTTACTGATCACTTTCTGTCCGTCGTCATCCGTCGTCAACTTTACATTATCGACTTCTCCTCCCGAACCACTGAGCCATTTTTGTTCAAATTTGGGGTAAATGTTTATCACCATGTGCCAATGCAGATTTGTTCAAATCAAAGTGCTCCTCCCCTGGGGTTTTAAAATCTTCTTCTCATGAACCAGCAGTAGCAGAGACTTGATATTTGGTATACACCTTCCTTTTACTTTTAAGATGTAGATTGAAATTTGTTAAAGAGAAGTTTGTGAGGCATTATTTGCCCTCATTGTGGGAGGGGCAAGATTTTTGGCCACTCTCAAAAAATTTTATTTTCTGAACCTTGAGGCCGATTTGAACCAAGTTTGATATAAGATAGTAGTGGGTCACAAGTACTTGATTGGTGGCTAAAAAAATTTCTCTGCGCCCCGTAGGAATCCCAGGAGCTAAAAATAGAAAAAAATTAAAAATTAAAAACACCCATATCACCATTACCAAAACTCTATGGCACTGAAACGTTTTATTTGGTGTGAAGCTTGCTTAGGACCAATAGAAAGGAATGGTAAAAAAATCGCTAACGTTTTTTTTCTAAGGCACTTTATCGGGACTTTGAAAAAGTGCTGACTCGGCATTTTTTTAACACTGTGGGTAATGGGAGAACATTAAAAAATCTTATCCCAAACCACTGCCCCCAAAGCCTTCATGTTTACAGGGTTTCCGCTAGGAGGGCAGTGGGTCCTTTTAGGGTTCCTTTCCCCCGGCCAATTTTTCCCCAAAGCCAAAGCCCACCGATGTGACTTAACATATGACGTATCAATAAAAAACAAAAGACCTCTAAAACTGTTCCCTTTGAAAATAAGTTCCGCCGGGTTGATAAGCTGCTGTGTGCATGGATTCCCAAGTGTAGAATTTGATAGTGGAACTTTTATTCTCCGATTCGATAAGAGGTTATGAAGAGAGCCCTGTTTAGCAATGTTGTGCTTCTTGGAGAAAAAGAAAAAACGCCATTGAAATAAGTTCCGGAAAGTGTACTGCAGTATTTATGGATTGACAGTTCAATGACAAGCGGACCTTTTATTGGTATGTCACTGAATGATAAAAGGGGCACTGTTTTCTTGTCTTTTTCGAGTGGGAAATTATGAGTGCCTTAGTTATGAATTAAATAAAAACAACAAACAGTTGGTACATTTGGATTTTTCATTGTTACATTTTGAATGCTGTGAATTTTATTTCTTGATAATAAAATATACTCCCACAATTTTTCAATTTTTGATATTTTAACTTTTAAGATATCTAAAATTTTTATAATGTTTGGGTGTCCGAAAATTCAGATGAAATACGGTTAAAACAAGAAGTCCTGTCATGGATTGTGCGCAAATAGCACGTCGATCATTGCACTTTTTTATAGTATGGCTATCCAATTCTGTACATATGGCCTGAACACAAGCAATGTTTCAGCCAATGGACCTCCGGGTAACCCGGAGGTCCATTGGCTGAAACATTGCTTGTGCTTGCTATGGATAGGCAGGAGAATCTACCGTGGTTTGGTTGCCATTCAATATGGAAATTGCAAGAAATTCCTACGCGCAATTAAGGCTAGATAAGTGCACAGTTCATGACAGGACTTCTAGTTTTAACTGTATGGCCACAGAGGCGCTGGGAGTTTTTAGACCCTGGAATTCAAACCATGGCCAAACCATGGTCGGCTCGTCGTACCGATGCCCCTGGTGGCCACATGAAAGGGTCCCATTCCCCAATCCCTGGTGGAAACCCTGTGTTTAACATACATGTATAACATCTTTGGAACAATGATGCGCATATTTGTTGAAATCAAATCCCTCGGTCCATATTTGGCTCCTTATGGGAGCTGAAATGTTCAAATTAGGGCAACATGAGGAAGATTCTTAAAAATCTTCTTCACTTCCACCAGTCAGAATCTTTTAATGTTTGGTATACATTATCCTTAAGGAGTTGAGATTCAGGTTTGTTCAAGCCATGTGTTTGGTTTCATATTTAGGTTGAAAATTGCGGGTCCGGGTCCCGGTGGAACATATAAAATTTTGGACACAAGTTTTTTTTTTTATTTTTTATGCGTTTTGACAATTTTAAGAGAATTTTTTTTTTTTTTACACTGTAAATTTCGGGTCTGGGTAGGTCCTGGTGGGACTTGGTAAATTTTGGAGCAAACTTTTTTACCTGAGTTTTTTTGTGTTTTTTATGCGCGTTGGACAATCTTAGGGGAAAAAAAATTCTTTTTTACATTGAAAATTTCAGGTTGTGGACTGGTGGGACTTTGAAAATTTGGGTCCAAAATTTGGACTTGGGTTTTTTGTTTTTTTATGCATTTTGGAGAATTTTAAGACAAAAAAAAAAAAAAATTATTTACACTAAACATTTCGGGTTCAGGTCCAAATTTTCAACCCGAATTCAGAAATTAGTTTTGAATTTTTCTATGTGTTTTGGTAAATTTTAAGATGAAAAAACATTTTTTTTACAATGAAAATTTGGGCTCCGGCCAGGTTGTACTTCGCAAAATCGGAAACTGAGTTTTGTGTTTTTTTAAGCAATTTGGTAAATTTTAAGAAGAAGAAAAATTTTCGTTGGAAAATATTTTGGAGGGACTACGAAAATTTTCGTACAAAAATGAAAAAAAATTTGTTTTTCATGTGTTTATCTCAATTTTGGGACGTGAAAGTGCAAGAATTGAAAATAGAAAGAAAATCCTGTGTACTGTGCGGGCACAGTCGCTTCATCTAGTTTCATATTTTCTTAGGAGGGACATATGCAACTTATTCAAGTCAAGACCCTGGTTTGATATTTAGGCTGCCATGTCAGGTGAGTGCCCACAGGCCCCATAGGGCCTTTTGTTTGATGTGAGGCATCCTTGGGACCAACAGAAAGGAATGGTAAAAAAAGAATTGCCATCGGTTTTGTGACTTCGTCATAAGATAATTTTTCAAGACTTTGAAAAAATGCTGAGTCAGCATTTTGTAACACTGGGCAATGAGAAAAAAATAAAAGAATCATTTTCTTCCAATCTGCTGCTCCAAAATCTTTCACATTTTGCATATAACATCTTTGAAACATTGATTTACATATGTGTTGAAATAAAATCTCTGGGTCCATATTTGGGTTCTCTATGGGAGCCCAAATGTTCAAATTGATGCAATATGAGGACCACTCATTTAAAATCTTTCTGGGATTCACAAATCAGAATCTTTTGATATTTGGTATGCAGCATCTTTGTGTGTGTGTGTGGGGGGGGGGGGGGGGGGGGGGGCGGGGGAGGGGGGAGGAAAGATTCAAATTTGTTCAAGCCAAGTCCCTGAGTTCATATTCAAATTTTGGGCTCCCGCATTATTACTTTGTTCGATTTGAGGTATATTCTTTTAAAATATTCTTCAAATCCACCAGTCAGACAGAATCTTTTATTTGGTGTATAGTATGCTTAGGGAGGCCAGATTCAATTTTGTTCCAGCCAACTTCCACGGTTCATATTCAGGCTTCCTTTGGGAGCCCAAATTATAACTTTGTTCAACATCGGGAAAATTCTTTTCAAAAAATGTTTTGTTCAGGTCCACCAATCAGAATCTTCTGATATTTAGTGTACAGCATTCTTAGTGGGGTGAAGGTGAATGGGAGAACATTAAAAAATCTTTTTCTCCCTGTGGGAGCCCAAATTATACCAAAATTTCTTTTCTAATTTATCCCAAATGTTTTTTTCTGATCAGGGACATTTCCAGAGATAATTTGGGGACGCCAGTATTGGCCTCAAAGAGGCCGCATCAAGGGGCCCATAGGGCACCGAGTATACTAAGGGGGTCTTGGACCATGCCCCCCCCCCCCACAACCCCTCCCCCCCCCACCCCCGAAAAATTTTGAAATTTAGAGTGCCTGAACGTCCATTTCCTGCATTTTGGTGCCTTAGATCTACTTTGTGCCAGGGTAAATATTGTTGTATTTTTTTAGTGTAACTATTAAAATTACACAGAAAAATTACGACAATCTTGACCCGGGCATGAGGCAGATTTAAAGTTTCTGAATGCAGGATAATGCGAAAATTGGAAATACAATAGTACGTAGGAAAGGTATGCTATTCTTGTGCGAAAAACGTACCTTCGTTTAAAATCGGGCAAGTAATATTGTTAGCGCCTCAATTTTCTAATTATCTCTTCAATCCAATCAATGGTTAATCATCCACAAACACAATTTCGTTATACACATGCGCAGTTGTGACTGTTACTACATACTAAGATTTTCCAAAACGGGCGTTCATGCTCTGGAAATTCCCCGGCAAAATTATTTTCCTTTTTTTTGGTAGTTGGAATTTGGGTGCCCATTCTGGTATACCGGTATCAAATCGGCCCTGAAAACGTTCCTGCTGATACCCCATGGAAACTGCATGAACTAAAAAGAAATTAACATGTCCATATCTCAAAAACTACAATGGCACTGAGAATTTTTTTACAGTGTGAAGCTTCCTTAAGATCGACAGAAAGGAATGGTAAAGGAAAATTGCCATTGGTTTTATAATATGCTTTTTTTCCAGGACTCTTAAAAGTTCTGATTCATCATTTTTTTTTTTTTTTTTTTTAAACCCCCGTGGGAACCCCAGGAAGTGAGGCAGTGCTTGTTTACTATGGTAAACAAGTTCTACTTTACTGGTAAAATAGGACCCAGTCACCAGTGCATGGGGTGGAAGTCCTCTAAAATGGGCAGCATGGGGTATAAACAATTGACTAAACTTGACTTTATCTCCATGTTGTGTCACGATTAGCCATTGTGCATAAATATGTGACATTAAACCCCAATAAATAAATAAATAAATAAATAAATAAATAAATAAATAAATAAATAATTTTTTTTAACTCTCTAGGCAATGGGAAAAACATTGAAGAATCTTCTCCCAATCCACTGCTTCAGAAGCTTTTATATTTGGGCTCCCCATGAGAGCCCGATGTATAACTTAGTTCAGCATGAGAAATTTTTTTTTCTGATCTTCCAATCAGAATCTTTTGTGACATTTGGTTTTTGATTTTCTTAGAAGCAGGAGATAGAAAGAAGTTTGTTCAAATTCTGCTTTATTGATAAAATTGGGCCCTGTATCCAATTCCAGCATGGAATGCCATGTAAAGTGAGCAGTGATAGGCATGAATGATTGCCAAACTTGATATTATAATTATGCATCTCTAATGATGTAGTCTTAGCTGCTAAAAGTGACTTTTAAATTCCAATAAATAAACAGATAAATTATTGAGTACCGGTACTTAATAGGGGCTTAAACATAAGAACAAACACTCTGGGTTACTAAGTAGGGAAACAGTTTTATGTTAAAAATGTTAATAGCCACAAGGCAGAATCCCTTGATATTTTGATGATGGGATTTTTCCAGTATCAGGTGAGTGCCCTCAAGCTCCGTGGAGCCTCTTGTTCGTTATTTTTTATTTCCAATATTTTGAACGGCAAGGCTAAAACATCCCATATTCCCTGTTCCTTTTGGATCCAAGGTCGTGACAGAATAGTCAGGTTTTTTTTTAGCTGTTTGTACCATGATACATGATATACATGTAACTTCTTTAGTTAAAGCCCTGCTTGAAAAGCATGTATCCCAATAGTAACACTCTGTCCGTCTGGATTTTCCATGTTGTGCGATGAGTCAAGTTTATCAAGATGGATTTTCATAATTTTTCTGCCAGATGTTTGAAGTGATCTGAGGAAGGTCCCTTTCATTTTTGATGGTTTATAAATTTGTCGTTCCAGAGTTATGGGTCTTGAATCATCTAAAAATTAAATAAAAAATTTGTCGCGCTAAAAGTCAACTGTGCTTGGATGGATGTTGAAAATATTTTCTACAATATCTTTGAGATGATCAAGGAAGCTCCCTTTCTTTGTTGATGATAATTTAATTTGTCATTTCAGAGTTATGGGACTTTAATCATCAAAACATTTAGACAAATTTATATTGTACCCTTGACAGTCCATCAGGACTGATCAAGTCGTATTTTGTCACCAAAGGGAAATGTCGTACAGTAAGTCAAGTTGCCTGGATGAGTTTTCGTAATTGTTTTACAAGTTTGAAATGTTCCAAGGAAGCTTCCATTCATTTTTGACAATATTTGAATTTTTCATCCCAGAGGGACTGTTAACCCTCTCGTAGGCTGCATTTCGCTACACCATCGGCCTCGGAACTTTTTTTTTTTTGCAGCTGATTACCAGACTGGGGCCGATTGGCCTCCCCCTGGTCAAAATGCAAACACTGGGGGGTTTACTTTAGCAGTTGGTTTCATTTCAAGTTTCTATGAAAATAAAACTTCTGTTACCGGTAGCTCAAAATTATTTTTGGTGATGTGTGTATTTCATGTAATTTCATGGTAATTGACAGGTCAACTTCAGTGTCACTTTTTAGCTAGAGCAGAGCAAAGTTTGTTGATCCATGGTGCTTTCTTCGCCCGTAGTTGGCTGGTTGCTCACCTATGAGATAACATAAATATTGCATTGCTCATGGTGCACAGTAACTATTTCCTAGGTCGCATGGTTAAATTTCAAAATATTTGCTGACAGGTGTGCATGCTATAGCTTTTTGGAGTTCACAAAACCTACTCTGGAGCTGAAGGTGTCAGCCCAAATAAAAATGTTTCAGGAGATCCCAGAATGAATGGGATTGGATTGGCAACTGAGATGGTGTACATCAGAAATGAAACAATATTTCACATGAAGCAGCGTATTGGTGGGGTTTAAATTCTGGATTCGGCTAAACTTCAGTGTAGCAGAACAAAACGATGGAAATGCTGTATCTTGTGTGCATTAACCCTTTACCCAACGTAACGGCCAAAACCGGCCAGCGCTATTCTCAAAAATCGCCAATTAATTTTCATTATTTTTTTCATTTTTTGTCTCAAAAACATAGGTTATGACCCCTCATTGGAACGAGCTCGTCGAGCTCGTTCCAATGAGGGGTCATAACCTATGTTTTTGAGACAAAAAATGAAAAAAATTAGTTATTCAAGAATTTTTTTTGCAAGTGTCGTCTGCTTTTCATGTTAGGTAAAGGGTTAAAATGGATGTTCTTATGATGCTGCAATCATATCGGAACAGATCTTAAAATTGAAAATGATACGATTAAATTCTTATCAAATTGAGAATCACATTGAATGTCAATGCATTGTTTGAGCCTACTGTTAAGTTTACAGAATTTGAATGATTATCAAGGCAATCTAATCCAAACTATTGTCATCACATTTTATGCAGACCTCTCATTTTTAAAAAAAAAAGTTTGGCCCAGTCTTTACAAATATAAATGATTAATGTGAAATGTGTTGTCTTAATACAAATCAGCTGTGACATGAATCTGCTTTGAAAATGAAACCTGATGGCTAGATGTATATACTTGTACTTTATGTTAAAAAAAAACCCAAACTATTCTCATGTTTTTTCTTGCAAGCATCTGTTTTTGAATAAATTTGGAAATTCTTGTGTAGAATTTAAGTGCTTCTAAGAATCTAGCTATAACATGGATTGAGCCTTCCACACCCATTGTTTGGGTTTTTTTTACGGCCAATAGCTCTATACAATTGGGCATAATTCCATTAAAAGTCTTTAGTGGAATAATGAGTATCATAGTCGATATAATTAAGAGTAAAAACATTTTCATGAATTTTGGACATGAAATGGTAAAGGTGAGTGAAGGGTTTTAAGTGCAAGGTTCGAGTACAAGTTATATTGAACAGTTGTTCCGGTACTCAATAAATAGTTACTCCAGTACTCAACCTGGTAAACATACAATATAATGTTGTAATACCCCCACCCCAACCTCCTCTGGTTTTGGCATTTACTGTAGGCTAATTTTTATACGCCCGTTTGAAAAACGGGACGTATTATGTAAATGGTCTCTCCGTCCATCTGTCTGTCCATCTGTCTGTCTGTCCATCCGTCTCTCCGTCCGTGGACACATTTCATTTCCGGACGATAACTTTAGTATTTGTTTTCTGATCAGTTCCAAACTTGGATGTGGTTTAATTACAACAAAATACAGGTTATGTTCGAATATGGGGTCAGTCCGCACAATTTTCACCTGATTTATGGCCCCTGTTGGACTTGGAATGCGTCAAATATTTTGTTTCCGGACGATAACTTTAGTGTTTGTTTTCCGATCAGCTCCAAACTTGGTATGTGGTTTAATTACAACAAAATACATGTCCAGTACGAATATGGGGTCGGTCCACATAATTTTCACCTGAATTATAGCCCCTGTTGGACTTAGAATGCGTCAAATGTTTTGTTTCTGGACGATAACTTTAGTATTTGTTTTCCAATCAGCTCCAAACTTGGTATGTGGTTTAATTACAACAAAATACAGGCCAAGTGCGAATATGGGGTTGGTCTGCTTAATTTTTGCCTGAATTATGGCCCCTGTTGGACTTGGAATGTGTCAAATATTTTGTTTCCGGACGATAACTTTAGTATTTGTTATCCGATCAGCTCCAATCCTGGTATGTGGTTTAATCTCAACAAAATACAGCTCATGTTGAAATATGGGGGTCAATCCGCATAATTTTCACCTTAATTATGGCCCCCCTGTTACACTTACAATGTTTCAGATATTTGGTTTCCAGACAATAGCTTTGTATTTGTTTTCCGATCAGCTCCAAACTTGGTATGTGATTTAATCACAACAAAAATGAAAATACAGGTCAAGTTCGAATATGGGGTCAGTCTGAACAATTTTTGCCTGAATTATGGCCCCTGTTGTACTTAGAATGCGTCAGATATTTGGATTCTGGATAACTTTAGTATTTGTTTTCTGATCCACTTCAAACATGGTATGTGGTTTAATCACCCCCACCCCAGTATATAAAATTGGCGTATTTTGCCACGCCTCAGCGGTGCTCTTGTTTAAACATAATTCGATTTAGATATTTCAGGTAACTGAATTGACAGTTCATGTATATGTCTTATGTTGTTTCTGTATATAAAAACTAACTGAAATGGAAAAAATAGCAAGTACAGTTAGATATAGAAGTCTTGTCACTGTTTCTGTGTTTCTACTGTCATAATAGCACATTCGGAAGGTGGGTTAATACAAGTCCATTGTCAATATAATTTGCATTCACCCATATATCTAAGAGACATAACATACGCATCTCCCATGGCTACATTGGCTGTGTAGTGTGCCAATAGTTTTATCAAAATTAGTCACTGTCAGTATTCCTGTGCATTTCATATATCGAGATATTACACATCCGGAACGAGCCATAATAAGAACTGACTATAGTAAAAGTAAAACTAGTCCAAACTTAGACCCAAAGTCTGTAATATAACTTTTTGGTCTGGGATGTCCTCTATTACTCACTTTGGATCCAAGATTGAACTGTGGCAAGACATGTGCATGTGTTTCCTTTCAGGAGTTGCATACAATTTCATTCATACCTCTCCCACCTCCTTCTTTATACCCCCAAACATTTATTTTCCATCCTTCACCTCTGAGGTTACCTGGACAAAAATCCCCCCCACCCCCACCCCCCCCCTCACCCCCACACCCACACCCACTTTTTTGAGCTTTTGCTGCTCCTGAATGATGTGCGCTGGTTGGTACATTAGCTAACGAGTGCCTTCTCCGCTAATCGTGACAGGACTTCTAGTTTGAACTGTATACAGGTCTGTGTAACCCTGAAAATTGAAACAAAATTTGAAAAAAATTTGGGAACAAATTTTATTTTGTGTTTTGCAGGGCTTGCATTTTCACCAGGCCTATCAGTCAGCCCAGTCATGATTCTAAATGCGAACCTTGGTTTAGTTTTTTACTACCATGGGAAGTTACTAGATTGTTGAATGTGCATGCCACATGCTGCTGTTTTGTCCTTGCTTAGTTCTGGGGAATATAAAGCAAAACAATTGAGAGAAAATCAATGTTTTCAAACTCTTTTTATAAATGACCTTTTGGTGTACTGGCATTGTCTACCACAAATAAATATTATGGAAGCGAATACTAGGCAGTGATGCACCCAGATTATGTTTGGCCACACACCACACAAAATCATCTGTAGAAATGCATTTTATTCAGGGAAAAACAAATCTCTGTTGTTGAGAAACTTTTCATGGATAACATTGGAGTGTTCCAAGCATTGAGTCGTTGTGAGCATGTGTTGCTGGACTGAGTTTTCAATATTCTCATATGAAACATTGACTGAAATCTGACTTTAACTCCATGTTGTGGTCACGATTAGCCATTGTGGATAAATATGTGACCTTAAAACCAGTAAATGAATAAATAGTTTGACTGAAATAAACCACCATACTTTCTGGACAGAAACCACTTTTCCACATCAACATGGCAGGTTTCTGTTTGCATCAAACTTGTTTGATTATTTTTAAAACTTTCACTCATTATTTCTTTCATGACACAATGAATCGGAATTCCAGCTGTAATTTTGTCACGGTTGACCCCCACAATAATGAGATTGATGTCCTCCTGAAAATCATCTTTAACATTGAATTTATTGAATATTGAAATTAGAAAATTATGTTTTGGATATAAGATCCTATTTTATTTGAGGTACAGAATGCAAATGCACCAAAGGTGCATCATAAACTATCAAAAGATTTTGAAAACAAAAATTTTCTCTTAATTGTTTCTCATTCATTCACCCTAAATTGTTTTGTTTAGTTTTGTATGGCATTTTTTTTTGTTTGCATGAACTATTTATTAAATTTTATCCATTTACATGTATTCGATTATAGTTTGTTGGAGTTCAGTATTTCAAATAGGTGTTTTTGGTTCTCATTTAAAACACCTAAAAAATATTTTAATAAATCTTCAAAAATACTTTAGCTTTTATAACATATACATCTTGTTATAAGCATGCTATTGGTGTTACTTTTTGCATTCCTATAATCCCTGTCTCAAGAGTAAATGTTTTCCAGAATCACAAGTCTGTGGATATTTTTCAACTTGAATAAGCTTAGTTTAGCAGGGGAGATGGATCTTTCCAATAAAAATTGTAAAAAATAATTTAATATGTTAAAATATAAATTTTACAATTTTTGGTAACCCACTTTCTTAATTTACAGCTGAACTTTGGCGAAGCCATATTTGAGGTACTGTCATGGCTTGACGTCCATCTGTCACGCCGTCAACAATTTGATATGGTTCGGGCTAGAGGCTGTATGTCTGAACCGATCTTTACGAAAATTCTTGGATACCTTTGTTATTGCCGTGTGACGAGAATGAGTGTTTTTGGTGCGGTTCGAAATTCAAGATGTCTGTCAGCCAGACATGTTAAGTCTCACGGATTCACCGCGAGACTCCCGGATTGGGCCATGATCTCCCGCACTCACGGAAACACCCTCAAATCTCCCGCAATGTCAGAATTTATTAAACAACAAATCCAAATCAACCAGGTTGACAGTTTACTTCACGTTTGCAAACGGTAATCCGTGAGATCTGCCCAATGACCCGGATATTTAATTTTAAGATTTCGGACATCCGATCTTTTGTTATTCTTTCATTTGTTCCAAACCATGTTTAATTAAAATAAATAAGTACAAGAATGGACCATTTGGTATTATTCTGTTATTAAATGGTGATTGAAAACGTAAAAACAGCTTGGTGCTATGTTTTTACAACAAACATTTCTTAATACGTAAACGAAAAATTTCTTAGTATGTAAGCGACTTTACCCTAGTTAAAGGCCAGTTTCACTGTCAACAGCTGATTATTGTTTCAAACCACACTGATTCATTTAGTCTCATCGGAGACTGGCTCATCAAAACTCCCGATGCATTGGGCAAAATGTCCTAAGTGGTGGTCAAAATGTCCCCAAGCATTGATCAAATATCCTGAAGTGCTAGTTGGTAAAAAACATTCACAAGTTTTGATAAAAATTTGGGACGTTTCGGCCTCGGGATGTTTCGGCCTTGAGTTGTTTCGGCCTTGAGACGTTTCGGCCCTGGACATTTTGGCCCTGGACGTTTCGGCCTCTTATATTAGTGTCAGCTGTCATTTTGTACCAATGATGCAGAAATCAGTTTTGTCTACAGACCGTCCATATGACAGCTCTGATTTAAATAGACCTTTGTATGAATGTTTAGTACCATGGGGCACATTACATACCACATTAAAGTTTTTTACTTGTGCATGAATTACGCAAATTAGATTAACTTTTATTTATTTAGTGTTACTTTCAGCACTTTGAGTGCAAATCCCAATATGGCTCAGGCGAGAGGCAATATCTATGAACTGATCATCACAAAACTTCTTGCGTACTTTTGTTATCACTGTGGGACAAGAACGAGTGTTTTAGGAGCCGGTCTGAAATTGAAGATGGCTGCTGGCAGCCATTTTGTACAAAATTAGGTGCAATCAGATTTTTGCGCAGACCTTCCAAATGAAAGCTCTGATTTGAATAATTTTTTGTATGAATGTTTAGTACCATGGGATTCATTACATATAATACTTTTTTTTTCTTGTGCGTGAATCATGCAAATTAGACTAACTTTGGTTTATATAGTGTTACTTTCAGCACTGAGAGTGCAAATGCCAATACAGCTCGGTCTAGGGGTCGTATTTATGAACTTATCATCACAAAACTTCTGGTGACTTTTTGTTATCACCGTGGAACGAGTCTGAGTGTTTTTGGGGTCCGGTCTGAAAATCAAGATGGCTGCTCGCTGCCATTTTGTACAAAATTAGGTGCCATCAGATTTTTGCACAGAACATATGAAAGCTCTGATTTGAAAACTTTTTTGTATGAATACTATAGGATACATCACATATAATACAGGTTTTTTTCTTGTGCATAAATTATGCAAATTAGACTAACTTTGATTTATTTAGTGTTACTTTCAGCACAGTGATTGTAAATGCCAATATGGCTAAAGGCCGTATTTATGAACTTGTCTTTTTGAACTTTGTGGGTACCATTCTTATCACTGTGTCACGCATACAAGTGTTTTGTGGTCCAGTCGAAAATTAAAGATGGCCACTGTTAGCCATTTTTTTACTGAAATTAGGTGCGCTCAGTTTTTTTGTACAGAACTTCTATATGAAATATCTGATGTGTATACATTTTTGTACGAAAGTTTAGTAACATGGAATACATCATATATAATACAGTTTTTTTGTCCTGCGTAAGTTATACAAATTAGACAAACTTGAACATTTATTCAGTACTACTTATATGCAGTAAGGGTACATGTCAGTGCATCTTGATTTAAAGGCCATATTTATGAACCGATTTGCATGAAACTTTTTGGGTACCATTGTTATCACTGTGGGACAAGAGAGAGTGGTTTGGGGTGATGTCCGAAATTCAAGATGTCCGTCGGCAGCTATTTTGTACCAAAATTAGGTGAAATCAGTTTTTGTATGGAAGTTTTATAAATGTATGAAAGTTTTGATTTGAATAAATGTTTCTTTGTATGTTTAGTAACATGGAACACATCACATACAATAGTAAATTTTTTCTCATGCATAAATTTTGCAAATTAGAAGAGAACTTTCTCTGTGGGAACCCTGGGAAATGAGGCAGTATTTGTTTACCATGGTAAACGAATTCTGCTTTACTAGTAAAATAGGACATAGTCACCAATGCTTGGGTTGGAAGTTGTTGAAAATGGGCAGCATGGAGTATAAATGATTGACTAAACTTGACTTTATCTCCATGTTGTGTCACAATTAGCCACTATTCCTTGATAGCTGACCATTGAATAATGCGCAATTGTACTCACTACAACCTTATACTGGTGAAATATTTGGTGCACATCTCACTTCAAAATGCCCAGAATGTGAAGGTCTGCTTGTCTGTGTCCACTGAGGAAGAATTGTTCTCCTCCACTGGTAAAACACAATCTGGCAAGCGATGCATTGGGGTGCTATTCCTCAGTAATTTGGCAACATAAGTATGTATGATTGGCAAAACTTAACTAAACTTATCATGTGTCATGATATAGCCCAGATGCCAGCAGTGATGTTAAACACCAATAAATGTATAAATGAGTCCAAAGTTAACAATTCCACACACCACAAACTAAGGATACCTCTCAAAATTTGTTTTACAGTACCACATTTAATAATACGCTGACTTACTGAGGTATTCAATTTTCAGATACCTCTGGAATTGAGGCCAGAGTTGTTATCAGTGCTGCACACCAAAAACTAATAATTGCACTCAAAATTGTTTCATGATAAAACATTAACTTACACACTTACATACTGAGGTACCCCCAGCCAACTGAGGTACATTTTGATTTTCTGTTAGTACTGTTACCTCTATAATTAACTTCCAGAGTTGTTGCACACCAAAAAAGTAAGGATCTTCTCTCCTCTACAAATTTGTTGTAGAGTAATACATTTAACAACACGCTAACTTACTGACGTACACTGAGGTATATTCTAATTTTCTTCTCGTGTGATGCTTGAAAAGTGAAAGTCTGTGTGTCTACCTAGGTAGATTTCTTACAACCACTGGTAAAATAAGAACTGATAACCAACACCACTGGAGTTGCAATCCCTCAGAAAGTGGGCAATGTAAGCTTAAACGATTGACAAAATTCATACTGACAATGAAGTTAAACCTCATTAAATATAATAATTAAATTCTTCTGTAAATAAGTCCAGGAGTTATCAATTCTGCACACCAAAAACTATAAATGCCTCTCAAAAATTGTTTCACACACACTTACTGAGGTACTCCCAGCCTACTGAGGTACATTTTGATTTTCTGTTATCTCTGTAATTAAGTTCCAGAGTTATTGAAAATGCTGCACACCAAAAAAGTAAGGATCTTCTCTCCTCTACCAAATTGTTGTAGAGTAATACATTTAACAACACGCTAACTTACTGGTGTACACTGAGGTATATTCTAATTTTCTTCTCGTGTATTGCTTGGAAAGTGAAAGTCTGTATGTCTTCCGAGGTACATTTCTTTACATCCACTGGTAAAATAAGAAATGATAACCAACACTACTGGGGGTGCAATCACTCAGTAAGTGGGCAATGTAAGCTTAAATGATTGGCAAAACTTGATGCTGACAACGAAGTTAAACCTCATTAAATAAAATAATTCAGTTCTTCTGTAATTAAGTCCAGGCGTTGTTATCAATTTTGCACACCAAAAACTATAAATGCTTCTCAAAAATTGTTTCAAGATGTTACATTTATTAACACACTCACTCATTACTGAGGTGCCAAAAACTATTGATATACATTTAGATTTCCAGTTACCATAGTAATTAAGTCCACTTGCATAAGCATAAATGATTAAGAATACTTAATTTTATGCTTGAATATGTTGTGCCATGTTATAGCATAGATGCAAACATTGATGTAAGGCATTTAGTAAAATAATGTCTCGATGAGGTATCCAATTGTTAGATACCTCTGTAATTGAGGCCAGAGTTGCCAGTGCTGCACACCAGAAACTAAGAATTGCACTCAAAAATTGTTTCATAATAAAACATTAGCTTACACACGCACTTAGTGAGGTACCCCAACCTACTGAGGTACACTTTGATTTTCTGTTACCTCTGTAATTAAGTTCCAGAGTTGTTGAAAATGCTGCACACCAAAAACTAAGAATTTCTCACAAAAAAATTGTTTTCATGATAAAACATTTAATTACATACTCACTTACTGAGGTAGCCCCCAACATACTGAGGTACATTTTGATTTCCTGTTACCTCTGTAGTTAAGTTCTAGAGTTGTTGAAAATGCTGCACACGAAAAACTAAGAATTGCACTCAAAAATTGTTTGATGATAAAACACTAACTTGCACACACACTTCCTGAGGTACCCCTAGCCTTCCTTCTGAGGTACATTTTGATTTCCTGTTACCTCTGTAATTAAGTTACAGAGTTGTTGAAAATGCTGCACACCAAAAAAGTAAAGATATGCTCTCCTCTACAAATCTGTTGTAGAGTAATACATTTAACAACACGCAAACTTGCTGACATACACTGACATATATTCTAATTTTCTTCTTGTGTGATGCTTGGAAAGTGAAAGTCATTCTACCGATGTAGATTTCTTTATGTCCACTGGTAAAATAAGAACTGATAACCAACACCAGTGGAGGTGCAATCCCTCAGTAAGTGGGCAATGCAAGCTTAAATGATTGGCAAAACTTGATGCTGACAATGAAGTAAAACCTCATTAAATAAAATAATTACTTAAATTCTTCTGTAATTATGTCCAGGAGTTATCAATTCTGCACACCAAAAACGTTTAATGCCTCTCAAAAATTGTTTCAAGGTGATACATTTATTAACACACTCACTCACTGAGGTGCCCAAAACTATTGATTTACATTTAGATTTCCAATTACCTCTGTAGTTAAGTCCACTTGCATAAGCACAAACGAATAGCAATACTTACTTTTATGCCTGAATATGCTGTGCCATGTTATAGTCCAGATGGAAACATTGATGTAAAGCATTTAATAAGATAATGACCCGCCGAGGTATCCAACTTTTAGATTCCTTTGTAATTGAGGCCAGTGTTGTTGTCAGTGATGCACACCAAAAACTAAGAATTGCACTCAAAAATTGTTTCATGATAAAAATTAACTTACACACACACTTACTGAGGTATCCCCAGCCTACTGAGGTACATTTTGATTTTCTGTTACCTCTGTAGTTAAGTTCCAGAGTTGTTGAGAATGCTGCACACCAAAAAAGTAAGGATCTTCTCTCTTCTACAAATTTGTTGTAGTGTAATACATTTAACAACACGCTAACTCACTGACGTACACTGCAGTCAATTCTATTTTTCTTCTTGTGTGATGCTTGGAAAGTGAAAGTCTGTGTGTCTAACGAGGTAGATTTCTGATGCTGACAATGAAGTTAAACCTCATTAAATAAAATAATCAAATTCTTCTGCAGGTAAGTCCAGGAGTTGTTAATCAGTTCTGCACACCAAAAACTATAGATACCTCTCAAAAATTGTTTCAAGGTGATACATTTATTAACACACCCACTCTCTGAGGTGCCAAAAACTATTGATGTACATTTAGATTTCCAGTTTCCTCTGTAATTAAGTCCACTTGCATAAGCATAAACGATTAGCAGTACTTAATTTTATGCTTACTGTATGCTGTGTCATGTAATAGCCCAGATGAAACATTGATGTTAAACTATTAATAACACACTGACTCACTAAGGCATTTAATTTTGGGATACTTCTGTAATTGAGGCCAGAATTGTTGTCAATCCTCCACATCGAAAACTAAGAATTACACTAAAAAATTGTTTCATGATAAAACATTTAATTACACACACACTTACTGAGGTACCACAACCTACTGAGGTACATTTTGATTTCCTGTTACTCCTATAATTTAGTTCAAAGTTGTTGACAGCACTGAACACCAAAAAAAAAAGTAGGGAAAACTCTCAAAAAAGAAAAATTTTGTCAGAGCTGTTTGGTTGTAAACGGTTTTGATAAAATTAATCTTGAAATTTGTTTTGGGCCAAGAACCTGAATTTCAATTTAGTGCAATATGAGGAAATTTTGTTGAAAATCCTCTTCAGATCCATCTATCAGAATCTTTTCATATTTAATTCTGTAAACAACATTTTTGGAGGGAGTGTATGTTCACAGTGAAAGAAGGGCTCTGCGAATCGAACATTTTAATTTCGAATCGAATCTCAAATTGAATCGGGTAGAAGATTCGGAATCGAATCTCGAATCGAATCGCCACAAGATGGAAAATTGCTGGAAAGGCGTAAATTGATCGGAAGTGGAACAGAAATCGTCACACTTAGTGACATAAATTTACATCAGTGTTGTTTTATGTGTATTGTATAGTACACCAGTCTAATCAAGTTGAATCAACTCAATATATCCCTTGTGAAACTGTCTACCATTAAAAAAAGATGGGAAGTTTCAACAAAATGATATTTTCATGAATCAAGCACCAAAACTCCAATACAAATATCACCATGCAAGTGAAGGGGCATAACCTATGCCGCGGTCGTTTTGCCAGGTTTTATTGATGAATTTCAAGTATAGATTACTCTCCCTTCGGTTATGCCTGTCAAGTGTTTCGGAAAGACTTCAAAGAGTCATGCTATGGCAGAGCCATGGGTTATTTTACCAAGACCGGATTTAGACATGTGGATTGTTGGTGGGTTCCTGTGCAGCAGAAATGTGGGGCCCATCGGGGCAGTTTCGGACAGCAGCTATAAGTTTTCTTACGATTTGGCATCTCATAAAAAAGTGACGAGCATTTTCAAGCGAAGGGTTCTTCCCCAGGAAAATGTTCATTTCTGGGGCTCTCAGTCTCAGGTTGTCTCTGAAGGAAAGCTGAGCTTCAAAATGCTGGAATATTCCTACAGCTAAATGAGAATTGTTTGCAAAATTTGGTAAATTAAAAAATTGGAATCAATAATCAATTCCACTGTTTTTCCTTTCGAATTGTTGCCATTGGTTGTGTTGCGTACGTGTGTGTGTGTAGGGGGTAAGGGTGCGTACTTGCGTGTGTGTGTGTGGTGGGGGGATTGCATGCAGTTTGTCTTTCCAGGAACATAATCAAGGCCCCACAAAGGCAGAAACTTTTTAAAATGTTTTATTAAATGTCAGGCTTTTGGGTGAAAATCCACTTGATTTTTCCAACGGCAAAAATTATTTTTTTTTAGCAGCAATACGGAATGTTTCATGATTTGAAAAATGCTCTTAGAATTGTTCACTATAATATTGCATTTGGGGCATTTACAGGCGTAACTTTGTGGAAATTTTGTTATGAAATACCCATTTCCATGTGCCAGACGTTATTCATGGACATGGATTATTGACGTAAAAGTCGGACAGACTATTCCCTGTATAATTACGTCATAGTTGGAATTTAGGTCTATTTATAAACTACTCGGCGATAATTTATATAATGTACGCTTAGTTCTAACCAACTTTAGCGATGAATAATTATTGTTTTGGTTAAAATGAATTGTAGTAGTGCAGAAAATTTGAAGGGCCCCATTGTCAGAGATTCAAAAATGTACGAATCGGGGCCGCCGATTCTGAATCAAATTGAATTAGCCAAACGATTTCGAATTGCATCGAATTGAATTGATTTGCAGGGCCCTAAGTGAAAGATTCAAGTTTATTAAAATTTCGGGGTGGGGATGAGGTGGTGGGAGAGTGTTCACATTGTTCACTTTCTTGTTTGAGAACCTGACTGATTTTTTTTTCAGATGTCCTCAAGAAAAAGAAGTTAAAAAAGTTGCAGATCGCATTTGTGAAAGATATATGTTGGGCTTCAGGTTGGTACTCCAAGCCTGTATAAAGTTAATTGACACCATGTTTTATGAGGTTTTCAGCCCACCTGACTTTTAATTTTATGAACTAGCAGTAGCAGAGACTTGATATTTGTTATGCAGCTTCCTTCTGGGGGTGTTAATTTCAATTTTTTAAAACAAAGGTTGTCTGGCTATATTTACCAGAGTTATGGGAAGGGCAAGAATTTTGGCTCATTCTAAATGTCTGTTTTCTGAAGTGTAAGGCTGATTTGAACCTAATTTTATATGAGACCTGTACTATAGGGTCATAAGTATTCAATTATGCCAAAACAATTTTTCCTTCAGTCATGTGTGAACCTTAGAAGCTGAAAAAAATGCAGTCACTGATCATGACCACAGATGCTTCTTTTGAGGCTTGTTTGTGGCACCTAAATACCAGGGGTTCATTCTACGGCATTTTATTAGTTCATTGTATCATGAGTTGTGTGTTAATTAGTGACTTGCATATTACAGAGTTGTCGTTCTTGGCATCAGGTATCTTGAGTTTGCTTGCTCACTTCAGTGATTAGAACAATGCGATTTGCACTTTTTTCACATTCGATCAATTACGATCATCTTTTTATTCAACTCAGACACACGTTTGGCCAACTGAAGCTTTGTATCTCTGTGTTTGGTCTTTCTATCTCTTAACCCTTTACTTAACGTGAGGTGCAGACGACACTTTGAAAAAATCCTCGTATAACTAAATATTTTCATTTTTGCTTCCAAAACATAGGTTGTGGCCCCCTCATTAGAATGAGTGTGACATGCTCGTTCCAATGAGGGGTCATAACCTATGTTTTGGAAGCAAAAAATGAAAATATAAAAAAAAATGAAAGGCAATTTCCATGCATAGAGTTGGCAGATTTTTTACTGTTACATTAGGTAAAGGGTTAAATAATAAATAATCTACATATCCACTGTTTTATAACATAAAATTCTTGTCTTATCATTTATTAGAAAGCTCTGTGTGAGAGCTTTCCAATAATGTTATTAAGTCAAGGATTTTTGGTTCTGTTAAAGTCTATATATAGCGAACATGTTTTCAAGTTTCTGACTTATATTCAGTCCTAAAAATTGAACTGGTCATTATGACAAGTGAATTGGTGCCTGTCAAATATGCAAGTTGAGCCTGTCATTGACCATGACAGGCTGCTTATTTTGAGGCTTGCTTGGGACCGACATATGCAAAAAAATTACTTGTGATTTTGTAATACATTTGTACATTGTACGTTTTCAGGGCTTCTAAAAAAATGCCGAGTCAGTATTTTTTTAACACTTTGGGTAATGGAAACAACATTAAAGAATCTTCTCTCAAACCACTGCTCCAAAAGCTTGCATATTTTAGATATAACATCTTTGGAAGATTGATTCTCACATTTGTTGAAATCAGATACCTCTGTCCATATATTGTTTTCCTATGGTAGCCCAAATTTTCAAATATAGGAATTTTCCTCCAAAAATCTTATTCAGACCCAGCAATCAAATTCTTTTGATATTTGGTATACATCATCCTTGGGGGTGAGATTCAAATTTGTTCAAGCCAAATCCCTGGGTTCAAACTTGCATTCCCACTGAAGCCTGAATTCTAACATCGTGCAACATTAGGGATATTTTTTTAAAAATCTTCTTCAGATCCACCAGTCAGGGGCTTTTGATATTTGGCAGGTGAAATTCTTGGGCAGGTGAGATTCAATTTTGTTCAAGCGAAGTCTATGGGTTAATATTCAGGCCTCCCGTGGGAGCCCGAATTATGACTTTGCCCAGTGTGGGGGACCTTCCTTAAAAAAATCTTTTTCTTGAGATCCAGCAGTTATGATATTTTGATTGTTGGTTATACAGCATCCTTCAGGAGGTGTGAATCAAGGTTGTGCAAGCCAAGTCTCTGAGTTCATAATCGGGCTCTCTTTCGGAGCTTGAATTATTACTTAGCCCACAATTCAGAATCTTTTGATATTTGGTATACAGTATCCTTAGGGAGGTGAGAATCATGTTTGTTAAAGAAGACCCTTGATTTATATTTGGGTTCATTGTGGGAGCCTGAATTATAACAGCTCATTATGAAGAATATTCTTTAACAATATTTTTCTTGAGATCAGGTGGCAAGAAATTTTTTAATATTTGGTATATACAACATCCTTAGGGAGGTGGGATTCAAGTTTGTTCAAGTATAATTCCTGTGTTCATATTTGGGTTCTCGATGGGGGTGGAGGGGGCTTAGGCCTCTTGTTTATTTTGATGTCAGTCAGTGTGTTTTCATGAAGCCCGTCATTATTATAGCCCCGCTTCAGCAGTGGGTACAGAGGAATCGCCCATACGTCAAAAATTCATGTGTGCACAACAACTCCCCATATATCCGTTAATCTTGACAAAACTTTTAAAACATCATTATTATTAAGTGGACATGTGCATTATCCAAATTTTTGATCTGCGACAATGTTAACCAGGTTATCTTCCTTCAATTCATATTTATTCTCTGTTTCCACATGGATTCTTTTCCTGTAACTTTTACATTTATCAAACAATTTTGATAAAACTTTTCAAACATCATCACTGTTAAGTGAACAAGTGCACTAAATAGAATTTTTATGTGTACATTTCCGTTCGGCCCTAGATTACATAAGATGTGCATTTCTCTTAAAATCTAATGTGGGGGTATTAATCACCTTCAGTGATAGTTTTAGTTGTTTTCAGGTCAAAGCTCTCAAGAGAATTTGACATCAGTGGAAGATTTGATGAAAATGGTTGAGAATAATAATGAATTAATGGTGCATGCAGGTCAGAAAGGTTTGCAGGAAACAGATTTGGAAAATTTTGTATCTTCTAAGCTGCCTCTTGCTCAAACTTCTATGGAGTTGCTAATTATAGACCCAGGATTCACAGGTAATCTATTTTCTTTTCTGTGGTTGTCTCATTTCGTCAGTAACTGATTTAGTCCTTTTTTTCTTCTGGTCTTCAACTGTACCATTCTGGTCCACATAAATATCAATGTCAAGTTTTGTGTATTTGATTATTCCCTAATTAATGTAGGAACAAATAGCATGGACGCTTGCCAATGAATGAGTACACCCACAACCATGTTGAATAGAGAAGCTGCCAGGGTTTAAAAATCATGCAAGATAGAGATGCCACTTTTGTAATGGTTGTGTGATTAGAAAGATGACAAGTGTGTTTAAGCTAGGCAGCTGTTTGGCTAATTAACTGATTCCACCTAATTGGTGATCAAAATACTGAAAATTTATTTTCATGTTAATTCATTAAAATAGGATGTCGGGTATTTATAAAGTCCACTCTAAGCTCTAATTTGGGGGGACAAAACATAATTTTTACCAATTTTGTTACTGGAATTTAGGATTCTTGCTAAGTTCAGATCATTTACATGTTCTACAGTCTTGTCATTGATGTTTTGTTCGATTTTTGGGTTGTTTGCAAATAAATATTAGCAGAAGGTGAATCGACTTCCCAAAATTGATTGAATGTAGTGCAAACCCATGTCTCAAGATAGGTACGGTTAGAAATGTGGATAGTTTATTCCCCCCAAACTATGACCCAAGACCCTTTGATATTTGGGTGGGTGGGTGGGTGGGTGGGGAGGGGTGGGGGGCAGATGGAGATTGGATGCTTCGGTGGAGCATATATTAATATTATAATGGTTTGAAGTCACATCCCACAAGGTCAAAGAAGAATTGTTGTAGTTTTGGAGTAAATCAGTAACTCCACTGACACCCTCTTGGTCTATCGGCTGATTTCTCAATCTATTTTCCTTTTTGCCTGATAGTGTTTTCCTCAAAATTATCTTTACATCAATTAATAGTTTTTGCAAGAGGTTTTGAGTCACGAAAACACATTTGAAAGTCTTTGTTCTTGACTCTAAATCCCTTTCTCCAAAAATGCTACTCTATTTTAACGAACTACCAGCCATTGTCATTTGTCAGGAGAAAATGCTTGTCAAAAAGTAGAAAACTACCAACCCTACTCTCCTTGACCTTGTTTTTTTTTTGCTCATCTGACTAAAAGTCAGGGTGAGCTTTTCTGATCATCTTTTGTCTGTCCGTCTATCCATCGTCCACTGTGAAGGTGGTGTTTGGTACTTTTTGTCCCAAACCAATAACCACATTTTAATGAAATTTCATGTGAGTAATGGTTATATACAGGGGCATTTTGATTTTTTTTTCAAATTAGGTTTCGACTTAATATTGAGCAGAGGGGAGGGGTAAAAAATGCTCAAATTTATTTTAGCTCAACTTTAGCGAATCCAAATTTGAGGTATTGTCATGGCCCGTTGTCCATCTGTCCGTCGTGCTGTACACATGACTCGGGCTAGAGGCCATATTTATGAACCAATCTTTACGAAACTTCTTGGGTACCTGTGTTATCACTGTGTGGCGAGAACGAGTGTTTTTGGGTCCTGCCCAAAATTCAAGCTGGCCGCTGGCAGCCATTTTGTACAAAATTAGGTGCAATCAGATTTTTGCGCAGAACTTCCATATGAAAGTTCTGATATGAATAATTTTTTATATGAATGTTCAGTTCCATGGGATGCATCACATATAATACGAGTTTTTTAGCGCAACTTTGGCGAAGCCAAATTTGAGCTTATGCCATGGCCCATCGTCCGTCTGTCCATCAACAATTGGATACGGCTCGGGCTAGGGGCCGTATTTATGAACCGATCTTTACGAAACTTCTTGGGTACCTTTGTTATGACTGTGGGACGAGAACGAGTGTTTTTGGGTGCGGTCCGAAATTCAAGATGGCTGCCAGCCACCATTTTGTACTGATGATGCAGAAATCTGTTTTTTGTACAGAACTTCCATATGAAAGCTCTGATTTGAATAATTTTTTGTATGAATGTTTAGTACCATGGGATACATCACTTATAATACGGGTTTTTTTCTCGTGCGTAAATTATGCAAATTATACTAACTTTGATGTTTTTTGGTGTTACTTTCAGCACTGTAAATGTAAATGCCAATACGGCTCGGGCTAGAGGCCGTATTTATGAACCGATCTTTATGAAACTCTTTGGATACCTTTGTTATCACCGTGCGACGAGAAAGAGTGTTTTTGGGTCCGGTCCAAAATTAAGATGGCCGATAGCAGCCATTTTGTACAAAATTTGGTGCAATCAGATTTTTGCACAGAACTTCCATATGAAAGCGCTGATTTGAATAATTTTTTGTGTGAATGTTTAGTACCATGGGATACATCACATATAATACGGGTTTTTTTCTCGTGCAAAAATTATGCAAATTAGATGAACTTTGATTTTTTCAGTGCTACTTACACACAGTAAGTACACATGTCAATACGGCTCGGGCTAGAGTCTGTATTTATGAACCGATCTTCACGAAACTTCTTGGGTACCTTTGTTATCACCGTGGGATGAGAACATGTGTTTCTGGGTGCGGTCCAAAATTCAAGATGGCTGCCAGCAGCCATTTTGTACCAAAATTAGTGCAATCAGACTTTTGTACAGAACTTCTGTATGAAAGTTCTGATTTGAATAAACTTTTAGCTGCGACTAGCAGCTCTATAAGTGGCAATGTCGGTCGGTCTGTCTGTCTGTCTGTCTGTCTGTCTGTCTGTCTGTCTGTCTGTCTGTCTGTCTGTCTGTCTGTCTGTCTGTCTGTCTGTCTGTATGTCTGTCTGTCTGTCTGTCTGTCGGTCGGCTGGTCGGTCGGTCGGTCGGTTGGTTGGTCGGTCGGTCTTTCTGTCTGTCGGTCGGTCTGTCTGTGACCAACGAGTTTCTTTTGAAATACTTGATGGAATGACTTTATATTTGGCATGTAAGTATATCTTATTGATGTCTAGCCACTGTTCAATGCATGTGTTGTTCCAAATATTTTCCTTGGAGTTATGGCCCTTGATGAACTTAGAATGTCGGTCGGTCTGTCTGTGACCAACGAGTTTCAAAACTCAATAACTTTTGAAATACTTGATGGAATGACTTTATATTTGGCATGCAAGTGTATCTTATTGGTGTCTAGCCACTGTTCAATACATGTGTTGTTCTAAATATTTTCTTGGAGTTATGGCCCTTGATGAACTTAGAATTTTGTGAAATTGCACCACCCGTTGCAGCTACGGTGTCGATGTCGCGATTTTTGTATGAATGTTTAGTAACATGGAATACATCACATATAGTACGGGTTTTTTTCTCGTGCAGAAATTATGCAAATTAGATGAACTTTGATTTATTCAGTGCTACTTATACACTGTAAGTGCACATGTCAATACGGCTCGGGCTAGAGGCTGTATTTATGAACCGATCTTCACAAAACTTCTTGGGTACCTTTGTTATCACCTTGGGACAAGAACGAGTGTTTCTGGGTGCGGTCCAAAATTCAAGATGGCTGCCAGTGGCATTTTGTACCGAAATTAGGTCCAATCAGTTTTTTGTCACAACTTCTACACAGCTCATATCTGTGAACTGATCTTCACGAAACTTCTTGGGTACCTTTGTTTTCACCTTGGGACAGGAACGAGTGTGTTTTGGGGTGCCTTTGTTATCACTGTGCTATGAGAACAAATATTTTGGGGTTCAGTCAGACCCACTCTGGGACTCAAAGATTTTTTTCTAGTTTAGCATCTGACTGTCACCCACCTTTACAGTACTTTACCTATACATTTGTTACAGGCAACGGTCAGTATTATGTACAGACCGTTACAATACTTTATATGTAACTTTGTTATCAGGTCATTACCTAGATGTTTGTCATTGCTGTGTCACATACTATACATGTACATGTCTTTGTCTTGACAAGTTGAGCTACAGTGTCATTGACACTTTCATTTTTATTTTGTGAAGGCCTCAGATCGCTTAATATGAAAATGTGAAAACCGGTCAATTACCCTTTACCCCAGGTAGAGCAGGGGAATGGGCAATGATTGGAAAGGGGGACAGACGCAGTCGAGTCAACAAAAATTTCAAACTTTACCCCAGAGAAACTTATGCATGTTCCAATTTTGATGGGCACATGTTGTCCTGCTAGGCGGTGCTCTTGTTAAAAATCTTCTTCTTCAGATTCACCAGTCATAATGCTTTCATATTTGGTATACAACATCTGTAGGGGGGGGGGGGAGAGGGGAGGGGGGAGGAGGGGGGTCAGATTCAACTTTGTTCAAATCGGGTCCCAAGGTATATATTTGGGCTCGTTATGGTAGCCCAAATTTTAACTTAGTGCAATATGAGGAAATTTCTTTAAAAATCTTCTTCTTCAGATCCATCAGTCGGAATGCTTTCATATTTGGTATACATCCATCATCTCTAGTGGGGTCAGATCCAAGTTTGGTCAATTCGAATGCCGGGGTTAATATTTGGGCAACCATATGGGAACCTGAAATTTAACTTAGTACAATATGAGAGAATTTCTTCAAAGATCATCTTCTTCAGATTCATCTGTCAGAATCCTTTCATATTTTGTTTACAACATCTCATGGGAGTCAGATTCAATTTTGTTCAAATTGGTTCCCTGAGTTAATATTTGGGATCCCTGTGGTAGCCCAAATTTTAACTTAGTGCACTATGAGTAAATTTCTTTAAAAACCTTCTTCTTCAGATCTTGTGGTCAAAATGCTTTCATATTTGGAATACACCATCTCTGGGGGTTCAGATTCAAGTTTGTTCAAATCAGGTCCATAGGTTAGTATTTGGTGCTTGCTATGGTAGCCCAAATTTTAACTTTGTGCGATATGAAGAAATTTCTTTACAATTTTTCTTCTTCAGATCCAACAGTCAGAATGCTTTCATATTTGGTATCCAACATCTCTAGGGAGGTCAGATTCAACTTTGTTCTAATCAAAGCCTAGGTTAATATTTGGGCTCCCTATGGGATCCGGAATTGGCCATGCAGCTGAAGAATTAGAAATTAATTAATTAGAAATGATTAATCCACATAGGTTGTATCAAGAGGTTTCATAGGGGATCTTCACATTTTACATTATGATCAACTGAAGAAAAGGCATGATGCTCAGGTTATTTTTGTCACTCCTGAGGGGTTCAAGGATTGACAATGTATCCTATGGAGATGGATTGCTTAATGTAGACTCATTCTTGGACTTTGTTTATATCGTGTTCTGTTCAAGGTAAGCACTTCAGGCTCCTTGGGGCCTCTTGTTTTCATTTTTGTGTCAAAAACATAGGTTAGAACCCCTCATTGGAACGAGCTTGAAGATCTCGTTCCAGTGAGGGGGTCATAACCTATGTTTTTGAGACAAAATAATGAAAAATTGGCAATTTTGAGAATAGCGCTTGCCGGTTTTGGCCGTTACGTTGGGTAAAGGGTTAAAAGATATATTATTAGGCTTTTGATATCACGAATCAAATCACGTGCTAATAGAAATGTGTACTCATCTCGGTTAACCATTCTATACAATAACGTATCTATATTCCCCTAAAAAACAAAATGTTCAGCACAGAACCCTTGAGAACCCTCCATAGAGGCCACAGAGAATCTGCTGAACCACATTTTGTTGTGTACCATACCGACCGACATCTAAATTGTGCATATTTTTAAACGATTCTCGGTGTCCAACTTAAATTGTTTTCATTCCCAATATATTTCACTTCCAGCATATCACCTACAATTCCCAAAATTATACATACAAATTAGTTAAAAAACCCAGACTGTCTCCAGGATAGACATTCTACCAGACTCCTCTAGGCTTGTGCAGCCTATTTCTTATCAACCCACCTCAATTGTTTACAACAGGCTTGCACTACAGTGGAAGAACCTAACTCGGATAAAATACTCTCTATTTTAATCTTTCCCAAGATTTGGGAAAGAAAAGTGGTGTAAAAACACCATGAAAAAATAAGCCAAAACTGGGTCGAGCGCCATCGGCGCACACCCAGTATGGGCCGCTCTTCCATAGTACAAATCCATGACTTCCGTCACAGTGCGCAATGCATCAATTCGCCATTCTTTTTCTATCCGAAGCACGAGCAGGATGTGTTTCCGCCATATGCATTATGAAACAGTGATAATTCAACTCGTGGATAATGGTTTTCCTGTGACTGGAATTATGGATCTGCAGATCGTATAATAACAGGACTGTGTTTTATATATTTTCGTTTATATTTTCAACCACATTCTCATTGTTTATTAATTACTATTCCATTTTCGCGAATGTTTTGCGACATCGTGTCATCGCGATTCGACGATGAATTTTTTCGGTTGATAAAAAATTTTATTGGAGTAGGTGTCGGCCGTCTGGGTTCTGCCACCTTCTCTCGTAGTTGAGGGTGTTCTTCTACTTTCTGTTTCTGTTGAGTTCACCTTTTTCTTCTACTGCTCTCACCTCTGTTCTTTCCAGTTCGGTTCCTTTAGGGCAATTCCTTTTGCCCTCGCCATTGGTGCGTTCTCGTGTCCGTTTCGTCCGCACACGCAGGTGGTGTGGAATGCAGTCGTTTCGGGAGCCTCCCGACTCGACCACGTCTGATGTGAGTTTACCCCCTCCATGGGGGATGTGCAGCTCCTCCTGCACCTGCGGGGGGGGGGGGGGGGGCACTGTCATTTCGGGGCCCCCCGACTCGACCACGTCTGGTGTGAGTTTGACCCCCTTCCATGGGGGATGTGCAGCTCCTCCTGCTCCCGCGGGGGGTGGTGAACACTTTCATTTCGGGTCGCCCAATTCGACCACGTCTGATGAGAATTGCTCCTTCTCCGTGGGGGATGTGCAGCTCCTCCCACACCAGCGGGGGTTGGGGACCGCTTTCGTTTCGGGGCTTCTCGATTCGACCATGTCTGGTGAGAGTTATTTCCCTTCCGTGGGGAATGTGCAGTGTTTTACCGTGGTGGATACTGCGGGAGCTGTTGGTTTTCAGGTGTAGAGATGCCTGGTTCCGGGAATATGCGGCCTCTCCAGTCGACATCTGAGGCTGTCACTAGGGTTGTGACTCCTCCTTTGGAGGCCGAGCTTGGTGGCTCTCTCCGCTTTTCCGCCAGTTCCAACAGCTCCCGTCGTATCTGCTGCTACTGCTGTTCCGTCTACACCGTCATTGGGCACCGTTTTTAGCCGGCCTCGGCTTCTCCCTGCCAGGGTCTGCAGGGATGTCTGTCGTGTGGTTGTGGGGTTTCGGCCTCAGCCTTCCCAGACTTCCACTCGGCGAAGTCAAATGGGGCTGCCGACTGAACCCCATACTGTGTCCTCTCAGCCATTGAGCACAGTAGTTTTATACCTGCAGTGGTCTGCTGCGGTGTCTGGTTGTGTAGACGTGGGGGTATCGGCCTCAGCCTTCCCTGACTTCAACTCGGCGAAGTTGGAAGTGGCTGCCGGCCGGACCCTCTCCTGTGGTCTCTGCGCCGTCGAGCACCACAGTTGTCATTGGATTCGGTTGTTCTTAGTGGGACACTATGAACTCTGTGGCGTTTCCGTCCCTCATTCTGGCCACACAACCAGTTTTGGGGGTCCAACATCTTTTGTGCAGCCTGGACCTTCTGCCCTGCAGAGGTCAGCGGTGACTCTCATGAGTTCCTGCTATGTTGATCCTCGGGGTGTGTCACACCCCTATACACGTCTGGCTTCAGACGTTTTCGGCTGCCGCCCGTCGTCCCCCGTCGGGTCTTTTGGAGGATCGTGACCCTTCGCTGGTTCAGAGGGTCAGCAGTGAAGCCACTTTGCCGGTTCGTTCCCCTGTCGAACCGGCCAGTACGGGCAGTGAGCTTAGTGAGGCCCTCTCCTTACTCACTCAAGGTTCTGTCAATGAGCCTTCCTGTTGCTTCCAGCGAGGCAGCGAGTGGTTTCCAGGCGCCTCCTATGGCGCTGCCTCCCAGGATTGGAAAAGGCCGCTTTCTGATCCCCTGGTGTTCCGACACCATGGGAGGCGTCGGCTGGTTTGCCCACGATGGGCTATGTGTCTTCCGACTCAGGGGAAGAGTCAGACATGCTTGATGTCGAGAGCCAGCAGTCTTCGGACTTGGGGGCAGCTCTTGATTTTGTGTTTGGGTTCCTTCCGGATCTCAAACCATCTAACCAGTCGACAGTGTCAGCCAGCCTGCGATCATCGGTCGCGCGCCAACAGTCTATGGAGCAACCTGCTTCTGGGAGTCTTCGACCATGCCCTTCAGTACAGTTGGTTGAAGCATTTTCAGCCTTGGACTCCAAGCTAAGTTCCAAGGCTATGAAGGCTCCGTTCTTCACCAGGGTTGACACCTTTTTGCCTCCGGTGCGTTATCGTTCCTACGATTCTGCCAATCCGTCAGTCTACCAGACTTTGACGGTTCTGGATCAGGACTCCAATTCCCTCGGGCTTTCCAAGTCCAGGTCTGCCGTCATTCCGATGACGACTCTGGAGTCCACATTGGGCTTATCGAGAGAGATGCTTGGTATGCTTTCTCTCTCCGATCACGTCGTCTCAGCTTTTGCTGCTTATCTGCCTTCAGATATGATTGACGAGGTACAGGCTCCTTTGCGTGTGCTGTCCAAGGCGCTCATGCATCTTACTCACACGCATGCCTGTAACACGGCTAATCTGGAATTAGTTCGAAGGGACTCTGTGCGGGACACAGGCCGATCCCTTCCTGAGGAGCTGCTTTTTTGACAGGTCCGCAACTTTTCCATGATTCTGTGTTGACGGTCCGGGATGATGTCCTATGTCATTCCAACGATCAGCTGCTGTTTCTTCAGCTTGATCAGCCTTCTAGGGTAGGCACGGCCGTTCCAAGCCTAACAAGTACCCTCTGCATCCTCTGTGAAGCAAAAGGGGCTGATCCTTCTGCCTCTGCTTCTGCTTCTTACTCAAGGGGTAAGGGTAAGCTTCGGCAGTCTTGCGGGAACTCCCAGGATTCTTCATTCAGTAGAGGTGTTTTCTCCTCTCGCGCGCCTCGTCGGGGTTCGCAATGAAGGTCCTCACCTCGACTCGTCCCAGGTTGGAGGAAGGATAGCAGAGTTCGCAGACCGTGGGCCACCATCACATCCGATCCTTGGATGTTAGATGTTGTTTGGCCCGGTCTGCAAATATCCTTCCGACGGCACTCTACTCTGTCCGGGGTGCCTTTTCCAACCACAGTTCCTTCAGACATTTTACGTCGGGAACTTTTGTCTACAGAGATAGACAATCTCCTGACAAAGGGGGCGATTGAGGTCATCAAGAACATTAGGTCAGTGGGTTTCTATTCCCGCCTGTTCTTGGTGCCGAAGAAGGACGGCCGACTCCGACCGGTTCTCGATCTGAGTTTCCTGAACCAGTCTATCATTGCTCCCAAGTTCAGCATGGAGACTTTCAGGTCGGTCCTCCGTTCAATTCACCCGGGAGATTTCGCTTCCAGCTTCGACCTGCGAGACGCTTACTTTCACGTTCTGATTCATTGGGCGTTACGGAAGTATCTCAGGTTCATTTTTCTGGGGAGAGTTTACCAGTTCAAGGCCATGCCTTTCGGCCTCAACCTGGTTCCTTGGTCCTTCACCAGACTGATGTCGCATGTGCTAGCTTTCCATCGCACACAGTCCAGGGTGACTACTTCGGCATATCTGGACGATATCCTCCAGGGGCATTCCAATGCTGCCTAACTGGAGTCGGATGTCGCCACTCTGTTGAGCTTGCTTACGTCGCTACGTTTCAGAGTCAACGAGGAGAAGTCGGACCTGGTCCCTTCTCAGTCGTTTTATCATCTGGGGATGGCTTTCCGCACACAAATCAATTTGGTGGCGGTTCCCCAGGCCAAAACTGTGATTCTCTCAGCTTTTGCTCCGACTCTGTCCCAGTCCACATCCACGACAGCTCGGAGTTTTCTCCGGCTAATCGGTCTCTGCTGTTCAGTGACGGATCTCATTCCTCTAGGTCGGCTGCGTGTCAGACCTCCCCAACACTTTCTGCTCAGTCGTTGGAGGCCGAATGTAGATTTTCTGGATCTGGTGCTTCAGTTTCCAGACTATCTTTACCCTCACCTTCTCCTCTGGGCGGATGTCCAGTGGCTTTCACAGGGTGTTCCGTTGGACTTACCCACGTCCGATCGCGTTCTGACGGCAGATGCCAGCGATCTCGGATGGGGTGCGACGTTGGATCCTCCAGGTCTTTCCATTCACGGGATGGTGGACCAAGATCATGCAGCTCTACACATCAACCAGAAGGAGCTTCTTGCTCTTCTTCTGCGTTTCAGGCAGTGGATCCCTCACCTGTCGAATCGCCAGGTCCTTCTGTTGTCCGACCATTCGACGGTGGTTGCTTACATTCGGAACCAGGGCGGCATGCACTCTGTTCCAATGTACGAATTGGCTTGGGTTCTTATACTGCTCGCTCAGGATGTCCACGCCGGGGTGGCTGTTCGTCACATTCCCGGTCGAGTGAACGTCCTAGCCGACTCCCTGTCCCGTCGGGGCAGGGTCATTTCCACTAGGTGGATGCTCCACATGGCGGGTTCCATCGATCTCTTGTGACTAGTTGGAACTTTCGTGTCCCCGTGTCCAGATGCTCTGGCTTTCGCCGTGGACGCTCTGGCCCTCCTTTGGGATGGTCTTGTCGGCTACACCTTCCTACCGGTTCCGATTCCGCCTCAGGTTCTCACCCAGATATGAACCTGCAGTCGTCGAATCCTTTCGATCACACCCGTCGCTTCGGTGGGTGTGGATCAATCTGCTCCGCTCTCTGTTAGAGGTGGTTCTGGCATGTCTCCCTCTACCTCGTGACTTTCTTTGCCTAAGTCGCCCGGGAGGTTTTCAAGTTGACCCGACTTCATTGTGCCTTCGCACATGTCTTTTATCGGGTCCTGTCTCCTCCGTAGTGGTTTTTCGAGACACGCAGTGGAGTTGCTTTTCTTCAAGGAGGCACTCACTCCACTGGTTTAGCCTCTGTGGCTAAGTGGAAGGTTCTTCTGTCGATGGTGTGCGATCACTCTGTTGCTTCTGTCACTCCTTCAGTCACACTGCTTGCGGAGTTTTCTGGTATATGTTTGTTTCTGGGGGTCTCCAGCAATGTGTACTTGTCCATGCTTCGGAGACATTTTTTCCTATGTGATACCGCATTGTTTCGACACTCATCCTTGCCCCTCCAAGCTTGTTCAGCTCTTTTCCTTGAAAAGGCCTAGGACTTTGCAGTTTACTCCAAGATGGTCACTTTCTTGGGCACTGCTCTGCTTGGGGGTGGGGGGGCGTTCACGCCTTTATCCTGGATGAATATGCGTTTTCCCACATGCCAGATCTCTCCTGCATCTATTTCTTGATGGACTTGTCTTGCTATTCGTGCAGCTTCCGCTCGTCTAGCTACTGGTGATTGTATTACCAATTGTTTTTTCTGCCACGAGGTGCGTGCATTGTCTTCCTCTTTTAATAACTCTGTCATGTTGTCGGATGTCTGATGTTATACTGGCAGCCTTCTGGAGAAATGCTACATTCTCCTTTTCTCTGCGACAGTTGCAGGAGCCGACAGAGACCCTTGGGGCCCTCTTTCTTCGGCTCAGGATGTTGTCTATCCAATCTTTTCAGCTTTTTTCAGGGTCAGTTCCAGCTTTGTGCTGTCACTGCCCTTTATGTCTGTGTGTCGCACTTCGCCATACGCCTCATCTTTCATTGGCTTTTCTAATGTTTGTGATGCTATGGTTTGATAGGCCTAGGGATCTCTTCCACTGTCCATGGTCCCAGTGCTTTTGAGTTATGTGTGGGTTGGTTATGTGATTCCCTCCAGCCTTTTGTCTATTCAGCCTGTTGTAAACAATTGAGGTAGGTTGATAAGTATAAATTTTATAGTAAATTTCCTTTCTTGTTATACCTACTGAAATTGTTTACATGGAGGCCCTCCCATCTTCTTATTCGGGTAAGAATCCTTCCTCCCCGCTGATCACATAACTCCTGTGTTGTTCGGAATCAAAAGAATGACGAATTGATGCATTGCACACTGTGACGGAAGTCATGGATTTGTACTATGGAAGAGCGGCCCATACTGGGTGTGCGCCGATGGCGCTCGTCCCAGTTTTGGCTTATTTTTTCGTGGTGTTTTTACACCACTTTTCTTTCCCAAATCTTGGGAAAGATTAAAATAGAGAGTATTTTATCCGAGTTAGGTTCTTCCACTGTAGTGCAAGCCTGTTGTAAACAATTTCGGTAGGTATAATAAGAAAGAAAATTTACTATAAAATTTATACTTTCCTGCTTAAAACATACCCTATGTCTCCCTCAGATGAACTGTGCCTCATACGATAACCCCACATCTTGATAAATGCAAAGAGATTGATACATACCCCTCCATCTTGCTCTGGTGATTAGAAATCTGCTCTGCAACCATACCTGCTGGGTGAAAAATACCCGATTCCAACATAGAAACTTATGAACAACAGCAGAAAATCTTCTGGTTCTCTCTGGGTACTCTGGCTTCCTCCACCCATAAAACTGTCTGACATGAGGTGACTGTGCTGTTGAAAGTGTCATTAATCCCCAATAAATAAATAACACATGCCCACATAATATACAAATTGAGGAGTTGAATAAAAATTATTTTTAAAAAAAACAAGTGACTCCCTTTTTGGAACAAACTCATTCCAATGAGAGGTCACATGATATGGATTTATTGAAATTGTTTAAAAGATTTTTAAAAAAGTAATTAAATACATTTTGATATTCTCCTTTGGGTAATTGTTATTCATAGTATAACTTTGCAGTAAAAAGTGAACAAGGTCAGAAGTAGGCCTCTTAACGGTTCAGTCACAGTTTCCTTATCATAGTAATAAATTTAGGCTAAAAAGGAGAGTTTTGATTCTCTGGCAATCCCTCATTGAATTTGAACCACCTCATTGGACATTTTTATTGCCTTTCAATGTCTTCCAATATTAGTACAAATTCAGGGAGGCCCAAAACTTTTTATATTTTTTGATTGATGCATATTTATTTAGTTACATATCCAATATGTTTGCCCTGTTACAATTTATGGGAGAGTGCTTATAGGCACTCTTCCATAAATTGTAATGAGGTGAATCCCCATAGATTAAATACTTTTACTTCAAATGTAATATGGAGAGTATCAAAAAATATGAAGCCTTTGAATTGCAGTACCTACAGTTTGTTTTTAGAGGAATGTTTTCTCAAATTAAAAATGAATTTATTTGTATAAATATGCACTTTCTATATTTCTGTGTGTAAAAGGACAGCTGAAATCCTCTCCATGTTTGCTCACTTTTTGCAAAAGAAAAATAAAAATTAAAAATAAAACCCTCCCTCCCTCACTGATTTAAAAAACAAATGCCTGAGAATCAATTACTTTATTTTGTGTGGCCTTATGATGGAAATTTTGAGTACATCTGTATGGATAAAGTTGTCTTTCTTGTGCAGTCTTAACTAGCAACATGTTTGAACTGAATGTTTGTCAAATCATTTTTCTTTCAATATTTTAGCTGAACTAGAAGTTGAGTTATTCTGCAAGAATGCTGAAAAGAGTTTGACTAATAGACAACTGTTAGATAAAGTTAGTGCAACAAAGTGTAGTGCTTGTGAAAACACTTCAGAAATTGATGAGGGAATCAGTGACAGTGATGTTGATATTCGTGTGAAGAGTATGTCATTAAGCAGGAGTCATAGTGATCCTTCATTGTATTGAACTTCTCAGAACAATGATCTTAGTCCTCACAATTCAGAAGGCTGTAGAAGTAGTAGTCCCATTGGACAGAGTGTTAGTAGCAGTCAAGCGACAAGTACGAGTGCAGAATTCAGTCTGAATGCAAACTATAATGCAAGTTCTGATGGGCAATCAATTTCCCCAGAAGATTCTTTTGTTCGAAAGGAACCTGTGGAAGTAAGCGACTGTGATAGATGCCTGCCTTCTCCAGAAGATGGCACTAAATGTACAAAACTGATTACTGAACCTAGTGAGAACTGGGATTTAGAATATGAATCGTCAGACAATCCTGTAAAGGATTTACCAGAAGATATGACTCCAAGATACTTCACTTGTACAGAACATAATGATGGATTAACAGAACAAAGGGGTAAGCTTTGACACTTTATACAGTGTATTTCTCTAGATTGTATAAAAAAGCTATTAATTGAAAATAGAATAGTCCCTACTAAGTAGATCTGTTTGTCGGGCCATTTTTTGTTTGTAAAATTGCATTTGGGCGGGCGTTATTTAATTTGATTATCCCCGCATTTTAAAAAACAAACAGGGATATTATGGTGATCTCTGTCTGTTCCGTCCATATGTCCGAACTTCATATCACCAAGAGTATGTAATTTGAAACATTTAAACTATGCTGAGGTGTTCAGGTAGCATCTGTAGATATGCATAAAGGTTTCGGAATTTTGATTTGGCCCCAAGTGGTTCCAGTAGAACCACTTTTTATTCCTGTATTTTCAAAAATGCAGGGATATAGTGATGATCTCCACCCATACGTCCCTTTCTTTTTAGCTATATTTTGAAACTTACCATACATCTTATGTATGGTATAGAGATGACAAAAATAGGTTTAGTTTAAATTTTTGTAACCAGGTGGTGCCAGTGGCGCCACTTAAAGACTGAGATAAAATACAGCTTTCCAATGAAAGACTCCCAGGGACATGTAAATTTGGTTGTTTAACCCTTTACCAGACGATATCAAAATTTATTATTTTAAATATCATTTTTTAATTTATTTCAAAAAATTTCAACAAAACCATATCATGTGACCCCTCATTGGAACGAGCTCGATGAGCTCGTTCCAATGAGGGGTCACATGATATGGTTTTGTTGAAATTGTTTTGAAAAATACTATTTTTTCAACTGCTGAATTTGCATATTACGCGGGCGGATGCGGCCGATTTGTTGGGTAAAGGGTCAAAGTATGTCCATATGTTCTGTTAGGGTTTGTAGATGTGCACAAAGGTTTCGGATTTTTGATGTGGCCCCAAGTTGTTCCAATGGAACCGCTTTTATTGGTAGAAAATTAGTTCCCAGTAGATGGCTCCCAAGGGGTCTTAATTTGAAAAGTTAAAAGTGTGTTCATATGTTCTGGTAGACATGCATAAAGGTTTCAGATTTTTTATTTGGTCCCCTGTGGTGCCCGTAGCACCACTTATGTCATTAGAGAATAGGTTTCCGGTTGAAGGCTCCTAGGGGTTTTAATTCGAAACATTGAAAGTGTATTCTTATGTTCCAGTAGGGTCTCCAGATGTGCATAAATGTGTCAGATTTTTTATTCGGCCCCGCGTGGCACCCGTAGAGCCACTTTTGTCATTAGAGAATCGGTTTCCAGTGAAAGCTCCTGGGGATTTTAATTCAAAACATTGAAAGTGTGTTCATACATTCCAGTAAGATGTCTAGATGTGCATAAAGGTTTTGGAGTTTTAATTCGTCCCCATGTGGTTCCTGTAGCACCACTTTTGTCATTAGAGAATCGGTTTCCAGCAAAAGCTCCCAGGGGTTTTAATTCAAAATGTTGAAATGTTGTTCATATGTTCTAGTAGGGTGTCTAGATGTGCATAAAGGTTTCAGATTTTTGATTTGGCCCTATGTGGCACCCGTAGTATCACTTTTGTCGTTAGAGAAACAGTTTCTGGCAAAAGGCTCCTAGGGGTTTTAAATTCATGTGACCATAATTCTACACTCTTGATTGGTGGATTCTTTTTGATGTATAATAATATACGATATGTCTCTAATTAGTTAAGATAAATTGATACACTAATTCCATTATTAAGTAATGTTATTTGCTTGTTACTGTTACTATCATATTTAAAATACAATGTATTTTTCCGATATTACTCTTAAATTATTATTAAACCATTTAGTTAGTTTGAACCTTAGCATATATCCATTGGTGTACTTTGAACAAAATTTTTCATCACATACAATCAAGGTGTGAAATGTGATAAACAGTTGGAGGCTTTGCACACAATATTGTTTATACATCATGGCAGATGGAGAATCCAATCTCTGATGGAGAATCTTCAGTAGGAGCCTAAATTTTAACTTTGTGAAATATGAGGAAATTTCTTTAAAAATCTTCTTCAGATCCACAAGTTAGAATGCTTTCAGGTGTTGTATACAACATCTCTAGTGCTAGTGGGTGGGTGGGTGGGGGATGGGGGGGGTTCAGATTCAAGTTTTTTTTTTTCAAATTGGTCCCTGAGGTAGTATTTGGGCTCTCTATTGGAGCCCAAAGTTTAACTTGGTGCAATTTGAGAACATTTCTTTAAAAATCTTCTCCTTCAGATTCACCAGTCAGAATCCTTTCATGTTCTGTATACAACATCTATAGGAGGGTCAGATTCGGGTTGGTTCAAATCGAGTCGCTCAGTTAATATTTGGGCTACCTATGAGAACCCAAATTTTAACTTGGTGCAATACGTGGAATATTCTTTAAAAATCTTCTTCAGATTCACCAGTCAGAATCCTCTCATATTTGGTATACATTATCTTTGGGAGGGGGAGAGGGAGGTTCACGTTTGTTCAAATCGATCAAGTTCCTCGGTTAATAGATGGGCTACCTATGGGAGCCCGAATTTTAACTTAGTGCAATATGAGGAGATTTCTTTAAAAATCTTCTTCTTCAGATCCACCAGTCAGAATCCTTTAACATTTGATATACATCATCTCTGGGGGAGGGGGGGGGGGGGGGGGGGGGGGGTCAAATTCAAGTTTGTTCAAATCAGGTCCATGGGTTGAAAGTTTTGGGTCTGGTTCATTTTTTTTTCTGTTTTTTAAGCATTTTATTCAATTTTGAGATAAAAAAAATAAATTTTTTAGCCTGAAAATTTTGGGTTGAGTTCCGAATTGTTTTTAAAATCTTCTTTAGGCCCTGTAGTCAGAATGCTTTCATATTTGGTATACAACATCTCTAGGAGGATTAGATTCAAGTTTGTTCAATCCTAGCCCCTGGGTTGATATTTGAGCTCCCTGTGGGAAATTTTAACTTAGTGCAATATAAGGAAATTTCTTTTAATATCTTCTTCAGATCCACCAATCAGAATCCTTTCATATTTGGTTTCGACATCTCTAGGAGAGTCAGATTCAAGTTTATTCAAATTCAGTTAATATTTTGGCTCCCTATTTGAGCCCAAATTTTAACTTAGTGAAATATGAGGAAATTTCTTTAAAAATCTTATTCTTCAGATCCACCAGTCAGAATTCTTTCATGTTTGGTATATGACATCTCAAGGGGGATCAGATTCAAGTTTGTTCAGTTTGAGTCCCTGGTGGGGTGGGGGAGGGTGGTGGCAGGGGGCATGTTAAGTTCAAGTTTGGTCAAATCCATTCCTTAGTGTTTTTCCATAAAATTTGCCTCTCATGACTTCATTCCTTTGCAGTAATGATGAACCATGTCTAACTGAATGTGACCCCAAATACTTCTTTGAACCACTTTGGCAGGTGAGCGATTAAGGCCCCTTGGGGCCTCTTGTTTATTTTTGTAATTATTTCTTTGCCATCGAAAGTTCATATTCTTGGTTTGTTTTATGTTTTAGACCTCATAATCTACAGAATAGCATGGGTGGTGGACTATTCCGCCCCTTGAGTGCAAGAAGGCTTTGCATTGAATTTGTTAAAGCATTGCAAAGTCTTGTTTCACTCAAGGGACAAATTTATCAGTTTTATTAACTTGGGTAAAATATCAGACATAAACCATTTAATTTTTTTTTTTTTAAGTTTGCATTGGTTATAAAAAGAGACCATGCAGCAGCCAAAAGGACCATGTGGGAGGGCCTGAGAAACAGATTTTTAACTTTTTTAGGCCATATGTTTTCATTTTTTGATTTCAATAAAAAAATGCTTTCCACAGTCCATTCCAATGAGGGATAATAACAGGCCTGGTCTTTTGAGGAGAACTATAGCTCCTGCCCTCCATGGCTCCTGCAAAATCAATTTAAGTAGAGCTGTAATTGCCCTCCTTAAGAATTGTAATAGCTCTCCTTAAACCTTCAATTCCCTTATTAATAACAGACTTAAGTTTTCAGTAGCTCTACTGGCACAGATTTAGGAGAGCCGTAGTAGCTCCCCTAGATTTTTCAAAAGTCCAGGCCTGTCATAAGCTGAATTAAATGCTTCTTGAGAATTTTACTGGACGGCTTTGTTCATTACGTTGGGTAAAGAATTGCTTTTGATGAGATTTACACTAAGGCTGTACAGTTCACATGGTTAGTTACTCTGTTAATAATGAAGATTTTTTATAACCAAAAAATGTGACTAACCCTGTGCAATGTTTTTAGTTATAAATAAATTGCACAGGATTAGTTGATAGCTTGCTATATCACACACTACATGGAAATATACACTAGCTAAGGCTGTTTGAATGCACAAGGCTAGTTAGTTTCATGTTACATAGGGTGCAGGATTCAAGGAACTAATGGAAATACTTATACTGGATTGGGGAAATTTTTTTAATGTGAATTTCAAAAATGAAAACCTTTTCTGTTTTCAGTTAATAGCTTGTTTTTTATATTGTTTAATTTTCTACAGTGCTCTACTTATTGACAGTATTCTTAATGCTGAGTGCCAATTTAGCTAATTGCACCCGCTGATTGCACTAAAAGTATTGCTCTGACTCAGAAAACCTTCAGTTGGGTAAACTTTTGGCCCCCCAAAATATTGCATATGTGAGGATAGGCCACTGTAGCAGTGAATAGTATGGTTGCAAAAAACAAAAGGATTATTTTATTGTACGCTAAATGATAGATTATCAAAAAAATTGCAGAAAGATAGAAATCATATCCCCCACTGTAAAGATATAGAAATTTTCACTTTTACGGTTTTAGTAAAAATGAAGGCTTTCAAAGCATCACTTCAAGGTGAATATGAGTCAAATTATCACTGGAAATGATCAATTTTTTCTAAAAAACATATAATGAAAAGAAAATCTAGTGTTTTTGAGTGGATACTGATCATTTCCAATAATAATTCAATACATATTCTCCTTGAATTGATACAGGAAACCCATCCGCTGAATCAGATCACAGGACTCTACCTGGTCCGAGTATCGATCAAATCACTTCTGCGTATCATCGCGCATCAGGTGTTTACTTTCATGCATCAATTCAAGGTTGAAACGCGTGGAATTATCGATAGAAATGATCAGATTCTTATAAAAAAAAGTATAATAAAATGAAAATCTTGTGTTTTTGATTGGATACTGAAAATTATCTCACTCGTGACCGAGACAAATGGTTATTTTCACCCGCACAAGTGCTCACGAAAAATAAATATTTATCTCTGTCACGAGTAAGATAATTTATGGTATCCACTCCAAAACAATATGTTTTCTCTATTTATCACTTGCCCTAAAATGAAGCCCATAGTTAAGGAGAAGACCATAAGTGGTTTTCACAAAACACACTCAAGGCCAATGATTGTATCTATATAGTTGGACGGTTGATCTCCTAACATTACACTCAATACCAACCAGAGCTATTCACAAAAACTCCTCATCAGATTTTATTAGTTTTGCCCCCAGAATATACTTTGACTCTTCATTGACACAAGCTATCTTTTAACCCTTTACCTAACATGAAAAGCAGATGACACTTACAAAAAAAATTCTCGAATATCTAATTTTTTCATTTTTTGTCTCAAAAACATAGATTATGACCTACATTCCAATGAAGGGTCATAACCTATGTTTTTGAGACAAAAAAAATGAAAAAAATAATGAAAATTAATTGCCGATTTTTAGCTCAACTTGACAAAGTCAAGCTGAGCTATTGCCATCACTTCTTGTCCGTTGGCATATGTATGTACATATGTATGTATGTCCATACGTACGTACGTCCACAATTTCCTTTGGCACACTGCACAGGTCGCATATATGATCAGATCACTTTGAAACTTGGTATGTTTGTTTGGGGTGACCTGTAGATGGGAGCCATCAAAAACTGTTTCCACTGGCAATGACCTTCGATGAACTTAGTATAGTTATGCATCAATATTTCCCTTTGGCACACCCTGCAGTGCACATTTTTGACTGGATCGCTTTGAAACTTGGTATGCTTGTTTGTGGTGACCTCAAAATGGGAGCTATCGATTTTCTTCTCTTTCCGTCAAAAATTGTCGCAGGCAACATTCTTAGAATTTAGTTTAATCAGACCTCAGTATTTCCCTTTCGCACACCCTACACGGCACATTTATGATCGGATTGCTTTGAAACCTGGCATGCTTGTTTGGGGTGGCCTCTTGATGGGAGCTATCGATTTTCTTCCATTACCTCTAGATGGGAGCTATCCATTTTCTTCAGTTTCTATCAAAAAATGTTGCCGCTGGCAATTACCTTCGACGAACTTAGTGCGGTTATGCATCAATATTTCCCTTTGGCGCACACTACAGGACACATTTATGATCAGATTGCATTAAAACTTGGTATGCTTGTTTGGGGTGACCTCCAGAGGGAAGCTATCAATTTTCTTCAATGATCTTTGAACTTAGTTAGGTCAGGCATCAATATATTCCTTTGGCACGCTCTACAGGGCACCTTTATGATCAGATAGGTTTGAAACTTGCTATGCTTGTTTGGGGTTACCTCTAGATGGGTGCTGTTGATTTTCAAAAAATGTTGCCCCTGCCAATAGCGTTCGATGAACCTAGTTCTGTTATGCATCAATATTTCCCTTTGGCACTCCCTGCAGTGCACATTTATGATCGGATCGCTTTGAAACGTGGAGTGCCCGTTTGAGATGACCTAGATGGGAGTATCCTCTTTCTTCTATTTTCGTCAAAAAATATTGCAGTTGGCAACGACCTTTGAACTTAGTTTAGTTGGACCTTAATATTTCCCTTTGGCACACCCTACAGGGAACATTTATGATTGAATTGCATTGAAACCTTGTATGCTTGTTTGGCGTGACCTCTAGATCGGAGCTATTTATTTTCTTCCTTGTCCGTCAAAACATTTTGCCATTGGTAACGACCTTTGATCAACTTAGTGCAGTTATGCATCATATTTTCCTTTTTCCTTTGGCACACCCAGCAGGGGGGGGGGGGGGGGGGTGCGGTGGCTCAGTTGGTAGAGGTGCAGGCTGCATGCCGAGAGGTCCTCGGTTCGAATCCCACCTGCGGCAACCGCGTTGTGTCCTTGGGCAAGACACTTTACCTCCATTGCCCACGTTGGGGCACAGTGACGTTGTGTATTAAGGCGTACTGCACGTCGATGGTGCACCTTGTCTTCAACCAATGCTAACCCTGCTTGTGTGGAGTTGGTATGTTGGGGAGCTGACAGTTGCTCGGTGGTTCTCTCCGGGTACTCCGGCTTCCTCCACCCATAAAACTGTCATGGTCATGGTTAGCCATTGTGCAGAAATATGTGACCTTAAACACCAATAAATAAATAAATAACACCCTGCAGGGCACATTTTTAAGCATCAATATTTCTCTTTGACACACCTGCAGGGCACATTTATGATTGGATCGCTTGGAAACTTGGTGTGTTTGTGTGGGGTGACATCTTTTTGGGAGCTATCGATTTTTGTACATTTCTGTCGAAAAATGTTGTCGCTGACCTTTGAACTCAGTTTAGTCAGACCTCAATATTTCCCTTTGACACACCCTTCAGCAGTGCTGGAAATGAACAAAATTGACGGGTGCAGTTTTAAGCTCCTGTGAATTCAGAGACGGGAGTAAATTGCACTCGTAAAATATTAGTATATGAATTTTCGAAGGAATACTGTCACCATACACTAGAAAACTTTACCCTTTGAACTCTAGTGGTATCTTCCATGCCAGTTCAATGGCAGCAATTAGAAGAGTCCATATTCATTATTTGGGGTAGAGCAATCAATATTTTCAACATGCAGCCTACCCATTGATTGCTCTACCCATGCCCCACACATTTGCTGAATAGCCATATTATTTACATGTAATGACGCTATGACGTATAATGTTCCTGGCCAGAAAAGTGGCCGATCGTGTTCAAGGGGCTAAATGTATAAGGAATTGCTGGATTATGACAGTAACTTGCCACTGACTGCTAGAGTGCTACTTTCTCAAAACAACACATATTTATATGCCCTCACAGTATATTATTAGACTAATTAGTGCTCAACAAAATGGGCCTTAATGGCACAATATTTTTCAACGAGCGCATTTTTTAGCTCCCGTAAAATAGAAAACATGGATGCTGAGCAATTGCACTCGCACCCGCCTCATTTCCAAGACTGCTTCAGGGCACATTTATGATCGGATCACTTTGAAACTTGGTATGTGTGTTTGGGGTGACCTTCAGATGTGAGCTATTGATTTTTTTTCATTCACCAGCCTTTGAACTTACTGCATTTGTGCATCAGCTTATCCCTTTTGCACTCTCTGCAGGTTATATTTATGAATTTCCAGAAAAAAGAAAAAAGAACATTGCCACAAGCAATGACCTTCAAACTTAGTGCATTTGTGCATTAACATCTTCATTTCGCATGGCTCAGAGGGCACATTCATTATCAGGGTGTTTTGAAACTTTGTATGCTTATGCGGTAGTGATGAGCCGATATTTAAATTCAGTATCGGACCGATACCGATATTAGTTTTTGTGGCGACACAAGCTTGTGTATAAATATGATGACATTCAGGCAGGACTAACGAGACATGGGGTTGTTCAGCAGTCAGCATGACTCGACACGCATCCCAGGTGGATCTCAATGTAACGTACATCTGTGATGTAGCAAATTCAATATCATTTCCGAACCGACCCGTCAGTGAGCCCAGGCATATGAAAAAATGGGGGTGGGCTTATCCACGAATGAGACTAAACGTAAAATGAAAACTTGACATAAAGTTTTATGTGTTTGTTTTATTCATTTTTTCCATCGGAATCATCAATCATTCGAAAATATATTTCAGTAGAAAAACATCAACAAAATCAGCATGAAATATCAACAAAACATCAATGTTAACAAATGACGTCAAAAAAGCACGTGGTCAATTTGTTTTAACGTGAAACATGTTTGTTCAGTCATTACATTTCCATTTTGAATTGTGTTTATTAAAAAGTATTTGAACTGTGTTTTGTATTACTCATGCAAGAGAAGGTGCCCTCAGTATTCAAAACTCCCATCCATTGTGAAAAAAAAACAAACGAAATAATCCATTCACGTGTGAGCATTTACATGTACATGCATTGGTGGACTGCTTCTCAGTGAATTCTGTTGCGTTCACTTTCTCCAAGTGCAAGATTAACAGGGGGCAGTTCGCAGCCAACACTGTTGGCACCGGATAACTATCTGCACTATCCATTTCCCAGTTACTGACGTATCGACACTGAACCTGGCTGTTAATAGCCTGTTATTGCCAGAGAAGAAAAAAAATGGCGGGTGGGGGGAGGTGGGGGGGGAATTTGTCAGACAGGCAGGCAGGCAGGCAGGCAGGCAGGCCTATCTATACTGGCCAATACGTTGCAAGATAGTCACAAAGAATTTCCTCACATTTTTTCGTCATTGATTCTTTCAAAAAGCATCAGTGATGGAAAATCCGGAGCAAATTTCCTTGTGGTATCATACAACGTATTTGTATTTTCACTGGTAGTGAATTGACCAATTGTTGGGGACGTTTTGACTAACTCTTGGGGACGTTTTGACCAATTGGCAATTGTTGGGGACGTTTTGACCAACTCTTGGGGACGTTTTGGTTCGAGGACGTTTTGACCAGCATCCATAGAAGTAATGCCATATTGGTACTGCATTTACAAAAAAAAAAAATCATGAATCATTGTCACTTGTCTGTGATCTGCTGCCTGTAGAGTGTAGAAGTGTGGGAGGGGGTTACTGAATTCTGCAATGCATTGATAAAAACATGTGGGCTCGTTTCATAAATAAAAAATCTATATTTAAACTAACCGCCCTGATGTACATAATGTGTCCCCATTGTTGTAAACAATATGGCTTTGGCTTTCCCTTGTTTTGTTTTCAAAACAGCCTTTCATGTAGCATGGATCAAACTGGATATTACAACTCAGGGTATTAATTCATATTTATTTTGGAGTAGCTATTTTTGCAGAGATCACATCAGGTAATTTCTCAGCTCATTTTCTAAAGTAATAACATGAACAATTTGGGTCACTGAACACGCTGTCATTAATAATTTAAGAACTGGGAATTTCCTATTTGTCTTCAACATAAAGTTGATAAACACGAGGGCTGACAATAATAAATAACACGAAAGTATGAAGTTTGGTAATTTTATTTTTTTCAGCTGAAAATGTGAAAAGATTAAATTGACAAAAAACAACTCCAAAACACATTCACATCATTTTATTTTGATTGAACAATTGAAATTTTCGTGCACATTTTTGTGATGACCTGTGTGTTGAAGAATGCTTCACCGGTACCAGTAGTCAAAACTTTAATTCAGAGAAATATGGGGTGGGCTTATTTTGGGTGATACCCCAAAAATACGTTTCCTAACCTGAGTAACTAGTACTATTTAGTTGAGATTATCAACGATTTGCCTGAGAACTTAATTTGGAAAAAAAGACATATCGGCAGAATTGGTATTTTTTGCCGATACCGATAAGCCAATTATCGGCCGATACCGATAACCCGTACCGATAATCGGCTCATCACAATTATGCAGGGTGACAAAGATAGGAGCTATTGATTTTCTTTTCATTTGCATCAAAAACTGAATTTATTGCATTTGTGCATCAACATTCTTCTTTGACATGGCCTACAGGGCACATTTATCTTAGGATTGTTTTTGAACTTGGTGTGCTCATTTGGCGGGACCTCTAGATAAGAGCTATTGATTAGCATTCATTTCTGTGAAAAAAGTTGCCGTTTACAATAACCTCTGAACATACTGCATTTGTGTATCAACATTCTTCCTTCAGCCAGCCTTACAGATTACATTTAAAAATGCATCGATTACTCTGACGTTGTGCACACACAATGCAGTTATGTTTAAATTTCACCAAATAACATTGACACAAATGATCTTCAATTTTGCCATTTGACTTTTTACTTACCAAATTCAAGTTTGTCAAGTTGAGCTACAGTGTCATTGACACTTTCATTTTCTTGTGCGTAAATTATGCAAATTAGACTAACTTTGATTTATTTAGTGTTACTTTCAGCACTGTAAGTGCAAATCCCAATACTGCTCGGGCTAGAGGCCGTATTTATGAACCGATCTTTACGAAACTTCTTGGGTACCTTTGTTATCACCGTGAGACGAGAACGAGTGATTCTGGGTTCGGTCTGAAATTCAAGATGGCCGCTGGCAGCCATTTTGTACAAAATTAGGTGCAGTCAGAGTTTTGCGCAGAACTTCCATATCAAAGCTCTGATTTGAATAATTTTTTGTACGAATGTTTGTTACCATGGGATACATTACATATAATACGGGTTTTTTTCTCATGCGTAAATTATGCAAATTAGACTAACTTTGATTTATTTAGTGTTACTTTCAGCACTGTAAGTGCAAATGCCAATACGGCTCGGCCTAAAGGCCGTATTTATAAACCGATCATTACGAAACAGTTTAACTTCATGGGTACCTTTGGTATCACCGTGGGATGAGAACGAGTGTTTTGGGTCCGGTCTGAAATTCAAGATGGCCACTGGCAGCCATTTTGTACAAAATGACGTGCAATCAAAACCGAAAATTAGTTTTTTGTTTTTCATGCGTTTTGGTCAATTTTAAGACTAAAAAAATTTTTTTTTTACACCAAAAATTTGGGGGTCAGGGTGGGACTTGGAAAATTTTGGACCAAAATCCCAAAATGAGTTTTGGGGTTTTTTATGCATTTTGGTCAATTTTATGACCAAACAGAATTTTTTTTTTTTACACTGAAAATTAGGGGTTCGGGTGGGACTTGAAAAATTTTTGATACGTTTTGGTAAATTTTAAGAAGAAAGAAAGAAAAATTTTAGTCTGAAAATATTTTGTTTGGGACTTTGAAATATGAAAGAGCAGATATGGATAAATTTTTGAACAAATCTTTAGTTACATGGAATACATCACATGTATTACATTTTTTGTGCATATATTATGCAAATTAGAGGAACTGTGATTTATTTGGTTCTACTTATATGCACTTAGTACACATGTCAATGCGGCATGGGCGGGAGGTCGTATTTATGAACCGATCTTCATGAAACTTCTTAGGTACCTTTGTTATCACTGTGAGTTGAGAACGAGTGTTTTTGGTTGCAGTCCAAATTCAAGATGTCGGTCACCTTGTAATTCTGTTATTGTTGGCTTGGTCACAGGTACCAATTCCTTCATATTCAAGTTGAGCTACAGTGTCATTGACACTTTCATTTAAAAATCTTTTCTTGTTGAGAACCAACAATAAAAGAAACGATACATGGAATGGAGATTCTTATGAGGTGTAGGCTCAAGTTTTTTCATGTGAAGTTTGAGTGGCAATTTCTTATCAACCTACTCACAATTGTTTACTACAGGCTTGCACTACAGTGGAAGTCCCTAACTCGGATAAAATACTCTCTATTTTTGTCTTTCCCAAGCAAGTTGGGAAAGAAAAGTGGTGCAAAAGCACCAATAAAAATAAGCCAAAACTGGGTCGAGTGCAACCGGCGCAGACCCAGTACGGGATGCTCTCTCCCAAGTACAACTCCACGACTTCCGTTGCCAGTGCGCATATACCGTCTCTAAAGACTCATTCTTTTTAAAATCCGCTTCGTGTCGAGATGTTTTTGCACGCTTATCAGTGTTCCACCAGCTCGATGTTTGATGATTCCTGATTCATTATACCACAGTGTATCCTTTGTATTCTCAGGAACAGTGTTTTATATTCTCTTTTTTCTATTAAATGTCCATAATGTATATTTATTTGCTCTCTCTCGGGTCACGCGCGATTTTCGCGGGCCACGCGGTTCTTACTTAGATTTTCACAATTATTGTTCATGCTTTTTTTGCAAATTTTTCTAATTGTGTTAGAGTTAGGTGTCAGCGGGGTACCACTCCTACAGTGTTTCTTCTTTCTGTTGAGAGTAGTCTTCCTGTTGGGTGGTTCCCGGTCGACCGTCTGGGGTCTTTGTTTCTGTCACCTTTCTCTCTTTGGGGGTGTTCTGTTTTCTGATCTCACCTTCTCTGCTCCTCTCACCTCTTTCATGCCTAGGACAATTCCTTGTGGGCAGTGTCTGCTGCCTAAGCATGTGGACGATGTACATTCGTCGTGTTCCTCCTGTAATGGGTGTTCGGCCGAGCGGCCGTGTGGTGTCTGTGGAACATGGTCTTCCACCTTTTGGGCGTCAGTAAATCGTGTCGTTCGTTCTCGTGGCCGTGCCTCCCGCTCCCGCGGGAATGGAGAACGTGGTCGTTCGGGGCCTCCCGAGCCGACTTTGTCTGGTGAGAGTTATTCCTCCTCCGTGGGGGATGTGCAGTCTTTTCCTGTGGTGGATACTGCGGGAGCTGTTGAGTGTTCTGGTGTAGAGATGCCTGGTTCCGGGACTACGGTCCCCCTCCAGTCGACATCTGAGGCTGTCACTAGGGTTGTGACTCCTCCTTCGGAGCCGAGCCAGTGTGCTCTCTCCACTATTTCACCAGCCTCAACGACTCTCGACGTATCTACTACTGCTGCTGGTCCGTCTGCTTCGTTGTCTGTTTCAGCCGGCCTCGGCTTTTCGCTGCAGGGGACTGCAGAACTGTCCGATACTGTAGACGTGGGATATCGACCCCAGCCTTCCCTGACTTCAACTCGGCGAAGTCGGAAGGGGCTGCCGGCCGAGCCCATCGCTGTGGTCTCGTCGCCATCGAGTACCACAGTTGTGTCTTTGGATTCGGATGTTCGTAGTGGAAACACTATGAACTCCGTGGCGTTTCCGTCCACTCACTCTGGTCACACGACCAGTTTTGGGGGACCAACGCCTTTTGTGCAGCCTGGACCTTCTACCCCGCAGAGGTCCACGGTGACTCTCATGAGTTCTCGCAATATTGATCCTCGGGGTGCATCGTACCCCTATACACGTCTGCCTTCAGATGTTTCGGCTGCCGCCCGTCGTCCCGCGTCGGGTGTTTTGGAGGATCGTGACCCTTCGCTGGTTAAGAGGGTCAGAGGTGAAGCCACTTTGCCGGTTCGCTCCCCTGTCGCACCGGTTGGTACAGGCAGTGAGCTTAGGGAGGCCCTCTCCTTACTCACTCAGGTTCTCTCAAAGAGCCTTCCTGTTGCTTCCAGCGAGGCTATGGGTGGTTTCCAGGCGCCTCCTATGGCGCCTCCTCCCGGGATTGGAAACAGGCCGGTTTCCGATTCCTCTGGTGTCCCGACACCATGGGAGGCATCGGCTGGTTTGCCCACGATGGGCTATGTGTCTTCCGACTCTGGGGAGGAGTCCGACATGCTTGAGGTCGAGGGCCAGCAGTCTTCGGACTTGGGGGCGGCTCTTGACTTTGTATTTGGGTTTCTGCCTGAGCTCAAACCTGCTAACCAGCCGACAGTGTCAGCCTGGCCGCGATCATCGGTCGCGCGCCAACAGCCTATGGAGCAACCTGCTTCTGGGCGCCTTCGACCATGCCAGTCGGTACAGGTGGTTGAGGCTATTTCAGCATTGGATGCCAAGCTGAATTCCAAGGCTTTGAAGACTTCGTTCTTCACCAGGGTTGACACCTTTTTGCCTCCTGTGCGTTATCGTTCCTACGATTCCGCCAATCCGTCAGTCTGCCAGACTTTGACGGTTCTGGATCAGGACTCCACTTCCCTCGGGCTTTCCAAGCCCAAGTCTGCCGTCATTCCAATGACGACTCTGGAGTCCACATTGGGCTTATCTAGGGAGATGCTTGGCATGCTTTCTCTCTCAGATCACGTCGTCTCAGCTTTGGCTGCTTATCTGCCTCCAGATAAGTTTGACGAGGTACAGGCTCCTTTGCGTGTGCTGTCCAAGGCGCTTATGCACCTTACTCACACGCATGCCTGTAACACGGCCAATTTGGAATTAGTTCGAAGGGACGCTGTGCTGGACACAGGACGATCCCTTCCCGAGGAGCAGCGTGCTACTCTTCGATCTGCTTCTTTGGCAGGTCCGCAACTTTTCCATGGTTCCGTGTCGACGGTCCGGGATGACGTCCTACGTCATTCCAAAGATCAGCTGCTGTTTCGTCAGCTTGATCAGCCTTCTCGGGGAGGCAAGGGCCGTTCCAAGCCTAACAAGTACCCTTCTGCTTCCTCTGTGAAGCAAAAGGCTGGTCCTTCTGCCGCCGCCTCTGCTTCTTACTCACGGGGTAAAGGTAGGGGTCGGCAGAATCGAGGGAAGTCTCAGGATTCTTCATTTGGCAGAGGAGGTGGTTTCTCCTCTCGCGGGCCTCGTCGGGGCTCGAAATGAAGGTCCTCACCTCGACTCGTCCCAGGTTGGAGGAAGGATAGCAGAGTTTGCAGACCATTGGACCACCATCACATCCGATCCATGGGTGTTAGATGTTGTTCGGTCCGGGCTGCGCATATTCTTCCGACGGCACCCCACTCTGTCAAGGGTGCCTCTTTCAACCACAGTTCCTTCAGACGTTTTACGTCGGGAACTTTTGTCCACGGAGATTGCCAATCTCCTGGCAAAGGGGGCGATCGAGGTCGTCAAGAACGTTCAGTCAGTGGGTTTCTATTCCCGCCTGTTCTTGGTGCCGAAGAAGGACGGCCGACTCCGACCGGTTATCGATCTGAGCATCCTGAACCAGTCTATCATTGCTCCCAAGTTCAGCATGGAGACTTTCAGGTCGGTCCGCCAATCAATTCACCAGGGAGATTTCGCAGCCAGCATCGACCTGCGAGACGCTTACTTCCACGTTCCGATGCATCGGGCGTCACGGAAGTATCTCAGGTTCGCTTTTCTGGGGCGAGTTTACCAGTTCAAGGCCATGCCTTTCGGCCTCAGCCTGGCTCCTTGGGCGTTCACCAGACTGATGTCGCATGTGATAGCGTTCCATCGCACACAGTCCAGGGTGACTACTTCGGCATATCTGGACGATATCCTCCAGAGGCATTCCAATGCTGCCTTACTGGAATCGGATGTCGCCACTCTGTTGAGCTTGCTCACGTCGCTAGGATTCAGAGTCAACGAGGAGAAGTCGGACCTGGTCCCTTCTCAGTCGTTTTGTCATCTGGGGATGTCTTTCCAAACCAAATTCAATTTGGTGGCTGTTCCCCAGGCCAAGGCTGTGATTCTCTCAGCTTTTGCTCTGACTCTGTCCCAGTCCAGGTCCGCGACCGCTCGGAGTTTTCTCCGGCTGATCGGTCTCTGCGGTTCGGTGACGGATCTCATTCCTCTAGGTCGGCTGCGTGTCAGACCTCTCCAACACTTTCTGCTCAGTCGTTGGAGACCGAATGTAGATTCTCTGGATCAGGTGCTTCCGTTTCCGGACTCTCTGTATCGTCACCTTCTTCCCTGGACAGATGTTCAGTGGATTACGCAGGGTGTTCCGCTGGACTTACCCACATCCGATCGCGTTCTGACGGCAGATGCCAGCGATCTCGGATGGGGTGCGACGTTGGATCCTCTCGGTCTTTCCCTACACGGGATGTGGGACCAGGATCACGCAGCTCTACACATCAACCAGAAGGAGCTTCTTGCTCTTCTTCTGAGTTTCAGGCAGTGGATCCCTCACTTGTCGAATCGCCAGGTTCTTCTACTATCCGACAATTCGACAGTGGTTGCTTACATTCGGAACCAGGGCGGCACGCACTCGCTTCCGATGTACGAGTTAGCTCGGGATCTTTTACTGCGCGCTCAGGAGGTTCACGCCGGGGTGGTTGTTCGTCACATTCCCGGTCGTCTGAACGTCCTAGCCGACTCCCTGTCCCGACAGGGCAGGGTTATTTCCACCGAGTGGATGCTTCACAGGGCAGTGTTCCAGTCGCTTTGCGATCTCTGGGGACGTCCCCACATCGATCTCTTTGCGACTCGTTGGAACCATCAGGTGGACACTTTCGTGTCCCCGTGTCCAGATCCTCTGGCTTTTGCCGTGGACGCTCTGTCACTCGATTGGAACGGTCTAGTCGGCTACGCCTTCCCGCCGGTTCCGATTCTTCCTCAGGTTCTCGCCAAAATTCGAACCTGCAGTTGTCGAATCATTCTGATCGCTCCCCTGTCGCCTCAGCGGGTGTGGATCAATCAGCTCCGCTCGCTGATGGCGGCGGTTCTGGCACGTCTCCCGCTACGTCTCGACCTTCTTTTCAAGGTCGCCCGAGGAGGTTTCACGTCGACCCGACTTCATTGTGCCTTCACGCATATCTTTTGTCAGGTCCTGTCTCCTCCGTAGAGGTTTTTCGAGACGAGCAGTGGAGTGCATTTCTTCTTCAAGGAGGCACTCCACTGGTTTAGCTTATGCAGCTAAATGGAAGGTCTTCTGTCGATGGTGTGCTGATCACTCTGTTGATTATGCCAATCCTTCGATTTCACAGATTGCGGAGTTTCTGGTATATCTGTTTGATTCTCGGGGTCTCCAGCCTGTTACCATCAAGGGTTACAGGTCTATGCTTTCAGAGACTTTTTCTTATGTGGGGAAGCGTCGTATCGGCACTAATCCTTACCTCTCCAAGCTTGTTCGGCACTTTTCTTTGAAAAGGCCTCGGACTTTGCAGCTTACTCCACGATGGAATCTTTCGTGGGTGCTGCTTTGCTTGGGGGGGGGGGGGGGGGGGGGGGGGGGGCGCCGTTCGAACCTTTATCCCAGGTGGATATGCAATTTCTCACATACAAGACGGCTTTTCTGATGGCATTTGCTTCGGCCAGACGGGTTAGTGAACTTCACGCCCTCTCGGTTGACCCGGCCTTTTTTAGGAGTTCTCCCAACAGTGTTACTTTTACCACTGATTGCTCCTTTTTGGCTAAGAATCAGTTACCAGATACTACTCCTCCTCCTATCTGTATCAGGGCTCTTCCCTCTGTTGAGGGTACTCGCCCTTTGCTCTGTCCGGTCCGTGCTATTTGCATTTATCTTGATCGGACACGCTTCATACGGAAGGGCAGAAAACGTTTTTTTCTGTCTCTCATTCCGGGTCGACAGATCTCTCCTCAATCCATTTCTCGATGGATTTGTCTTGCTATTCGTACGACTTATAGTCGTTTAGCAGCTGGCGATTGTATTACCAATCGTATTTCTGCCCACGAGGTGCGGGCACTGTCTACCTCTTGGGCTTATTCTAACTCCGTCAAGTTGTCGGATGTTATGCAGGCAGCCTACTGGAGAAATGCTTCTACTTTCTCCACCTTTTATTTACGCCAGTTGCAGGAGCAGTCGGAGGACCTTTTTGCCTTGGGTCCTCTTTCTTCTGCTCAGGCTGTTGTCTGCCATAGCCATTAGGCTTCTTGAAGGTCAGTTTCAGCCTTGTGCTGTTACTGCCCTTTTTTCTGTCTGTGTGTCACACAGGCTCATATGTCTCTTTTCATTGTCCTTTACCAATGATTGCGACATTATGGTTGATAAGCCTCGGGACCTCTTCCTTCTGCTTCACGGTTCCAGTGCACTAGGGTTATGTGGGGGTTGGTTATGCGATTCCCTCCAGCCTTTTGTCTATTCAGCCTGTAGTAAACAATTGTGAGTAGGTTGATAAGAAATCTAAATTTTATAGTAAATTTCCTTTCTTATTATACCTACCACAATTGTTTACATGGAGGCCCTCCCGTCTTCTTTACGGGTAAAGAATCTTTCCTCCCCGCTGATCACATAACTCTAACGTTTACGGATTCAAAAAGAATGAGTCTTTAGAGACGGTATATGCGCACTGGCAACGGAAGTCGTGGAGTTGTACTTGGGAGAGAGCATCCCGTACTGGGTCTGCGCCGGTTGCACTCGACCCAGTTTTGGCTTATTTTTATTGGTGCTTTTGCACCACTTTTCTTTCCCAACTTGCTTGGGAAAGACAAAAATAGAGAGTATTTTATCCGAGTTAGGGACTTCCACTGTAGTGCAAGCCTGTAGTAAACAATTGTGGTAGGTATAATAAGAAAGGAAATTTTCTATAAAATTTAGATATTCACTTCTGAGCAGAGATTTGTCTAGGCCCCTCCCCTCTCCTCCTCCGTGGGACCCTCTTGAACTAAAATAGAAAAAAATTAACATTCTCATCTCTCCAAAACTACATGGCACTGAGAATTTTTAGCTGCGACGAGTTGCTCGTTATGTGGCAATGTCTGTCTGTCTGTCTGTCTGTCTGTCTGTCTGTCTGTCTGTCTGTCTGTCTGTCTGTCTGTCTGTCTGTCTGTCTGTCTGTCTGTCTGTCAGTCAGTCAGTCAGTCCAGTCCAGTCCAGTCCAGTCCAGTCCAGTCCAGTCCAGTCCAGTCCAGTCCAGTCCAGTCCAGTCCAGTCCAGTCCAGTCCAGTCCAGTCCAGTCCAGTCCAGTCCAGTCCAGTCCAGTCCAGTCCAGTCCAGTCCAGTCCAGTCCAGTCCAGTCCAGTCCAGTCCAGTCCAGTCCAGTCCAGTCCAGTCCAGTCCAGTCCAGTCCAGTCCAGTCCAGTCCAGTCCAGTCCAGTCCAGTCCAGTCCAGTCCAGTCCAGTCCAGTCCAGTCCAGTCCAGTCCAGTCAGTCCGTCAGTCACATTTATGGACAAATTGGACTTGTCACCAACAAGTTTTTTTGTCACCAATGAGTTTAAAACATCATAACTCCTAAAGTACTATACCAAATGACACCATACTTGGTATGCAACTGTATTTTGATGCATTCTAGGCATTGCACAAATTGACGCAGCTTCGACACTGTGACAGTGCTTCTAGTTATTTGGTGTGGGGCTTCCAACAAAAAGGAATGGCATAAAAAATAATTGCTACTGCTTTTGTCATAAGGTATGTTTTATGGACTCTGAAAAAATGCTTAGTCTGCATGTTTTTAACAGTGGATAATGGGAAAAACATTAAAGAATCTTTTTCTTCCAAACCACTGTTCCAAAAACTTTCCTATTTCCCATATAATATCCTTGGAAGATTGCTTGACTTGTTGGTTGAAATCAAATCCATGGGCCCATATTTAGGCTCTCTATAGGAGCCGTAATGTTCAAATGAGTGCATCATGAGGAATTTTCTTTAAAAATCTTCTTCAGATCCACCAATTTAAATGTTTTCATATTTGTTATGCTTGATCCTTATGGTGGTGATATTCAAGTTTCTTCAAGCTGAATCCCTGGTTTCATATTCGAACTAATGTGAGCTGAATGATAACTTAGTTTGATATTAGGAATATGTTTTTAAAATCTTCTTCAGATCTAGCAACTTGATGTTTAATTTGACAACACCAAGGGTACTGGTGTAATTCAAGTTTGTTAAAGTCAAATCTTTGAGTTCATATTTGTGCTTCCTGTGGGTGCCCAAATTATAACTTGGTTCAACGTAAGGAATATTGTTAAAAAATCTTCTATGCATCTGCCAGTCAGAATCGTTTGACATATGGTATACAGTATCTTCAAGGAGGTGAGATTCAAGTTTGTTAAAGCCAAGACCTTGGAATTATGTTTGGGCTCCTTGGGGGTCTGAATTATAACTTAGTTCAAGAAGAACATCATTGTTAAAAATATTTTTATTCAGATTAAGTGGTCCGAATCTTTGACACTTGGTATACAAGCATCCTTGTGAGGAGAGATTCAAGTTTGTTCAAACCAAGTCCTGGGCTTGTTTTTGTTTGTTCAAGTTCTACTTTATTGCTAAAATTGGACCCAGAAACCAATTCCTGCATTGAAAAGTGGGCTGTACTAGGCATAAATGATTGACCAGTCTTGATAGTATACTTATACTGCAGTCATGATGCTGCCTTTGATGCTGAAAGTGACCTTAAATGCCTATAAAAAAATGGATAATTTATTGGGGTATCCAAGATGGAGATCCATCATATGGGCGCTGGTTAAGTAGTCGTGATAAACTGATTATAGAAAAGGGTTACCAACCGATTGTCGAGTTGTTCTTGTCACAATCGGCTGATTGCTGATTTAAACCATACCAACATCCTAAGGCAGAAAAGTCGTCAACTGAGTTCCAGTCTGTCTTATGTGCAAGTATGCACATAGGACAGACTGGAACTCGGGTGACTGGGTGTTGATCGGAAAGTGCGAGGTCTATTCGCACGACAAAAAAGGTTCAACCCTGTTACACTGTGTGCAAAGAATCGTCTGTTTCTGCAATACGCTTGATCACATTCTGTGTTTGAACAGAATCCTTTAATTTGCAACCCTATATTGTGAATTCCAATTCATATACATGCATGTAAAAGTCTTTTGTGGGTTACATTTCACACTATCCTGAAATCAGAATATTTGATAACTATCATGCAACTGTCCATTCAGTTTACTCACTCACGGATAGTTATTCTGTCTCGCTAATTTTCATCAGACAGGCGGAAATGATCGATTCGCAGAGAACACAAAAATGCAGATATGCCATCCCTTGAGTAGTTTAATCAACGCATTCTGGTAATGAATGGCTACAGTACCCTTGGTGTTGTCAAATTAAACTCCACAATTGATTGCCCAGTTTGAGGGGAAATATAAAGTTAGTATATAAATTACAAATATTTATTAAGCTTACAAACAATTCACCAATGATATTGTAATAATTAGGGGTTCAGATTTTTTTTTGACAATCAGGTTTTGCTGATGTTTCAGAAGCTGATGGCCGATTGTGCGGATTGATCCATATCGGCCGATTGCTGATACTATAATTGATTCAGCACTAGAAAGTAAGGTAAAAAATTATTTTGAAAGAATATTAATAACTACAAAGTAGAATCCCTTGATATTTTTGGTGATGTGACTGTCAATGTCAGGTGAGTGCCTGACCCGAGGGGGTCTTTAGTGCCTGACCCTTGGGATCTTGTTTATTTTGTTCTCAGTCAGGGTTTTTATGAAGTCATTCTTTATTGTTTTTAGGTCACAGTACTCAGGAGAACGTGATACCAATCGAAGATTTTATGAAAATGGATGAGAATAATAATCAAGCAATGGTGCATGCAGATCAGAAGTGTTCGCAGGAAACAAATTTTGAAAATGAAGAAATAACTTCTAATCTATCGCTTGGTCAAACTTCTATGGACTGGCTAATTACAGACCCAGGATACACAGGTAATCTATTTTCTTTTGAGTAATTGTCTCTTTGACAGTAAATGTTCCAGTTTATAGCTGCGACAAGCAGCTCCTAAGTGACATTGCCAGTCAGTTGATATGTCTGATTCAGTCTGTCTGACCACCAAGTTTTAAAATGCTAGGAGGAATGACATCATATTTGGTTTGCAAGTGCATCTTATTGATGTCTAGCCCCTGTTTAATGCAGATATTGTTCCAAGTATCTTTCTCAAAGTTATTGACCCTGATGAACTTTGAATTTTTTTTCATTTTCACCTCCTGTGGCAGCTACGTCATTGATGTCGTTTTTATTTTTTGTTCTTTTTTTCTGCTTTTCCACTGTACCACCACTCTGGTCCATACAAACATCATCGTCAAGCTTTGTGTATTCAATTGTTCCCTAATTAGGGTAGATACAAGTAGTATAGGCACTGACACTTTGAAGCTGATAGATGATTACCTCACCACCATTCTGTATAGAGAACAGGGCTCAAAATGTAACCTGTCTACCTGTCACTGACAGTCAGAAATTTGGGGAGACAGGTAAAAATAAATTATACCTGCCACATATGACAGGTCAGTTACTCTTTACCTAACAAATCAGCCAAAACCGCCTGCATAAAAAAAAATTAACATGCTATTTTTAAATTTTTTCTCATTTTTCTCTACCAAACCATAGCTTATAACCCCTCATTGAAACAAGCTCATTGAGCTAATTCCAATGTGGGGTCATAGGCTATTGTTTGGAAGAAAAAAATGTTGGGTTTTTTTTTGCCTGCAACTAGTGTTGGATAATGGGTTAACCCTTTACCAAACACTAGAAGTAGACGACACTCGTGAAAAAATGTCTCGTATAACTAAATATTTTAATTTTTGCTTCCAAAACATAGGTTATAAGTTATAACCCCTCATTAGAACGGGCACGACGCGCTCTTTCCAATGATGGGTCATAACCTATCTTTTGGAAGCAAAAAATGAAAATGTAAGAAAAATTGCATGGTGATTTTCGTGTATAGCGCTGGCAGGTTTTGGCCATTACATTAGGTAAAGGGTTAATAATCAGTGAATGATTGGATTCTGGAATCAAAACATCAACATTACTGATACCGGTAATGTAAACGTTTTTGTTCATTGTTGAATGGTATAGCCCAGTTTTCATGTAGTATACATTTTAAACACAACTTTTCAAAGTACTGTACAATGTACATGTATATACATGCCCATAAATTCACACAAGTTTCCAGTGTTCAGGTGAAAATTTTAAGAGACAGGTAAGAAAAAACATCCACCTGGCATGTGTGACAGGTAGAAATTTTGAAACATTTCAAGGCCTAATAGAGAAGCTGCCAGGGTTTGAAATCATGCAAGATAGAGATGCTGCTGTGGTTCTGGCAGTGTGGAGTTTTGTGATGAGAAAAATGTGTTTAAGCTGAGCAGTTGTTTCTGGTCAAGTATCATCTGCATATACAGGCAGACAACACAACTAGATACGGAAACAGCTGTAAGGTTGAAAGTATTGCTAATTTTTTATGCTCAGTACGGTAACTCAAGATCCAGTAGAACCCTGTTAATTGAGACGTCATTTGGCCAGTTGGATTTAAAGAGGTAAAATAGACACAAGGGGAAATTGGTGATTGTATGGGTAGTTTCTCAGTAGGTAACAAGAATTCTTATACAGTTAAAAGGAGTTTACTCTTTAACCTATATGCAATTAACAGGTCAAATTTGATTTGAAATTATGGTAAATGGTTTGGTGTTTTATAATTTTTATTCAATTAACATGATTTTCAATTGGAAAATATCCAATTGAGTGTACACCACTTTACCCAGTTTCTAAGGGTTAATTAAATAGCCAGTTAACCCACCAAAATTACTTTTGAATGTCAAAACAGTACAACCCAGAATGATTATACAGGGAGGAAACAAAAACAGGGTAGAAAATTTGGATGAAAACCTGCTTGTTATTTCATAAACAGCATTCTGTCAGATTGACAATTGGTAATATTTATGAAAATCGATTATTCATATTAGGTTTTATAGTTTTGTACTGTAGTAGACCACTTTAGGGAGACTTAAGTGTCACCACCAACAAAGAGGAGGATTGGAAGTGTGAATTTTGATTTTTTCCACAATTTGCTGATAAATATTGGGTGAAAATGTATGAGTATAGGTCCAAATATCCGTAGTGCAGAATGGAAATTTCCTCAGAAATTAATAAAACGTATGTTTTTTCAGCACACAAAAATACTCACTTATCATCAGTATTCATTCAATTAACAGAGATTTGACCACTTCCCTCTCTTCTGTTGATAAACTGAGCATTTATTCTGTCTTGTTATACAGAGGTCATAGAGCTCTGTTAAACAAGTTATTCTAGATTAAATACATATATTGGCTGTATTGAGGCCAGGTTGGTCTATAAACAAGGGGAATTTGGTGATTATCAAGGTAATTTCTTGACATATTTCAAGTTTTTAACTTTTTAGCTCACCTGACTGAAAGTCAGGGTGAGCTATTCTGATCACTTTTTGTTCGTCGTCCATCATGAAGTTGTGTTTGGGTAATTTTCTGCCAAGCTAATTGGCTACAGTTCAATGAAATTTAGGATTTTATACAAATTGCATTTCTGCTATTATTGAGGAGGGAGTTGGGGCCAAAATGCCCACAATTCTTAAAAATCTCATTAACCAACAGTAGCAGAGACTTGGTATTTTGCATCCAGCTGCCCATCCCACTGAGGGGTAGACTCAAGTTTGTTCAAGAGAAGTTTGAGGGGCATTATTTGCGTGTATTTTGGAAGGGGCAAACATTTTTGCCCCACCCCACATTTTTATTTTCTTAACCAAGAGGCCAATTTGAATTAAATTTAATATGACTGGGTCACAAGTACTTGATTTATCCCCCCAAATGTTTTCCGCTGCCCCATGGGAATCTCAGAAGCCAAAAATAGAAGAAAAAAACCCAAATTGCTTGTATCTCCAAAACTGCACAGCACTGCGACTTTTTATTTTGTGTGACGCTTCCCTGGGACTAACAGAAAGGAATGGGGGAAAAAAATGCCATCGGTTTTGTCATAAGGTACCTTTTCAGGATTTCTAAAAAAATCTGAGTCGGCATTTTTAGCTCACCTGAGCAAATCTCAGTGGGAGCTTTACTCATCACAATCCATCCGTCGTCATCGTCCGGCGTTAACTTTACATTATCGACTTCTCCTCTTAAACCACTAGCCCAATTTTATTCAAATGTTGGCTAAATGTTTATTACCTAATGCCAATTCAGATTTATTCAAATGAAGTTGTCCCTCCTCCTGGGTGGTGCCATGCCCCAAAGGGGCACCAGAATCTTTGAAAATCTTCTTCTCATGAACCAGCAGTAGCAGAGACTTGATATATGGTATGCAGCTTCCTTTTGAGGTGTAGACTCAGATTTGTTCAAGAGATGTTAGAGGGATAATATTTGGCGTTGTTATGGGAGGGCAAAGATTTTGGCCCCGCCCCAAATTTCTATTTTCTGAACCGAGAGGCCGATTTGAAACAAATTTTAGGTGAGGGCTTATTGGGTCATAAGAACTTGATTTATGCAAAAATAAACTTCCTGCAGCCCCGTGGGAACCCCAGGAGCTAAAAATAGAAAAAAATTAAAACGCTCGTATCTCCAAAACTGCACAGCACTGAGAATTTTTATTTGGTGTGAATCTTCCTTAGGACCAACAGAAAGAATTGCTAAAAAAAAATTGCCATCGGTTTTATCATAGGGTACAGTTTCGGGACTTTGAAAAAGTGGCTGAGTCAGCAATTTTTACCACTGTAGGCAAAGGGAAAAACATTAAAGAATCTTCTTTTTCAGATTTACCAGTCAGAATCCTTTCATATTTGGTATACAACATCTATAGGGGGGTCAGATTCAAATTTGTTCAAATTGAGTCCCTGGGTTCATATTTGGGCTCCCTATTGGAGCCCGAATTTTAACTTAGTGCAATATGAGGACTAGTCTTTAAAAATCTTCTCCTTCAGATTCACCAGTCAGAATCATTTCAGTTTTGGTATACAACATCTCTAGGGGGGGTCAGGTTCAAGTTTGTTCAAATCGAGTCCCTTGTTTAATATTTGGGCTCCCGTTGGGAGCCCGAATTTTAACTTAATGCAATATGTGGAATTTTCTTTAAAAATCTTCTTCTTCGGATCCACCAGTCAGAATCTTTTCATATTTGGTATACAACATCTCTAGGGGGGTGAGATTCACGTTTGTTCAAATCGAGTACCTGGGTTAATATTTGGGCTCCCTATATGAGCCCGAATTTTAACTTAGTGCAATATGTGGAATTTTCTTTAAAAATCTTCTTCTCCAGATCCACCAGTCAGAATCTTTTCGTATTTGGTATATAATATCTCTAGGGGGGGTAAGATTCAAGTTTGTTCAAATCGAGTCCCTGGGTTAATATTTGGCCTCCTATGGGAGCCCAAATGTTAACTTAGTGCAATATGTGGAATTTTCTTTAAAAATCTTCTTCTTCAGATCCACCAGTCAGAATGTTTTCATGTTTCGTATAACATCTCTAGGGTGGGGGGTGGGGGGGGGGGTGGGGGGTGGGGGTGGGGGGTGGGGGTGGGGGGTGGGTGGGTCAGATTCAAATTTGTTCAAATCGAGTCCCTGGGTCAATATTTGGGCTCCCAATGATGGGAGGCCGAATATTAACTTAGTGCAATATGTGGAATATGCTTTAAAAATCTTCTTCTTCAGATCTGTCAGTCAGAATCATTTCATATTTGGTTTACAACATCTCTAGGGAGGTCAGATTCAAGTTTGTTCAAATCGTGTCCCTGGGTTCATATTTGAGCTCCCTGTGGGAGCCCAAATTTCAACTTAGTGCAATATGAGGTCTATTCTTTAAAAATCTTCTTCTTCAGATCCACCAGTCAGAATTCTTCCATATTTGGTATACAACTTATCTAGGGGCACCAGTTTCAAGTTTGTTCAAATCGAGTCCCTGTGTTCATATTTGGGCTCCTTGTGGGAGCCTGAATTTTAACTTAGTGCAATATGAGGATTATTCTTTAAAAATCTTCTTCTTCAGATCCGCCAGCCAGAATCATTTCATATTCGGTATATAACATCTATAAGGAGGTCAGATTCAAGTTAGTTGAAATCAAGTCCCTGGGTTCATATTTGGGCTCCCTATGGGAGGCTCTTCCCATAGTCCAGTAAAATCTTGGAGTCTCCATTTTACCAGTGAAAAACTTCTTTTTTTCAAATCAGTGTTGCATTGTTGTTATTTCAGACCCACAGATAAGTTAACACATTTTAAGTGACCGAATTGTATTGTATTAAAATTGCATGCTGATTTTTCTGATAATGTCTGGTTCTTTTGCTCAATGACATATTAGAAACTAGACATGTCAGTGAGCAGGGCTTACAGAATTCGCTCTTCTCCCCAATCCCCCACCCCCTCGCCCACCAACACACACACCTTCCCAAATGAGATGCAAAAAATGAAATGATTCTGAACAGTCATTTAAAAGTTATTTCTTTATATATACCCCTGCAAATAGTCCTTCTTTCTGAACTTCGATTGGAGGGGAGGGGTATAAAATAATCCTGGGTCAAACGTTTTGTGAATTATTTTATTGTCAGTTAATATTTTTATGGAGTCAATCCTTATAATTTCTAGATCAGAGTATAAGAGAGAACAGAATACCAATGAAAGACATGGTGAATATCTATAAAAATGACGATCTAACCATAAATCGAGCAACAGCACATTCAGATCAGGAAACTTCTCAACACAAAAATATGAGGAGCTACCCAATGGACACAAGTAATATGATTTGAGTTGTAGAGAATATTTTAGGGAGTCCATATTTGAAATAATTTTTATGAAGTAAGTTAGAGAATTTTTATTTCCCCAAATTTTTCATGGGGAATAAAACTGTAGTGTTATATAGTTGTCTGTCTGTAGACAGAGTAAATTTCCATGTGGCTAATCAAAATGCTAGACTTTTGCTTAGAGTATATTTCCCCAGAATAGACAGTTCATCAGGACATAATCTTTTTCATAAAAGACTATTCACTAAATTTTGTTTTTCTCTTCCTGGCCATGTTTTATGACCCTGCTTTGGAATAAGCCTGTCCCATACAGACTACTCTCATGTGCCAAATAATAGTGATGGCCGAATAATAGTGATGGCTTGTATTTTCTTCAAATATTAATAATAGTGATGGCGTTTTCACTCTATGACTCATTACCAAATAAAAGTGATGGCCGGCATTTTTCTCCAAAATTAATAATAGTTCCAACACTATTATTCAGCACCTTAGAGTATTCACTAAATTTTCTTTTTCTCTTCCTGGCCATGTTTTATGGCCCTGCTTTGGAATGAGCCTGTCCCATTAAGGAGGTTATGAGATATATTTTGAGAAACAAAACTGTAAAAATAATGCAAATTAACAGGTTGAGTGCTAGAAGCCCATATTTGAGCTTTATTCTGAAGAGCAGGTGTTACAACTGAAAGGCTTCATACCAAGAATGCTTCATATTATCCTAGAAGTTAAATAGACCCTTTGCATATTACAGAGTTGTCGTTCTTGGTGTCAGGTATATCTTCCACACTACTTTGCATTCTTCGATAAAAACAGAGATAATGTCTCTCAAATTCAAAATTGACTAACGAATTGACTTGTAGACTCAAGTTTGTTCTAAAGAAGTCCGAGGGTCTATATTTGGGGTTGTTATGGGAGGGCCAGAAATTTTGGCCCCGCCATAAATTTCTATTTTCTGAACCGAGAGGCCGATTTGAACCAAATTTTATGTGAGGACTTATTGCGTCATAAGTACGTAATTTATGCCGAAAAAATTTCCCCCATAGATCCGTGGGAACCACAGGAGCTAAAAATAGAAAAAAACTTAAAACGCCTATATCTCCAAATCTGCACAGCAGTGAAACTTTTTATTTTGTGTGAAGCTTGCTTAGGACCAATAGAAAGGAATAGTAAAAAAATCGCTAACGTTTTTTTGTAAGGTACTTTTTCGGGACTTTGAAAAAGTGCTGAGTCAGCATTTTTGAACACTCTTGGTAATGGGAAAAACATTAAAGAATTTTCTTCTCCCAAACCACTGCCTCAAAAGCTCTCATGTTTTATATATAACATCTTTGGAACAATAATGTGCATATTTGTTGAAATCAAATCACTCGGTCCATATTTGGGCTCCATATGGGAGCCCAAATGTTCAAATTAGTGCAATATGAGGAAGATACCTAAAAATCTTCTTCTTCACATCCACCAGTCAGAATCTTTTGATGTTTGGTATACAGCATCCTTGGGGAGTTGAGATTCAAGTTTATTCAAGCCAAGTTCCTGGGTTCATATTTAGGTTGAAAATTTGGGGTTCAGGACCCAATGGAACTTAGAAAATTTTGGACCTGAGTTTTTTGGTTCATGCATTTTAGACATTTTTAAGAGTAAAAAAAAATTATTTTTTTTACACTGAAAATTTAAGGTCTGGGTCCCGGCAGTGCAGTCAGTCGCAGCCGATCGGCCCTGGCTGCAAGATCGGCCATGAGACCAGTATTATTTGATCCTTTTAATTGGCCGCAATACTTTCAATGTCAATTTCAAAACATTTGAGTTGTTTCGAAGAGTTTTGCACTTTTTCCGTATTAATAATGGCCACCCATTCCAAAAACACTTTATCTTTGTTTTCAGTCGTGAATGCTTAAACCCCATCACAAAAAGTGGGTCGTTTACACATCAAAAACAAGATTGTCTTCGATGAGTTGATGTGTTTTCACATTTTCTTGTTTCACTCTTGTTTATACTCATGACGTATTTTCCACTACCGGCAGTGCTAAGAAACTACCGGTGGTTGGCGGTGCGCATTAATTTTGCGTACGGCCTGAGTGGGTGATACGAGTTGACGTGGACTGGGTGGGAGCTGTCCCGATACCAATAAATTTCCACTGAGAATCATGAACAAAACTTTGAGAACTCCAAACACTGGACCATCAAAAAGTTTTCTACATCATTTTAATGCACACCGGCTATGACCCAGTTGGTTTTTTATGAGCACCGTCTGTAGCAAAAATTATGTTATAACGAAAGTGAAAGTAGAAATTAAAAACATGTCCTTCGACTGTCAAAAACTATTTTGTTTTCAGCGTCCAAGCAGTTCACTTTTTTGGACCATTTCGAAGTATCTACCAGAGAAAGCATCTGGAAAGTGTTTCTAGAACAAGTTACATGCAAATTATATAGAACACATGCCGAGTCTGTAAAAAGGACATTGCCGGCAGGCAATACATGTACAGGATTTCTGACTGTTTTCTGGACATTAAGCAGAGATTACTACTAGCATACTCTAGCTGACATGTTCCTTTGAAGATCTAATCACTATAGATCTTCAAAAGAACATATCAGCCAGAGTATGCTTGTATATAATTTTATTAGCATAGCATTCGTAACTTAGCATGGTAGTCTTCAGTTTTACCAAGTCAACTATAATCAGTCCCTACTTGACCCAATTAGGCCACGACCTTCAAAACTCATGGCCTTTTTATCAGCCACGGGTAGGCCTCGATCTTCAAAACTCTAGGCCTTTTTTAGGCCTTGAAACTTTTTCTTATTGTAAGCACTGTCCCGTTTCTGTTCTGTGAATGGAGAAATAACACAGGGAATTTCAAGTTGCTGAAACCAGGGTGAATTTCATTGGTCATTGTGAACAATTCTGCATAAAAAAATTAAGGTATGTTATGTTAAGGTACAGACTGAGCGAGGCAATGTCGGCGAATGCAGCAATAAATCATTTTTGCAAATAATCAACTAAAATCCAAAAGTCATTTAAGACAAAAAAAAAATCACTTGCATTATGATCCCTCCATCATGCCCCCTCCAACCGCCCCCCCCCCCCCCATCTTTAATACCACCCCCACCTTTAATACCTCCCCCCTCTGATCATACTGATGTGCCATTTTGGAGCAGCGGTGCCGCTAGGATTTAAAAATAAGGGGTCATGTAAGCAGAGGGGAATGGGGCCTGGACTTATGACAAGAAACGGCGGGAAAGGGGCAGCCCAAGAAGGGGGGGGGGGGAGTATTGGGGGAGGGGGGTTTGGAAGATAAACCCTAAAATTGATTCCATGGATATGATTGAGATGTGTCATGGCAATGTCGGTGTTGGAGAAAGGATTTGCTTCAATGAAACGGAGTCGCATATGATGTTGAACTGTGGATATTCTTGAATATTGGGCTGTGACACGCAGGTGCCGTAGGCACAAACCCTCTAGTGCCACAGGCACAAATCTTTTTATTAATTATTGACATGCTCAGATATAATTTTGGGGGTTCTGGCAATAATTACAGTGCTAATTTTCAGTTCCACTTAAGTGATTTTCTGGGTCTGAATTTTTTTAGTCAAGTTTTGACGAAGTCAAACTCGACTTATAGTTTGATGATGTGGCGGGCGGCGGGCGTAAACAATTTGTTTCCGGGCAATAACTTTAGTTCTATTTGACGCACCTTTACACACTTATACCAGAGGTTACCCTATAGGAAGGGAAGACACGTATTGATTTTGGAGTCTGCGACTCCAAGGTCAAGGTCACTGTTACTATAAATAGCATATTTTGTGACAAATTGGTTTCCGTGTAATAAGTTTAGTTCTATTTGACATACCTTTACCAAACTTACACCAGAGGTTACCCTGTAGGAAAGGAAGACACCTATGGATTTCAGAGCCTCGCACCTCAAGGTCAAGGTCACTGTTACTATAAATAGAATAGTTTGTGACAAATTGGTTCCTGGGGCAATAACTTTAGTTCTATTTCATGTATCTTCACAAAACTTACACCAGAAGTTACCCTATAGAAAGGGAAGACACGTATCAATTTCAGAGTCACATGCCCAAAGGTCAAGGTCAGTGTTACTATAAATAGAATATTTTGTGACAAATTGGTTTCCGGGCAATAACTTTAGCTCTATTTGATGCACCTTCACCAAACTTATGCCAGAGGTTACCCTATAGGAAAGGACGACACCTATTGATTTCGGAGTCTGGTGTGCTAAGATCAAGGTCACTGTTACTATAAATAGAATATTGTGTGACAAATTGGTTTTCGGGCAATAACTTGTTCTATTTCATGTATCTTCACCAAACTTACACCAGCGGTTACCCTATTTACATTTTCCAATTTCAGCATTATTGTTACTGGCCAGCGCCTATAGATGAAGTGCTGCCCAATTTTTTTTTTAGTCCAGTATTTTTGTGCTCTCCAGCACCTGTTGCATGACATTTTGACCTACTACATATCAAGATATCCATACAAATATGGATGACACAGAAATTATTTGGGATTTAATGTCAAAACTCGACTTCAGGATCTGTGATCCTCTCCCTGGATTTTTTTCTTATTGCTTTGCCCAAATTTTCCCCACTGTTTTTCCTTTGCAGGGGTAGAATTTTGCGAGAATCAGGGAATCTGATTCTTGTAGCGATTCTCGTAAATTTGACCCTGAACAGTAGAAAATAATGGGCATTATGTCATTTTGATTGTCGCAAAATATTCCGATATTCTACCCCTGCTTTGGCCTGGTGTATAGGTAGGGGAGGGGGCACATTGGATATTGGATGTTGCTGCTCTAGTTTATGCGTAGTGGTCAATTTTAAACACACTTTTTTTTTCACTGAAAATTTGGGGTCCGGGTGGACCAAAATCCAGAAATGAGTTTTTTGGGTTTTTTTTTATGTGTTTTTATAAATTTCAAGGGCAAGATAAAAAAAAAGGAAAGGGATTAAAAATAGAAAGAAAAAATCCTTTGTATTTTGTGGGCACAATCACTTCATCTAGTTGGTATATGCTTTTCGTAGGAGGGGCATTTGCAGCTTATTCAAGTCAAGTCCATGGTTTGATATTTAGACTGCCATGTCAGATGAGCTCCCCTCAGGCCCCATGGGCCTCTTGTTTTTTTAAGAAAAGTGGCTGGCTAGGGTGGGGTTAGGGACAGGGTTGGGGAAGGTTAGCACCAGAGTAGGGCTTTAGGCTGGGGCCAGGGGGGTTTAGTTTACAGCAGAGTTAGGGGTGGGGGTGGGGTTTTAAGGTTAGTTTCATGTTATGGCTGGGTTAGGGTGTGGTTTTGGAGTGGATTGCGTGGGGTTAGAGTAAGTTATAAGTTCTAGGGGGGTGGGATTAGGTTCTGGGTAAAATTAGTTTTTATGGGGTAAAACAATTTTCTAAGCTCATAACTCTCGTTTTTAGCGTAGTGACTAACGGAAAAAACATTGAAGAATCTTCTTCCCAAACCACAACGCCCAAAGCTTTCGTATTTCAAAATTCAAATATATCATCTTTGGAAGATTGATTCACATCTTTGTTGAAACCAAATCCCTTAATCCATATTTGGGCTCTCACTGGGAACCGAAATGTTCAAAATAGTGCAATATGAGGAATATTTCTTAACTTTCAGAGATCTATCTTTTCCTTCAAAACCACTTTGCCAAACCCAAACAAATTTAGCATACATTATTGTAGGGTTATCCTCTTTCCAGTTTAAAAAGAACTGATTGTTCCCACTGTGGTGATGGTGTCCCTGTGGGGACCCCAGGAAGTGACCTTTCAGCCTCAACGTTTTCCCCGAAAAATTTTTGTCTTCAGTTTAAACAAATACCAAGGCTAGAACTTCCTGGGCCTAGATGTCCTGGGCTGAAACATTCCAAGGCCAAAATGTCCCAAGGCCAAAACGTTCCGGGCTGAAATGTCCCAAGGTCGAACCTGAGGAAGATGCGTCCTGAAGCCAATCTGGTAAAGGGCCAAAATGTCCCTCTCTCATTGCAAGCCCATGGCGTTACAAATTTTCAGTTTCCGTTTCAGAAGCCTTTCCAGGAATCTTTGTCGAACTTCGACTATAATTCTAGGAGAGGCTTCTGAAAGTTGAAGGTTAAATTTTTTCCAGTAAGACCAGAACCCAGATAGTCTCTCTACTGGGGCCCAATATTCTCTCGACACCTCTGGTCTGCTATGCACGTGAACATTGAGTAAAGGGATATTTTGATTTTTTTCATTGACAGAGTTTACGATGTAATTGATGTTTTTTTTTTATTTAGATACTTGTACTGGACTTGAGGCATCTTATCTTTGAGCGATATCCTATGTGCAAGACTACCTTCCTCCTGAAAGCACTAGTGATGTGTCGATAATCGGGATCGGTTATCGGCCGATAACAGCTCAGCGGAAAACCATCTAACCTCACATTTGAATATCAGCGCTTGCCGATTACAGTAAAACCTGTCTCAAGAGACCACTGTCATGAGAGACCACCTGTCTTGAGAGACCGCTGTGACCATGCACCAGTTAGCTTTTTTACCCTGTAACCGACCTGCCATGAGAGACCACCTGTCTTGAGAGACCACTTTTGGTTGGCAAAAAGGGCGGGCACTCATCAGGACAGGTTCTACTGTAGTAAAAAAAAATAAAACGGCAAAAATATAAATAGAGTTGTGGATTAGTTCAACTTGGACCCACAGTCTGTAAAATAATTTTGGGGGTTGGATGTACAACCCCCAAAATTATATTACGGACTGTGGGTCGATGTTTGGACTATATTTGGATGTAGATTATGGATTTTGGATGCATTTTTAAAGATCTGTGAACAGGGTATTTCCAACCATTCGCATCTGTATGAGAAACTGAGAATACACACCAGAGAAGTTCATAAGTGGGAGACAGACAAGGACATGCAATTGGGGATTGACAATTCGGAACCAAAACAATTCACCATCAGTTTTGTGTTTTCTGTGCATTTCGGCACAAGCTTCAGGATGATTCAGGCTCATTTCTGCACTTGACAATCATCTTACTCTGTAGCCATGAATCTAATTAGCACCTGTGATCTCTGATAGTCTGTACCCAGAATAAATCAAAGACACCATAAGGCAGTGATTGCATTATGATGTTCTTGGGAATAAAACACGACAACATGTAAGATGTTTACTGCTCTTTGATTTATCTACCATCAAAAGTTCAAAGTATTATAGTCTAAAGAGGTGGGTGGTCTTTCACTATATAAGACACATGAATAAAAATGAACCTGAACATCGAAATCAGAATCGGAAATTGGCCGATAACGCCTCCAGATATTCGGAAATCGGCCTGATGGCAAATTTCATAATCGGAATATCACTAGAAACAGTCTTTCAATTTTGAGGTGCGCTATCGCTATTGTGTGCCATGGCGCCCGCAATGTTAACTTCTTGCGAGCCAACAACAGCGCGCCTCGGTTCTGCTAAGAGAGCGATCAAAATCTGGTAATTCATTCCAGTTGAGATATCATTTCTGTGTGAACAGACAATTATTTTCTATTAGGTAACATGGAACGAATATTTGGTAGTGCTTTAGAAACAGTGTGAATGTATTCAGCACAAATCCTATTTACTTCTACTGTTTGGAAAAACCTGGTGTTCTCTGAGAGGTTCGTGCTCCCTGGACCAATCACCATTCAGTATTCACCAATGGAGCAAATTTATTAGCTCTGCATAAATTATAGTCGCAGTGTGCTCTTTTCTTTTGTTACTTTGAGCATAATACATCGTCATGACCCAAAGGTTGGGATTCCTTTAACACTTTACCTAACATAACAACTAACGGCCAAAACCGGCCAGCGCTATACATGAAAAACACCATTCAATTTGTTTAATATTTTAATTTTTTTGCTTCCAAAACATAGGTTGTGATCCCTCATTGGAACGTGCGCATCGCGCTCATTCCAATGAGGGGTCACAACCTATATTTTGGAAGCAAAAAATGAAAATTTTTAGTTATACAAGATTTTTTTTTTTTTACGAGTGTCGTCTGCTACTACCATTAGGTAAAGGGTTAATGAAAACCATGAAAGCACCAACCGTCCAGCTTTCATGTTGCTGTTCAATATGGATGTGCCCAAATACCGTACTGAATACACAGTGTTGTCAATTAGTGGATGCATTCTTCATTGCAATTTACATGTTAATTGTTCTTGCCAACAACACAACCATCACTCTGAATACAAGATAGCACGCCTCACTTCAAATAGTAGTGAGCTATGTATAACGCACCTATGATTTTCTAAATCGAAAGACTGCTAGAAAGCACTCCTCGTGTAAAATCTGTGAGCTGTTATCTACTACAAGTGAACTCGCTGAACTGTTTATCAGGTCCGCTGACAAAGTCAGCAGAGCTTTTCTGATACTAATTCGACCATCGTCCGTCTGTCATCAACATTTTATTTGTCCGAGCCATAATTTCTAAACCCCTGAATATTTTTACACCAAACTTTATAACAATATGTATTATCGGTAGACGGTGTGTCATCAATTATTGCACGGTCTGTAAACCCACAGGGTCAAGGTCACAGGATCAAGAAAATCTTAGATATTTTATGATATTTGTTTGTCCAAGCCATAATTTCTCAACCGCTGAATATTTTTACACCAAACTTTATAACAATATGTATTATCAGTAGACGGTGTGTCATCAATTATTCTACAGTCTGTAAGCCCACAGGGTCAAGGTCACAGGATCAAGAAAATCTTAGATATTTTATATTTGTTTGTTCGAACCATAATTTCTAAACCACTGAATATTTTTGGACCAAACTTTGTAACGTCATGTAATATTAATAGGCGGCGTGTCATCAATCATAAAAATGTCTGTAAACCTTCAGGGTCAAGGTCACAGGCCACATGATTAAGAAAAACTTGGATATTTTATGACCTTTTGTTTGTCCGAGCGATAATTTCTAAACCACTGAATATTTTTAGAGAAAACATTATAACAATACAATATGTATTATCAATAAACAACATGTCTCCAATAGTAATAATGTTTGTAACCCTGAAGATCAAGGTCACAGGCAACATGGTCAATGAAAATTTAGATATTTTACCATCAAACTTGTCCTCATTTCGTGAATCCGAGCCATAATTTTCGTGACAACTGAAAATGTTTGGGCGAAAGTTTGTAACAATATTAGTAATAGAAACATGCCCATGAGATCGGTGGCCCTCAGCAGAGCTCTCTAGGCATGACAGGCCTCTTGTTTCAAAATCCACCCATATTTTATCAAATCCATGATGGATTAAGCATTGAAAATAATATGGCAAAACTGTGGAGTTTAACCCCCCCCCCCTCCCCAAGGGGATTGGCCCCATAGTTTTGTCATATTACTTTCAATGCTGAATTTCAAAATTTATCCCCCCTCCCCCTTCCATCCCCCTCCCCCTCCCATCTGTGGCATGTTACTAGCAACCTCTCCTCATCCTAATACATTATATTTCATTACATATGAACAGTTTTATCTGATTCAGGCACTGACCGAACCATGCAATGTAGAAATTCGCCAATACGGAAAGAGGGGGAATTTGGCGGACTTGTTGATTTCAGTTTTAAATCATGAGGTTTTCTCAGGGTGCACCTGTTGAATTCGCCCCACTATCTGAATTTGGACAGTGGGTGAATGCAGCAGTAACACTTGAGTTGTGGTTAATATTCACTAAATTCTGAATGCACGACAATCGTCCAAATTCGCGGGACTTGTCGGAACAATGTGTAAACATGTTTCTGGGAATTCTGGTAAATCGGTAATCCCCCCCCCCCCCCCCCCCACACACACACATACATCAAATCACTTGGTCATTGATGAAGGGTGTTCACTATTTAGAATGGAATGATGATTAATCTCATTTTTCAATGCCATCACTCTCAGAGAATTGAATTTATCGATCGGAAGGGTCCTGAGATGAATTTCGGCAACATGTCTTAACCTGTTAACATAATTCCAGCACCTGTTAACAGTTCCAGCAAATAAAAGGGGTGGGGGAGGGGGGCACCGGCTGTCCACCTTCTTGATCCGTCGATGATAACTGTTTGGCTCATTGACCACCGGTTTTACCCTGTGCTCCTTGAGCAAAAAATGTTCTGATACTTTCCTCCGTTGAAAGCCCGAGAAGTAAAGCAGTGCTTGTTTACTGTGGTTAACCAGTTCTCTTTTACATGCACTGGTAAAATAGGACCCGGTCACAAATGGTGGGGTGGCAATCCCGTAAAATGGGCAGCATTGGTATACACGGTTTCCCAAACCTGACTCGATGCCTTTGTTGGGGTCACCACCAACCAGAATTGCAAAAAAGTGATCTTAAACACTAATAAATGAATAAATTGCTAGTATTTTGTTTTTCTTCTTCTTTTTTTGAGCATTACAATTATTTGTCAGTTGAAAAATCACAAGAAGCACCAACAAACCAGTGGCGGATCTAGGATTTGTTGAAGTGTGTGTGGGGGGGTGGGGGGGGGGGGGCTGAGGCTGAGGCGATTAGGAGATGGTGTGTCCCCTCTTATTTTGGTGGGTGTCGGGGGTATCGGCCTAGGTAGTTGGATAAAATGTTGGGTCAAATGGGGCCAAAACCCGTGCTCTCAGCTATTCGGCAGCAGCTGTGCCCCCCCTCCTCCCCCCCTCCCCTCATAAATTTGCCACGCAAGGGTTATTTATAATTTCAGAAGAAGCACCAACAGAAAAAAAAACAAAAACCCCAAAAGAAAAATAAAAAAAACAGTACGTAGTGGCAATTAGGGGGGCTAATTGTCTTCACAGTGTGATGAACAGCGTCTCCCGAGCTACGCAGCGGCGATTAGGAGATGGGGTGTCTCCTCTTATTTTGGTGGGGGTTGGGTGTCTCGGCCTAGGTAGTTGTGAAAAAATGGGGCCAAAGCACGTGATCTCAGCGATTCGGAGGCTGCTGTGGTCGCCCCCCCTCCCCCCTACTCCATCCCCGATATGTTGTTCAGCACTTGATGTGTTGTTCTCGGGAACATAAATCCAAGTGATGTAAGCGGTGTATTTTTAGAGCGGCGTTAATTCGTTTTCATGAGAGTATGCATTATCGATTGGAAGGGTCATGAGACGAATTTTGGTACTTTGTTTTAACCTGTTAACACAGCTCCATCAAAAAACGCCGGCTGTCCACCTCCTCCTTAATCCGTCCATGGAAACTGTTTCGCTCTTTGACCACCGGTTTTACCTTGTGGTCCAAGAGCTGAAAAAGTTGCGGTATTTTCCCTGTTAAAGGCCCGAAAAGTAAAGCAGTGCTTGCTTACTGCACATTTTATGGATTTTCCGCCCCACCATTTGTGACCGGGTGCTATTTTACCAGTACATTAAAAAGAGAACTGGTTAACCATGTACTGGTAAAATATAGAACCCGGTCACAAATGATGGGGTGGAAAATCCGTAAAATGGGCACCATTGGTATAGTCGACTGCCTAAACTGGACTCTATGCCTTTGTTGCGGTCACCACCAACCTGATTTGCAGAAAAGTGCCCTTAAACACCAATAAATAAATAAATTGCTAGTACTTTGTGTGAGTTTAAATTTAAATTTAACTATTTATGTTCATTGGAGATTTAACTCATTGAAAAAGAGAAAATGCTCTTAAATAATTTATTGTCTACACTCGACAGCGGTCCGTGAAAAGTCGTTGCAGACAAACCGAGCGCATGTAATTGACTATTTTTGTGTCATCTCGAACAATAGACTGTGTATTCTTAACACAATGAACTGGTCATTATTTTTAAGAATGCCCACGGGCATTCTTTAAAATAATGACGAGTTCATTGTGTAAGAATACACAGTCTATTGTTCGTGGTGGTAATTCTTTCGGATAACAGCGAAGGTGGAACAAAAGAAATTGTCGGCAGTGGGTTCTAATATTTAGTATATAACATCTCTAGCAGGGCCAGATTTAAATTTGTTCAAATCGAGTCCCTGGGCCTATATTTGGGCTCCCTGTGGAATTTTAACTTGGTGCAATATGTGGAATTTTCTTTAAAAGTCTTCTTCTTTGGATCCACTGGTCAGAATCTTTTATATTTGGTATATATCATCTCTAGGTGATCCAGATCCAGGTTCATTCAAATTGAGTCTCTGGTACATATTTAGGCTCTCTATGGGAGCCTGAATTTTAACTTGGTGCAATATGTGGAATATGCATTAAAAATCTTGTCTTCCATAGTTCTAAATAATTTCATGACTTTAGACTTCATTCTTCTGAATGTTAATAAGCCTTGGTCATGGTTAGCTGAATATGATCCCGAATTCTTCTATGAACTACTTTGTCAGGTGAGCGATAAAGGCCACCTGGGACCTCTTGTTTAAAAAAAGCTTGAAAATCTGATTCTATTATTTGGCCTAATAGTGATACTGCTATTTTTCTATTTTTACAACAGATTCTGTATCTGCAATTATGGAGGATTCTGAGATAAGTAATGATTATGACATAATGGATGACTCTGATGAGGATCCAAACTTTGTGCCCGACTGATCTGATGATTCTCCATCTGATTCTCCTTCGTTTCCATACCTAAAAGTTTGGGCCAGTGATGGCAATGAGAGAAGCCGTTCACCCAAAATTCCATTGCAATCATCATCATCCCACAAGAAAGGCAATTTTGCCCCTGAGAATGTGAGAATAAATTCAAAAACTGATACTGAATATTCTGAGACTTGCTGTGCCCCAGACAGCACTCAGGCAGATAACGTCAGAAGCACTTCACCCGCTATTCAACAATCTTCCAATAGGGATGGATTACGAGCTTGGGATAAACTTCATGCATGTTTGTATTGCTCAAAATTATCCACTAACATAACTAAACATTACTTTGGCCCACACAAGAGTCAAACTGATGTGAAAGCAATATTGGCATTGTGTCTGAAATCAAAAGAAAGACAGCTTGCTCTAATGAAGTTGAGAAATCGTGGTGACTACAACCATAACATGACTGTACTCAAAACTGGCATGGGTTCATTACTTGCATGGTCACGTAATACAAAGAATACAGATGCCGAAAATTATCTACCTTGTGGAGACTGTTTTGGTTTTTTCCAACGTAACAATCTGTGGAGGCACAAGAAAACTTGCCCCTTCAGGAAAAATAACAGTAAACAACGCAGATGTGCAAATGATGCATCTATGCTGTTACCAACAAATGTACATGTTGAAAAAGCTTTCAAGTTGAATGTGTTATGCCAAATGAAAAAAGACAAAATTTCACTTGATCCAACCATTCTGAAATTTGGGGCTAAACTATACCAAAAACATGGGCATCTGCCACACCAACATAACTACATACGACAAAAAATGAGAGAGATCACAAGGTTCTTGTTGACAATAAGATCTGAAAATGAAGATGTGACATACATTGAAGACATCATCAATCCTGTATTGTTCCCAGTGGCAATAAAAGCAACCCAGATTCTCTGTGAATATGACCATCGTAGTCATCAGTTTAAAAATCCATCCTTGTCACTCAAGATTGGCCATACTTTAAAAAAATGTGCAAAATTGTTCGATCTTCAGCTTGTGTTGCTGAAAATGATTCTCTTATTCAGAAAGCCAATAGATTCATATCCCAATTAGAGGATGAGTGGTCAGATGAGGTTTCGACTAATGTTCTACAAACTATTGAAGAAAAGAAAATGAACAAAGGAAATGTTATCCCATTAACGAAGGACATCAGGACATTACAAAAACACTTAGAAGACAAAAGTATTGCGGCTATGAACAAATTGGGAAAACGTTTTGTGAAATCAGACTGGGATATTTTAAACAAAACAGCTCTGACATTACTTATCATGTTCAACAGGAAGCGAGCAGGGGAATCTGAAAGAATAACTGTTAGTATGTATAAATGTAAAAAAACCAGTGCTGATGGCTTGGAGGAAATAAAGGACCATTTGTCTCCAGTTGAGAGAGTGCTATGCACAAGGTTCCCACGCCTTGAAATCCGAGGAAAAAAAGGTAGAACTGTTCCAGTTATATTTACTCCAAGAATGATTCATACTATTGATATTCTGCTTAAGTATAGGGAAAAGGCTCCTGTAGATCCAAGCAATGAGTTTTTATTTCCAAAATCAACATTTGGTTCTCGGAATCCACTGCGGAGCTGTGACTGTCTACGCCAATTTTCATTTGCATGTAACCCGAAGAACAATGTTACAAGCACGAGACTTCGAAAGCATGTTGCATCTGTATCACAAATTCAGAATTTAGGGAAGAATGACTTGGAAATATTAGCCGATTTCATGGGACATGATATAGAAGTTCATAAATCATTCTACCGCTTACCTCAGGATATCCTTCAAATAGCAAAAATGGAAAAGTTGTTATGTAGCTTTGACAGTGGAGCCATTGGACAATACTCAGGGAAGTCATTGGATGACATAACTCTTGAAGGTACGTTTCTCTTCCATTTCACCTTATTTCAAGCCCAGCTTGTAAATTGCAAATCTGATCATTCTGACCATCTGATTAGATGCCCAAGGGCCATTTAAAGCTTGATTTGTTGTTTATTTCTAGGTGAGATTTTTTTCACGTCCACTCAGTTAAACTACAATTACAGGACAGTCGAAATGCATTTCGAAGTCATTTTCAGACAACAGCGTGTCTTGCATTTTCAGTCCCCCACGGTGAAAGCGTGAGGGGAATAATGCATTGCACTCTGTCTGTTAGTCTGCCTGTCCACCATGTTACCACCTGTATCTCTGAAATGCTTTGATGCTTCTGTTTCAAATTTTCAGATATGATGGGGAATGAGGAACTGTTGATGCACCTGAATTTATTTCCGAAAAAAATTCAAAATGGCCGACTGGCGGCCATTTTTAGTGGAAAATGTGCATAATAAGGTTATACGCTCAGAACTTTTGATCAGTTCATCCGAGTTCGCTAATTTTTGGTATGAAAGTCTGTCAGCATAGGGTAAATAACATATCATACCGGTTTTTGTCTTGTGCATAAATTATGTAAATTAGTCTCGGATCAACATTTTTTTAGCGTCAGTATTTTGGTTTGTTGAATGTTGTTCCGTGTTACCACCTGTATCTGACACATGCTTGGATGCTTTTGTTTCAAATTTTCAGATATGATGGGGAATGAGGAACTATTGATGCACATGAATTTTTTTCCGAAACAAATTCAAAATGGCCGACTGCCGGCCATTTTTCATTACGTGTACACTCCATATAAAAAAATTATTCCAATATTGACTGAGTGCGTTATGTATGATTATATAACAGCAGGTATTTACTCATTAATCAGTGTTGATTGGGAAAACACCTCGCAATTTACATAATAAGTTTTCTTCACTAAATCCTTTTCTGTGCCTGAAATATTTTTGGAGAGAATTTTCTGGATCAAAAGAATCCTTTAAATGTGAAAATCGGTCCAATAATTCACGTTTTGTGTTCTAATAAATCTTTAAAAAAATGTGAATTTTGACGATCCAGTGAAGCAGTGTGGCTCTTCCATCTATTGGATTTACATGATATAAAATAGTCTGAACTCGCTTAATCGAGGTCATTGTTGTTGAAAAAAACATTCTGATTCTCAACCGAAATGGACGGGTACAGATAACTACACATTTTTCGTTTTGAACATACTGGCAATTTATCTGCTTTTCGCCCGGGATATAACATGATAATTCGCCCAAATGTTAAATTAAAACACATTTTTTATTCTATCTGACAGCCGCTATGGAACCCCAGACACGGGGAGATTATCTTCAAAACACGGATCAGATCCAATTTGGGTAAACCCGATCCGTGCTTCTCTCATCTTTTTCCTGGAGCTACTTCAAAACACAGTATCATAATTCAACTCGGGACCATTCCGATCGATGAAGTGTGTCCCCACGGGAACGAAATGACGCCACCCAGGAATACATTACTTGAGTTTATGGTCATGAGAACAACGTCGTGACATCTTATTCAACCCGGGGAATCGGTCTATCAGCGGTGACTGATATTGGTGATAAAACGAGTTTTGGCTCCCATTCTTTTTTTTCTTTTTTTTTTGGAGGGGGAGGGGGCTGATTTTGAAAAGGTTAGAGCCAAAACGCATGCTCTATTCAATTCGGCGAAACTCAAACCGTTCTCACCCTAACTCGGTGGTAGTGTTGCGGCATCATACTATGATGCGGATAATGAAACAGTCCACCAATATTAGCAACAAATAATAAAAAATAAATAAAGCTTGATGAGACGCGTGTTCATAGCTAATATTATTGGACTACTTGATCAAGACATCGTGTTAAGCACTAAATATCCAAAGTTTCAACTAATGAAATCTCTTGATTCGAGACCGCACAAGCATTAAATTTCAGGAGATTTTAAAAATGTTTCCTGTGAATATTTTTATATTTGGGGGATGTGATATGATGAAACATAGCAAGTATTTCGTTTCTTTTAACATTTTCTTGGGGATTAACAACAAACAAAGGATTTAATTTAACACGCCACTGAACAGAAGTAACTAATTGAGCATAATTGTATACTGGTATGTCATATGTTCAACACCTTTTCTAAGGCTAATTTACTTATTAATCTGTCAAAGGGCCGAAACATTTGAAGCATCTATTGAAAAGAAACCCATGCTAGCTGGGGAGAATTATTATTACCAAAACACCAACATACAGACGACAGCGTCTGGCCAAAATGTTATCAGTCTACCCAGTTTCCAGCCACGAAATTAAACACACTATTTCCAAGAAAAAACGTACCAAATGCTAGGAAGATAAATCCGGTGATCCAATAGTCTCAACCCGCCTACAGGACCAGGTGGAACTTGCAAGATAAATTCTTTAATAACAACTAAAAATTTGAATTTTTTTGTCTCAAAACAGAGCTTGGGACCCATCAATGGAAAGACTCAAAATCCACTAGCTCGTTCCAATGAAGGGTCATAAGCTATGTTTTTGAAACAAAAACTTAAACATAATAAAATTTGAATGCAGATTTTTGTATAGCCTGAATGCTGGCCAAATTCGGCCATTGGCGTTGTGAATTTAGTGAATTTCCATATTTTGTTTCAGTCACATAGTTTATGGTCCCTCATTGGAATGCTCCCCTCCCCCGTTAATAAGGACCACAAGCTGTAAAAAAAAAGGAAAATATATAAAAATTTTAAGGGAGAATTTTTCCAGGCGCGGCGGATCAGATTTAAAAGTGGAGAGATTATACTGTCGATCGTTGACTCACGGAAAGCATGAATACGCCATGGTTACGGGGGGGGGGGGGGGGGGGGGGGGGGGGGGGCGGCAGAGACAGAGACAGAGAGAGTTTGTGTGTGTGTGTGTGTTATGGATATGGGAAGCAAATGTGGGCAAAATCTACGTTTAAGGGGCAAATACCTACCCCTCCCCCGGCCCCCAGTGACGCCACCAATTTTTCATGCCTTTTTCAGATATTGGAAGTTGACAAGAAAATCCCATTGTGGGTGCCTTCCACTTCCTAAACTGCACTATAAATTTGTTTACCGTAGGCCATGATTCGTATGTCTCTTGCTTCTAAAATTTCATGATTCCGAAGACTGAACTTAATTTGAAAAATCCACCCGAGTTGTTACGAAAATGACCGGAAGGAGTAGATGGATTTATTTATTAATTCTGTTTCATTCTCAATTTAGTTCATCAAAAATAATTACTGAGGTAAACGTGAAGCAGCTTATCTGCAATGATATTAAATCATATGCCGAGTTAGTAATGATCCCGAGTCTGAAAAATAGGGGCCGCACTTCGTAAAGACAGGATGTATCGCCGAGACTGTCACATTATTGTTCTAAAAAACATAGCAACGCACAGAATTTGTTTTATTTTAAAATACTTCCTCTATTTGGTAATTTTATTTAAAAATGTCTCGATGAAATGTTTCAAGAATGAAGGTGGACAAGATCATATTCGATGGCGATAAACTTACCTTTAATTATACAGGGGGGAATCCAAATGACATATCGGCAAAACATTTTATTTTAATACGGAAACAAGTTAAATATCTCGAAAAATATTGGGCGAATTGTTTAAATGCGGACATTATTCCGGGGTACAATGATCTGGAAAAGACAGATATAACATTTTTATGTCATTATTTTATGAAATGCAGGTTTTAGAAATTCACTGACTGAAGACCAATATTGCTAATCAGGTTCAGACTCTGGAAGAAATTTCTCGTCCAGCACTAATTGATTATGTAATGCTTCTCTCCTAACCGCACTTGGCTACCCCACTTTTCTACACAAAAAGTGGGGTACGCGAAGTGCGGTTTTATATGGAGTGTACACGTAATGTTATTGAAAATAGTTTTTTTTTCAGCGCCAATATTTTTGTCGAATGTTGTTTCGTGTTACCACCTGTATCTTACAGATGCTTGGATGCTTTTGTTTCTAAGTTTAAGATATGATGGGGAATGAGAAACTATTGATGCACATGAATTTTTTTCTGAAAAAATTCAAAATGGCTAACTGGCGGCCATTTTTGTTGGAAAATGTGCATAATTGGTTATACACTCAGAACTTTTGATCAATTCATCCGATTTTGATTACTTTTGGTATGAAAGTCTGTCAGCATAAGTTAAATAACATATACAGGTTTTTGTCTTGTGCATAATTTATGCAAATAGCTTCAATCAACATTTTTTTAGCTTCAATATTTTTGTTTGTTGAATGTTGTTCCGTGTTACCACCTGTACGTGACAGATGCTTGGATGCTTTTGTTTCAGATTTTTAGATTTGATGGAACATTGTGTAAAATTGATGCACGTCATTTTTTATCAAAATAAAATTCAAGATGGTTTGGGTTTTATCGAGGAAAATCAATATATTTCACAGTAATCCACCCACCGTAGGGGACGATTGTCTGATCGCTGGCGATCTGCATTGCACTTGTTGCTATTCGTTCTTTGCTGGAAGCATAGATTTATAATCTAGTTTAACGAATAGCGAAAGTTAATATCAGCTGCAACAAGCAGCTCTACATGTGGTAATGTCGGTTGGTCAGTCTGTCCGTCTGTGACTGAATTTGTAAACTCAATACCGTTCTAAACACTTGGTGGACATACATGTTTTGAATGTGAGTGCATCCTTTTGATGGCCACCCCCATGTTCAGCTCTGGGTATTATTCACTTTATTCTTATCTGAGTTATTGCCCTTGATGGACTTAACATGTGTTGCATTTTTACTAGAGACATGCGTTTGTTTGAGATTTGCTTCGATGTCGATATCTCTGAGACTATTTGACATTGATATCCAGTCTCTTTACCGGGTCAATGTTTCTCAAAATGGCAGGAATGCTTGTTCAGCTATCTGAACATTGTGGCTGCCCACTACAGGGCACAATGTCTGGACAGCTGAAGTACAGATTTACATGCCTTTAATCAGTCAGTCATACATATGATTTAGCAGGATTGTGCAGGAGACATCGCCATTCGATATAAAATGGTGACTGCTGTTTTATTTGGTTCTCGAAAAAAAAAATTCATAAGTGAACAGAAGTGTTTTTCGTCACTGATGTTTGCATATGAAAGCTCTTATTTGAATAATTTTTTTATCACATAATCACACCATTACTGTGGTGTATTAAAGCCACATAATAAACTTTCATATTACACAAGTATAATAAAGGTAAAAAGTCTGAAAATGAAATGTCAGCATGTGAGTAAATTTACCGGGTGCAGTAAATTCACTGGCAACTATTGTAATGAGATTGTGGTGAATTTGCTGCGAACTATTTTCTGCAGTGCACAAAATTGGGAACACAGGATTACAGGCGAGGATTGCAATGAGAATTATATTAAGACTGAACCGAGTTATTTGTTTATTTTTTTAACCCTTTACTTAACGTAACGGCCCAAACTGGCCAGGGCTATATCCAAAAATCGCCATTCATTTTTTTTTTACCTTTTGAGTTTTTACTTTCAAAACACAGCTTATGACACCTCATTGGAGCGAGTGCAGTGCGCCCGTTCCAATGAGGGGCCATAAGCTATTTATTGGAAGCAAAAAATCAAAATCTTTAGTTATACATATTCAAGAATTTGTTTTACGAGTGTCGCCTGCTACTAGCATTAGGTAAAGATTTAATAGTTGACATCAGTGAAAATTGACAAAATCAGATTATGTGATAAATAGAATCTCGAATTCATTCCGGTTTAATATTGAAATTTAGGAAATTCGTCAGGTAAATTTCATTTGCAACTCGCTAAAGCTCGTTGCAAATGAAGTCTACTTGACTCATTTACTAAATTTCAATATTAAACAGGAAGTCATTTGAGATCCTCTAGAGCTGGACGGTATTTCGGTATTACCGTTCGGTTTCGGTTCTCTGTCAATACCGAATTCCAAACCAACCGCATTCGAAAATACCGAAAAACCGTACCTTCTGAAAATGAATGAATATGCTAAATATGTAGCCGAATTGAGAATGGAGATCATGGGAATACCAGTAAAATATGAGCCCATTTAGTCTAAACCACAAATGGCAATTCCTCAAAATTACATCTTTCATCGAACACGTCGTCCACACATTGTCACACTGGGACCCTTCAATAGACACGAAAAAAACAACATGTTTTCAAAAATTTAGTCTTTTATTGTGTTCTGAATACAGTTAAAACGAGAAGTCCTGTCAAGAACTGTGCACTTATCTAGCCTTAATTGTGTGTAGGAATTTCGCGCAATTTCCATATCGACTGGCAACAAAACCACTGTAGATTCTCCTACCTATCCATAGCAAACACAAGCAATGTTCCAGCCAATGGGCCTCCGGGTTACCCGGAGGTCCATTGGCTGAAACATTGCTTGTACTCAGGCCATATGTACAGAATTTGATAGCCATGCTACGAAAAAAGGCTCGCAGATCGACGTGCTATTTGCACGCAATTCATGACAGGACTTCTAGCTTTAACTGTATATTTTGAAATTGAATCTTATCAAGGGCTGTGTATGAGCCTTCGACTTGCCTGTGAAATTTAAACTGAGAATGAGAGCGGGATTCAACATTTAGCCCACTCTACAAATTGTATTTTGTCTGATGCTGTACCCTTCATTTTATTGTGTTCTCTTCAGTCGTGAAAAACGCCGTGTCGCAAATGGCAGAGACAATCTTGAAAAGCTTATGATGAATGACGTCACACTTGTATTTGTTTCCAGAATCCTCGGTCGTAATTTCTATAGAACAAACTGACGGCTTCAGTTTGCAAGTTGCATTAATAACTTTGTAAACAAACAAGCCATACACCATAATCATCATAGGTAATGACAAAGACAAGGGTTCGTAAACCTGTATCAAACTCACAGTTTTTATTGTCTGAAACCAACGTTTGTAGGAATAATAATCACCACAACAGCACACAAAACCAGTTGGGATAGTCTGGTCATTAACACAACACCAAACCAGATGCAGGCTGAGGTTGACAGGTTTAACTCTTTACATTACGTAACACCCAACTGAATACCAGTCAGTGCCAATCCCAAAACTCTCCCTTTGCGAAAAAAAGATTTATTCTTTATTTATTCTGATTTATTGGTGTTTTTCTGCAGGAATGGCTAATTTAGACTGCAACAAAGGAATAAAGCCAAGTTTTGCAATTTGTTTATACCCAAGCTGCCCCTCTTAGATGACTTCCACTCAGGGCCTAGGCAATACTGACACCGAGGTATCACTCCCCAAAAAAACCGATACCGATATCGAAGCTGAAATTTCAATACCGCCCAGCTCTAAGATCCTCTCTAGATGAATGTTCAACCCTTGCAATTCGGAAAGTTTGCCTCGGCTAAAAAATTGCCTACGTAAATAAATCTGCTTAGGCAATTTGCCTAGGCAAATTTAAAATTCTTGTTCTGTGGTTCTAATGTTATTTTAGGTCCAACCCTTTTTGAATATGCAGTCGCGTTTCATCACACTGCCTTTCATCAATGTTCATCAACGTTTGCTCTCAGAATTTTAACAAGTTACACTGAGGTAAAAAAAAACAACACTGAATCTTCCCAAGTTTGTGTTTTGAAACGAACCATCCAGAACGTATCTTTCCAGAAGGAAGTGTTTTGGGACGAAACATCCTGTAACTTGGAAGCAAATATTTTAGATCTTTTCCGACTGTGGGACTTTTTTTCACCAAGGATACTTTCTTTTTCTATCCAATTCATTCAGGGAGAACATACGTTCCTGCATGCAATTAACTGCCATAGATTTAATTATTAATTTAATTCGGGGCTCGAAATAACCGGGTGCACGGGTACCATTCGAAAAAGCACGGTATGGGCACAGTCATTAAATAATTTATAGTTTCTTATAATAAGTTGCTGACCATCTGCCACGGGTAATTCTAAAAGATGACCTTGGACGACCGAGAAAAAATAAGTGCATACAGGGGAAAATAAATGGGAACCAGTCACGCCGGTCCAAAGGCAAGTCAGACTCTGTCACCTCGACCCAAGGTCAAGTCATCCTCTGTTCAACTCAGCCCGAAGTCATTATGGGCCAAGTAATCCATGGTCGTCTACGGTCTCGTCTTTTAGTATGAATGTGAGTAATCACTCCTTGAATATTTATATTGCCAGGGGCGCCCTCCTCCGCTTATTGAAAACAACACCAGGCTTTGATAACCTTGTGATAGTCTACCGTAAATATGAGTTTTGCATCCTAACAATCACTGAATCAACTGCCAGGCCAATATTTTCAATTTATATGTTGGCTATATTGTTCGGTTTCCGATTTTTGTGTATATTTGTGATCGTTGAAAGTGGAGGTGTTTGCGTTGGCAAAAAGTTTGCCGACGTACAATGCGATTTGCGTCGGCTTTAGGTGGGCAATGCTGAATGCCAACGTGAATTGCAGGGGCTGAATGTTTAGTACTGTTGGATACATTACATATAATACAGGTTTTTTTCTCTAGCATAAATTATGCAAATTAGACTAATTTTGATTTATTCAGGTCTGGGTGGGACCTAGAAAATTTTGGACCAGAATTTGGAAATGAGTTTTTTTGTTTTTTTATGCATTTTGGTCAATTTTAAGATGGAAAAAAATTCTTTTTTTTTTAACACTGAAAATTTGGGGTCCGGGTGGGACTTAGAAAATTTTAGACCCAAATCCAGAACTGAGTTTTTTGTTTTCCATGTGTTTTGAGAAATTTTAAGAACGAAAAAAAAATGCTCAGGAAATGAAAATAGAAGGAAAATGCTTTGTATTTTGCTAGCACAAACACTTCATCTAGATGGTATGTGCTTTTCTTAGCAGGGGCATATGCAAATTATTCAAATCAAATCCATCGATTGATATTTAAACGGCCAAGTCATGTGATTGCTCTTAGGCCCCCTGGGGCCCCTTGTAATTCTTTTATTATACCCCACGCAACGAAGTTGCTGGGGTATAATGTTTTTAACTGGTCCGTCTGTCCGTCCGTCAGTCTGTCAGTCCGTCAGTCCTACTTGTTTTCCGGACTTTTTTTCTACACGCTTCCAGATATTGAGCTGATTTTTGGTATGTGAGTCTAACATGGTGGCCTACAGATCAAGTTTGCATTTTTTTCCACTCCACTGATTTTTACCGAAATTACGGCCCTTGGACTCTGAAAAATTCATCAAAATTACAGTTTTCTGGACTTTTTTTCTACACGCTTCCAGATATTGAGCTGATTTTTGGTATGTGAGTCTAACATGGTGGCCTACAGATCAAGTTTGCATTTTTTTCCACTCCACTGATTTTTACCGAAATTACGGCCCTTGGACTCTGAAAAATTCGTCAAAATTACAGTTTTCTGGACTTTTTTTCTACACGCTTCCAGATATTGAGCTGATTTTTGGTATGTTAGTCTAACATGGTGGCCTACAGATCAAATTTGCATTTTGTTCCGCTCCACTGATTTTTACCAAAATTACGGCCCTTGAACTTTGAAAAGTTCATCATAATTACAGTTTTGCAGACTTTTTTCCTACACGCTTCCAGATATTGAGCCGATTTTTGGTATGTTAGTCTAACATGGTGGCCTACAGAACAAGTTTGCATTTTGTTCTGCTCCACTGATTTTTACCGAAATTACGACCATTGGACTCTGAAAAATGCATTAAAATTACAGTTTTCCGGACTTTTTTTCTACACGCTTCCAGATATTGAGCTGATGTTTGGTATGTTAGTCTGACATGGTGGTCTACAGATCAAGTTTGCATTTTGTTCCGCTCCACTGATTTTTACCGAAATTACGGCACTTGAACTTTGAAAAGTTCATAAAAATTACAGTTTTCCGGACTTTTTTCCTACACTCTTCCAGATATTGAGCCGATTTTTGATATGTTAGTCTAACATGGTGGCCTACAGAACAAGTTTGGGTTTTGTTCCAATCTATGTTTATTTAAAAAAAAATGATTAGAGCTTGAAATATCGGGGCACGTGGGGTATGTGAGCATGCTCACTAAGGTTCTATATTTATTGTTGACTTGGTCATAGCAAATACTAATTCCTGTCATAATCATTATTGTTGACTAGGTCACAGCTAGTGAATAACCGATAACAAAATTTCGGTGTGGGCCCATTCCGATAATTTCACTGTATGATCGGCCGATTCTGATCCGATCCCGTTACCACAACTTGAAGTTATGTAATTGGTCTCCATAGGCCATAATTACGGTAAATCACCCAAGGCAACCTACTGTGAACTAAGACAATAAATTTATATTCAGATCTTTTTATTTGGAGGTTGCAAACACTTCAATAATAATGGATGGAGCTCTGTAAACGACACTGAATGCACTCTATGCAGTACACCAGGCCACGAGGTCAGCCATATCTTTGATATCACATCAAAGGTGCCGACTACAGAAGTGAATAGTCTCTTTCTGTCGCTCGTCACATGTGATCATTGCATGCTTTGTTCATTGAAACTGAACGAACACGTGGCTCGTTGAGCCTACAAGGTGTTTCTTTTGCCCAAATAATTGTGCAAAAAGACAAGAAAATCCCCCAAATTGTCCATTAGCCTGCCACCCAGCTCTTGCTGTTCCGGAACTTGAGCCGCAAATTCACCACACACAGATCATGTGACAGATTCAACTTCTGGGAAATTCTTCTGGTTATTCACTAGTCACAGCAAGTACTGATTCTATTCATATTCATTATTGTTGACTTGATCACAGTGAGTACTACTTCCTGTCATATTCAAGTTGAGCTACAGTGTCAATGACACATTCATTTTTCAAGCGTTATGGTAAATTTTAAGAATCAAAACAAAATTTAGTCTAAAAATATTTTGTTTGGGACTTTGAAAAATTCTGCACAGAAATTTAAAAAAAATCTGTTTTAAAGTGTATCTCAATTTTGGGATGTAAAAGTTCAGGAACTGAAAATAGAAGGGAAATCCTGTGTATTGTGCGGGCACAATAGCTTTATCTAGTTGGTATATGCTTTTATTATATGACTACGGTTGTTCTCCCCCACAATACCGCCATAGTAGAGCCACCATTTCCAGGCCACTGGCTTTTATCCACAGTGTAATCCAAAGTCATATCCAAAGTCCTACCATCTTTGCGTGCCTATCTTGCGTACATGTATTGCATAGGTCCATAAAAGACTCCTGAAGTTCTGTAAGTGTAAGTTTAACGTCAGCTGCAATGGTTATAGTAACAATTGAGAACAGAATGCATTTAAAATTGTCAGTCCTTTTGGTGTGGGTTTTGCTTCATTCAAAGTTAAAAAATTGCTCACTGTCCACGACAGGGACCAGCCTAGGGGGAAATTTTGGGGAGACTTTAAGTCTCCCTCCAGAAAAAATAGGGAGACTGCAGATTCAAGTAGGGAGACTTGGTAGGCAAGTGAAGAATATTAAGAATATTTATGCTCCGCCCCTTCTTATTTTCAGCTCACGGACCTCCATTAACAACTGATTACATCCAGGTCCAGTTGTTTATAATGCATTTTATGCCAGGTTAAAAAAAATCATAAAGTAATTATTGATTGAAAATCCCCCCTGCTACCTGCTTCTTCAAGACCCACTTCTTCATGGCCCATCCCCATTCCTCCTCCCCCCCCCCCCACACACACATACTCTGTGGTTGCTTTTGACCAAATTTAGTCAACTGAGCTAACAATTTTCTAAGTCTGAAAGTGTGAACAGGATCAGATGTGAGATGGTTGCTTCGCAGGTACTTTTTCCAAGATCCTTCATGTGCACTTTTATGCTCTGCACAGAACTTTTCTTGTCGTTTACTAAAGCTCGTTTTCACGTGTTTCAATGTCCATTTGTTTTTTCAAAAATACACTGGCCAACAGTCATCAGCAAAACGAAATAAAAATACAGTGTTAGAAAATACGTCTATTGTGTGTGAGACTTTTCGCATCCTAAGCGACGTAATCTATTTTCAAACTGGGTTATTTTGTTGAGCCCCGCAAGTCACCTATTTTCGCTTCAAGACTTGACAATCCGATCTGATTGAAACAGAATAAAATAGAAATAAAAATCCACAAAAAGTGACAATGGACCATTGATTCTTATGTGATTTCAAATAAATGGTCGCTTATTTGACGAATGGAAATGCTCATTTATCACACTCAAGCACATTCGATTCTTGAAAACAATTGTTTTTATGTAAACCTTGGATCACTCAGTTATGCTTTTCCTCATTTCGGCCGATTTTTAGATGTCGCCCTGACTTTTTTTCAAAGCGACTTTGTGAGTAGTAAGGCGACTTAATCGCCCTAGTCACCCGCACGGCTGGTCCCTGGTCCACGAGAAATGTATCAAGATACAGCCTGCAACTTGAGTGACAACTTTAGTCATTTAATTTTAGAGGCTTCAATTCAACATCAGTACAGGTGGAGATCTTTCATGTGTTGGAACTGCGCACAGCGACATCATCCATTCTAAATGACGTCACTGAGATGAATCATTAAGATGATCTCGTGACAATGTTCCAATGTTTCAACTGCATGCATGCGTCTCGCATTTGACCTACTGAACGTAAATTGCACTACAGTTAATATTCAGAATCATGTGATATTATATTGATATTATCGCTGTAGTGAAGAGATCTGGGCTTTGCATTATGATCACATCTCGTTGAAGAGGTCAGACCTCTGGATCAAACTCGCCACCTGCGACAGCTTGTTTAATCCAGCGATCTGACCTCTTCAACTCAATGTGATACTACACCCAGATCACTTCACAGTGCAGCGATATGTATTTATTAGGACGGGCATACGCAACTTATTCAAGTCAAGTCTCTGGTTTGATATTTAGACCACCATGTTAGGTGAGTGGCCTCCAGTCCTCTGGGGCCTCTTGTTATTTATTTTTGTGTTGGGTTGCAAAAATAGTTACAGGCGCTTCAGTTTTCACTGATGCTTGTACACAAAACTGAATTGTTTACAAATTTTGTGTGAATATATGTCCACAAGTGCAATGATGCACGCTAAAATCAAAGGTCTGGTCCTCAACATTATTTATAATCTGAAAAATCTGTTCAATGGGCTATATTCTAACAGTGGATTGTATTTTTTATACAGATTATGATGTGGAATCTGGCCGTATCTCCACTGTGGATGAGGAAGAGACATGTGATATTGGTTCTGACCACGAAGTTCCCAGTGTGTTTGAAGATGCCTCATTTGGTATTGAGTCTGACCATGAAGATCCTCCTGGGACTGCAGAAACAGTGCATGAACTTTCTTCGACTAGTGGTAAGTACTTTTCCCTGTTTAGTTATTAAGTGATTTTTGTATATGGTACATGTATATGATAAGTCCAGAAGGGCAAATTCGATATGACCGTACCTCCACCGTACCGTATGTCGGGTCTGATAATTATAACACGATTGTAAATTGAACCGCAGGGGTAGTGATAGGCATCCGCATAGGCTACATTAATGTATGTGGCTTGTGTGGATATCTGTCCCTGCACCTTCGGATTGGATTCCAATTTAATCCGAAGGGGTTAAATTTCATTAATGAATCTGGAAATCTCGTCCATCTATACAGTAATGTGGAAGGTCACCAGGTCTGGAGTTAAAAATTTACACATAACTGTCCTCAGATCATTTCTACCAACGCCTAAGACGCAGATCATGTAGTCAGTGTTTTATGGGATGTACTACGGGAATGACAGGAAGACAGCCAATCTGGCTATGTCATCTCCCAACGGTATAGATTATTACTTCTGTATATGTATTACACATTGTAAGAAATGCAACTACATGTACTTAAAAATCTGCCGTTAAATAAAATATCTATCTATCTGTCTATCCAATCTGGCACTTTAGGCTGTTGGAATGTTTGCCCAACTTGTGAAGTTAATGAAATTTCATGTGAGAAGGGGTTATATAGGGTATTTTCATTTTTTGGCAAATTAGGTTTCGGCTCATATTGAGCAGAGGGGTGGGGCAAAAATGCTCCAATTCTTAAAAAAATCTTCTTCTCAAGAACCAGCAATAGCAGAGACTTGATATTTGGTATGCAGCTTCCTTTTGAGGTGTAGACTCAGGTTTGTTGAAGAGAAGTTCAAGGGGCTATATTTGGCGATGTTATGGGAGGTGCAAAATTTTTGGCCCCGCCCCATATTTCTATTTTCCAAACTGAGAGGGCGATTTGAACCAAATTTTATGTGAGGGCTTAATGGGTCATAAGTACCTAATTTATGCAGAATTTTTTTTCCCCGTAGCCCCGTGGGAACCACAGGAGCTAAAAATAGAAAAAATTACAAACGCCTATATCTCCAAAATTGCACGACAGTGAGAATTTTGGATTGGTAAAAAAAAAATTGCTATCGCTTTTATCATAGGGTACTTTTTCGGGACTCTGAAAAAGTGCTGAGTCAGCATTTTTTTTAGCACTGTGGGAAAAGGTTAAAAATTAAAGAATCGTTTTCTTCCAAACCACTTCTCCAAAAGCTTTCATATTTTACATATAACATCTTTGGGACATTGATTCACATATTTGTTGAAATCAAATTCCTCGGTCCATATTTGGGTTCCCTGTGGGAGGCCAAATGTTCAAATTAGTGCAATATGAGGGATTTTCTTTAAAAATCTTCTTCTTCGGATTCACAAATCAGAATCTTTTGATATTTGGTAAGCAGCATCCTTAGGGGGGTAAGATTCATGTTTAGTTTAAACAATATTTATTTCCAAAGTATGAAAGTACAAGTTTTCACAATTCAATAGAAGCATACAACTATTAAGGAAATTGATTCAGCATCAAGCTAAAGAGCTTATACTAGGCTGTTTCCAATTTAATATTTTGTGAGAATATATCATATGCGGCTGATAGTTATGCATACACTATTACGCCCGCACGATCGGGACTCACCACGGGTGCATGTTTAGTTTCATGTTCACTCCTCACTTTTTGCATTGTAAAGTAACTGCTGGCCAGTTCACACCGAGTGGCAGATCCTGGTCGTGCAGGCACTGTACTGTTGTTATACTTTGGCTATGGTTAAAGTAGTTAGAAGACAGAAGAAAGGAGAAGAATAGAACAGTGTTTGAGAAAGAGGAATTTTTGATCTGATGGAGTGTGCATTGCGAAGGGTTTCAAGCAGGGGTGTCGTCGGCAGACACCACATACGATCCAATAAAACATGCCTTGTTGAGGGGTTGCCTATAAATAGGAAGGCAAGAAAGACATAGTTAAGAACTTAGCTTCTAAAATAGGGTGTGGCAGAAAATCTGTAGGGCTTATGGTACTAAATATTATGTAAGTCACTCAATGAAGATGTACATTTGGTAATTTGTGGAACATCGACAGATAAGTGAGTGAAGTGCCTACCGAAATACTACACCAGGTTCTTTGTGTGAGCGGGTGACGGCCTCAGCAGATGGTTCTACAATGAGGGAGACAAAAGGTAAGGAGCATAAACAAAGCGGGGCAGAACCTCTGCCTCGCCTCGTCTATGATCTCTACTTATGAGGTAAGCTTCAGAGTCGCGTTGCTTTTGTGAGAGCCAAGACTAAAACCTTTTCGATCGCAGAATGAACTGATGTACCGTCTCGAAGATTGTTCGATTTTTTGTTTTTGACACTGATAGAAATTTGCTTCCGTAAATAAGGGTGTCTGCATTGGTTGAAAAATTGAGAGCACCAAGGGTCGAGTTCCTAGCATCATTGTATAAAGGACAGAACAGCAGGAAGTGTTCGGTTGTTTCGCGGTCGCCACAGCTGCAAAAGGCTGTATCGGAAATGTGATTTTTAAATAAGTGGTCCTTTAAATTACTGCATTCCAAACAGAGTCTGCAACGAAGAATTTGATCTTCTTGCAATGTGTGGTTCACATAGAATTTGGGAATAATTCGTTTGTCATTGTTGAGGTAGGTTTTGAAATTTGTTAGACTTGGGTTTTCTCTTATGTCGTTTTGTAATTCGTTCCATAGTTTAGTAGTGGATGGGAGAAAAGACAACTGATGACGGTTCATTCGACATGGTAGAGTGGCCAAGTTAGACAAATTTCAGAGGTTGTAGTTCTGTGTTTCAGACAAGGCAGGAGGTATCATCAGTGATATGTAGGGGGGTGCTAAGCCATGGTGCATTTTAAAATATTGAGTGAGCTTATGTTTTTAGCTCACCAACTTTAGTTGTGGGAGCTTATGTCATGGCTCGATCGGTCGGCGTCAGCGTATGTGTCCAATAATGTTAAAGTTTTTGTTTAGGTCAGCTACCAACACCCTTTTCATCCCATGGCCTTTATATTGCTCCTATATGGTGTTTATTACCATTCTATCATGATTTAACCCTTCATCCTCTGCATTTTAAACATTTTTCTTAGCATTTTTAGTTGCATTTAGTTTTCTGTTTAGGTCAGAATTTCATGTTCAACTTAGTGTTTAGGTCAGCTGCTGGGTTCCTTCTCTTCCCATGGCCCTTATATTCCTCATATATGTTCCTCATTATCATTCTATCATGATTTAACCCTTCACCCAGTGATTTTTTTTCCTATTTTTCTTTAAATTCTGAACATTTAGTTTTCTGTTTAGCTCACACTTAGACATTGGTAGTGTGTTAAAGTTTTTGTTTAGGTCAGCTACCAACATCCTTTTTATTCCATGACCTTTATATTGCTTCTATACGGTGTTTATTACCATTCTACCATGATTTAACCCCTCATCCTCTGCATTTTAAACATTTTTCTTAGCATTTTTTGTTGCGTTTAGTTTTCTGTTTAGCTCAGAATTTCATGTTCAACTTAGTGTTTAGGTCAGCTGCTGTGTTCCTTCTCTTCTGATGGCCCTTATATTCCTCATGTATGTTCCTCATTATCATTCTATCATGATTTAACCCTTCTCCCAGTAGAGATGGGCAATATACCGAAAAACCGAACCGATACCGATATCATGGGGACACCGAAAAACCGAACCGACCCAATCTTTGAATACCGAAACCAACGGTATTTTCAATTTTCCCTGTGCATTCACTATTTATAAGGCCTTGGTGAGGATTGATAGCAGTTGAAGTGTTCATTTTCATGAAAGAAGTGACTGATTTTATTTTTCAGTTTTGTTAAGCCTTAAGGACCAGGGCAGTTGTACTAAATTATCAATAGTCTACGACCTGTACATGTCCAGTTACTTAGCAGTGATTTCTAGCCAAGTCTTGGCTACCTTAACAGGCAGCCAAGACTTGGCTAGAAATCACTGACCAGATCATTTTACTACTGTCATCAGGCCCACCTAAAGATGACATCTTCAGGACACACATTCTATGATTACAGATGCCTTAAGTGAGCTTGAAAAGTTGAGGCATATTTAGAACAAGTCACCAAATTACTGTAGATATGGTCTGTGTTGACAAAAGATTGACAATGTTGAGCCCATCAACAATGGCATGTGTAGCACTGTGATAGAATGATACAAGAACAACTTATTCTGTATTTTTTTGGACATGGATTCCCCTTTGGTACTATCAGTGAATCTGAAGTCACATACCGAATACCGAACCGATACCGCGGTATGCCCACACAAAAATACCGAAACCGATACCGAACTCAAAATTCCAATACCGCCCATCTCTATCTCCCAGTGGGTTTTTTTTTCTATTTTTCTTTAAATTCTGAACGTTTAGTTTTCTGTTTAGCTCACACTTAGACATTGTTAGTGTGTTAAAGTTTTTGTTTAGGTCAGCTACCAACACCCTTTTCATCCCATGGCCTTTACATTGCTTCTATACGGTGTTTATTACCATTCTACCATGATTTAACCCTTCATCCTCTGCATTTTAAACATTTTTCTTAGCATTTTTCGTTGCATTTAGTTTTCTGTTTAGGTCAGAATTTCATGTTCAACATAGTGTTTGTTTAGGTCAGGTGCTGTGAACCTTCTGTTCCCATGGCCCTTATATTCCTCATATATGTTCCTCATTATCATTCTATCATGATTTAACCCTTCTCCCAGTGTTTTTTTTTCCTACTTTTTTTTAAATTCTGAACTTTTAGTTTTCTGTTTAGCTCACACTTGGACATTGTTAGTGTGTTAAAGTTTTTGTTTAGGTCAGCTACTAGCACCCTTTTCATCCCATGGCCTTTATATTGCTTCTGTATGGTGTTTAATACCATTCTACCATGATTTAACCCCTCATCCTCTGCATTGTAAACATTTTTCTTAGCATTTTTCGTTGCGTTTAGTTTTCTGTTTAGCTCAGAATTTCATGTTAAACTTAGTGTTTAGGTCAGCTGATTGGTTCCTTCTCTTCCCATGGCCCTTATATTCCTCATATATGTTCCTCATTATCATTCTATCACGATTTAACTCTTCTCCCAGTGATTATTTTTCCAATTTCTCTTTAAATTTTGAATGTTTACTTTTCTGTATAGCTCACACATAGACATTATCAGTGTGTTAAAGTTTTTGTTTAGGTTAGGTACCGACACACTTTCATGCTCAATCTTGGTCGGTTGGGGTCGAAGGGCACACCTGGTAAGGAAAGTCCTTCGCCGTTTAAAGACGAAATGTTACAGAAATAGTCATTCAGAATGTCGGCTTTCTCTACATCAGTTGAGGCAACTTTGTCATTTGTAATGTAGTCGGGGATGGGAACTTCATTACTTGGCTCTTAAATAGGACCAGCTTGAGAGTCTTCCACCACTCAGATGAGGGTGTGGTGGAGGTGTTTAGGGTATTGTCAATTTTCATAAAATAATTATGTTTGGATTTACGAACCGCAGAGACAACTTCATTTCTTTTCTTTCTATATTTTTCCCCATGATTGTGGGCTGTTTTTAGCTTTGGCTATGTGGTGGAGGCGTTTTCTTTGTTGAATCAGTCTTCTTAAACTGTTGTGAAGCCATTTAGGTTGATCGGGCCTGATAGTGGCTATTTTGTGAGGTATGCACTTGTATGCTTTATTTAAAATTATATTGGAGAGCTCACCCACAGCGGACGTAATTTCGCAATTAGTAAGCAAGTCAGACCAGTCGACACGCTACAGTTCCCTATTCATTTTGGGGAAGTCACCTTTGTCATAAAACCAAACGAGGCTGCTGTGAGGTTTTGTTGCTTTCTTACGCAAGTTGATTATTACAGAAACTGGGCAGTGGTACCTAATATCATTGCTCACCAGGATTAGGTCAATCAGTGATGATGAGTTTTCGTGATAGTATGTGGGCTCGTCAACCAATTGTTTTAAATTAAACTGGGATGTGAGTTGAAGTAAATGTCTTTAAGAGCCTCTGAGCTGGTCGTCATTAAAGTCGCCTGTCAGTAGGACATTTTTGGTTCCATCATCCGTAGCTCGTTCTATCGACGTTTTGATTAAATCCCATGTCTCCCTATTAGCATTTGGGGGGCCTGTAAAGGACACCTACAAGAATTGAGCCGGTGGAGGTGTACACCTGAGCCCACAGACATTCAAGATTGGGAATATCCAGATCAGGGCGGGGTTTAAACGGTATGCCATTTTTAAAGTACATAATTACACCGCCACCCCTTGATTCGCAGTCTTTTCGTAGAGGTGCTTGGAAGCCAGGGAGAAGAAATTAATTGTTATGCCCCCAAAAAAATTTTTCGAGGGGTATATAGTGGAGGTCTCCGTCCATCCGTCCGTCCGTCCGAACATTTTGTATTATAACTCGAACATCAGTTGTTGGATTTTAATGTTCTTTGGTATGGTGATAGGGCAGCTTGGGGGAACGGTGGCCCTTGTACCCAGGGTTTTGTCCAACAAATCTTACAGGAGTTATGTCCCTTATTTACTTTTTCCGTCCGTCCGTACGAACATTTTGTATTATAACTCGAACATCATTTGTCGGATTTTAATGTTCTTTGGTATGGTGATAGGGCAGCTTGGGGGAACAGTGGCCCTTGTACCCAGGGTTTCGTCCAACAAATCTTACAGGAGTTATGTCCTTTATTTACTTTTTCCGTCCGTCCGTACGAACATTTTGTATTATAACTCGAACATCAGTTGTCGGATTTTAATGTTCTTTGGTATGGTGATAGGGCAGCTTGGGGGAACGGATGACCTTGTACCTAGGGTTTCGTCCGACAAATCTTACAGGAGTTATGTCCCTTATTTACTTCTTCCGTCCATCCGTCCATACGAACATTTTGTTTTATAACTCGAACATTAGTTGTCGGATTTTAATGTTCTTTGGTATGGTGATCGGGCAGCTTGGGGGAGCGGTTGCCCTTGTACCTAGGGTTTCGTCCGACAAATCTTACATGAGTTATGTCCCTTATTTACTTTTTCCGTCCGTCCGTACGAACATTTTGTATTATAACTCAAACATCAGTTGTCGGATTTTAATGTTCTTTGGTATGGTGATAGGGCAGCTTGGGGGAACAGATGCTCTTCTACCTAGGGTTTCATCTGACAAATCTTACAGGAGTTATGTCCCTTATTTACTTTTTCCATCCGTCCGTCCGTCCGTACAAACATTTTGTATTATAACTCGAACATCAGTTGTCAGATTTTAATGTTCTCTGGTATGGTGATAGGGCAGCTTGGGGGAACGGATGCCCTTGTACCTAGGGTTTCGTCCGACAAATCTTGCAGGAGTTATGTCCCTTATTTACTTTGAAAATTGATGATTTTTTGGTTTCCTACCAATTAAAATTGTTTTGCTGAACCGATGAGTTTCAAATTTTATATGCTGATTACTCATGTCAAAATTACAGGTTGGGTTCAATTTGGGGTTTGACTCGGCAATTTTTGATGCAGTTATGCCCCCTTTTTCACTTGGAAAAGATGCCCATTAGAATTGTCTGTCTGACCTGATTAATTTCACATTTCATACGCTTATCATCAATTGTCGGTCGACATCCAGTGACATCTGATTATCCACATGTGAGTATGACTTGGCTACCATCGGGGGCATTAGCACACGCGTTAGCGTTGCTCTTGTTATTTACCTCCCGGTCCAACCATGTTTTGGAGAAGGTGCACACATCATATGGAAGAGCTTCACAACTGAGTATGTCGATCTTGGGGCGAATGCTTTGAACATTTAGGTGAAAGACCGATAGGCCGTTTGCTTTGTTGTGTGATGATGGATCGTCTGAGGAATGGTCTGGTGAACTGCAGGGCGAGATCGAAGCTGAAGTGCTTTCTGGGCCAAGGTTCATTTCGATGTCACCCGACATGTAAAGAATTAACGCAATCCAGAACAGGTTAGCAAAGAAGCTAAGTATGAACATGTGGAACAAAAACAACTTCAGAATCCCACGTCGGGTTGGATTTCCGTTAATGGGAAATATATTCGACATGGGTAATTTCTAAGCGTCGTGGTCTCCAGAGTATTCAAGACATGCACTACAGAAATCATCAGAGTTAACCCTTTTATGCCGAAGTTAAAAAATAACATCGCTAACAAGACACATTTGCAGTCTAGCCGTTTCTTGAAGGCTACTCCAGATTGGGCTTTTGGTGCAAAGAGAACAACTCTCATCCGATATCTTTTATATCAGCCATAAGGAGGAGAAAATAACAAGAGGCCCCACGGGGCCTGAGGGCGCTCACCTGATACTGGTAGAGTCATATCACCAAAATAGCAAGGGATTCTGACTTGTGGTTATTATCAGTTTTTCAACTTAAAATTGTTTTCCCTACTTAGTAACCCAAAGTGTTCATATGTTAGATCCCCATATTGGGTACTCAATAATTTATCTATTTATTTATTGGAATTTAAGGTCACTTTCAGCATCTAAGGCTACATCATTACAGAGGCATAATTATAATATCAAGTTTGGTCAATCGTTTATGCCTATCACTGCCCACTTTACAGGGCTTTCAATGCAGGAATTGGTTATTGAGCCCAATTTTATCAATAAAGCAGAACTTGAACAAACTTCAATTTGCTGCTTCTAAGAAAACCCAAAATCAAATATCAAAAGATTCTGACAGGAGTATCAGAAAAAAAAGATTTTTTAAGAATATTTCTCATACTGAACTAAGTTATACATTGGGCTCCCACGGGGAGCCCAAAAATGAAAGCTTCTGAAGCAGTGGTTTGGGAGAAGAAGATTCTTCAACGTTATTCCCATTACCTACAGTGTTAAAAAATGATGACTCGGCACTTTTAGTCCTAGAAAAGTACCTTATGATAAAACCAATGGCATTTTTTTACCATTCCTTTCTTCTGGTCCTAAGGAAGCTTCACACCATATAAAAATTCTCAGTGCCATGTAGTTCTGGAGAAATGGACATTTTAAAAAAAAAATTTTTTTTAGCTTCTGCAGTTACCGTGGGGGACAGGAAAACAATTTTCGGCATAAATTAGGTACTTGTGACCCAATAAGCTCTCATATCAAATTTGGTTCAAATCGACCTCTTGGTTTGGAAAATAAAAATTTTGGTATAATTTGGGCTCCCACAGTGAGCGCAAATATGAACCCAGGGACTTGGCTTTAACAAACTTCACTCTCAGCCCCCTAAAATTGCTGTACATCAAATATCAAAAGATTTTGACTGGTGGATCTGAAAAAAAATTTTTTTTTGAAGACTATTCCTCATATTGAACTAAGTTATAATTTGGGCTCCCACAGGGAGACCAAATATGAGCCAAAGGACTTGACTTGAACAAACTTGAATCTCACCTCCCTAAGCATGCTGCATACCAAATATCAAAAGATTCTGACTTGTGGATCTGAAGAAGAAGATTTTTAAAGAATATCCCTCATATTGCACTAATTTGAACATTTGGGTTCCCACAGGGCACCCAAATATGGACCGAGGAATTTGATTTCAACAAATATGTGAATCAATGTTCCAAAGATGTTATGTGTAAAATATGAAAGCTTTTGGAGCAGTGGTTTTGAAGAAAACGATTCTTTAATTTTTTCCCATTGCCCACTGTGTTAAAAAATGCTGACTCAGCACTTTTTCAGAGTCCCGAAAAAGTACCCTATGATAAAACCGATAGCAATTTTTTTTTACCAATCCTTTCTGTTGGTCCCAAGGAAGCGTCACACCAAATAAAAATTCTCACTGCTGTGCAGTTTTTGAGATATGGACGTTTTAATTTTTTTCTATTTTTAGCTCCTGTGGTTCCCACGGGGCTATGGTAAAAAAACATTCTACATAAATTAGGTACTTACGACCCAATAAGCCCTCACATAAAATTTGGTTCAAATCGGCCTCTCGGTTTGGAAAATAGAAATTTGGGGTGGGGCCAAAATTTTTGCCCCTCCCATAACATCGCCAAGTATAGATCCTCGAACTTCTCTTGAACAAACTTGAGTCTACACCTCAAAAGGAAGCTGCATACCAAATATAAAGTCTCTGCTATTGCTGGTTCTTGAGAAGAAGATTTTTTAAGAATTGGAGCATTTTTGCCCCACCCCTCTGCTCAATATGAGCCGAAACCTAATTTGCTAAAAAATCAAAATGCCCCTATATAATCCCTATTCACCTAAAATTGCATTAACATGTGGCCAGTGGTTTGGGAGAAAAAGACCCAAACACCACCTTCATGACGGACAAAAAGTGATCAGAAAAGCTCACCCTGACTTTCAGTCAGGTGAGCTAATAATATCAATAGATGAGAGTTGATCAAATAAATTGAGCATTTTAGGCATCTTGCCAGGGAAACCCCTGCTCGAGACGCACATGCATTTCTAATTTGCACACTGGAAGGTATGGATTGATTCATACTGAATGAGAGTGGTAGGATAGATTTGCATGAATCAGGTATAGTACAAATATATACAGTTGATATGAGGTACAAAACAGAGAAGTTTATATACATGATGGTGGGATGAAACCCAGTAGTGAGTGTGGGTGGTGATGTTTGTGGCGGCTGTGGCTGGTGTTAAGTCATTACGTGTTGTATTAACACAGAGATTTGGAGTTTGGTTCTCATCGTTCGTAGGGCGTACTTACGTTCATGTTGGAAATGAGTGACACGTCAGAGAGGGAAGAACATGGTAAAGCTTCGAAGATGTCATTAGTTGATATTGGCATTTACTGTTCCGGCAGCAGCTGAGGCGAACATGAAGGTCTGTTTGACCCTTTACCCAACGTAACGGCCAAAACCAGCCAGCACTATATAAGAAAATTGTCATTCATTTTTAGCTCAACATTGACGAAGTCAAATTTGAGTTATTGTCATGGCCTGTCGTCCGTCTGTCGGTACGTCAACAATTGGCTATGGCTCGGGCTAGAGGTCGTATTTATGAGCCGATCTTTACGAAACTTCTTGGGTACCTTTGTTATGACCCTGGGACAGGTAAGAGTGTTTTTGGGTGCGGTCCAAAATTCAAGATGGCTGCCAGCCGCCCATTTTGTACCGACAATGCAGAAATCTGTTTTTTTTGTACAGATCTTCCATATGAAAGCTCTGATTTGAATAATTGTTTGTAAGAATGTTTAGTACCATGAGGTACATCACATATAATATGGGTTTTTTCTCGTGCGTAAATTATGCAAATTAGACTAACTTTGATTTATTTAGTGTTACTTTCAGCAATTTAAGTGCAAATGCCAATACGGCTCGGGTTAGAGGCCATATATATGAACCGATCTTTACGAAACTTCTTGGGTACCTTTATTATCACCATGGGATGAGAACGAGTGTTTTGGGGGCTGGTCCGAAATTCAAGATGGCTGCTGGTAGCCATTTTGTACAAAATTACGTGCAATCAGAGTTTTGTGCAGAACTTCCATATGAAAGCTCTGATTTGAATAATTTTTTGTACGAGTGTTTAGTACCATGGGATACATTACATATAATACGGGTTTTTTTCTTGTGCATAAATTATGCAAATTAGCCAACTTTGATGATTTATTTAGTGTTACTTTCAGCACTGTGAGTGCAAAATCCAATACGGCTCGGGCTAGAGGCCATATTTATGAACCGATCGTCACAAAACTTCTTGGGTACCTTTGTTATCACCGTGGGACGAGAACGAGTGTTTTGGGGTCCGGTCTGAAATTCAAGATGGTTGCTGGCAGCCATTTTGTACAAAATTCAATGCAATCAAAATCCGAAAATTAGTTTTTGTTTTTTATGCGTTTTGGTCAATTTTAAGACAAAAAAAAAATTATTTTTTTTTACACTAAAAATTTGGGGGTCCGGGTGGGACTTGGAAAATTTTGGATCAAAATCCAAAAATGAAATTTTGGTCACAGCAAATACTAATTCCTGTCATATTCACTATTGTTGACTTGGTCACAGCAAGTACTAATTCCTGTCATATTCAAGTTGAGCTACAGTGTCATTGACACTTTCATTTAGTGTTTATTCGCCACCTCAAGGCACAGCCCATGACACCCCAACGGAATGAGCGTGTCGCACGCGTTCCAATGAGGGGTCACACACTGTGCCCCGAGGCAAAAAATGTAAACTTTTATAATACGAGAATGTTTTATACGAGTGCCGTCCGCCACAGCACTAGACAAAGGGTCATCTAAGAACTATTCTCCTGCGTTGAGGATGCTACTGGCCCACCCATATATACCGTACAGCGTTGTGGCAGGGCAGCAGCATTCTCGACACAGGAAAGATATGGATGAGTCCAGATCGCGTTATTGTTTTAGTGTCGGTGCTAAAGTATCTTTTTGTTTTATTTTTGACGGGTATTGTTAAGCTGTGTGCGAGGATTGGTTTGAGGCATTGTTACGTATTGTTTGGTGCATTATGGGTCTGTGGGATGGTGGGATATACACCACAAGTGATGTTGCGCTGGATTCATCAGAAATATTAGTACAACCTAAGCCTGGCCTGTGTGATTCAGTAGAGCCAGACAAACCTTCGGGCCACGAAAGAGACGAAAGTTGGCTGGAAGGACAATCTATTGTGTTCAATGTCTGGTGGTACCTAGCGAGTGGACTCGCCCCGTTTGGTTGATTCAGTCCAGAAGTAGATAAATAAGCCGGCCCGAACCGAGGGCAACGTTTTGTTTTTTGGGTTTTTTTTTTTGTTAGGTTTTTTTTTTTTGTAGGGGGGGTGCGGGGGGGGGGGGGGGTGTCTAAAAACTTTGGGTGGTATGTTTGACTGTTAGTCAGTGGCGGGCCAACATCAATACATACATTTATTCATGTCAGAGGAAGTCTGAGGTGAACTGACCTTACCTCATATATAATTTTGCCAAATATTGTAGGGGGATGGGGCCCCCTCCCCTTGCTGTACGGGCTTGAAAAGACAATATATGTTGGGTTCATAAATGATAGGAGAAAAAAATAATAATAATAAATAGGGGTTCGCTGACAGGACTGAATCAAATCTAAGGGCGTCCCAGTCGCTCAGGAGCTGATGAATTTTGCACTGCATATTTTGAAATAACTAATTTGACCAACAGAAAATACATGTACTAGTGGGTACAAGAAGGGTAGTGGCTACGTTTTAGTAACTGTTTGTCAGTGTCAGCAGTAAGCACATCCAGTGTCAGTTATGTGGTTTAGAGGCTGTTTGCTGGAACTTGGTGTGGGTAGGTAAGTGGGTGGGTGGTGGTCTGGATAATGAAATTTCTTAGCAGCATCCTATGGCCCTGGTTTGTGAGCAAAACACCAATGGTTGACTGACCATGTTGTTTGTAGGACAGCATGTCATCTGAGTCCGGGTAGAAGGTAAGTGGGTAGTGGTCAGGATAACGGCGTACATGTTTGGTTATATACTAATGCCCAAGTGTGCACCCAACTGGCCGAATCCAGAGTTGAATTCTGACATATGTGTGCAATCCCAGAAATCTCTCTCATGTTTTGCTTTGAACGTATGTTTAAGGTAGAGTTGGTTAAGGTGGTAAGGGTGGGGTTGTTGGAGTAGTATGGTAAAAAACCTATAAGGTTGGTGAAGTCTATGTGCACCAATATGCCCGATTGTTAGGTTGTGCCTAATATATTTCCCATTCTGGTGGGGTGGGGTGGGGTGGGTGGGGGGGCACATATTCAGCCACAGACAGAGTAACAAATATAATCTCCACTTTAGTTCACGGACATGGTAAATTAGGCTTACAGTTTCGGGTGGCTTTGATCAATACTCCAACTTACCGACCAGAACAGGGCAATGTCATTCACATGAAACGCCATTCAATTTCTGTTACGGTTTCATTCATTGCCTCAGAAACATAGCCCAGAATCACCCACCGGGACGAACTCGTTGGGCTCGCTCCAGTGAGAGGCCACAAGCCAAGTTTACGAGACAAAACTTAGAATTTCGGTTTATGGAGAGCAAGAAATATTATTATTATTATTATTATTTTGCAGCTAACGTATGCAATCCGAGTTGGACAGAGGCTAATTGAGCTTAGTTTCAATATCAGCTATTTGGGATGGGGTTAATATTCATTCAGCCCATTCACGTTTCATTTCAGCAAAGGTGACCCAATTGAATGTTCTGGTGTCAGGAACATTTTTTCTTTCCTAAGAGTCTAGCTCTGCGAGCTATTGCAGTTCGTGTTTTGGTGAGGTCCCCATTCAAATAAATTCACTTCCCACTTGCACGAGTATATATTATGGTCGCGTTCGTTGCCCCCAAAACACCGCCCAAGGCCACCCTCCGAAACAAACTTATTTAGCTCGCTCCGGCGAGGGGCCACCAGCCGTGTCCTCGAGGCAAAAAATGAAAGTGTGAGATATTCGAATAGAGGTGTTTTTTTCCTATAGGTGTTCCGGCGCTCCGTGCGGTACAAAATCTAAGTGAGCTTATTTTCTAGGTCAGCCATTTGGGATGGGATTAATATTCTTTGGACCCGTTCACTTTTCATTTTAACAAAGATGACCCCATCGAATGACCAGGTATCAATATTTTTCTTTTCCTTTTTTAAGAGTCTAGCTCTACGAGCTATAGCAGCTCATGTTTGGGTAAGGTCTTCATTGAGATAGATTCTTTGTGGAGCGGCGCTCCTTCCCCCACGAATTGTTAGGCTGACATTTTTCAGCTGTGTTCGAGCACGGTACAGCTTATTTCTAATCCTATAACTTGTCAGGCGAAATATAATTGGCCTGTTGGGCGCATTACTCCTCGTGCCAATGCAGTAGCTTCTGGAGATTTTGTCCAACGATAGGTCCACACCAATCTTACATAAAGTTTCAATGATTATATCATCGGTGTTTTCATTGAGCTGTTCAGGAATGCCTGATAGTCTGAGACTAGTACGTCTCCCGTACTGTTTCAGATCGTCAATTCGATCTTCCAGGAGGGTGATTTTTTGGTCACGATCGTCAAGTTGAGTTTTCAACTCTTCTATAGTCTTTTCGGCCTTTGATAAGCATTCGTCATTGGCTCTATTTATCATTACAAGAAGATCCTGTATTGAGTCATCTTTCAACAGATCGGTGAAATCCTCTTTCAGAAATGAAATGAAAGGGCGCCCAGCCGTCTGACTGACTGCCTGAGGCGAGAGGTCGTGTTCGTAATCATAATCAGAAAGTGTGTCCTCATTATCGTCTTTTTCCCTCCAACAAAACTTCCATCACTTCTTGGGAACCTTTTTTCATTAGCTCAACTTTGACGAAGTCAAATTTGAGCTATTGTCATGGTCCGTCCGTCCACAATTGGCTATGGTTCGGGCTAGAGGAACCGATCTTTACGAAACTTCTTGGGTACCTTTGTTATGACCCTGGGACAGGTAAGAGTGTTTTTGGGTGTGGTCCGAAATTCAAGATGGCTGCCAGCGGCCATTTTGTACCGATGATGCAAAAATCAGTTTTTTGTACAGAACTTCTGTATGAAAGTTCTGATTTGAATAAAGTTTTGTATAATGTTTAGTACTATGGGATACATCACATATAATATGGGTTTTTTTCTCGTGTGTAAATTATGCAAATTAGACTAACTTTGATTTATTTAGTGTTACTTTCAGCGCTGTAAGTGCAAAGCTGCTATGGCTCGGGCTAGAGGCCGTATTTATGAACCGATCTTTACGAAACTTCTTGGGTACCTTTGTTATGACCGTGGGACAAGAACGAGTGTTTTTGGGTGCAGTCCGAAATTCACGATGGCTGCCAGCCGCCATTTTGTACCGATGATGCAGAAATCTGTTTTTTGTACAGAACTTCCATATGAAAGCTCTGATTTGAATAATTTTTTGTATGAATGTTTAGTACCATGAGATACATTACATATCATACAGGTTTTTTTCTCGTGCTTAAATTATGCAAATTAGACTAACTTTGATTTATTTAGTGTTACTTTCAGCACTGTAAGTGCAAATCCCTATACGGCTCGGGCTAGAGGCCGTATTTATGAACCGATCTTTACGAAACTTCATGGGTGCCTTTGTTATCACCGTGAGATGAGAACGAGTGTTTTTGGGTCTGATCGGAAATTCAAGATGGCCACTGGCAGCCATTTTGTACAAAATTAGGGGCAATCAGATTTTTGTGCAGAACTTCCATATGAAAGCTCTGATTTGAATAATTTTTTGCATGATTGTGTAGTACCATGGGATACATTACATATAATACAGGGTTTTTTTCTCGTGCGTAAATTATGCAAATTAGGCTAACTTTGATTTATTTAGTGTTACTTTCAGCACTGTGAGTGCAAATCCCAATACAGCTTGGGCTAGAGGCCGTATTTATGAACCAATCTTCATGAAACTTCTAGGGTACCTTTGTTATCACTGTAGGACGAGAAGGAGTGTTTTGGGGTCCAGTCTGAAATTCAAGATGGCCGCTAGCAGCCATTTTGTTCAAAATTAGGTGCAATCAGATTTTTGCGTAGAACTTCGAAATGAAAGATCTGATTTGAATAAATTTTTGTATGAATGTTTAGTACTATGGGATACATTACGTATAATACAGGTTTTTTCTCGTGCATGAATTATACAAATTAGGGGTCCGGGTGGGACTTAGAAAATTTTGGACCGAAAGTCCGGAAATTAGTTTTTTGGTTTTTTATGCGTTTTGGTCAATTTTAAGACAAAAAAAAATTTTTTTTTTACACTGAAAATTTGGTGTACGGGTGGGACTTAGAAAATTTTGGACCAAAATCCGGAAATTAGTTTTTTGATGCATTTTGGTCAATTTTAATAAGAAGAAGAAAAAATTTTAGTCTGAAAATATTTTGTTTGGGACTGAAAATTTCCACACAAAAATAATAATCTTCAGTGATTGGTCTTAATCTGTAGTCCATTACAGTCACCTTGTAATTCTTTTATTATTGTTGACTGGGCCACAACAAATACTAATTCCTGTCATTTTCATTATTCACTTGTCTTGGTCACAGCAAGTACTAATGCCTGTCATATCCAAGTTGAGCTACAGAGTCATTAACACTTTCATTTGTAAATTAGTAGAGATTTCTTTTCCAAATTTATCACAGAGCTTTTTGGTGATAATATCATAAAGGGGAAGTATTTGTTAAAGAGTAATTGCCCTTCTTGAACAAAGAATTAATCATCGCATTAAATGGCTGCCAAAATTTAATCTGCTTATCCTGAAAATAGGCCCTGCAAAAATGTTTCTGCATAACTTGTTTTATTTCGCATAATTTGGTCTTTATAATAAGCTATTCACCAACTACTGTTGTGTGTACTCATCTAGTGATACTTTAGTGTTTCAAAGATTCACTGGCCTTGTCCATGGTAGCATTGGGTCTGTAGCCTTGGAGGACCAGGGATGAAGCTAATGAATCTTACTAAGACTATTGATACCTCAGATGCCTTTGACTTGATATTATTACATTTAATTGCATAGGTTAACTAAGGAATTCTTTAAAAATTGTTGCAGTAGTGAAAAATAGGTCTCGCAATACTGAAGTTGTGCAAACACGGCGTGACAAGAGAGATTGCACCCAGTTTTGGCAGAACTGACATTATCATGTCTTATCATCCCATAAAGAAAAACCCCTTCAGGAGTTTTTTTTAAAAATTGAATGTATATCTCTTAGGTGTAAATAATATCATCACATGGCTGTGAACCATTAATATTCAAGTGTTTGCCCTATAGTATGTAGAGAGTGAATCATCCCTAAATCAACGAAGTGGATATTTTACCCAAAATTGAACTGCTAATTTGTTGTGAACCATAACAAGCACAAGCAGAGTGTCGGTGAATGGACTTCTGGTTGATCATGAGGGCTCGTTGGCTGAAGCATTGTTTGTGCCTTTTTGGCATGTGGTTAAAGCACTTTCACGATAACTGCCCTCTACAGTTGATTTAGTGAAAATACTCTCTCCACATACTGTTTTTGGATTTAGTGGCGGGCATTGGCCATCCCAAAGCATTGCAAATGTTTTATTTAGTTTTGTTATGTTATACAGTCATTGGTTTTTTTTCTGCTGGAATTTCAGAACGAAGTTCAAGTTTTGTTTTTATTTTCTGTTATACATTATGTTTTTGTGTTGGAATTCTCGGAATAAAATTAAAAGTTAATCTTTAAAAGACTGCTTTGTTTGTTTCATATGTCCCTGTACCACTTAAGGCGTGTGTGAAAAAAACAAGTTATTATTCTCCCGCAGGTACAGCAAAACCCTCTGTCCTTCCATCAGGGTGGAATAATTTTAACAATACTGTAATGATAACAATGATTGTTGGTGTATGGCATTGTATCAATAGTATCTCGATCACAACTCTGTTATGTTAAAAATGGAAGGGGGGGGGGGGGGCACCATTTGTAACTGGCATTTATCAGTTTAGCATATAGATTTTTTTATGTTAGTATATGGATTTTTTTTTTTTTTACTATGGTAAACAAGTTCTGCTTTACTGGTAAAATAGGACTCAGTCGCCAATGCTTGGGTGGAAGTTCTATAAAATGGCCAGCATGGCGTATAAACAATTTATTACACTTCACTTTATCTCCATGTTCTGTCATGGTTAGCCATTGTGCATTAATATCGGACGTTCACCCCGGGAAGTGAAACAGTGTGTATTGCAGATCTGTTTCACTGGTAAAATAGGACCCAGTCACCAATGGTTGGGGTGGTAATCAATTCTCTTCATCCTCTCATAAGATATAAGGTAGTTCACTCACTTTCTCAAAAGAAACCAACCAATCAACCTTCATTCACCCATGGGCTGCCCACAAAGTGGAAGTCAGCCTCTCTACTCTGGTAGATATGTGTTCCTACACTGGCAAAATAGGACCTGGTAACCAACGCCACTGGTGTGCAATTCCTACGTAAGTGGGAAAATAGCCATGAACGATTGGAAAAAAACGGACTTTACTCTTTATGTTGTGTCATGAAAAAGCCAAGATGCTGTCAATGACATAATACAACAATAATAATAATAACCGACCTTTATCGCAGTTTTTGATCTGAACAATTGATGCCAACACTGGACTTGCTTACATGGGTACTTATTTATTGATAGTTATGTCATTTTTGGTAGTCAGGCTCTATCATGACACACTAAAACTATATAGTCAAGTATTACCCATTGTTTATGCCTGTTGCCCCCTTACGGGGGGGGGGGGGGGGGGGGGGGGGGGGGGGGGGCTTGCAATCCAGAGGCATTGGTTGTCGGGTCCCATATTACCTGTGGCGCAAGTTGAGAAGAAAAAAAATCAACCTCGGTACGCATGCAGTCCTTTGCTTCTTTGGCTTCCCACGGGGAATTTACAGAGGTAACAGGAAATCTAAATGTACTTCAGAAGTCTATGATACTCTAGTAAATGAGTGTGTGAATAAAATCCATTACCCTAAAACGATTTTGAGGGGGATTTTTAGATTTGTGCGAAATTACACAGATAGTTTTGGGCACTTCAGTGTTTTGTTACAAGCAATACCGTGAAATGTTTTTTGAGTGGACTTCTTAGTTGTCAGCGTGCAGTGCTGTCAATAACTCGGTACTTAAAAAGTACAGAGGTAACAGGAAAAATAAATTTACTTTGGTAATTTGGGGTACCTCACCAAGTGAGTGTGTTATTAAATATCTAACCCCAAAACGATTTTTGAGAGGAATTATTAGTTGGTGGTGTGCAGTGCCGTCAACAACTTTGGACTTGTTTACAGAGGTAACCCAAAATCTAAATTACCTCGCAGCAAATTGGTAAATGGTGGTATTATTCGGTGTACCTTAATTCCGCAAGTCACCAGAGGCTACTACTGCAAGTCACAGAAGGTCCCAGAATATCTTTTTTATTATTGATTGTATGAAGTTTTGAAGTGTGTGTGGGGGGGTAGTCTCTGTAGCGTACCAGGTACTGGTATTTGAGTACTTAGTATTTGAAACAATGCCACAGTAAATAGGTCAATCACACGTGATTCTTCAGTCTTTGGGGATTCTGGTACCCCTGGTAACTTGCGGTCAACTCCGGTGATGTCGGGTGTTACAGCATACTGCCATACAATAGTATAAGATTGGATGTTGGAGGAGTTAGGACAGGGAGGTGGGGATAACAACCAGAGGGGTCTAATCAGGACAAGGCCTTCAATGAAACAGTTTTGAAAACTTTAGTGCTCCAAGATTGAATTTGTGGCAATTGTAGCCATCTATTGTAGATCATGCTTGGGCTGTTAAGGCCTGTGAAACTTGCATTGGCTTTTTTTTAGGGGGGGGGGGGGGGGGAGGGACCTGCTAAATCTTGGAGACGGGGCAGGTTTAGTATAGTATACATAAATCTAATCTTGATGGAACTTTTACTCTCTCCCGCAGTCAATTTGGCCATATGTCAGAATGTCATTTAAGGTACCAATAAATGTTGAATAAAGTGTGTCGGGTGGCGCTGGGCATGTGCCCTCAGAACCCCTATGCCCCCCCCCTCCTCCCAAACACACTCCCAGGTCTGCCGCCCCTCATAAATACACTTTAAGAATTCCTAATCTATATAGATCTTCCTTAAAATCCTCATAGCAACCACTGACATATGGTAGTTCGGCGTATGCATATGGGCCGGTTCAACCCCCCCCCCCCCCCTTCCAAACTTGGGAAAAAAAATCAAATTTTTTCGGCCAATATTTTATTTTTTTGAGCCATAGGCGTGCAAACGTGGAGTGGGGGGGGGGGGGGGTGCTTGTTGGCTACAGCCTCCCCTCTCACACATAAATTGAGTCGGAATTGTTCTTTTTGTTTTGTTTTTCGGACTCCCCTCACACACACACAAATTGAGTTGGAATTGTGTTGTTTTTTTTTGGGGGGGGAGGCAGTTTGCATAATTTTTTCAGGCACGTTTAACCTGCATACTTGTGCACTCTTATCTTAAATAGGGGGGGGGGGGGGGGTGCCCCGTAGCGTCGCGGTAACCGGTTCTCGTCAGATAACCGTTGTTAAGCTACGTCGAGCACGGTTAGCAGCTGGATGGGTGTCCATTTCAGCGGTTGCCAACATGGGGCACGATGGCGCTGTGTACTAAGGCGTACTGCACGTCGATGGGGCGCATGTCATCAACCAATCTGATCCTGCCTGTGTTGCGGTGCAGAGTTACGATGTTGGAGAGCTGACGGCTGCATGCTCGTCATTGCTCGATGGTTCTCTCCGGGTACTCCGGCGTCCTCCACTCGTAAAACTTTCACCGACACGATATGACTGGCTTTTAATGTGTCTCTAAACCCTAATAAATAAATAAATAAATAAATAAATAAATAAATAAATAAATAAATAAATAAGGGATTCCGTTGCATTAGTCTCAACTTGGACACAGAGTTCGTAATGTATTTTTTTTTGGTGTGGTACATCCCACATGGCGTACCGTACCAAAAATAATACTGCAGGATTTAGGTTCGGTTTGAAGTACCAACTCATCATATTGGTACCGTGTCTGATGGCCATAGACACACAAGCGCAACACGGGCTAATTCCAGTCACAAACTGGCCATCGGCCCCCAACTGTGTAAGGGAGACACTTCTTCCTATGCACCTATACTAGCCCAAGAACATTAAGTTTCACTAGGGAAAAAAATCGGAGAAAGCTGATTTTTTCAGGGAATGTCGAGTACATGTCACTGAACGATTAGACAAAAGTCCCCTAAAATCCCAGTTGAGCTTTTTTTTCTACAGCCTTTTTTCGAAAACGCGTTTGAAAAATTTTTTAAAAATCGCACGAACTTTGTAACCTTGAATTGATCCAACTGTATTTTTTGTTTATGCGTATTTCGAGCTACATAATGTCTAATATACATTTACCTAAAGGAAAATGTGCATTCTGTGACAATTTCTGCGAAAAATTATTGAAAATTCACAAAAAAAAGTATCGGATTTACGCAAAAAATGACGATTTTCCTAACGGATTTGCCCAAAGGGTCGTAGTACAGAACGGGATGTTAGTTGGACAGACGATAAAAAATCCACCACCATTTGAAGACTTTTATCATTGCTTACAAAATAGACATTATGGAAGACCCCCTCTGCTTCTGGCCGAGTTCCCCTTTTGGCATAAAATTCGTCAGCATGAGAACTCAACTATTTTCGGGCTTGGGACCGAACAGACACGTCTGTGTCTGGCAGCATTAGATCAATAAATAATATTTACAGAATGTACAAAAATCAATAAATAATATTTACAGAATGTACAAATCAATCAACATGGATTAAGTTACATTGACTATTATCAACGCTATATACAGAAATGATATGACCTATATACATATTATTCATCGAACTCAGAAATTTCCGACAGGACAGTGTTTCTGTGGTTGTTACAAGAATCCGAACTGCAATTACACAAACCTGAGCAAGAGAGTCCTGCCTTCTTACACCCACACCTTTTTGTACAAGCACTCTTGCAACCACAACTGATCAGATTCAGTAGGTTATCGGGGGCACATGGCTTTGTGGCTGCAGTCTGTACAAGAAGTCCATTGTCTATCGACCACCCCCAATCCGTCGGAGGAAGCGAAGTGCCCAGCCATTGTTGGACCTGGAGATAACATCTGTAGACATGTTGTTGTGCAGCATCGCTGCTTGGTGGGAGTGAGGCTAGGTCGATGGGTTTATTCAGTTTAGATTTTGCTACATAACGCTTGTAAGTGACATATCTATATTGGTCGAGAGAGGAAACAGTTTTACTCCCGTATAAGATCAGGAGAAGTTGTTCCCCGGCAGCGGCTACTGCACTTGGTGTACTGTCATCCGCCAAAATTGTGTTGACATACTGTTGTGAGTCGCTAGTAACATCGGAGACAATTGTACTGAATACTTTCTTCTTACCAACTCGAAAGAGTGCAGAAGTAGTGTCACAACCACTTATAGAATGTGCTACAAGGAGGTTGCTTCTATGGTCACCCATTTTGGTTGCTATTTCACTAACTGAAACTAGTAAGTTTGGGGTAATAGAATACATCATGTGAATATTACATCCCGGTTGAACTTGAGAGGTAAGAATGACTAACAAGTCTGTGTCTGTTCCCACAACGACAACATTGTTGTCATCTTGAGCGATGTCAAGTGCAGTTTCGGCTATCAGTACATCAGCATCAGCCTCGGCCTGCTTGGACTGAATATTGATAGCAGATAGCTCCTGCATTAGAAGATCGATCAGTTGGGTTTTGTTCTTGGCATTTGCAAGGAAATCGGATTGGGGTGTGGTGGCTGGTAACTCGGGTGAGATATTGATATCAATGGAATACCTGTCTTTAGATCTACGGGCTTGTTCCATGCCCTTTGTCGACATTGTACAAGCATAACCATCAAAAACAACCACGACGTTCGCCCCAAAATGTCTCACTAGATAATTGGAATATGATGTACATATGTCCTTATATGACGACTGTTTAGGCCATACAACTGCCCTCAATAAAAATCCACCATCTACAACAAACAGAGAATGTTCTGGGATTTTAGTTTGCTCGGAACCGTATGTTTTGAGGATCTTACCGAGCGTGCTTTTCTGTGTCTTCCTCATTCCAGCAGAATCAAACAATGCTGGTGGTTTCGGGGCGAGTTCATATTTGAGATACTCTTCCATCTCTGCTTGTGACTGAATAACACATGTGATGCGGTTGAACAGAATTGTGGGGTCAATCACTACCTTACTTCCACGGACTTTGATGCTATTTGCCATCGATGCGAAAGACTTCACAGTGTCAACACGTCGTAGTTTGATGCTGTTGAACGTTTTGCTTACAACATTCGATACGCAACATTCACCAATTTTGCGAAGTTTGTCACAGTTCACAGTTTCGTCGGCCACAAGCCTGGTCGCTATAGAGACTAATTGTAGTGGATCTCTATTCTGAAAGGGGGAATGCACTCTGAGCCAGTTCAATAATTTGGTGATATCATTGGCATCAGTCAATTGTGAACTTTGACGGAGATCCCGATGTTGTTCGCCATGACCAGTGTGAACATGAACAAAATTTTCGGGAGCATTACATATCGGAAGGCAAAGAGGTAGTCCATGTACCCATTTCGCAACAGTGCTATCGGTTATTCCCCTGCCATGTGTGAGACCACCAGGGAGCTTGAACATTCTCATTAAACACTGCTCTATGGTCTGATCAGAATATATCCCGTCCCAGAATTTATCTGAGCGCCTTATTGTAAAGTAACCTTTCTCAGTGAACAACTTCAAATCATCCTGTTGCATTATTTCTGTTAGCTCATTCATCTGCTGCAAATAAAGATGAGAACTTTTTGCGTATGCAAAATGACCACCTGCGTGAAATGCTGGAATCATATTGCGAACACAATATGTGTGGAGTTCCCAGTCGCCTGTGCGCTCTGCTCTCAAGAACAACTGGAGAAGACCTATTTGCTCGTAGTATTGTACCCAAAGCTTTCCTGTGCGTCCTACGGACACATTCTGGAGCAGTTTGTGTAATTTTGACAGTAGATGGTTGACACTTTCTTGATTGACAGCGTCAGCTGTTGTACAGTCACCTCTGGCAAGTCCACAGAATATTTCATTGACTTCTGTGTAGTCTATGTTATCTAGTGTTCGGCTTTCTTCAAACACAAGTTTTGTAATGGCAATTTGTGTTAGCAAATGGGCACGAACTGCTCTTGAATATGCATGACCACTGATCAAATGATGGATTGACCCACCAGCATAAACTGTCCCCCAAAGTTCATCCAAGCCGCTACCAGCCATGATCGAACCAATTGCCCCTAAATATGACATAATCATATGGAAGCCGCCGAGTCTAACGAAAACTTTTGTCAACTTATCTAACGAAGACACAATCTCCACTGCTTTGATATAAAGTGGTTGGTCAAACGTCACTGGACAAACGTTCAGTCCCTGTTTCTCACATTCAGTTTGTGCAAACATGAGAGCAGTGTAAATTGTGCTCGGGTTGAATGGATCAAAATTAATAAAGGGAAGTATCTCGACATCACTTGTTTCATAATCATCTGATGATGTGACAATGTGCATATATCCAGCCCAAGATGGGCAAGGTACTCTCAGTACATGCGTCAAAGACCAAAGACTGTTGACTGTTTTTGCGAGTTTCAAATTTTTCGGATCAGAGTCACCCAAAGTTGATAAATCCTTCATCACAATTTCGTCAAGACCCGATTTGCTTGGTTTACTGTAACCTTTCAAAGGGATGTACCCGAATTCACCAGAGCCAATATTCGAATGATCACCAGTTAGTCGTTTTATCGGAGACTCTTCTGTGTGATCTTTGCTTGGAGTTATACTGGCGATGCCTCCCATACTATGGAAAGTATTCTTGCCATCTAGCGTGCGCACTTTACAATCGGCGTTATCGAAAACGAATTGTGTGAAGTTCGCAAGTCTAGGCGACGGACCTTTGCTTATCATGACAGAATGAACGTATTGTTGAACTTCCCGGTAGCTAGAAGAGAACATTAGTCCATCAAGGGCGTGCACACATTACATGCCAATGCATCTTGAGTGTAGGCGAACACCACATTATGTGATTTAATCGAACATGGAAATTGAATGGAAATTGAAACAATGATGCTATAATACGGTATTTGAATGAGAAAAGTCGATGCCGTTTGAATTTGAGTTTAGGGGGTATGGTTAATATTTCACACGTTTCACCAGTTCATTATGGAATAAATGACTATTGTTATATATCATTATAAAGCCACTGCTTTTCTGCAATTTTTGATATATAATTTAACTCCCAAAGTAGTCGTAGATTTGATTTAATGGATGTTGTGTACCGTTGTGTGTATGAAAACAATAAAAATTTTTTCGTAATTTTGTACATTTTCATGAATATTTCACCATTGAGTGTGAGGATTGGTACAAAGTTGGCATTTTCTGTTGGGGATATGTATTCTCAATATAATTCAGCTTGATATTTATGATTCTCACCCTACTAAGGCGAATAAGAATGAGAAATATGGAGCTGGGTCGAATTTTTTTTTAAATTTTTTTTTTCATCAAAAAAACGCTATAACTAAAAAAAGCTCACCTCGGATTTGCGGGGACTTTTCACACTTTATCCGCAATGTGTGTCCCGGAAACATATAAAAAAAATCAGCTTTCTCCAATTTTTTTCCTTACTTTCTCATTTTATGTCTAATGTGCCTGGACTATACACTCTCTCAAGGACCACTTGTCCCAATAATGCCTGCAGCTTTTCTTTTCGGGCACTGCAGCTTCGCTTTTCGGGCTCAAATCTTCCAGTCCCTCCTGAAAATTTGGCCCATACGCCTATGTTTCGGGCATATTTAAGTTGAAAAAATTATGAGAACTTCCCGCGAAATTTCAGTTTCACGATGCAACTTTAGACCTTTACCATATGTTTTCGACCAGGTTCACGCCAAAAGTAACCGATTACCTCATCAGTTATAAGGCTGGAAAGACAACTATCGAGTGGGCCCCCTAAAATCGGTCATACCTTTTCCATGGAAGCCCCTCGGAGCCCATCAGTATGGATGGTGGGGGCGGTTGGCAGGGGTGGGGGGGGGGGGGGGGGGGGTCTACACGTTCTCTTCAATACCCGCCTCTATAAAGCTCCTGGAATTATTTTTGTCAGTCTTCCAGTCCCCCACCCCATGCTCCAACTCCTCTACACACAGGCCAAAAGAGTTGGCCCCTATGCCTATGTTTAGATCTCGAAACAATGTAGTGCAGTATTGAAATACACTGAAATGCCCCCTGTACAATGGGCCATGAAGGCCTATGCCTACACCTTGCTGGTTGGAACAGTTCCATGTAGGAAAGTATTATTTGATTAATTTTAGTTTCGTCGGGAAGGCTATTTGTCTAGGTACAGACATTTTAGGCGAGTAGGAGAGTTACCGGTTTTATTTTTATTATTATGCCCGCCAAACGAAATTTGCGGGGCATATAGAAATGGGTTCTGTCTGTCTGTTTGTCCGTCCGTCAGGCCGCATATCCGCACATGTACTTGTGTGAACAAGCTGTGCGTACAGGCGTTACTTGTGCGGTTGGTGGATGTAACCGTTGGTCAAATCCCTACGTGTGAGGTTTTTGGTTTTTTTTTTTTACTTGTGATGTGCGAAAATGCCGAAAAACCCACTTGTGAGGTTCAACATTTTTCCCATCCCTAACACTAAAATCACCTCACAAGTACATCTGCGGTACAACGTCCATCCGTCCGAAACACCTTTGAGCAAATATATCTTTGTCATCGTTTAGCAGATTTCAATTATATTAGGTATAAATATTAACTAGAATGGGGGAAATGACTTACATGTACAAGTGATATCATCCACTCTTTTTTCAGCAGTTATGCCCCATTTTCGACCTAGAAATCTGCCCGAAATGCCTTTTAGCGAATATATCTCCATCATCGTTTAGCAGAATTTTTATAAAATTCATCCTGACGGGGGATCGCGCTCCAGCTGTGCTCTTGTTTTTTTTATTTTTTCACTTTGGAACCTGTTTTGAATACAAAGGTTCCTTTAACCCGGTACAGATTTTGCATTTCCAGAAATCCTGAAAAAGGCTTTAAAATTGCACTTAATGCCCCCCCCCTGCCCCCCCCCCCCCCCCCCCCCCCCCCCCCTCTCTACTGTCCTGAAATGACAGCAATCTCATATGAGCCCCGCTTCTGGCGAACCTGGTGTCTTTATCATTTATTGTTAATATATCATTCTCAACCACAGCTCTACCACTGTTGACGTGCTTATGCAGGCGTCTCCAAAAAGCATTTCCAGACAGTTTTTGCTTCAGCCTACTTTTGCAATTTTTGATCAAAGCAGTTCGAAAACAAACAGGAATTCCAATGGAATGCTAATTTGCAGTCATTTCGGTAATACCAGACACTTCATTTGTCTCTCCTTCCTTTATTTCATTAAATAGCAAAAGCAAAATATTTAACAAAAAAGTTTTAACTCGGGATATTCAAGAAGTTGAGGTCATTTGTAGCAGGAATCAGCAATTCCTAATTTCGCGCTATTAAAAAATGGCGAATAAATGGATAAAAACAACCACCTTCTTAATACCATTTTTTTTTGTTCCAGTCAAGCACGAATATAACATAAATTAGATTTTTTGTAAGTTCATATGCAATTTCAATGCTTTGAGATGTTCTTGCACGAACTGTGCGCTGGTTCGATACTCACTAAATTGTTCGTAACTGAACAAATCACCATGTTCAAAAACAGATGCAGGGTTAAAGTTTGAAAATAAAACAGATACCCCACATTGTATTTCCCATTCTACAAGACATCAATGATTAAATTATAGACCAAAATTTCATTGCAATTGTCCACCTGAAGAAGTTTGCAATAAATTACTGCAAGCTGGTTCGATACTCAACAAACGTCTGTAGTTTTTCCAGAAGTCTCATTTTAATAGACAAAGATTTGAGACAGTCTGAAAGAAAAGGTTCCAGAGTGCCCGCCTCTACCAATATCAAAAGTGAAACAGGAGGGTGGGGTGATGGGGGTGGGGATTAGGATTGAAGTCGCTTGTCAACAGCCCAACGTAAAAAAACAACCCTATATTTCGCAACTATATGGCAAGCATGTTCACATACCGGTTTAGTATCCTGTGCTGTAGCCATGTTTTAACAAATGTGATTAACTACTGTATTGATGGTACAGGGCTGTAATACGTTTTATGCCATAAAATGGATTGGGTTATCATCACTGGTATATACTAGGTTTTCTTGTTTAAAAATCACGTAAAGTAACACACCCTGTGCGTTCGTTAATTTCTAACTGCCACAGAAAGCGCAGACCTCGTTTTGTTGATGTAGATAAAGATACCTCATTTTGATGAAGGGACAAACAAGGGTGTGTGTGTGTGTGTGTGTGTGTGTGTGTGTGTGTGTGTGTGTGTGTGTGTGTGTGGGTTTGTCTTACCAACTTGACGAGGTAACTAGACAAAAGAGTTTGCGTGTTTCGCCTTACCGAGGTACAAAAGACAAAAGAAACCCTTTACCTCGGTTGTTTTCCCAGAACTGTACCGGCAAAACGAGGTTGAAACCGTTAGTCCACACAAAGGACAGACAATGGGGTACCTCGGTATGTAGGGAAAACAAGACTCTGTGTGTGTGTGTGTGTGTGTGTGTGTGTGTGTGTGTGTGTGTGTGTGTGTGTGGTGTGGTGTGTGTGTGTGTGTGTGTGTGTGTGTGTGTGTGTGGTGTGGTGTGTGTGTGTGTGTGTGTGTGTGTGTGTGTGTGTGTGTTTGTGTGTGTGTGTGTGTGTGTGTGTGTGTGTGTGTCTTACCAACTTGACGAGGTAACTAGACAAAAGAGTTTGCGTGTTTCGCCTTACCGAGGTACAAAAGACAAAAGAAACCCTTTGCCTCGGTTGTTTTCCCAGAACTGTACCGGCAAAACGAGGTTGAAACCGTTACTCCACACAAAGGACAGACAATGGGGTATGTCGCTATGTAGGGAAAACAAGACTGTGTGTGTGTGTGTGTGTGTGTGTGTGTGTGTGTGTGTTTGAGGTTTAAAAAATCGCACTGGCACAGACATTTCCTACTGAAACGTTTTTTTTCTTTTAATATGCCGCCGAAAAATTGTTTTCATTTACTGAACCCTGATGGGTTTCAAACATGACAAAAAATTACACAAAATTGATTTAAACTAAGTGATGAGCTTAGGAACTGGTTAAACTGACTGGCAATAATTGATGTTATTCATTGATGGGCTCTAATTTAGTCCTTACAAGGATGTTACGCAAGCTTTTGTTTTTCTTATAGGCGATGACAGGTCGAAGATTCAAAGGTTCATTTAATTTAGCATTGGTAAAATTGAATTCATCTTTTAACATTTTTGCTATTTCGATATTCATTCTGTTGTACGTTAAAGTGAAAGGAATGATGGACCTCCTTTCGCATTCGCCCTCTGATATGTTCATACCAAATGGCCAGAGGGTTTGAAGCGTATTGATCCAAAAAGCTTCACGTTTTTTTCTAAATTCATCCGTTTCTTCTAATGTGTCTTTAATTGGTGGTTGTTCAATAGGGTGGATTTCGAAATCGTCCAAAGAATGGCCAGGAAGGTTAAAATGTTGTGCTACTGGGGCATCAGCATTATGTTTTATATCCTGTTTGTGTCTAGTAGCACGTTCTCGAAAAGGATTTTGACTTTGACCAACATACTGTTTCCTACATCGCTTACAAGTGATAAGGTAAATAATGTTTGGTGAATCACAATGGAGGGGGTTACGGATCTGATAATGATTTTTCGTTTGTTCGGAGGAAAATTCCTCTTTCTGATCAGGCATAAAAGTATGCAGTCTACAACGAGGCTTTTTGCAATTAAATACCACGCCACTACCATTCTGCAACGGTCTGTTGTGTTCAATCTTCAGTGGTTCGAAATCGGTAGTTTCAGCTGGACTTTCAAGCTTTTTCAGGGTTTGGGATTTCAGGCTACGCAAGAGGCGCAGCGAGTACCCTCTCGATCTGAGGGCGCCAAATAGAGTAGAACAAGCCTCATTGAAATTTACCTTATCACTTGAATTGCGGTGAAAACGAATGAGTTGTGATTTGATGATACCTTTAAATGTATGTTGAGGATGAAATGATTTTGTGTGCAACAATTGATGTGAATCAGTTGGTTTAAAATACACTTTATAATCTAACTGACCGGACGCCTGAAATTGCTTGCCTTTATACACGGTCACATCGAGAAAATCAACAGAATTTTCACTGATAGTAGCTTTCAATTTAATATTTGGATCGTGATTGTTCAAAATTTCTAAAAATTCATCAAAATCTTCTTTTGAATGTTCCCAAATAATAAAAATGTCATCTAAATACCTGAGATATACGAGAGGATGCTTTGCACATTTGCTTAAGGCATTTTCCTCCCATTCCGCTACATAAATGCTTGCAAAATTAGGACTGAATCTTTTGCCCATAGGACAACCCATTATTTGTAGAAAATATTCTCCATTGAATTGAAAGTCATTACCTTTTAAGCTCAGCTCTAAAAGATCCAAAATTTGTTCATCCGGGCGTTTCGCATCCGGATATTTTTCAAATGCATTTTTAACTGATTTAACACCTTTATCAATATCAATGTTCGTATACATACTGTCGATATCCAAAGTAGCCAGAATTGCATTTTTCGATATTTTCAATTTCGAAATTTTTGACAGGAAATCCTGTGTATTTTTTAGATAGCTCGGATGTCTATTTGCTATAGGTTTCAGATGATAATCAATTAATTCCGAGATCGCATAAGATTCCGAATTACAATCTGATACAATTGGCCTCCCGGGTGGAGTTAAGTCATCCGTCCATGAAGAACGGTCCTTGTGGATCTTTGGTAGGATATAAAATTGTCTTGTTTGAGCACTGAGCTTAGCTGTTAAATATTTCAATTGTTTTTTGGTAATGTGACCTTCGTCGAGGAGAAATTTTAAGATCTTGATGCTTTTTTGCATTTGTTTTTATGGATTCAGTCTTAATTTCAAATATTTTATTTACGAAACCTCTATCCATGGGTATAAATGAGCCGTGTCTAAATCATAAACTGATTGAGGGAAAAAACAACAACATTTTTTGCATGGACAATTTCTGTACTGTGAAATCCACTCTCTTCGACAATGATTTAAGCTGAATAAATTTCAGTATTTTGACAATCTCAAATAGGCTTTAATAAATCTGTGCAAAAAAATAACCTTTGAAGTTCACCCATTAGGATATGATGTTGGCTGTGCTGGATTCAAAAGAGTTTTTCGAATGGGTGACTCTATCATTCTCTTCTCACATCCTCCCCAAACTGCACCTCAAAGTCTGAAATTTTTATCTCCCCTGCAAACCCCTTTGTGAAATTATTTTTAAATTCATGATAGAAAACTATCATTTTACAGAGAAATATCACCACATGTACAAAAAAAAAATGGTTTAGTGTCTCCAACTGAATCCCTTTTAGTTATTACTGAGTTGTTAGCACCTGCTTATATATAAATGTCAAAACTAGACTTTGATCTAATGTGAATATTACCGAGGCAATTCTTTTTAGAGAAGTGGAGCCCACTCAATTGGATATCTCTTATTTGAATAACCCTGTTAAACTGAATACAACTTTCGAACACAAAACCATCTGCAATACCTTCATCACAAATTTGACCTCTTTATTGTATATTTGTTATATAGAGTAACCTTCTGTTAACTGAAAAAAAACACTTTTGTGACAGGTGAAGAAATTATCCCGACAATCACCAAATTCCTTTGTTTAGAGACCTAGATGACCTTGTCACATTCAATAAGGCATTTAATCCATTATATCCTGTTTGACAAAGTTCTGTCAAACAAGATATACTATTAAACAAGCCAAGACCCGGGTCTGGACCTGCGTCGCTGCATGCAATTGATTTGAAAATTAGATACACGATACAACTCATCATTATGAAGCAGCAGACCAAATATAAAATCATTCCCTTTCATAGAAGCCAAGAAAACTTTGACGGAAGAAGTCAAGCAGTTACTAGACCTGCTCATCCGCTGGCAACGCAGGTAAAAAAAAAATGTAGGGGATATCCAAACTGAAGTTGATATTTTCGGAAAATAGTATTGGATACGCATGATTGGACACATCAATATGTTGCCAAGTTCCGTGTGGATCATGAATGTCACCACCCCACAATAACTTCATGCAGGTTTCTTGCACGAGTGCCGCATTAATGTCTGTAGGGTATGTTTTGAAATTTTCATTTGTACTGGACGGGCTTTTTCGGAGGTCTCATCATTCTGTTCTTGGTATAAACTTGTTCATCAATAGTTTCTGGTTGAAAAGAGTATCTTTTGAGGTATGCAAAGATTGACATGTGACGAATGTTTATGTCATGTTGGAAGCTGGCAACAGACAGACTGCAGTGGCTCATATTCTCAACAATACTCAATCGGTGATTAGCAGGTTGCGGTCACTCTACCGCCAGACAGGCAATGTTGATGACAGACGTCAGGTCATCCAAGGGCGACAATTGCCAAACAGGATCGTTTCATTTGAAGCACAGCATTATGTAACCACCATCAAAGTGCCTCAGAAATTGGACAGCAGCTGCACCGAGTGACAGATGTGCGAGTCAGTGGTCTGACTATATGAAATCATCTACACAGCTGGAATTTGTGCACTCAATGACCTCAATTAATTCCACATTTGACTGAACATCACATCACAGCAAGGCATAATTGGTGTGGACCATGACAGTGCTGGCACAATCATCGGTGGAGCAACGTCATGTTTTCTGATGAATCGAGGTTCATGACAGGCAAAACAGAGTGTGGCGGCGGCAGAACGAACGAAACCATGATGTACCCATTCGGCAGCACGATTGTTTTGGTGGTGGATCAGTTATGGTGTGGGGAGGCATAACCATGACCAGCAGAACAGCATTACATGTCATTCAAGGGCGTGTCACAGAGCAGTACTTCTGTGATAACATGTTAGCACCTCTGTGGTGCCATTTGCACAACATCACCGATTCATTTTCCAAGATGACAATGCAAAAGCACATGGCCCATGTCGCTACAGAGTTCACTACACTGCAGCACTAAGTCCAGACCTTTCACCAATCGAGCACGTCTGGGATATGCTTGGCAGGTGCCTATGACAATGCCGACAGCCCGCTACCAATATCCAGGAACTCGCCGCTGCACTGCAGGAAGAATGGAATAACATCAGTCAAGATTATATTGGACGTTTGGTAAGGAGTATGCTACGTCAGATCCATGCTTGTCTCGTGAACCGAGAAGCATTTACAAGGTATTGAGATCCATATCTTCTGCAGCTCTGTGTGTGGAATGTGTGCTTGTCAGACACCCAACTATTGCTGAAATCATTCACCAGATGTCACAGTGTAATGCCTTAACTGTCTTTTTGTTGAAAATATAAATATATTTCTTCATACATCTCACTATTATCAAATATCTCCAACTTTTCTGAATAGTATAAATGCTAAGATTTTCTCGATATTACAAGAAAGTGACTATATTCCTGTTAATAGAATACTCCTGTTAACTGAATACTCCTCACTGGAAAAGTGCCTAGTCAATAACAGAGTTCCACTTGCATATTCATCACCTCCTAGAACAGTAGTCTAAATGAACCAAAAAAAAAAAAAAAAAAAATGCCCTGCTCTTTTGCAAAAAGTTTACATGGGGAAATGTAATCTAAATGAATAAAAAAAAATATGCCCTGCTCTTTGAGCATAAAGTTTATACAAGAACTGTACTCAAAAGCCTAAAAAATGCTGTGCTCATGAGCACAGAGTTTAAAATGAAGCTGAAAACAAATGCTCTGCTCTTTTGACAGAGTTTACAAAGAGTTCTAACACCTATTTTTTAGGGAGGGGGCAAAATCAAATGCCTTCAAGACCTTTTTCATATCCAAATCAAGACTTTTCAAGGATAGAAAAAAGGGTTCAACACTTTTTTCATACTAAATTGAAGAAGACGAATTTCAAAATAGGTAACTCATCAGACTATCTCCCAACATTTGTTGTTTTCAAAACTTTTCAAGGCCCATACTTTAAATTCAACACATTTTAAGAGTTTCAAGATCTCAAAGGAATCCCTGTTACATCATATCTCAACGATTATTTTCTCAAATATTTTTGCTGATGTCAAAAATATGTTTGAAAAGCTGATACAATGAATAAATGAGCAAAAATTATCCTATTCTGTGGCCTACCTTTAACTCTTAACCCGCTGAGTATTTTCAAAATATTTTTTGGCAAATCTGGTCATGGCTGCTGTGAAGCAGCCATGACTAGATTCGATGAAAAATTCATCTAAATTTAAGTAAAGAAATCATTGGTTAAAAAGTCCATTCAATTTACAGGAGAGAAATTTGGCTTATTTCAGTGGCAAGGGATTTTGTTTTCTGGGAAGGAATATCCTCCAACAGCATGTAAGGAGTTAACCCTTGCCCAACGTAACTGTCAAAATCGACTAGCACAATTCCAAAAAAAAAATTGCCATTCAAATTTTATTATTTTTTATTTTTTTGTCTAGAAAAATAGCTTAGAACCCATTTTCGGAAGGATCTCACTCAGCTCATTGCAATGAGGGATCATAAGCTTTTATGTTTGAGAAAAAAATGAAAGGTTTCAGTCATGGAGGTTTTGTCTTCTGTTTGTGCTGGTAAAAGGATTAAATTAATTAATCTAGCCTGCATCACACAAACACTGTTCAGCATTTCTGTGAAGGCTCTTTTAATAAAAGCTTTCACACAAATCTTATTCAGGTAGCACTATTATCACAGGTACAATGAATGAATAAAAAAACATCTGAAATTATGCTGGAGCTGAGACGCCATTTTTTCAATCATAAAACATATATATCATCTAAATCGCACAAGAACTATCAAGTATTTCCCGGAAAGCTCTACTTGTGAAAGCTTTCTCTCAAAAATTCTTGACAGTTCTCATTACCTCTTCAAACTTGTTAGGTTCGAATATGTAACACAGGTGATTAGAACACACATTCTTACAAAATTGAAAAAATTGCTGGTAGATGAAAGCAATAAACAGTCATTCTTCAAGGAGCAGTACACCTAATATGCCACCATGTCCATCATTCATAAATAAATGCAGTCCTCCTTTACCAAGATCTGGATGTCTGGAATTTAATTCTTCATTTTTAGAGAAAAAATTCAAACAGAATGATCTAGGCCCTGGACCTAGCATTGGTAAAATACTGCTAAACTTTCCATTATTGTTAAAATAATACACAATTTCTCTGTTTAATTTAACACCTTCATTCACTGTTGCTGACACAAGTAATCCCACTGAAAAAAAGACAAACAACACATCATTATTTGAAATTATCGGCATTTAAATGACTGAGTGTGAGAAGCCAATAACTTGGCTCTATTGAAAAGTTCTGAAAGTCACTTTTGTGACTTAATACTGTATCCATTAGCTTGTTTTCTCAGCAGTATAAAATATGTTGATATAATAGTTTTGTTACAATTTATTGCTAACAGGCACTCTTCAATGAATTTTAACAAAACCTTTATTTATGAACAAAATCCTATTCAACTAAGGTTGAAGAGTGATATTGTGTCTTCTTCATTAATGTCAATTGATCCATCTCAAGGCTCGAGCAACATCGTTCAACAATATAACACTGTGTTGTCTCAACTTTTAGACCATCATGCCCCCTTGAAGGTTAAAACTTTCAGAGTTTACGAAAATGCCAGATGGTTTATGAGTGAAATAAAGAAAATAAGCAAAATCGACGAAGATTAGAGACTGTTTAACAAAACAAAGTTAACAATTCACCATGAAATGTTTTGCAGACAAAAAATAATCACAAATTGGCTAATTGAGGCTGCTAAACTACAACTGAGGCTTCTAAACTGCTACTACAATGAGCGTATTGATCTTTGTACCGACAGTAAGCCACTCTTTTCGGTCACCAATGACCTCTTAGGAAATCGTAAGATTAGTACATTTCCCGAACATACATCAGTATTAGAGTTGGCCAACCGCTTTGGAAACTATTTTATAAAAATGGTGGAGTTGATAGATAAGAGCACTGAAAGTACAGTTGTTCCCACTTTTGATGATCAGTCTATTAATTCTAGTTGGTCCACGTTTGCACAAGTGAGTGAATCTGAGGTGAAGAAGCTCATCTTGTCAAGTCCTAGCAAAACTAATGGGCTGGACCCCATGCCTATATCTCTGGTGAAAGCATCAATTGATTGTGTATCTCCAGTTGTTGCTAGCATTATTCAGGCATCTCTCCAAGAAGGTCATGTACCATCGGACCTTAAATTAGCATTGGTATCTCCACTTATCAAGAAACCTTCTCTTGATCCTGATATCTTGAAAAACTACAGGCCCGTTTCAAATTTACCATTTGTAGCGAAAGTTCTAGAAAAGGTGGTCGCTAAACAACTTCAGAACTACCTCCAAAGTAATAATCTTTTGGAACCATATGAATCGGCTTATCAGCCGAACCACAGTTCAGAAACTGCCCTTTTGAGAGTCTGTAATGACGTAATATGTTCATTAGGTCACTGTAAGTATATTCTATTGGTCTTGTTAGATCTCTCCGCAGCTTTTGACACGGTAAATCATTCCATGCTGCTGTCGATGTTACGTCAACTGGGAATAGCAGGAACTGTTCTGGAATGGTTTGAATCTTACCTTTCATTGAGAGAGCAACAAATATCTATTTTAGGGTCAAAATCAGATAGTAAATCCCTTATATGTGGTGTTCCACAGGGCTCAATTCTTGGCCCTGTGTTATTTACATTATATACTGCATCATTAGGCCAAATGTTGAGGGCTGAAGGCATTCCATACCATCTCTATGCCGATGATACTCAGCTGTATGCGTCTTTTAATGCACTTAGTGAGTCTGATTCTCTGAATTCAGTAGATATGATGCAAAACTGTGTTAATAAGGTACGAATCTGGATGGCTAGTCATAGGTTGAAAATGAATGATGATAAGACAGAGGTGTTGGTTATATCTCACACCGAAATTCCTTCTAATTTGCAGATTAAATCTTTAGAAATTGGCGATTCAAAACAAACAGTGCTCGCAACATTGGGGTAGTGTTTGATTCACGTCTTTCGATGGAATCAAATATTAATGCAATTTGCAAGTGCTGTTTTATGCACATTAGAAATCTTGGACCTCTTAGAAATTATTTGAATCAAAAATCATTGGAAAGGCTCGTTCATGCCTTTATTTCTGCACATTTGGATTTCTCTAATTCACTCCTTATAGGCTTGCCACAATCACTGCAAAAAATACAAAACACTGCGGCTCGTATTATTACAGGATGCAGAGGCTATGATCACATAACCCCACTGCTTCAAAAGCTGCATTGGCTCCCAGTTCAACAACGTATCACTTTCAAAATTCTGGTTTTGGTCTTTAAGTGTATTAATGGATCTGCTCCACAATATCTTCAAGACCTTTTGACTGTTCAGTCATCGAAGTGGAAACTCCGCTCATCCGAACAGCTTCGGTTTCATGTTCCTTTTTCCCGTTCTACCTTGGTGAACAGCAGGGCCTTTTCCTTCGCAGGTTCACAACTCTGGAACTCATTGCCAACACATATCCAGTCTTCCAGAAGTTTAAATGAGTTCAAAACAAATCTTAAGACCCACCTTTATCAAGAGGCTTACAAGGTTTGAGCTACTTAGATTTGATCTGTTTGTTTACTTTTATGCGTATAGTAGGGAGCTTGAATGTATTTATTTATTTTTTTTTTTTTTTTTTCTTTCCATGTAAAGCGTTTTAGAGCACAACTATGTGGTAGCGTTATAGAGCACAACTATGTGGTTTTACACTATACAAAAACTCCATATTATTATTATTATTATTATTATTATTATTATTTGTCAGTTCACACCTAAGCTGTGATGGATGGTAATGAAGTTTCAATAGCACTGCAGCTCAACTTGGCCTACAAGGGTCTGAACTAAACAAAGTTCCAGTCATGCCAAGCCATTCACTCAAGTTTTTTTTTGATATGAGAAGTGACCTGTAGAATGTGCTAAATGAACTGTGACTCTTTTCGAAACTCAATATCCAAGATGGTTAGTGGTGACCATGTTTTCAATAAAATTTGAAAATTTTTGTAGAGGCCATCAGAATCATACAAAATTTGAAAAAGAACAGATGAGAGATGCGGACTATAAGATGTGCCAGAGGAATTGCAGACAATTTAATGACAATATCTGAGATGGCTGCTGGTAGCCATGTTTTTTTTTAACGATATTAAAAAAAACATGATAGGTCCTATCTAGACATCGTACTAAAGCCACATAAGAGAGTTGAAAAAGATTGAGTGAGACATGCACCCATGGAGTGTGTGTTAAGGAGTTGTTGACAATTTATATGCCAAATCCAAGATGAATGCTAATGGCCACATTTTTAAAACAAATTAAAAAAACATCGATAGTTCCCATCAAGTCATCACACCAAAGCTACATATGAAATCTGAAAAAGATTAGATTAGGGGTGCAGCCTGTAGGGTGTGCTAATGGAATTGTTGATAATTTATATGCCAAATCCAAGATGACCACTGGCAGCCTTGTTTTTCAAGGAAATGCAGGAAAATTTGATAGCTCCCATCCAGACATCACACCAAAGCTGCATATAAAATGTGAAACTGATTAGTGAGAGGTGTGGCTTATATGGTATGCAAATGGAATTGTTGACAATGTATATGCCAATTCCAGCCATGTTTTTCTACGAAATTTGGAAAAATTTGATAGCTTCCATCTAGATATCACACCAAAGCTACACATGAAATTTGAAAAAGATCAGGTGAGATATGTAGCCTTAGGGTGTGCAAATGGAATTGTTCACAATTTAGATGCCACATACAGGATGGCAGGTGGTGGCCATGTTTTTCAATGAAATACAGAAAAATTCAATAACTCCCATCTAGATGTTACCCCCAAACACACACATAAAATCTGAAACTGATCGGGTGAGAGACACGGCCTGTAGGATGTGCTACATAATTGGGGAAAGACAGAGACACTGATGTAGGGACATACGACGGACAGCAACATATCTCAATGGTTCATACTGGTTGTCAAATTCAGTTAAAAATGAAAAAAATTAAACATGAGGCTAACATCAATAAGAAACGCTAGCATACCAAATAGGATGCCATTCCATCAAGTACTTTAAAAGTTACTTAGTTAAAAACTTATTGGTGACTGAACAACCAACCATCCAACAGACAGACATACCAACTGACTGACATTGTCACATAAAGAGATGCTTGTTTCAGCTCAAAATACTAACGTTATATATCACATCACAAAAACAATTTAGCACTCTACCAGTTAACAATTATTCCAAAATGTGTGACAAAAAGTTGTACACTTTGTAATTACCCACAGTAACCACTTACCTAACAGCTGGTTAACCCTTTACCTAACATGAAAAGCAGATGACACTTGCAAAAAAAATTCTTCTTGAATAACTATGTTTTTTCATTTTTTGCCTCAAAAACATAGGTTATGACCCCTCATTGGAACGAGCTCGATGAGCTCGTTCCAATGAGGGGTCATAACCTATGTTTTTGAGACAAAAAAATGAAAAAAATAATGAAAATTAATCGGCGATTTTTGAGAATAGCGCTGGCCGCTTTTGGCCATTACGTTGGGTAAAGGGTTAAGTGCTCATAGTACAATGCACAAAAATTACCCTACAATATTCTTTTAATAATTCATTCTGTGTTTATAAAACACAGATTATGACTCATTATTGAGCTTCTTCCAATGAAGAGCCCAATTTCAGAAGACACACCTGCTATGGCCCACTGTGGTTTGAATGCAAAATTAAATGGAAGAGATAATAATAAAAATTTTAAAGTTTAAAATCAACACATAGTGCTCTATGGAGGTACAAAATTGCAAAAAGCCTTGTTTAAAAAAAAATTAAGAGTTTGTTGCTATGATTATTAATCTCTTGTGAGTCAGTCAAGGCAGGATCAAGCCACAGGCAGCACCAAGCAGCCATGTTGGCATTTGTTCTAGAGAACTGAGTTTATGCTGTTTGTCACTATTGCCAATCTGTATCCACTTGGACACAGCTGCATGTGTGTGCCTGTAGCTGTTCTGGACTCGATGTTGTTGGAGGGTATGAGAATGTGGTATGAGATTATCATATCCAATCAGTAAAGACCATACCTAAACTAGAAGGAACTATTTTAGTGAACTAAAACACATGTCTTCCCTTCGATTAGTTCCATACTTACGACTAACAAAGATCAAACTAAAGGTCAAATGTCAAGATCATGGAAGTTCACGATAGAATGCGACACATCAGCCTGGCTGTTGCATTCATATACCAAAATATCATAAATCTAGCTGAACAATTCAATAATTTGACTTTGATGTCAAAGTTCAACAGTACAGAATGTGACACATCAGCCTGGCTGTTGCATTCATACAACAAATATCATAAATCTAGCTGAACAATTCAATAATACGACCTTGATGTCAAAGATCAACAGTACATGATACAATGTTGTCTTATGTTGATACACCCACATGCCAAATATCATAAGCCAAGGTGAAAAGATAAAAAAAAATTCAATAATTTGACCTTCAGGTCAAAGTCATATATGGGTCATGAAGGTATGCGACACATCATCTGTGAGCTCTGTCAAACAAGGTATAGTATTTCTGAAAAAAGGGGATCAGGCAGATTTTCTATAACAAGAGAGGTGCCTGAGAAACAAGAATTTTCTATTTAATAGCCTTACTTAAGAAATATTTTTGCAAGTGTTCTGTATTCATGTTAGAAAGGATGATTGAACCACAAGGTCAAATCCAGGGGTCTATTGGTCAAAACTGTTTGTATCTTCTCTTTTTACATGGAATTTTATAGCTAACGTCTGGATGGAAACTTCAGAGACATTGCTACTCAAAAGGAACTCAATTTTCTTGTACTGTGAACCAAAAAATAAAATTGAAGCTGAAGATCTGTTTGGTGGAGCTGTGCTTGAACTTTCATTTTATTTCCCAGAATTTAAGTGAGTGAAAGGGTGGATACTCTTCCCCATGGATAAATTCAAAGTAAATGAAACCTGCCTATTCTGTAAAGATTTAAGCAAGTGTTACTGATGATTCATCCTTGTTGGTCACTTTTGAGAGGTCTGTTAACCCTTTAACATAACAAAAAGCAGTCGACACTTGCAAACAATTTCTTCAATAACTAATTTTTTCCAATTTTTTTTGCATTAAAAACATGGCTTATTCACCCCACTGGAATGAGCTTTTCGAAGAGTCACAAGCTATGTTTTTGAGACAAAAAATGAAAAAGTGATTGAATGGTGATTTTTGTGAATAGTGCTACCTGGTTTTGACAACTACATTGTCTCGTACCTGCATGGCAGAATTAGTCTTCAACAACAACAGACAAACACCAAGTCAACTTCCTGAAGTCTGTGGAATGAAAAGGTGGAGATATAGAGGATATCTAGTGTCTTTGCATGGAGATCGATGATTATCCCAGGAGTAGAAATGAGAAATGTTATTAGTTATCCGTGTGTTTCCTAGGGTGTACGGGAATTTACACCGGTTTGGTAACTCATACACCCTGATGCTTTGCCTCAGAGTGCAGGAGTTGCCAGACCGGTGTAAACTCCCATACACCCTGGAAAACACAAGGATAACAGATTTATTTCCAAGAAATTTGGTGCACTTAATACTTTAACCTACATTGTTGGCAAAAACTGACAGAAAATATGATCTTTGTAAGTTTCTTAACTGGTAGAGTGCTGGAAGCCCATATTTGGGCTTTATTCTGAAGTGCAGGTAATCCAACTTATAGGCTTCATATTTTGTGGATGTGCTCCATTTTATCTTTGTATTGAAACTATTTTGTCTGTAGATATTTTCTTTGTTAAAATTTATGCGAGAGTGTCCATAGGCACTCTCCTATAAACTGTAACAAGGAGAATGCATGTGCTCAGATTTTGTCAACCAAAAGTAATTCAGCACTCTACCAGTTAATAAAACCAGACAAATATGGATGTCATTGGAACTGGCTAAATGAGCCAGTTCCAATGACATCCATTTCTGCAATATTTTATTGCACATTAATATTAAAGTTCCTGTATTTTTATTTTTGTTCTAACATAACCGAGCTGAAGGTATGAATTAATAATTAAAAATGGTTGCTTTTTTAGCCTATAGCCTGCTATTGTGTATTCTTGTTTTTAAACCGTGGTTAACCAGAGTGAAGTTACACCGTACCTCTCAGCCAATTAAAATGCAGTATTTTGTTTCATTTGGAAATAAGTATTTCTCCATGTAATTTTGTGATAACTCGTCTGTTATCCTGTGAAGATACTAGATACTCTTTTTATTATGCACGCTTTAGAGAAATCGGTGAATCAGTCAACATACAAATCATCTGATCATTGTCTAACCATTCTCATGACATGATTTATCATATGCAACAAATTTTAGGCCCCTAGTTTTTCCCATACAACTTCACAATTCAGCCAAAATCATTTTAGAACAGAAAAATTAATAAGAAGGGAATCACAAAATAACAATATTTTTGACTCCAGACCAACAGTATTATATGCTGAATTACCATTGGCAACAATCTGGATATTTTATTGTGGTGCTGTGGTGTTAAAGGTAATGCTGCCATGAAACTGATTCTCTGCATCTCATGCTGGGAAGAGGTCAAGTTTTACAACTTTAAATTTTTTTTGACTTACAGCTTAGCATATAATAAACACATACAACTTTCATATCTTTACAAGCTTTCTCACACCAAATTTTTGTTGTCCACTTACTTGATTCAACAGCAGTTGCTTCCTTTGGCAAACCAGGCACAATGGCACAAAATTTGATGACAACTGGTAAATCAAATTCACTGTAATAAATTAAAAAAAAAAAACCCACTGAAATGCGCCAGAATGAACTTGAAAATATTTGTTCACTGGATGCCTATGACACTATAAATGTGAAAGAATAACTGTGTTAACCCTTCTATGAGGAACTGAATTGTTATTGGCCACTCTCAATTACCATATGCATTTCACTCATCCTCTGCACAATGACATCAAAATATTTAAGTTTCAAGCAGCGTTTTTCCCTCTAATGCAGGTAGGAATTAAACCAATTAAATCTTGTTTGACAGACCTCAATCAGCTCTGTTAAACAAGATTGAATTGGTTAAATTCCTTGTGTGGGAAAAAATTACACCTTGAAATGTTGATATTTTAACATCAGTCTAGAGGATTAAAAACTTCAGTATAACACTTAAGGGCCTGGAGATTTTTATACATTTTTCTAAACTGTGACACTGTACATCCTGCAACTTTGCCTATACAGGCAGCCAAGATATGTCTAGAAACAACTGTTAAAGCACTTTGGATGCTACAAGCAAATTTACCCAAAGACTGTATGTATACTGGATATCTGCTTTGTTGAAGAAAAAAGTGATTCAAGTCAGAAATTGGCCTTTAAGGGTTAAAAACACCCTTGGCCCTAATCAAGTGTGCTGATGAGAAACAATATATACACCTGGAACTTAATTATGTACCCCTTGTTTTTTTTCGCAGTGGTGTTAATAGATACTGTCATTACTTTCATGCTACCTTTCAGATGGCCAAAAGAGATTGTTTACAGAAAGAATGGTCTTTTGACAAATGAAAGACAATGCAATTATGAAAATATGCAGTATTTTAATGGCGCTAATTACACATATCTGCCACTAATTTTTTTGATGGAAAACTGTTCTCTTGACAACTATGGCAATGGAATGGTCCATGATGAAACAATGACGATAATTACTGACAAAAAATGTAACTTGTAATCTCCTGAACACAATAGCAGTGTCTGACTTCAGTAGCGAGTGTATCCATCACATGCCTGCATGACAGCATGAACCCTCCTTCTGGGGGCACGGTGGCTCAGTAGGTAGACGGTGCAGACTGCAAGCTGAGAGGTCCTTGGTTCGAATCCCACCTGCAGCAACCACGTTGTGTCCTTGGGCAAGACACTTCACCCCCATTTCCCATGTGGGGGCACGTTGACGTTGTGTACTAAGGCACAGTGCTCGTTGATGGTGCACTGTCTTCAACCAATGCTAACCCTGCTTGTGTGGAGTTAGTATGTTGGGGAGCTGACAGTTGCTCGCCGTTGCTCGGTGGTTCTCTCCGGGTACTCAGGCTTCCTCCATCCGTAAAACTGTCGAGGTCATGATTAGCCATTCTGCAGAAATATGTGACCTTAAACACCAGTAACTTAATAAATACATAAATAACCCTCCTTCTAATGCTACCAGTGAGCCTCCTGATATGGAATAGAGGAAACTGCTGCCACTCCTCATGCAATGCTGCTTCCAAATTGGCCAAATTCTGTACAGGTGGATCCCTTACTTGCACACAGCATCCAACAAAGTCCCAGATGTGTTTTTAGGGATTAAAATCAGAGATCATTGCAGAACAAGGTAGTGTTGTAATAGTGTTGTTTTGAAGGATTGCTCTCACTGTGTGGGAATGATGTGGCCTTGCACTGTCGTCCATGAACACAGTGTGAGTGGCCAATGGATGGTTGTCATAATGAGGCATGACAACCAGATTGAGAATGTTCCGGATGTATTGATGACCACTGAGATTCTCACATACATTCACCATATCAAGTTTACAGTCATGAGAGAGGCATCCCCAGATCATTACTGATTCTCCACCATAAGGAATAGTAGGTCTGATGTTCCTGGGCATGTAAGCAATATTTCTATGCCTCCACACCCTCATGCGAACATCTGCGATGTGGAGCAGGAACCTACTCTCATCTGACCAATGGACCCTCCTCCACGTCCTGAGATTCCAATGTTGTCGTGCCATACACCACTCCAAACGCTGTCTTTGATGCTGATCGGATAGAGCGAATGCTTGACCTCATACCCAATGCTTTGAGATGGATTCGGACAGTTCTGTTGCACAAATGCCTGTTGTGGAGCCAAAGGTATTTCAAAACCCCACTTGACTCCAATCTTCTTGAGGAGAGGTCTTTCGGGTTTGTCCAGGCCTTGGTCGATCCTTAACATTGTTGGTTTGTTGATGTTTTCGGGCAAGTCTGCTGATGACAGAATGACTATAGCCAAGTTGCTTTCCAATAGCTTTGAATGACCTGTTGCATGCCTGCCAACGATTTGCCATCTAAGTGCCTCTTGACAAATTCCTCCTTGCCATGTCAACATTTATTGATAAAGAAGTGACAAATTTTCTTGCTTTATACCCAGATATTGCAAGGATGATACTGTTTTTTGTGACATTCGTGGGAAGCATGCTTCATGTGGACAGGGGGATGTGTTTGGGGTACACTATCAACCAGAAACATCATGTTTCACCAGATGAAATGTACTGCAAGACATAGCAATCATTAAAACATAATAATCAGTAACAGCAACTTTACTGTCATGAAACATTTCAGGGCGTGCTTAATTAAGTTCCAGGTGTATATATTCTTAAACAAAGCTGTATAAAGGTTCGTTTGGTCAAATCAATATGTGGTAGAAAGACTGTCACATTATGCATATTTTGAACAGTAAGTTGACAACACTTTGTTCACAAACAGTATAGAAAACAGTTGATATAGTTTGCCTCTCGTCAATTATATGATATCGACAGGTCAGTGTCACACACAGAGTGCCCCTTTTTAACATAGGTTTTTAAACTAAACATATCTATATGCTTCAGTATGGTAATGTTTTCCTAGCCCATGACACTGACATATCAGTAAAATAAACCAACTTATACAGGCCGGGCATTCTTTAGGAGTGCAGGAGTGCTGCACGCATACTGCACGGATAATAAAAATTGAGGAGGGCAATTTTTTGCACCCCTTCGTTTTTTGGAATCCCAGACCTGTTTGGGACTGCTTTTAAAATCTATTATCATTTCGTCCCCTGAGTTCCATTGTGTTCTCTGTGCCTACTGGCACTGAGAACACATTGGAACTCAGGGGATGATTTGTCAATGTTGCATTGATTCGCAATAATTCATGACCCATTCTGTGTCGCATTTCGATAGATTTTGAGTGTAGAAGACAGTCAGATAAGAATTCAATGCAACATTTTGAATAATAAGATGTGTGTGCCAATTTTCCACTATGTAGCTGAATATAGTGCAACTTTTCAGTCACAATATTAATACCTTGAAGTGAATATAACTAAAATAGCATACAAGTTTTTGCATTGAAAATTTCAGGTGCAATTGCACTCCCAAGCAATCTGAGGAGTGCAACTCTTTTGCACTCCATGATTGTCTAGATTGCCAGGCCTGCTTATAGAAGAGCAGAAATTTGTACAATGCCAATCTTTTTTTACACAAATGATAACTAGGAAAAGTTCTAAAGAACAAAATTCAGTTGAAAATTGCAACCTGGAAAGTAGGAAAAATATGTGTCCCTACTAGCTAGTGATCATATGTAAAAAGTTTCATCAATATTGGCTTAAAAGCCTAAAAGAGATTGTGAACACAAAAACTTCCTACAAAAGTTGTGAGTTTGCTCCTAAGCTGCGATGGATTGTATGTCCACCAAGGGTAATAACTCTGCCCAAATTCTCTGACTAGCATCTGCATTGAACATGGGGTTAGACATCAATAAGATATGTTGGAATAGCAAATATGATATCATTCCACCCAGTATTTTAACAGTTATTGAATTGGTAATAATGACTGAGAAGTTGCATCAAAACTGGTTCATAAGCCGAGCCGAGGAAAGATTCTCACAGAAGGTTAATACAGAATTCAATAAAAAAAAGTAAGTTAAAAGGAAGATAATTCAATTAAAAAAACTGCTGTAAATTGAAAGTTTTAAAGTACATACATGCATGTGTGCTGTTGATCATGTTTTAGAAATGTCATCGGTTCATAAATCTAGTTGCTATTCACACAAGAAAAAAATGGGACAGATGGATGGGATGGAAAGGCAAACATTCAGGTGATTCCTTAACTCTTAACCCGCTGAGTATTTTCAAGATATGTTTTCATTTGATGAAAAATTAAACTAAATGTTACAAGAAATCATTGGTGAAAAAATCCATTCAATTTAAAGGGGAAAATATGTTTAAATATGCCCAAATTATACTTATATCAGTAACAAGAGAAACCCTGTGCTGGGCAGGAATATCTGCCAGAAGTATGCAAAGAGTTAACTGCCCCCACTTTTGAAAAAGTGCGGGTATCAGGGTTTGTACAGATATCCAATAATCAAATTCAGGCACTATTTAAGTACTTTTCAAGGACTTTGTAAACAATTATCAAGGACACTTATTGTATGCTACTGTGCGTACTGTTATGATGTACTGTTACGTAAAGTCAATTCTGAATCATATTTAATTGGACACAAAATTAGGAAATGCCAAAAGTGAACTTGACAAAAAATTATTTCACCAAATGCAAATTTCTTTTCACAATGACCCTTATAAAATGGTTAATCAGGATTTTTTACTGCATTACCACAACTCATTTGACAGACCTTTAGATCAGTCTAATTTGGGCACAACAGCAAAGATGGATGTGGCCTGCATGGTTGGAGAAAAAGCACCGGTATTTTCTTTTTCTTGGCATCTGTTTTGGGTTTTAGGTCCACCGTCTTAAAATGATAATTTACAATCCCTTGTTATAAGTCTTCACCATTATCACTGGTTCCCACCATCCTTTGACGTAAGTTTACTCGACTAACTCAAGAAGGCTTCCTAGTTTCCCAGTGTAGAGCCAAAGTCCTAGTTGAATGTAAATTATGCATGGTGTTTACCAAGAAATGCCACAAACATGAATATAATAGATCTCAAGCTTTAAGTGCATGATCATATAGAATTTGCCACAGAAAAGCAATTGCCGTTGACAGTGTTGTATATGACCCTGTCAACGCCGATCGCTTTTCTATGGCGAACTCTGTGGGTTTTTAAAAACATTATTTATCTGCTATATTGATTCAAAGGCACGATTGCAAGCATCAGGGAAACCTGGCCAAACTATTTATTGCAAAACTTTGGAAAAAGTTTCAAACTCCACATAATTTGGGCACAATTATCTTATTTGGGCACAGCGTTTACCATTGTTAATTGGGAAGAATTTAAAGGCCTGTCATTTGAATCAGTAATCAATCTATAAATTAATAATATTTTAATTATGCTCGCAAAAAAAACCCCACTCAACTCATTTTTGAGTCAAGTTAAGAGGCTTGCGTTTTTTCAAAAAACTGTCAATACACATAATTAATCATTTGTGGTTCGTCATCAAATACGACCCTTATTTTTATATCAATAAAGTTGTATACTTTATATACTATCGCTTCCAGTAAACCAGAGCCCCAAAACAAATGTTTTGATTGTTCAGAAGCATATATCAGTTCAATTAGTTCACTTCAAATACATGTACACCATTAGGCAAAGAAATTAAAAGAAAAAGACGAAAAAGCAGACGTAAACAGTAGCTTTTCATTACATAATTATGTCAATTTGCACTGAGCATTATTCTAATTGGTCAACTTTCCCAGGGAATTCTTCAGAAGGAGAGAGATTCTTGTGACAAAATTATGTCGTTAACTGAAATTTTGGGAATTCCAGTTCGTGACCTTTATCCAGAAATGAAAGACATGTGGCTCTCTGTGAATGGCTCCAACCGATTTAACCCTTTGATACTTTTGTGCGTCTTATGACGAACAAAATCAAACAGCATGCTGATACTTAGTGGTCATTTGTTTGGTTATTATTTTTCGATTGTTTAAAGTTTTAACCTCAATTCCTGTTTTCTCCTGAATAGTGCTTGGTGACAACCATTTAGCCAAATGTTATTGCAGCTTAAAATACTAATATAATCCGGGTGTCAAGACTTCCTAACTGGTTGAGTGCTAGAAGCCACTATCAGGGCTTTTAAAAAATGAGGACACCAGGGCAAAAGCCAACACTTTTCTTGCTTATATTTCACATTCAGTCAAGCACAAACGATATTTTGTTTATATAAATTTCTTTTAGTACAAATTATTGGAGAGTGCCTGTGATAACAAATTCAGACCACCAAAATAATCTAGCCCTCAACCAGATAATCACTGATGTGAAAGATATCTTGTTATTTGTATTTTCCAACATTTGACGTCACTTTTTGAAAAACATTGAAGAAACTGAATTCCCAGTGATGTTTGAATGTCGGGTTAATAAAAGTCTCAAAGGGTTTATGTCATCGCACAAACGTGGAGTGGATTTTCATAAATGATTTGGTCTCAAAAGTGTAGGTAAACTGAATTCAAGAACTTTTCAAGGAAGGTAAAATCTATTACTTTTCAAGGATAAAAAGGAATTCAAACATTTTTCAAGGAAAATGTCTAAATTCAAGGACTATTCATTTGTATATATGAACCCTGGGTACAATAATAATAATATAATAATAAAATAAAACACTGACCTTGAATCAGATGCAATATCAACAACACATACAAAACTATCCAATGAGATTACACATCTGGTGACATCATTCAACTTTTTCTCTTCTAATACTAATACTTTACTGAAGTTTCCTTTGATGCATGAGGAGTCTTCATTTGTAGAGAATGAGAATGGACTACAATTGACAAAATAATTTAACTTGATACCTGATTGTCATAGTGTGGCAGGGTATCATCACAATTCCAACAACAAAATTTAAGGATAGTCAAGAATGCTTGTAGATAGAATTAAGCCTTTCCCCAACGCAGACAATATAAAAATTTATTATTTCAATATTTGTTTTTTCAAATTTAAAAAAAAACTTTCAATGGAACCATATCATGTGACCCCTCATTGGAACGAGCTCGTTCCAATGAGAGGTCACATGAAATGTTTCTGTTGAAATTGTTTGAATTATATATTTTTTTTAACTACTTAATTTATAAATTACGCGGATGGATGTGGACAATTCGTTAGGTAAAGGGTTAAATTATTTTCAAGGCTGTGCGAGGCCAGTATTCAAGAATTTGTAAATTCCTCTGGAATAAAATCTTCATTTACAATTTTAAAACTCAATTGTTTTGAAGAGGTGATTGACCAAATTCAATCACTATTCATATCCTGTTCCTGTGTTTAGTTTTACTTTTCTCCTGGGAAGTGTGGGGGTTAGAATAAATAACCCAGAGGTTCTAGTCAGGACAAAATTTAACCAATATGATATAAAACAGTTGAAACTTGTTAACTTGAAGATGGATATCTCAAATAACCCTGATAATTCAAAGTTGGATGTCTGTCCCGACCAAATACCTTTATAATTAGTATTTAAAAAAAACTCAGTAAATCAAACATGGATATGTCGAAGCAATTACCTGGTCACAATTAAGTAAATCTGTTGAAATTAAACTGGGATACCTCAGTCAATGAAAGTGAGAATTTCATTTTGTGACAGTGGGTTCATTTTATGATTGGTCCTGGGTCTACTTTCTTTTGTTTTATCTTACAATCAATATGTATTTTGTCCGCAACTGTCGCGTATCCGATCCCCCGATACATATGTTTGTTACAGGGGGGCGGATACAATCACGTTCCTTTCGTGTGAGTTCCATTTTTTTCTTTTTGTTCATCCGCATGAATAAATAGTTCGTTATATATTCGTCTACATTCTTGACTTATCCCCAATATATTGTAAGATAAAATGATTATTACCATTATGTGGATGTACAAAATATGTATCCGAGTCTAGCTCCGGATTCTAAGGGTAGATCACGACGAGTGAATCTGCCCTTAGAACCCGGAGCTCGACTCGGATACATATTTTGTACATCCACATAATGGTAATAATCTCTATGTATCAGTGACTTGTTAATTACCAGAACAATAGCAAAAGCCTATCATTGGATTACTGATGTTTGTGGTTGTAAATGTGGGTATGAGAGGGTTTTATGAGCATTAATTATTCATTTAGTTATTTTTTTTATGGAAGAGGCTTTTCTTAAAATTTAATTTTCAATAAAACTTGGCTCTAAAGGGGTGCTATATTGCAATACATTTCTTATAGACTGTTTGGGATAAACACAATAAAATTCTTCACTTGGATTTGTACTGGTAAAACCAGGTCAAAGCAAGGGGTTGAGTGGACTGGTATCATACAATGTTAAAACACAAGATGAATTTTCCTGCATTCATCCTACAGCTTATTTCAACTGCTACTGTACATCCTCACTACATATATCAGTTTTTCTGACATATTTACTTGGTTTTTGATGTTTAGCCTTTTGTTAGTTACTTTTCTGATCTATTATTTAACTGTGTTCATGCTGATTCGCATTCTCAATATTTATAGCATTCCTTGTCTGTTTGTACATTCCAAATTGTTATCAATTGAAAAAAAATAAGATAAAGAAGCCGTGTGTTAACCCTTTACCTAACATGAAAAGCAGAAGACACTTGCCAAAAAAATTATTGAATAACTAATTTTTTGTCTCAAAAACATAGGTTATGACCCCTCATTGGAACGAGCTCATATTGGCAATATTGAGGCCAAAGACATTTATAAACAAGGGGAATTTGGTGATTGTCACAGTAATTTCTCAACATATTTTTTATTCAAATAACAAGAGTTTACTCAATACACCATATGCAATTAACAGGTCAAATTTGTAAAGAAGGTATGGTAAATGTTTTTTGTTTGGAAGTTATATAGAGAGTAATCGCTTGGCTGGACTGGTTACGTGAAATAATTCATGAGAGGAGAGGGACATTGTACAAACACGAATGCGCGAATGTGCACAAGTGTTTTACAATATAGTCCCTTGCCTCGAATGAATTATTTAACGTAACCAATCCAGTCAAGTGATTACTCTGTTTATTATTTTTCATTATTAACGATAATTCTATTATTTAACCCTTTACCTAATGTAACGGCCAAAACCGGCCAGCACTATTCTAAAAAATTGCCAATTAATTATCATTATTTTTTTCATTTTTTGTCTCTAAAACATAGGTTATGACTCCCATTGGAACGAGCTCATCGAGCTCATTCCAATGAGAGGTCATAACCTATGTTTTTGAGACAAAAAATGAAAGTTAAAAAATTTATAGTAATTTATATATTTTTTATACTTACCAATGATCCAGACTTAGCTGGTGCTAACTCTTAAATATTTAGGGCCAAACACAAATTTTCCCCCACAATCCCCAAAATTTGCATCAAAAACTGAAAATTACATGTCCTATATGGTCCTCCATACTTTTACTCCACTGCGCATGCGTAGTGTCAAGGAGGTCTCGAAATTGGCACAATTATCATTCTTACAACCAGTGACTGGTAAGCATTATGTACTCAGAAGGGAGGTATGAGTTCCCAACTCATGGGAGGGCCATCCCCGTCTGGGTTATTGGTAAGTATAAAAAATATATAAATTACTATAAATTTTTTAACATTTTTATACTGTACCAATGACCCAGACTTAGCTGAATAGTAAAAAGGTTGGAGGGCCTAGGACATAAGGAAAATCCAATAGACTCAACTCTATATAACAGAATCATCCCCTCGAGGAGAAAGGAGAAATAGGCTTTACATGTATCTTTCTTATTTGCATCAAAAAAAGAAAAACACAACTCCATTCTGTAATTGAGTACAATAACATCAACGAACTCTATTAACCTCCAGTATAACCCGTTATGCTAAATATTTATAAAGGCAAGCCAATAAATAGAGGAAGTCCAGAGAAATGAGATTCTTTATACTCATTAGAAGTGTCCGAGGATTGTCTATAAACACCCGTATGATACGTGACATATACAAATGCTTCACACCGAGCTACACTTTAAAAATATTACAAGGATGAGTAAACTTTAGCTTTACACTTTAAAACCATCCCGGTACCGACTCAGAATTACTGACCCCAGGGGAAGTATTCCCTTGTTTTTCATTATAAAGCAGGTGACCTAAAGGAACAGCCTCCCCCCCTTCCCTGGATTAAATACTACAGAGCGAAGAGGGCAGCAGGACAGAGTCACTGCCGGAACAGAAAGCCTACATAACTATAGTTGCAACTGTTTAGTGGACAACATTCTGAGCAACAGATAACAGACCTAAACAATGCAGATCTCCAGAAATGGACTCAATATTTCTAAGATAAGAATTTGTGAAAGTGGAAGGCTGAGACTAATATGCAACCCTCATAGATCTGTAATAGCAACACTATTAGCATAAGCACAAGATGTAGATAGAACTGCATTGAGATTGTTTAAACTTGAGCAATATCTGCTGAATGAACGGCGCTGGAGGATACGCATATCCTATCATTCTGTCTCACGAGATCGATAGAGTGTTTACTGCAAACGCTCGAGGATCCGAACATGGTGACACATACGTCTGCGACTGATCGTTGAGATGTGTCGCAAATAAGTCTATCATTGGCCGCTCTCATTGGTAGCAAATCCAATTGAATACTCGTTGTTGAGAGTCCATTCTGACGGCAACAAGCGATCCCTCCGTGAAAGGGAGTGCGCTAATATGTTAGACGACCCGGAATATGACGGACCGATAGGAGAACTTGATGTTCTAGTACAAACAGAAGGATTCATTCTGTTAACGTGAATAACAGAATGGAATGAGTGCCTCCCTGGTTCCGAATGTACGCTATTACCGTCGTATTGTCGGACAGAATTGCACGTGTGTATTCTGAATAACATTCATCCAATGACATAGCGCAAGCCAAATTGACATCATTTCTTGATGTTTATGTGCTTGATAAGGAACTGCGGATCCCAAAGACCCTGGCACCTCAAATCTGTTGGGCTCAATGTTGCGCCCCAACCTGTTTGACTGGAATCCGTCATAATTGAAAAACTCGGATCCGGCAATTGCAGTGGAACTCCCTGAGTTAACCACTGAATATCTGCCCCAGTCTGAATCTCTTGTTCACTTGATTTGACAAGAGAATGTCCATATCGAGCGAATGAATCTTCACCCTCCAATTCTGGGTCAGAAAAATTTGGAGGGACGAGTGCGTAGCTGCCCCATCGGAATAAAAACCGCGGCAGCTCTGCACAAACCTATCAGTCTCATGAATTCTCTCACTGTAACTTTGTCTGAGTAAAGACAATAGCAAGCGTAACAACTGATTAATTCGCTCTGGTTAACGGCAGACAAACGAGATTGTTGTGTGTCTTGAAGCTCATTCCCAGGGGGGTGAATGACTTGGACGACACCAGATCCAACTTCTCCTTGTTTACTTATGAAACCGAGACATCGGAGCAATAGAAGCAGATTCTGCACATCGTTCTGAAGCGTTAACTCATTGCCGTACCTCTGAAGAATTCGTCCAGGTAGGCTGACATTACCGCAGACGAATGAGCTCGGAAATGAGTCATTACCGAGTTCATTATTCGAGTGAAAGCCCAGGGCACTAGATTCAGGGCGAAGCACATTGCTCAGAGCTGATACACGACTCCTATGACGGCGAAGTAAAGGTACTTTCTGAACGCCGGATATACCATGACATGAAAGTACGCATCCTCACGGTCTATGCATGTAGCATAGTCTTTCACACGAATACTCGCTCTGACGGATAGGATGGTCTCCATCTAGAATTTTGGAGCCCCGATCAGCTTGTTTATCTAGCTCAGATTTATGAGTTTCGGAACCAGAAAAAGATGGTTGTAGAAACCTGGAGATTCCAGGTTTTCTATGATCTCTATCGCGAACTTCTCCAGAAGAGACTGGACTTCTGATAGAAGCGAGCCTCTTTTCTACGGATTTGACGGAAGCTGAGTCCATCTTGGACTTCGAGTTCAATAGAGGTTTTCCTTTGAAGGACAATTTAGTCCTTCCGAAATCACCCCTCGAACCCAAGGGATGTCCGTAATCGACTCTCAATTGGTTGAGAAACTCAACAGTCTTCCACTCACTGGAACACGATAGAGGATTATACCATCACCTCCTGGTCCTGCGAGGCTTGCGGAAGGAGAAACCATGTCCTCCACAGCCCGCACCTCGCCCCGTCGACCTATGGGCGTCTAACCGGTTGACTCGGCCAGTATTATGGCCCCTATCTGAGTCGCTACCCTGACGGTCTCTAGAGTAAGACCTAGAGGACGCAAAGGAACCTCTATAGGAACTTCCCTTGGACGTTTTCGCCCCAGAAGTGCCTGTCCTACTCTTCTCTGCTGAATCCGACTTTATGGAAGCAGATTTGAATAGCAGAGAGTCTGAAGCTTTCTTAGTTATCTGAACATAGACTGCGAAAAGCTTGCTATCGAAGAGAAGCTCTCCGGAGACCGGAGCGACTCTGAGAGAGTCTTTCACCTTACTATCCACGCACGTGGATGTAGCCAGGGCCGCATCACATATAACCAACTCCAGGTTTGCCACTAAAAGGGCAGAGTTATACGTGAAGAATGCTATGGCCCTTGAAAGAACTCTTAAGGAAGTTTGTACATCCTGGAATTCTTTTCCATCGAGACGTAATGATAACGCTCTGGTAAGGTGATCTACGTACGATAATGTGTCTAAGCTAGCCCTGTTAGACGATATTGTTGTTTCCAATGTCGTGGTTGGAATTGACACAGACGACGATATAGACAATACTAGGTCTTTGGCCTGGTCGTCTAGATGCAGAGGAACTCTCGAAATGCCCTGTCCTGCCGATTCGAAATTTATTCCATGAATTGAGGAGATGTAGAGCATTTGCCGATAAGAAACTGGACCTGCCCGTTTGGTAGCAAGTTATATATATAGCTTCATTCAATAGTTCAAATGTCCATGAAACATTTATGGACTGTGTCAGAAACTCAGGGATGATGTCCCTAAACCGAATAAAGAATTCTCTGTCCAGTGGCGCTATTAGTCCCTTATCCGGCAATGCAGCATTTTTGGTCCGGAGGAACAACGTCAGATGATAATGCTGGATGCACTCTATGGCAATTTATGTTGTTCCGAAAGGGAAAATTACAACTCCTCTGTATCCCTTTCGCCATCCTGTTGGACCACTTGTAAATCCTGGTCGTCTGTGCCTGAACCTGCAGTGGAACATACCGACCCAGCTTCCTCGGTTAATTCCTGATCCGACAGAGTTTCTGTCGGTGGCTGGGATGCTGCGATAATTTGTGTTATCTGCGATAGCACAACCGTAACGGAGGCCTGTGGAGCTGCGGTTTTACTGGATTTAGCTGCTGGAAGCTCCTTGGACGTTGACTCCTGCATACATCTTAATTCGAATGTCCAGAGTATGAAGGCCTCGTATCCTTGGCTACCGGATGGAGTCACCTGGTCGTTGTGGAATCCCTGGTCGGTGAGACTGGGAGGATGTCACTGGTCACATAGCCAAGGTGCGGTCGTGTGTGCTGCCGTGAGGGAGAGGAAGCCCATAGAGCAGTCTCTCTGGACTGTCTATATAACGGAGCATCCCGAGCAGTGGACGTATGCTCTGACTGAGGAACGTTATGTGCCACAACATCTGGGCCCAGATGTTGTTGTACGAGAGAGGGACCTCTCTCGCTCGCAGCCTGGATGGACCTGGACGAGCTAGGAACCGGACTAATAGGCTTCCTACGTACCATCCTCGTATCCGTCGTCACTGGGTGTGCACATTGTATTTTATAGTGCTCACATCACCCAAATCTCCTTCCTGGGCCACAACGGACGAACCCGGCTGCCGAGCCATTCTGTGAATGGTCGCTACACCGGGTGAGCTAGCGGACGCCAAAGCCGTCGATCCTACTTGGGACCTCTTAGCCAATTGCTGTATCTGCATGAGCACTTTTACCGCTAACTCTTCATTTGACTGTGACGACGGAAGCACACTTTTCGAAGACATCACGGTAACATCACCCTGTACATGTTCCTCAATGAGGCCTGCGTAGTTAGCCGCTGGAAGCTCCAGGGACGTTCATTCCTGCAATTATATAATATGCGAACGTCCAAACTGGAAAGGCCTCGTATCCTTGGCAAGTGGATGGTGTGACCTGGACGACGTGTATTCTCTGGTCGGCGATGCAGGAGCTCCAGGGACTTTCATTCCTGCATTTATATAATATGCGAACAGTCCCCTGGAAATCTGTGGTCACATAGCCAAGGTGCGGTAGTGTGTGCTGACGTGAGGATGAGGAAGCCAATAGAACAGCCGCGTCAGACTGTCTATGCGATAGAGCGTCCCGAGCAGGAGGAGTGGACGTATGCTCCGACTAACAAACGAACATACAACAACATCGCAGCGCAGATGTTGATGTAAGAGAGAGGGGGCCTCTCTCGCTCGCGGTCCAGATGGACCTGGACGAGCTAAGAACCGGACTAACAGGCTTCCTGCGTACCATCCTCTGATCCGTTGTCACTGGGTGTGCACTTTGTATTTTTATAGTGCTCGCATCACCCAAATCTTCTTCCTGGACCGCAACGGACGAACCCGGCTGCCGAGCCATTGGTTTAATGGTCGCTAAACCGGGCGAGCTAGCGGACGCCAAAAGCCATTGATCCTACTTGGGATCTCTTAGGCAGTTGACATATCTGCATGAGCACTTTGCCGCTAACTCTTCATTTGATTGTGACGTCGGAAGCACACTTTAAGAAGACATCACGGAAACATCACCCTGTTCTTGTTCCTCTGAAAAAGAGATTGAAAAACTAGAGTGACCCTGCAGAGAGAGGACCGGCATGGACCTCTCTCCGCTAACAACATACCGTGACATACGTCTCCAACGTTTGTCATCCCAATTGACACACACAGAGCAAGGGTTAGTGCGAGTACACTGACTACAATTAATACACTGATCGTGAGAATCACAGGAAGATTTCCTCGCATTACAATTTGAACAATAATTTTTCATTGTGAAAAATTACAAACAGTCATAGTACTCGCACCAAACCTTGAAAACAAAGATACATAATAAAATAATCCATTATAACATTTCGAAAAATTAATTCAAAAAGAAAAAAATTTTTTAAAAAATGTTTCAGAAGAGCCCAAGTTCTCAATGGGAATGATGAGCCCAAATGGATCCTAAAAAAGCCTAAGTGTGGACAAAATTTTTTAAACCATTTCAAAAAATTAATGTAATACGGACAATATTAATGTATCTTACTATGAATTGAACTAAGGAGAAGACAAGTAATCACTATCAGAAGCAACCGTTGTCAACATAAACAAAAAGTGTACAAAAACTGGAAACATGACTCCAGGCACTGGTAAACATGGCCTGAAATCAGTTATCAATTTAAACACCATCTGATGCAAAACAGACTTCCAGAGAAGAAACTGGAGAACATCAGATGGTAGATGCAGACCAAAACGCCTAAATACCCAAGGGTGAGGACGTAAAACATGGGGAAAAACAGAATATCAATTCTGTTACCAAGCCAAAACTCCCAAGAAATTTTAGTAATCAACATTACAAAAAAAATATGCCAAAAGCATGGGAGAATAGCTAGGGGGAATAAAGGAAAGGGAGAGAGGAAACACTGATCAACAATGGTACATTCATAGCAAGAATGACAACATCAGGGCCATGCCTCGAAATAGGCAACATGAAATAATTTCGTAAAAAAATTATAAGTTACAGCTCTGAACATTTCCTGCCACTGTTTCTTCCTCTCGTCCTTCTATTTCCTCCTTAGATCCACCATTTCTCTTATAATTATGTGTCTGGCATCATTTAAACTGAGATTTACATAGTTATTAAAGAATTTTTTTTGCAAGTGTCGTCTGCTTTTCATGTTAGGTAAAGCGTTAAATAAAAGTGTCAATGACACTGTAGCTCAACTTGTTAAGACATGTACATGTATAGTATGTGACACAGCAATGACAAACATCTAGGTAATGACCTGATAACAAGGGTACATATAAAGTATTGTAATGGTCTGTACATAAATACTGACTGTAGCCTGTAACAAATGTATAGGTAAAGTATTGTAAATGTGGGTGACAGTCAGATGCTAAACTAGAAAAGAAATCTTTGAGTCCCAGAGTGGGGTCTGACTGAACCCCAAAATATTTGTTCTCATAGCACAGTGATAACAAAGGCACCCCAAAACACTCTCGTTCCTGTCCCAAGGTGAAAACAAAGGTACCCAAGAAGTTTCGTGAAGATCAGTTCATAAATACGAGCTGTATAGAAGTTGTGACAAAAAACTGATTGGACCTAATTTTGGTACAAAATGGCCATTGGCATCCACCCAGAAACACTCGTTCTCGTCCCAAGGTGATAGCAAAGGTACCCAAGAAGTTTCGTGACGATCGGTTGATAAATACAGCCTCTAGCCCGAGCCATATTGACATGTGCACTTACAGTGTATAAGTAGCACTGAATAAATCAAAAGTTCATCTAATTTGCATAATTCCTGCATGAGAAAAAACCCGTACTCTATGTGATGTATTCCATGTTACTAAACATTCATACAAAAATTTATTCAAATCAGAACATTCATACAGAAGTTCTGTACAAAAGACTGATTGCACTAATTTTGGTACAAAATAGCTGCTGGTGACCATCTTGAATTTCGGACCACACCCCAAAACACTCGTTCTCATCCCACGGTAATAACAAAGGTACCTAAGAGGTTTCGTAAATATGGGTTCATAAATACGGCCTGTAGCCTCAGCCGTATAGAAGTTGTGTACAAAAAACTGATTAGGCCTAATTTCGGTACAAAATGGCCATTGGCAGCCATCTTGAATTTTGGACTGCACCTAGAAACACTCGTTCTCGTCCTAAGGTGATAACAAAGGTATCCAAGATGTTTTGTGAAGATTGGTTCATAAATACAGACTCTAGCCCAAGCCGTATTGACATGTGTACTTACTGTGTGTACGTTGCACTGAAAAAATCAAAGTTCATCTAATTTGCATAATTTCTGCACGAGAAAAAAACCCATATTATATGTGATGTATCCCATGGTGCTAAATATTCACACAAAAAATTATTCAAATCAGCGCTTTCATATGGAAGTTCTGTGCAAAAGTCTGATTGCACCTAATTTTGTACAAAATGGCTGCCATCGGCCATCTTGAATTTCGGACCGGACCCCAAAACACTCGTTCTCGTCCCATGGTGATACCAAAGGTACCCAAGAAGTTTCGTAAAGATCGGTTCATAAATACGGCCTCTAGCCCGAGCCGTATTGGCATTTGCACTAACAGTGCTGAAAGTAACACCAAAAAACTTCAAAATTAGTCTACTTTGCACAATTTACGCACGAGAAAAAAACCCGTATTATATATGATGTATCCCATGGTACTAAACATTCATACAAAAAATTATTCAAATCAGACCTTTCATATGGAAGCATCATCATCAACATATTCATTTTCGCAGACAACCAACTATATTTTTTAAAAAACGATCGGAGATTGGAAGGTGTGATGAATCTGAAAACATTTTGAGAATTTGTGTTGGTGTTGTTGAATATTGTTTGATTATAGCAACTCCTGCCCTCCCTCCCTAAGATGGATGCAGTGTAGACACTTTTCTATATGTGACAAATGAGCATTCAAACAATCCAGTTGTATTGAGTTTAGTGAGAAAACCAATCTGAAATATTTGAAGTACTCTCTTCCACCTAGGTATCGTTTAATATCATTTGATAGCAACAATTACTCCATTATAACCAAGTGATCATAATGTGATTGAAAATTCAGTTTTTTTTATCTATTCAAGAACTGTGCTTACCATTTGCCATCAATTGTTATTACACTTTGGAACAGATTTTCTGAGTCTAAGAAACTGACTCCTTCTTCTGTGTGTAAAAGAATTTTATTACCAACAGTATTTAGTCCTTCAATCATGGGAAACTCTCCGACTTCATCAAGAGTTTCTATACAGTCTGTATTAACTAAAACCCTGAAAAAGTAAACAAATAGTAAATACAACATGGTGGCCATGAAGTAATAAGTGATAAACTGATACAGTGGAGCCCACTTAATTGGATATCTCTTAATTGTATATCCCTGTTAATAGAATATAATTTCCCAACACAAAACCATTTACCATACCTCCAGTACAAATTTGACCTGATAATTGAATATAGCTTATAGAGCAAACTCCTGTTAATTGAATAAAAGATCTTGTAACCCATCGGGAAATCATCCTGACTCGCCCCAGTTTTCCTTTATTTATAGACCTACTGGCAGGGTTACCCGGCATTGCTCGGGCTGAGGAGAGTATTAAAATTACCCCTTGTAGACGGCTTTGAAGACCTATATCGGTGAAAAAAATTTTGGTCATAACTGTTGGTGCCCCTCTACACCCCCACCCGGCACTTTTTTAAACCTCACCATTAGATTCCTCGTAAAAAATTACCACTAGTAGACCCTTTTGAAGAACTATATCGATGAGAAAAATTTTGGTCATACCTTTTGGTGCTCCTCTACACCCCCACCCCCACCCAATACTTTTTAAATCTCACGATTAGATTCCTGATAAAAACATACCCCTAGTAGACCCCTTTGAAGACATGTTTCGGTAAAAAAAACTTTGGTCATAACTTTTGGTGCCCCCCTACACCCCCACCCCACACACTTTTTTAAACCTGACGATGACCTCCGCCATAAAAAAGTACTCCTAGTAGACCCATTTTGGACACTCAGGGTGGCCCCATATTCATTTCTATAGCGGACAGACAGACATACATACATACAGACATTCTAAAATACAGTACAGAGAAGATTTGGCTTCAGTGCATCCAATACAGGCATTTAATCTATTATATCTTGTTTGACAGAGCTCAGTCAAACAAGATATAATAGAATAAATGCTAAGTTTATCTCTAGAATACTGGAAAGACACACAATCCCTGTTAATTGAATACTCCTGTTAACTGAATAATTTTCATTGGCAAAGTGACTATTCAATTAACAGGGTTTCACTGTAGTCCTTTTGTTTCTTCCCACTTCTGTCTTCGTATTACAGAAAAATGAAATAGGGATGTTAATCTTCATTCTTTAACCTATGTTAAATGAAATGCCTCTCTTTGACATAGCATTCATTAACCCTTTACCCAACGCAGAAGATATCAAAATTTATTATTTTAAATATCATTTTTTCAAATTTTTCAAAATATTTCAACAAGATCATATCATGTGACCCCTCAGTGGAATGATCTCAACGAGCTCGTACCAACAAGGGGTCACATGATATGGTTTTGTTGATATTTTTCAAAAAATAATATTTTTTCAACTACTGAATTTGCATATTATGCAGGAGGATTTGACCGATTCGTTGGGTAAAGGGTTAATTTAAAAATTAGGTCTTATTTGTAGAATTTGACAATTCTGACATCTGCTTGAAATAAAAACAAAACTCAGGTGTGATTGGCAAACACTTGTAACAGATCGATACGTAAACAGAAAAATATATATGAAAATTGTGTCCAAACAGGTTATTATTTTGCATATTAAGAAATTAACTGCCGTTATGTGAGAGATATTCACTTCAAAGTCAGAACTTGAGTGTTATAAAAACACTCCCCATTGACTCAATAAGTTCAGTTTCGTTAATTTTGGGGGATTTGAACAAAACCTCTTTTTTCAATTGACATTCAATTTATTGGCTGTCAATGCAGCTTCCGAATTTATCTAGGTCAGAATAATGCAATGTTTCAATTGGCTGATTACGAAAATGAGTGGCATTTAGTTCTTTTGATGGATCCATGATGTCAGGTGCAAAAATAGTCAGTCAAAGGAAATCTGTATGAAACACGTGTTCTGTACAGATTCGTAAATATAGAACTGGAGGAAAAGTAATAAGCGTGTAATAAATAATATATCTTACACTGAAAAAACTTTTGAGAGTGTTTGAAACCATAAAAGCAAATCACAATCTTCACACTGAAGCCTTACACACTACCTAATATTCCATAATCTCCAAACTGATTGGGTCTCATAACTAATGTGATAAAAGTAAAAAGAATCAAACCAAAATTTATCCTTGCCATACTGGTATCAAAATACCCAAACCCAAAAATACCTCATGGGCTCTGTGAAAGAAGACTGAATTGGTTAAGTTCCAAGTTGCATCATGGAAAAAATTTGCATCTTCAAATTTTTATATTTTGACAGCAGTGTGAAGAGGGTTAATAAACAACAAGAGGCCCTACAGGGCCTTAATTGTTCACCTGAGAAAATTGTTTCAAGAAGGATTTAAGGCCACATTCAGCACCTATGGCTAGTGAACACTACAGGTCCCAAACTTAAACCAGTCAATTGATTTGCACAGGCTTGGATTCCCCCCGCCCCCAGATTCTGAATACCAAATATCAAACTTTCTGACTGGTATGTACGAAAAAGGTTTATAAAGAATTTTACATATGTTGCACTAAGTTAACATTTTGGCTCCCAAATATGAACTGTAGCACTTTTTCTACCTGGTGGACCCGAAGAAGAATTTTAAAGAATTTTTTTTCATACTACAATAAGTTAAAACCCGAGGCTCCCATAGGGAGCTCAAACATAAATCAAGAATCCCAACCACACACACACACACTAAGGATACTGGACACCAAATATCAAAAGATTCTAATGGGAGGATCTGAACAAGATTTTTAAAGATTTTTATCTCATAGTACAATAAGTTCAAATTTGGGATCTGACAGGGAACCCAAATATGAAGCAAGAGACTTGATTTGAACAAACTTGAATAGGACCACCCACGTTGTTGAATCTGAAGTAATTAATTCAATTGTTTTACAGCAAACAAACATATAATTGCCATATTATTTACCTCTTTTTATCTTGGTGCACACCATATAACTTATGACCAAGGATACAAGGTGTTGAGATGGCTGGTACACTATCATCACCAGGAACAGGTGGTGGTTTTATCATCTCATTTCCTCTGTAGTCAAACACAGGACAGTTATTGCTGAAATTTGTTCAAAGATAAAATCAAACGTTCACTGAAAAATTCCATGAGAATATGATGGGGTACATTAGTTTTCTCATCTCTTGTTAACAAAAAAGTTAAAAAAAAAAAAACCCAGAAAAACATTTTTTATGATGCTGTTCAAAATATTTTTAGCAAAAGAGAGTCCTGTGTTACTTTCACTATTCAGGGTTCCTGCAGGCAAGGAGTGATAAATTTCAAGGCTACACAAGGTGGTTTCACAACATATTTCAGCACTTTTCAAGGCCCCTCAATAGCCAAAATCAAAGATATTCAAGACCTGCCTACATAAGTCCGAACTAGGACAATCTGGTCATTACCCCCTCCTCCCACTTCCCTTCACGGGAAGTGGGAGAATGGGGTAATCACCAGAGGGTCCTAGTTTGGACTGTGCCTTCATGGTCTCTGGAATATAAAACTATACAGCTATGAATATGGGCTTCATATGCATTTTTATTTCATGAATATTCAAGGCTTTTCAAGGCCTCCTGGCACATTTTCCAGGATATGAAGGCCATGAATGAGTCTTAGTCAAATTCAAGGCTGTACCTTGAATCCAAGGCCCGGCAGGAATCCTGCTATGACAACAGCTCCCAGTCTGTAACACCAACTTCACTCTAAATCTCACAGTATCTCCTAAAAATTACAAATTTATTAAAAAAATTTAACGTATTTTTATTTGTGTTGCCCTTTATTGTTAGTAAGTTGACTCTTTGAGTCTGACATTATTTGTGAGAATAACATATACACATACTTTACATGGCTTTCCTGCGTACAGTTAAAACTAGAGGTGTGACAATTCCAGATGGGCCTGTCCATACCCCGCCCTCCCTCTCACTGCCATGATTATTCTAAGATGAAAAGGAACACAATTCTTGCCAAAAAAGTCTGATTAAAATTATAATCACAGGTGCACATGTTCCCATGGTAGTGAACATCCATTCCAAGTTTCAAAGGAATTGACCCATAGAGACCTGAGAAAATATCCGGACAATATTCCGGCATCGTAAGGCGAAAAGGGGCAAAACTCTGGCAAAAAAAAAGTCTGATTGAAACTATAATTGCAGGGGCACAGTTTACCATGGTAGTTTCAAAGAAAAGGACCAATAAACATCTGAGAAAATCTCCAGACAAAATTCAGGCATTCTAATGCCAAAAGGGGCAAAACTCTGGAAAAAAAGTTCAATCGAAACTACAATTGCATGTACGCTGGTTCCCATGGTAGTGAACATTCATACCAAGTTTCAAAGGAATCGACCTATAAACATCTGAGAAAATCTCCAGACAAAATTCTAGGCACGCTTTTTCAAGTCGAAAAGGGGCATAATTCTGGCAAAAGTTAAAAAATTTATAGTAATTTATATATTTTTTATACTTACCAATGACCCAGACATAGCTGGTGCTAACTCTTAAAATATAGGGCCAAACACAAATTTTGCCCCCCAATCCCCAAAATTTGCATCTAAAACTAAAGAAAACATGTCCTGAAAGGCCCTCCACACCTCGCCCCCACTGCGCATGCGCAGTGTCCAGGACGTTCCGAAATTGGCGCCATTTATCATTCTAATAACCAGTGCCTGGTAAGCGCTATGTACTCAGCGGGGAGGCAAGAGTTCCCAACTCCTGGGAGGGCCATCCCCGTCTGGGTCATTGGTAAGTATAAAAAATATATAAATTACTATAAATTTTTTAACATTTTTATACTGTACCAATGACCCAGACATAGCTGAATAGTAAAAAGGCTGGAGGGCCAAGGACATAGAGCAAAATGGAATACGCTCAATAAAATAAAATAGAGTCATCCCCTGTAGGGAAAAGAAGTAATAGGCCTTACATGTATCTTTCTTATTTATGATAAATTAGAAAGATACAACACCTTCCAAAAATTGAGCTTCATACATCCATGTACTCTATTAATATCCAATAATCCTTATACTAATAATTTTTAAAGTAAGCCAATAATAAAGTAAGTCTAGAGAATAGAGACTCTTATACTCCTAAAAGTGTGTGAGAATTGCATAATCATGTCCGTTGACATATGCAATATTCAAAAGCTATACTTTAAAAACTAAGACTTGAATGAATTTTATAAACTTAAACTTCTCACTAAACAACCATCCCAATAACAGCTCAGAATTACTAACTCCGGAGGAGGTATCCCCTTGTTTTCATAGTAAAAACAGGTGACCCAAGGGAACACCCTCCCCCCCCCCCTTTTTCTTGCCCTGGGTCAAATAGCCCAGAGCGAAGAGGGCAGCCGAACGGAGACACTGCCGAAACAGACAGCCTACCTAGCTATAGTAGCAACTGTTAAGTGAATGACATTCTGAGCAGTAGATAATAGACCTAACAATAGAGGCCTCCAGAAATGGACTCGATATTTCTGAGATAAAATTCATGAATGGATGGCTGAGCGCAATGAGCAGCCTTCAAAAATCTATAATAGCAACACTATTAATGTAAGCCCAAGAAGTAGAAGAACTCTTACTTCAAGAGCCGAAATCTTAAGCACAACTGCTAAGCCAATGATATACCATAAGCAGTACGCTAGTTAATAGAATCGATTAACAATAAAATGGAGCGTAACGTCCTTCTACTAGACATCAAAGACAGAAGAAGCTTACGCCCTTGTAATAAACAGATATCTGTTTATAAATACATAAACTGTACCCGGAAAGAGTAAAGGCCTATGCCCATACGAAGACGGAAGGACCTTAAAATAATAGGTTCCGGATAATAGGAGCCTAACTCTTATGCAACAATCCAACCTAAATAGTAACGGAAGTATTGATTCCGAAACTATGAAAGTGAAAATCATCCATCGATAGTGCATGAAACTCACTGACTCTACAGTAAAAAAGAAACCAACAGAATTACTGTCTAAAAGGTCAGAATTTGAAAACTACTGTTTCCAGAGGCTCAAATGATTACTTAGCTAAATAAGAACCGAAGTTAAAATCCGTATAGGAATTTAATCTAAAGATTCTAAGTCTATTTATCAAAAAGTTACTAACTGACTTAGATAAAGAGACAAAAGACTCAATTGTAAACTATCGTAGAGTGCATAGGTATGAGGTAACATAAACCTATAACCTAAATAACAACAGGCTGCAGTAGATCTTGTGAAACAAGTATACTAAAAACTAGCAATGCGTAGTATGGAGGGATCAACCATATGAACATAATGATCCCTACACCACGACGGAAGAGCCTCCACTTTAGTCGCATAGAATAGCGAAGAAGAGGATCTCCTATAGTAAGAAATCGCGTCCAAAGCTCGTCCAGTACAGTGCTTACAATGCAATACGGACCACACAACGGAATACATGAAGGTTGCGACCTTGCTGGTTGTGATAAAGATGACACGATTTACCCAGTGAAAAAAGATCCTCACATAGAGGAAGATTTCACGTTAAGATCCACAGTAGACAAGAGAGTAAATTACTCATGATCTCTGTGAAGATAGAGATGCTATCAACAGAAATGTATTGTGGTTGTTTATCTTAGCAATACCTGCTAAAACAACAGCGCCGGAGGATACGCGTATCCTATCATTGCGTCCTATAGATCAATAGAGCGTTAACAGTATTAGCTCAGAGATCTGGACAAGCCAACACATACGTCTGCAATTGATTAGCAAGCTGTGTCATAATAAAACATCATTGGGCGCTCCCATAGATAGCAAATCTGATTAAATACTTGTTTGTTGAGAGTCCATTCTGACAGCAACAAGCGACCCGTAAGAGAACGGGAGTGCGATAAAACAATCAGACGACCCCGAATATGACGGACCAAAACTGAACTTGGTGTACTATAACCAACAGACGGATTCTTTCCATTAAATTGAATAACGGAAACGAAAGAGTGCCTCCCTGGTTCCGGAGATACGCCACTACTGTCGAATTAAAGGACAGGAATTTGGGCATGCATTTCTGAATAATGTTCATGCAATGACATAAAGCAAGCCTAAAAAACATTATTCCGCGGAAGTTAAACTGATAGCTAAAAGACTGCGGAACCCAAAGACCCTGGCACTTCGAATCCGTAGGGATCAGTATATATCCCAATCTGTTTGACTGGCAACCGTCATAACAGCCACACTAGGGTCCGGCAACTGCGGCGGCACTCTCTGAGTCAACCACCGAATGTTTGCCCCAGTCTGAATCTCTTGTAACAGTAGATAGACAAGAGAATGTATAAACCAAGCAATTCATGGATTGCCGGAAAGTTGCCGTCGAAGAGAAGCTCCTCCGAGAACGAAGCGACTCTGAGAGAGTTCTTAACCTACTATCCACGCGTGGATGTAGCTAGGGCTGCATCACGTCTAAACACTCCAATCAGCCACTGAAGGGCGGAGTTATACGTGAACAAAATACTGCCCTCAAAAGAAATTACATTGAGAATAATATCCCGTAAATCTTTTCTTGAAGACGTAATGATAACGCCTCAGTAAGGCGGATTACGTATAATAAAGCGTCTAAGTTAAGTCTACTATACATAATGTCGTTCCCAATATTGAAATTGGAAAAGACATAAACGGCGAAAAAGAATATATGCAGTCTTTAATCACACCGTCTAGACGCATATGAACTCTCGGTTTGCCCTGCTCTGCCAAAATAAACTATATGTAAAAAAGATAAAATGGCAGAAATGAGCCACGCGGACAAGAAACTAAACTATCATGCTTAGTAGCAGGCTTGTATATATATATATAATATATAGCGTCGAAAAATAAAACACATGTTGTAATGACAATATTGGACTGCGTCGGTAAGTCAGGGACAAAGTCCCTGTACCGATCGAAAAATCCGAGTCCAATGACGCTATAAGTCTCTTATCCAAGATCGCAGCAATGAAGTCCGAAAAATAATCACTGGAAGAAATGCCAGAAGATATGAAAGGCATCTTCCGATACTACTAAAGGGAAAACTCGAAATCTTTCGAATCCCTTTCGCCATCCTGTCGGACCCTATAAAGCGTTCGGTCGTCCGTAGCTTGATGCAACCGCGGACCGCACCGACCCAGCGCCGTCGGATAATTCCTGATTCGACCGAGAAACCGTCAATTGCTGGGATGCTGCGAAACAACTGTGCTAACTCGGATAGCACGTCCGTCACCGAGGCCTGAGGAGCAGCGGTCTTACGATGCATTGCCGCAGGAAGCTCCGAGATCGTTACCCCGTGCATACTTCCAATATGCGAGCGAACGGAGTGTATAGGCCTCGTGTCCCTTGGCTACCGGATGGCGCGACCTATTCGCTGTGGAATCACTGAATGCCGAAACTGATCGGATACTCGAGGTCACGTAGCCAATGTGCGGTCGTGTGCCCTGCTGTGAGGATGAGGAAGCATTAAAGACAGTCTCTCGGACTGTCAATATAACGGAGCGTCCCGAGCAACGGACATATGCTCCGAATGTAAAATATCTGAACCACAACATGCGGTCCCCTATGTTGTTGGCTTCCTCCGATCTGTCCTCAATCTGCCGTCACTGGGTGAGTACTAAAGTAATTAAAGTGCTCGCATCACCCAAATCTCCTTCCTAGACCGCAACGGACGAACCCGGCAGCCGAACCATTCGATGAATGTATGCTACACCGGGTGAGCTAGCGAATGTCATTCCGTAAGCGATAGACATATTCCATGAGCACTTATTGCCGCTAACTCTTCATTAACTATGACGACAGAGGCACACTTTTGAAAGACATCTCCATAACTCTTCGAACAAGAAACCAGAAATGCTTGGATAGCAAGCATAAAATAATAATATATATAGCGTCGTTCAATAATTCGAAAGTTTGTGTGACATTATTGGATTATGTCGGAACTGAGGGACGATGTCCCTGAACCGAACCAAAAATTTCTAAGTCCACCGACGCTATCAGTTTCTTATCCGGCATCGCAGCATATGTTGTTCCGAAAGGGAAAGCTTGAAATCCACCGAATCCCTTTCGGTATCCCGTCGGACCGGATGAAACTTTCGGACGTCCGTACCCGCTTCCGCGGAGCGTCCCGACCCAGCATCGTCGGATAAAATATATGCGACAGATTCAGTTGATGCTGGGATGCTGCGATAAACTGTGCTATTAAGGAAAGCACGTCCGTTCCCGAGGCCTGTGCCGTAGCGGACTTACGATGCATTGCCGCTGGAAGCTCCGTGTACGTTGACTCCCGCACACTTCCTATGCGAACGTCCGGAGTCTGCAGGCCTCGAGTCCCCGGCTACCGACCCAGCGCTGTCGGATAATTCTCGATCCGACACCGTTTCTGTCGGCTGCTGGGATGCTGCGATAAGCTGTGCTATGTGCACAAGAATGTCCGGCGTCGAGACCTGCGGAGGCGCAGTCTATCGGTGCTTCGCCGAGGGCAGCTCCGCATCAGATGGCTCCCGCATACTTCCTATGCGAACGTCCGGAGTCCATCGGTCTCGAATCCCTGGCTGCCGGATGGTGTGACCTGGTCGCCGAAGAATCCTTGATCGGCGAAGCTGGTAATATATCGGCGGTCACGCAGCCAAGGTGCGGTCGTGTGCGCTGATGAGAAGAGGAAGCCTTAGCAGTCTCAGCGGACTGCCTATACAACGGAGCGTCCCGAGCGACGGACGTATGCTCCGCTAACAACACATTTGTACCACAACATCTGGGGCCAGATGTTGTTGAACGAGAGAGGGGCCTCTCTCGCTTGCCGTCCGGATGGACCGGAACGAGCTATGAACCGGACTAAAAGGCTTCCTCCGTTCTCCCTCCGATCCGCCGTCACTGGGTGTGCATTAAGTTAATTTTATAGTGCTCGCATCACCCCAAAATTCCTTCTAGACCGCAACGGACGAACCCGGCTGCCGAACCATTCGGTGAATGGACGCTACACCGGGCGAGCTAGCGGACGTCAAAGGCCGTCGAACCTACTAGGGTCCTCTTAGGCAATTGGCGTATTACATGAGCACTTTTCCGCTAGCCCTTCATTAATTGTGACGACGGAGGCACACTGTTGGAAGACATCACAGATACATCACCCTAATCTTGATCGTCTGAAATAGAAATTGATAAAGTAGAGTGACCCTGCGGGGAAAGGACTGGAGTGTCCAAATCCCCAACAACATACCGTGACATACGCTTCCCATATTGTCATCGAAATCATACGATACAGAACAGGAGTTAATGCGAGTACACTGACCACATATAGAATGATAATAAGGTCAGAGGAAGACTTCCTCCTAAAACAATTGATCAATATCCTTTCAATGAGAAAAGAAAACAAGTCCTGGTACTCGCACTAACCCCTGGCAATCAAATACATAATAATAATATGATCCATTAATATAGAAAAAATAATTGAAATCAAAATATTTTGAAAAAATATTTTTTCAGAACAGCCCAAGTTTCTGAAAAGTAACGTTGAGCCCCAATGGATCCCAAGCCTAAGTGTGGACAAAAATTTTAAAAATATTTTAAACAATTTATTCAACACTTACGAACAATAATAATGTATCTAGTTATGATTAAAATAACATAAAGATATTATTATTTAGAAATCCCCCCCTCACACAGAGGGCTGTTGTAAATGTAAACAATGAGTGTAAAAACACTAAAATAAGACTCCAGGCACCCAGGCCCGAAATCAGTTACCAAAAATACACCATCTGATGCAAAACAGAGACTTCCAGGGAAGAAACTGCAGAACATCAGATGGTAGATGCAGAACACAACGCCTAACCACCCGTAGGTGAAGACATAAACATGGGGAAAGAACAGAATTCATTCTGTTATTAAGCTAAAACTCCCAAGAAATTTTAGTAATAATAATTACAGAAACTATGCCAAAAGCATGGGAGAATAGCAAGGGGGAACTTAAAGGACAGGGAGAGAGGAAAAACACTTGAAAAAACAGTGTAACTAAATAATCAGAATGACAACAAAATGGCTGCTGCCTTGAAAATAGGTAACTTAACATAATTTCATTAAAAAATTTTAAGTTACAGCCCTGATAATATTCTGTCACACATTCTTTTCCTCTCCTCCTTTTCTATCCTCCTTAGAATCACCATTTCACTAATATTTATGTGTCTGGCATCATTTAAACTGAGATTTAAAAGCACAAAGATCAGTCAGATGTTAACTGATGAAGGGCCAAACTTAGAAAGATAAATGGCGCCAATTTCGGAACGTCCTGGACACTGCGCATGCGCAGTGGGGGCGAGGTGTGGAGGGCCTTTCAGGACATGTTTTCTTTAGTTTTAGATGCAAATTTTGGGGATTGGGGGGCAAAATTTGTGTTTGGCCCTATATTTTAAGAGTTAGCACCAGCTATGTCTGGGTCATTGGTACAGTATAAAAATATAAGCTGACCAGAACTATAATCGCAGGTGCACAGGTTTCCATGGTGGTGAACATTCATACCAAGTTTGGAGCAGATTGGCCCATAAACATTTGAGAAAATCTCCAGAAAAAATTATGTTTACGGACAGAGGGACGGACAAGGTGATTCCAGTATGCCAATTACAACTCATTGCGGGGGGTATAACCAGATATCTTCTCAGGAATTGCCTGCAAATACCATGTCACTCTGTGTGTGTTGATATGTGTGCTGTGATGATTGTTAGGCTATCAAATTCTGTACATATGCCAAAAATACAGAAGCAGTGTTTCAGCCAATGGACCTGTTTAACCCGGAAGCCCATTGGCTGAAACATTGCTTGTGCTAGCTATCAGTAACCAAGAGAATCTGTGAAGCTTTGGATGCCATTCATTGAAATTTCATGCAATTCGTATGCAAAATTATGTCAAGATAGCACATAATTCATGACAGAACTTCTAGTTTTACCTGTAAGCAACAGTTGTTCCCACAATTTTTGAGATTCCTGTACCAAGTTTTGTTGACAGAAGTTTTACCAAAAGATGCTGTTTAGCCTCTACAAAAAATCATGGCACAGAAAACAGTTAATAGACACAAAATTTTTATGTCCTTCATATCAAAATGTCTAATTTAACACTTAAGAACCAAATTTATAATATTTATAATATTCTAACTAAGTTAATAAAAAGGAAAACCAATAAGATGTTTCCACACAACAAAACAAAAAAGTGAACGCAGAGTAACATAAGGTTATACACTCATATCGGAAGTCAGGATAAACTAAATTTAATTTGAACAACATAACAATTTGGCTTCCATAGCTCCGGAATGGCTTAGTGGCAAGTTAGTGTATGACATTGCATATGTCTTATGTAAACTGTAAACACTGCCTGAATTAAAATGGCAGAAATAAAGATATATTTCGATTTGAACCAGGATAAGTATATCTGTAAATCTTGCATGTCAGTCTTGGCAGTACAAAAGAACAGGCATCATTTACAAAGAAAGCGTAAAGAACTTCATGAAAAGTTAAAAAAAAAGGTAAACAAATATGATGTCAAGAGGAAAATCGAGACAGATTCTCCTAATTTAGTTATTTCAGGTCCTAGCAATGAGAAGTGACAGGCTGTTATAACAGATTTTGGCCTCTGTAAGGCGACACATCTTAGGTCAGAGATGCGTCAACAGAACGATGATGCAGGGCTGAGATTTACTGTCACCGACAGTAGACCCTTTGAGTCTGCAGCCGGGAAAGGGTTGATAAATGATAAATTTGTGCCAAATGTTAACCAATGGGGTGTATGTACCTCAACATCTGACTACTTTACCTCAAAAATTTAAAGATCTCAGAATGTGCAAGCCTCTTTGATATCTCACGTCATGGATGAGAAGGGTGACACTAAGTCTTCAATTACTTTTGACTATTGGAAGTCCAATAATAATGCAAACTTTCTTGTTCTCACACTGCACTACATCTCCAATGACTGGGTATTCAGAATAAGCTGCCTGACTCAGGTGAATCTTGAAGATAAAGGGGCTGATCATACAGCAGACTTTGCAAAGGAGATTATACATGAAAGTTTTAATGCAGTATGATATTCCCATTGAAAGTGTGTTTTTCACAACCACCGACACTACTGCAGTAATGCCATGCGCTGCACAAAAGCTAGTCCTTTTGTGGATGGGTTGTGCGGCCTATATGCTTCAACTTAGCATTAACAAAGCTCTCAATGCCCAAGTGAACATACGGAATATCATTCTGTGTGTCCACAATATATTGCAGGGTTTTTCAATGCATCAAACATCAGTTTGAGTGCCCACCACCAACATCAGAAATCAATGACAGACCCAGAAATTTCCAGTAAGACACTCCCGAGGTCTAATCCACCACTTGACAAGCGAGTCAACAAGATTTAACAGCACCTACTATCTTTTATGCTGGGTGCACACAAATCAGACGACCATCTTAGCAATTTCGGACTGTAGAAATACGAAAGTCAGCTTGTACAACCAAACCCCCACCACCTCTTAGCACAACTCATGAAGATACACTCAAGCAGTCTTTCACCAGTTCTAATGCCGATGGCAGAGGCCACTGATATTTCAAGTGCTCAACATAAAACTGCACGACTGGTGTAATACACAACAAGCGTTTCTTTATGAAGCTGAATTGGTAAGCTTTCAATGTTTATTAATAACACTAACAGTTTAGAATGTGCTTATTTTACCAGTATTAAGGTTCGAGATTCAGCTTGATTTAATAACACGAAGGTGATTCGGCTCGGGATTCGAATCAAGCTAAAACACCTGATTCGCAGGGCCCTTATTCCCCAATATCTGTTTGAGAGTTTGGGTATAAGAATGGATTGTGAAACAATTTTGCACAATTGGGAGACAGATTGAGCTAACCAGAAAGTAAGAGTCGATTTGGATTTAAATTTGGGAGGAACAAATGAAACAAGTGGTGTGCATCAGAGATGCTGGCGTCGAGTTGTGGCTATTTTCTTCATCATGCACTCCTTATTGAAAATAAAAAATATGATTGCGCTGAGCTCAAAATTTGTAAAAATACGGATAGGGCCAGTTTTCGAACTTACTAGTTTGAGATATTATTACAAAAGACTTGTATGGCAAATATTAGTTAAATTGGGGAATGTTTGTTCAAGTTATTGAACTAACGAGCTCAAAGTTCATAAAAATTGATGAATTGAGGCCCATAACTCTGTAAAGAAAAACTGGGCCTTGAGATATTATCGCAAATTTGCATGGCAAACATTAGTCAAATCAGAGAATGTTTGTTCAAGTTGTTGTGCTAACGAGTTCAAAATTTGTAAAAATTGACGAATTACAGCCCATAACTCTGTAATGAAAAATTGGGCTGGACCAATTTTCGAACTCACTTGAGATATTATTGCAAAACACCTCCATGGCAAATATTAGTGAAATCGGAGAATATTTGTTCAAGTTATTTTACTAACAAGCTCAAAATTCATAAAAATTTATGAATTAAGGTCCATCCATATTCTGTAACGAAAAATCAGGCCGGGCCAGTTTTCGAACGTGTTTGAGATATTATTATAAAAGACCTGTATGGCAAATATTAGTTAAATCGGAGAACGTTTGTTCAAGTCATTGCGTTAACAGAACAAGGATGCCTGCCCGGACGGACGCACATCGACCATCGCCAAACCATAGGTCTTGATTGTTAACACAACTCGACCAAAACAGTCACATATACATTAAAGTATCCTTTATACTGTTAAAGTGCCAGACTTTAAGGCTTCCACGTTTACACGTGTAAACGTGAACGTTTCATTTATGGGCATTAAACGTTTACAGTTCTGGTAAACTTGTACACGGAATGAAGTTTTAATAGAGTAATTTCTAAATTGCAGATTAATGCAGAAAGTCAAAGAAACCAAAAAATAATTTCCAACTTTGCAATGCAATATTTTGGTAATGCTTCAGAAAAACTGTGTACTGGTTCCGACTGGCGCCCCCGCCACAGTAACCGAACGAAGTCATCTTCAAATCATGTGATATCATATGTGACACAGTCACGTGAGCCGCATGGCACAAGCTTATCTTTGGTGTTTCCTTCGAAACATGTGTGGAATGTTTTAGTTTATTCGGATTTACATGTATATTTCCAAAGTGATACACAATTGTTCTCGATGATTTCGTTCACCTGACATGGATTATTAATTTATTATTCACACATGGGATGATCTTAGGATTGATTTATGGAGTTTGACAGACAGACTGGCACTTGCGTGTTTGAAAATTTGGATTCCCCTGCATGGTTTGTAGACTTTGTTTATTTTTGCGACATTGCATTCCACTCTCAAGTCCGGTATTGTCACTATTGTGTGCCATGGCAACTCGCTCCAACATTACTGTTTGAAAAAATACAAGGAATTTCACCCCAAACCCACCAGAATGAGCTCAGAGACCCCCATAAATTTCAAAATTTACCTGGGGGAGAATCCCCCAGACCCCCCCCCCCCCCCCCCCCCCCCCCCAGACCGAGCGACTTTGCCTTCAGCATCTGCATGCTGTGATCATTCGTCTACGTTGTTTTTGGACGAACTGTAAATCGGCTGTCTCAATAACATAAATTGTATGCCCTGTACGCAAAGATATGATGAACTTACTGTGTATTATTACACACTTCTATCAAATATTGACTACTTGCATTGTTACTGTTAGTACGTGTAAACGTTTCCGTTTCGTTTACAGACAGTCGTTTAAACGTTTACAATTTTGTCTAAACGTGGAAGCCTTAGTGCCAGTAACATTTTGTCTCTTTTATACCTACCATCTATCACAATTGCCTACATTCCCTTCCTTAAGTTTGATGGAAATGGAGCAAATTAGAATGACCTCAAGTTTTACTGCTCTCTGCCAAAATGATACAAATACACTACTTTGACACTGTATTACATTCTACAAATTTTTTTTAGAATATGTCTTTAGTTTCTTTCAATACATCAATGATATGTTTTAATGTAATACAGTGGAGTCCTGTTAATTGAATAGCCACTTTGCCAATGAAAATTATTCAGTTAACAGAAGAATTCAATTAACAGGGATTGTGTCACTTTCCTGTAGTCGAGATATAAACTTAGCTTTTATTCTATTATATCTTGTTTGACAGAGTGCTATGAGCTCTGTCAAATAAGATATAATAGATAAAATGCCTGTATTGGATGTACTGAGGCCAAGTAGGTCTATAAACAAAGGAAAACTATGGAGAGGTAGGGTAATTTCTTGATAGGTTACCAGATTTTTTATTCAATTAACCTATATTCAATTAACAGGTCAAATTTGTACTGGAAGTATGGTAAATGGTTTTGTGTTGGGAAATTATATTAAATTAACAGGGTTATTCAGTTAAAAGATATCCAGTTAAGAGGGCTCCACTGTAAAGTGTACTTGATGGTTATAGGTCACTCATTTTGGCCTTCCCAGTAGCTTATCTTAACAGATTTGCTTTTCTCTTCTTTAAAAAATTCTGAGGAAAAAAAACTGTTATCACAAGAAGGTTGCCTGAAAAAGTTATGGTAACCCTTTTTTGGTTGGCATTATTTTTTATTTCTACTGTGGGTTCCTGAACTAAAATTAAGGAGAAAGATGTTACAAAAATACTAACGTAAAAACAGAAATCGAACTTACACATAACCCACACCACCTTCTCCAACCCACAATACTGTACCAGGAACCTTATTATTTCTCAAGTTTGGAATCTTGCTTCTTGGAAAGTTTAATGGAGATGTTCTGACAGATGTCTTGAAGTCTTTAAATGTCTCAGCAGTGGCACAGTCGAAAAACTACAATGAATAACAAAAACATAGTGCAAATAAGAAGAGGTCTGCAACAAAACAAAAAAAAACCCAAAATTAATAACATTTGCCCATGGATGCTTTGTTTGTCTGGCTTTCTGTAACAGACAAACTCTGTTACCTTAATCCCAAACTGTGACCTACAAATATTTAAGTACAGTGGAGACCCACTTAAATGTACATCTTTCAAATGAATAAATCTGTTGATTGTATATAGCTAACAAACACCAAACCATTTACCATACATTCAGTACAAATTTGAACTGTTAACCCCTAGCACACAAGTAGTGCAACAGAATTTTCTCCAATCGCTCTGTTTTTCTCTTGTTTAACTACAAATTTAACCAATTATATCTTGTTTGAGAGAGCTCAGTGAGCTCAGTCAAACAAGGTATATTTGGTTAAATATCAGGCTGCATTATGGGAAATATTTGCTGTTGAAAACGTTGCCATATGGACATCCAACTGCTGAAGGTTAATTGCATGTAAGTAGTAAAAGAGTAAACTCCTGTTAATTGAATAAACTAGAGTGCACTGTCACAGTGCCAAAGCTGCGACGATTCGTGCAACGCCAATGATGTTTTAGAACTCGTTGGTGACAAAAAAAAAACTTGTTGGTGACAAAAAAAACGCGTTGGTGACAAGTCCAGAAATGTGACAGAAATTATCCGAATGACATGCACTATTGAGAGGGTGCAGACATCATGAAGATACACTTGCATACCAAGTATGGTGTCATTCCATCAAGTACTTTAGGAGTTATGGTGTTCTTTAAACTCGTTGGTGACAAAAAAACTTGGTGACAAAAAAACTTGGTGACAAGTCTATAAATGTAACCGAAATTATTCGAATGACATGCAGTATTGAGAGGGTGTAGACATCATGAAGATACACTTGCATACCAAGTATGGTGTCATTCCATCAAGTATTTTAGGAGTTATGGTGTTTTTTAAACTCGTTGGTGACAAAAAAACTTACTTGTTGGTCACAAGTTCATAAATGTGACAGAGATTATCCGAATGAGGTGCAGTATTGAGAGGGTGTAGACATCATGAAGATACACTTGCATACCAAGTATGGTGTCATTTCATCAAGTATTTTAGGAGTTATGGTGTTTTTTAAACTCGTTGGTGACAGACAGACAGACAGACAGACCGACATTGCCACATATAGAGCTGCTCGTCGCAGCTAAAAAATCTTGTAATCTGTTGAAGAACTACTCTGACACCCACTGAGTTCCCTACATTTATAGACATTTTGGGCATCAATACTTTTAAGATGGGCATTTAATCTATTATATATTGTTTGACAGAGCTAAATGAGCTCAGTTTGTAACTAGAACATGGGAAAATGACCTAATTCCAATAAATTGCTTATTCTCTAGCAAACTGATTATTCAATTAACACAGTTCCATTGCAGTAGAATTTTTCTTCTACCAGAGTAGGCTATCAGATTTTTACAGATTGAATGAGAACGTAATTCATTATTTCTTCTTTGACCGAGCTCACTGAGTTCTGTCAAACAAAGGAAAATGTTCAGATGGAAATTATAAATTCAAAGTAATTTGTATATTTTTATACTTACCAATGGCCCAGACTAGATGGTGCTTAACTCAAAAGTTATTAAGGGCCAAACTTAAATTTTGAACCCCCCAATCCCCCAAATTTGCTTGCAAAACCGAAAATTAAAAGTCCTATCTAGCCCTCCATACATTTACTCTCCACACATGCGCAGACATCAGGAAGTGACCGGAATTGGCACCAACATCATTCTGTGTAGAAGAGAGTGCTATATAAACAAGAGGCCCCAAGGGGCCTTAATCGCTCACCGGCCAAAGTGGTTCAAAGAAGTATTTGGGCTCACATTCAGTTAGACATGGTTCATCAACACTACAAAGGAATAAAGTCATGAGAGGCAAATTTTATGGAAAAAAACACTAAGGAATGGATTTAAACAAACCTGAACCTAACATGCCCCCCTGCCACCCCTGCCCATAGAGCCCAAATATTAAGCCAAGGAGTCAAATTCAACAAACTTGAATCTGATCCCCCTCGAGATGTCATATATTCCAAATAGGAAAGAATTCTGACTGGTAGATATGAAGAAGGTTTTTAAAAAAAATCACCTCACATTTCACTAAGTTAACCTTTGAGCGCAAATAGGGAGGCAAAATACTAACCCAGGGTCCCAATTTGAACAAACTTGAATCTGACCCACTTAGAGATGTTGTATACCAAATATGAAAGGATTCTGATGGGTGGATCTGAAGAAGATTTTAAAAGAAATTCCCTCATATTGCACTTAGTTAAAATTCAGGCTCCCATAGGTAGCCCAAATTAATAACCTAGGGACCAGATTTGAACAAACTTGAGTCTTACCCTCCAAGAGACGTTGTATACCAAATATGAAAGGATTCTGACTGGTGGATCTGAAGAAAATTTTTAAAGAAATTTCGTAATATTGTACTAAGTTAAAATTTCGGCTCCCATAGAGAGCCCAAATATCAACCCAGGGACTAGGATCGAACAAACTTGAATCTAACCCTCCTAGAGATGTTACATACCAAATATGAAAGCTTTCTGACTATAGGGTCTAAAGAAAATTTAAAAAAACAAAGTCGGAACAGGACCCAAAATTTTCAGGCTATACATTTTTTTTTCCCCGTCTCAAAATTTAACATAATGCATAAAAAAAACACCCCAAAACGTCTGAATTTTTGGTCCCCAAATTCAGAGTCTCAACCTGAACCAGGCTAAAAGATTGAACAAAACGCATAAAAAAATATAAAAAAAAAATTTCCCAAATCTGAACTGAACCCAAAATTTTCTTGCTTTTTTTTTTTGTCTTAAAATTGAACAAAATGCATAAAGAATCAACAACAAAAAATTCCGAATTTTAGTCCAAACCAAACCCCAAATTTTACGGCTAAAAATGTTTTTTTTTTTTTTTTATTCTCAAAATTGAACAAAAAGCATAAAAGAAACTGTCAATGACACTGTAGCTCAACTTGTGTAAGACAAGTACATGTATAGTACCTGACACAGCAATGATGCACATCTAGGTAATGACCTGATAGCAAAGGTACAAAAACAGTATTGTAACGGTCTGTACATAAATGCTGACTGCAGCCTATAACAAATGTATAAGTAAAGTATTGTAAAGGTGGGTGACAATTACATGCTAAACTAGAAAATAAATCTTTGAGTCCCAGAGTGGGTCTGACTGAACCCCAAAATATTTGTTCTCATAGAACAGTGATAACAAAGGCACCCAAAACCACTTGTTCCTGTCACAAGGCGATAACAAAGGTGCCCAAGAAGTTTCGTGAAGATTGGTTCATAAATACAGCCTCTAGCTCGAGCTGTATTGACATGTGCACTTACTGTGTATAAGTAGCACTGAATAAATCAAAGTTCATCTAATTTGCATAATTTCTGCACAAGAAAAAAAACCCTGTATTATATGTGATGTATTCCATGTTACAAAACATTTATTCAAAAATTTATTCAAATCAGAACCTTCATATAGAAGTTCTGTACCAAAAACTGATTGTACCAAATTTTGGTACAAAATGGCTGTTGGCAGCCATCTTGAATTTCGAACCGCACCCAAAAACGCTCATTCTCGTCCCAAGGTGATAACAAAGGTACCCAAGAAGTTTTGTAAAGATTGGTTCATAAATACGGCCTCTAGTCTGAGCCATAAAGAAGTTGTGAACAAAAAACTAACTGGACCTAATTTCAGTACAAAATGGCCGCTGGCAGCCATCTTGAATTTTGGGCCGCACCCAGAAACACTCGTTCTCATTCCAAGGTGATAACAAAGGTACCAAAGAAGTTTCGTGAAGATCGGTTCATAAATACAGCCCCTAGCCCGAGCCGTATTGACATGTGTACTTACTGTGTATAAGTAGCACTGAATAAATCAAAGTCCATCTAATTTGCATAATGTCTGCACGAGAAAAAAACCTGTATGATATGTGATGTATTAAATGTTACTAAACATTCATACAAAAACGGTCATGATTAGCCATTGTGCATAATTATGTGACCTTAAACACCAATAAATAAATATTCATACAAAAATTTATTCAAATCAGAACTTTCATTCAGAAGTTCTGTACCAAAAACTGATGGCACTAATTTTGGTACAAAATGACTGCTGGTGGCCATCTTGAATTTCAGACTGTACCCCAAAACACTCGTTCTTGTCCCATGGTGATAACAAAGGCACTCAAAAAGTTTCATAAAGATCGGTTCATAAATAAGGCCTCTAGCCCAAGCCGTATTGAATTGTTGACGGACAGATGGACAGATGGACAGACAGCCAGATGGACCATGGCATAACCTCAAATTTGACTTATGTCAAAGTTGAGCCAAAAATCAAACAATTTTGGTCAAAAATTTCTAAGTCCAAATCAGACCCAAATTTTCAACCCAGGGACCCGATTTGAACAAACTTGAATCTGACCCCTCCTAGAGATGATGTATACCTATTGTTAAAGGATTCTGACTAGAGGATCTGAAGAAGAAGATTTTTAAAGAAATTTTCTCATAATGCACTAAGTTAAAATTCGGGCTGCTGTGAACCCAAATATTAACTCAGCGAGTCGATTTGAAAAAATTTGAACAAACTTGAAACTGACCCCCCTATAGATGTTGTATACCAAACATGAAAGGATTCTGACTGGTGGATCTGAAGAAGAAGATTTTTAGAGAAATTTCCTCAAATTGCAACAAGTTAAACTTTGGGCTCCAATAGAGAGCCCAAATATTAACTCAGGGACCTGATTTCAATAAACTTGAATCTGAGCCCACTAGAGATGTTGTATACCAAATATGAAAGCATTCTGACTGGTGGATCTGAAGAAGAAGATTTTTAGAGAAATTTCCTCAAATTGCAACAAGTTAAACTTTGGGCTCCAATAGAGAGCCCAAATATTAACTCAGGGACCTGATTTCAACAAACTTGAATCTGAGCCCCTTAGAGATGTTGTATACCAAATATGAAGGCATTCTGACTGGTGGATCTGAAGAAGAAGATTTTTAGAGAAATTTCCTCAAATTGCAACAAGTTAAACTTTGGGCTCCAAAAGAGAGCCCAAATATTAACTCAGGGACCTGATTTCAACAAACTAGAATCTGAGCCCACTAGACATGTTGTATACCAAATATGAAAGCATTCTGACTGGTGGATCTGAAGAAGATTTTTAGAGAAATTTCCTCAAATTGCAACAAGTTAAACTTTGGGCTCCAATAGAGAGCCCAAATATTAACTCAGGGACCCAATTTCAACAAACTTGAATCTGAGCCCCCTAGAGATGATGTATACTAAATATGAAAGCATTCTGATTAGTGGATCTGAAGAAGATTTTTAAAGAAATTTCCTCATATTTCACTAAGTTAAAATTTGGGCTCCTACAGGAAGCCCACTTATTAAACCAGGAACTTGATTTGAACAAACTTGAATCTGACCTCCCTAGCGATGTTGTATAGCAAATATGAAAAGGTTCTGACTGGTGGATCTAAATAAGAAGATTTTTTGAATTTTTAGAAAATTTGATAGGTGCTATCAGAGTTATGCCCCTTCTGGTGCCCCCTGTGGGCATGGCAAGTTTATCTGCCATGCCCACAGGGGGCACCAGAAGGGGCAATTGAAATGACATATTATGAGGAACATGCATACCAAATTGAATTGACATATGATGAGGAACATGCATACGAAATTTGGTTCAATTTGGTCCAGTAGTTTGTGAGAAGTCGATAATGTAAAGTTTACGACAGATGACGATGGACGACACATGATAAATTAAGCTCCCTCCAGTGAGCTAAAAATTCAGCAGGGAGGTATGAGTGCCCACTCATGGGAGGGCCATTGGTAAGTATAAAAATATACAAATTACTTTGAATTTATAATATTTTTACATTGTAAACCAATGGCCCCAACTATCTGAATCGTAAAAAGGTGGAGGGCCTTGGACTTCAGAATAGTAGATCAACATAGTTCCAATCCTGTATTCCAAGGTGAAAGGAAAATAAAATTTATTAAGAATTACATGTATGTCTCTCTATACAGTAATTGAGACATATTATAAACAAGAGGCTCCAAGGAGCCCTAATAGCTCACCGGCCAAAGTGGTTCAAAGAAGTATTTGGGGTCACATTCAGTTAGACATGGTTCATCAACACTACAAAGGAATGAAGTCATGAGAGACAAATTTTATGGAACTAGGGACATAGCTTAAACAAACTTGAATCTTACCCCCCTAAGGATGCTGCATACCAAATATCAAAAGCATTCATCTGCTGGATCTCAAGAAGATTTTTAAAGAAAATTCCTCATTTTGAACTAAGTTATCATTCGGGCTCCCACAGTGAGCCCAAATAGGAACCTAGGGACTTGGCTTTAACAAACTTGAATCTCACCCCCTAAGGATGCTGCATACCAAATATCAAAACATTCTGACTGCTGGATCTGAAGAAGAAGATTTTTAAAGAAAATTTCTCATTTTGAACAAAGTTATCATTCGGGCTCCCACAGTTAGCCGAAATATGGACCTAGGAACATGGCTTGAACAAACTTGAACCTCACCCCCCCTAAGGATGCTGCATATCAAATATCAAAACATTCCAACTGCTGGATCTGAAGAAGAATATTTTTAAAGAAAATTCCTCAATTTGAACTAAGTTATAATTCGAGCTACCACAGTGAGCCCAAATACGAACCCAGGGACTTTTCTTGAACAAACCTGAATCTTCACCCCCCCCCCCCCCCTCACCCCCAGGCATGCTGCATACCCAGTATCAAAAGATTCTGCCTGCTGGATCTGGAGAGGATTTTTTAAGAAATTTGCCTGAAATGCACTAAGTTCGAATTTGGGCTTCTATAGTGAGCCCAAATACGAACCCAGGGACTTTTCTTGAACAAACCTGAATCTTCACCCCCCCTCCCACCCCCCCTCCCCCCACCCCACCCCCCCCCCCCCCCCACCCCCCAGGCATGCTGCATACACAGTATCAAAAGATTCTGCCTGCTGGATCTGGAGAAGATTTTTTAAGAAATTTGCCTGAAATGCACTAAGTTCGAATTCAGGCTTCTATAGTGAGCCCAAATATGAATCCAGGGGGCTGATTTGAACAAACTTGACTCTGACCCCCCTAGAGATAATGTATACCAAATAGGAAAGAATTCTGCCTGGTGGATCTGAAGAAGATTTTTTTGAATTTTTGAAAGAAATTCATGGGTGCTATCAGAGTTATGCCCCTTGTGATGCCCCCTGTGGGTGCGGCAAGTTTATTTGTACAAGTTTGAATTGTCATATGATAGGGAACATGCACACCAAATTTGGTTCAATTTGATCAAGTAGTTTGTGAGGAGTAGTCGATAATGTAATGTTCACGAGGACGACAAAGGATGGCAAGTGATAAGTTAAGCTCCCTTCGGTGAGCTAAAAAAGGAGCCCAGTTCATGTAATTCCATATACTTAGCATGAAGACTAATAGCCCAAGAACATTAGGTTTCACTAGGGAAAAAAATCGGAGAAAGCTGATTTTTTCAGGAAATGTCGAGTACATGTCACTGAACGATTAGACAAAAGTCCCCTAAAATCCCAGTTGAGCTTTTTTTTCTACAGCCTTTTTTCGAAAACGCGTTTGAAAAATTTTTTTAAAAAATCACACTAACTTTGTAACCTCGAATTGATCCAACTGTATTTTTTGTTTACGCGTATTTCGAGCTACATAATGTCTAATATACATTTACCTAGAGGAAAATGTGCATTCTGTGACAATTTCTGCGAAAAATTATTGAAAATTCACAAAAAAGTATCGGATTTACGCAAAAAATGACGATTTTCCTAACGGATTTGCCCAAAGGGTCGTAGTACAGAATGGGATGTTAGTTGGACAGACGATAAAAAATCCACCACCATTTGAAGACTTTTATCATTGCTTACAAAATAGACATTATGGAAGACCCCCTCTGCTTCTGGCCGAGTTCCCCTTTTGGCATAAAATTTGTCAGCATGAGAACTCAACTATTTTTGGGCTTGGGACCGAACAGACACATCTGTGTCTGGCAGCATTAGATCAATAAATAATATTTACAGAATGTACAAAAATCAATAAATAATATTTACAGAATGTACAAATCAATCAACATGGATTAAGTTACACTGACTATTATCAACGCTATATACAGAAATGATATGACCTATATACATATTATTCATCGAACTCAGAAATTTCCGACAGGACAGTGTTTCTGTGGTTGTTACAAGAATCCGAACTGCAATTACACAAACCTGAGCAAGAGAGTCCTGCCTTCTTACACCCACACCTTTTTGTACAAGCACTCTTGCAACCACAACTGATCAGATTCAGTAGGTTATCGGGGGCACATGGCTTTGTGGCTGCAGTCGGTACAAGAAGTCCATTGTCTAGCGACCACCCCCAATCCGTCGGAGGAAGCCAAGTTGGACCTGGAGATAACATCTGTAGACATGTTGTTGTGCAGCATCGCTACTTGGTGGGAGTGAGGCTAGGTCGATGGGTTTATTCAGTTTAGATTTTGCTACATAACGCTTGTAAGTGACATATCTATATTGGTCGAGAGAGGAAACAGTTTTACTCCCGTATAAGATCAGGAGAAGTTGTTCCCCGGCAGCGGCTACTGCACTTGGTGTACTGTCATCCGCCAAAATTGTGTTGACATACTGTTGTGAGTCGCTAGTAACATCGGAGACAATTGTACTGAATACTTTCTTCTTACCAACTCGAAAGAGTGCAGAAGTAGTGTCACAACCACTTATAGAATGTGCTACAAGGAGGTTGCTTCTATGGTCACCCATTTTGGTTGCTATTTCACTAACTGAAACTAGTAAGTTTGGGGTAATGGAATACATCATGTGAATATTACATCCCGGTTGAACTCGAGAGGTAAGAATGACTAACAAGTCTGTGTCTGTTCCCACAACGACAACATTGTTGTTATCTTGAGCGATGTCAAGTGCAGTTTCGGCTATCAGTACATCAGCATCAGCCTCGGCCTGCTTGGACTGAATATTGATAGCAGATAGCTCTTGCATTAGAAGATCGATCAGTTGGGTTTTGTTTTTGGCATTTGCAAGGAAATCGGATTGGGGTGTGGTGGCTGGTAACTCGGGTGAGATATTGATATCAATGGAATACCTGTCTTTAGATCTACGGGCTTGTTCCATGCCCTTTGTCGACATTGTACAAGCATAACCATCAAAAACAACCACGACGTTCGCCCCAAAATGTCTCACTAGATAATTGGAATATGATGTACATATGTCCTTATATGACGACTGTTTAGGCCATACAACTGCCCTCAATAAAAATCCACCATCTACAACAAACAGAGAATGTTCTGGGATTTTAGTTTGCTCGGAACCGTATGTTTTGAGGATCTTACCGAGCGTGCTTTTCTGTGTCTTCCTCATTCCAGCAGAATCAAACAATGGTGGTGGTTTCGGGGTGAGTTCATATTTGAGATACTCTTCCATCTCTGCTTGTGACTGAATAACACATGTGATGCGGTTGAACAGAATTGTGGGGTCAATCACTACCTTACTTCCACGGACTTTGATGCTATTTGCCATCGATGCGAAAGACTTCACAGTGTCAACACGTCGTAGTTTGATGCTGTTGAACGTTTTGCTTACAACATTCGATACGCAACAATCACCAATTTTGCGAACTTTGTCACAGTTCACAGTTTCGTCGGCCACAAGCCCGGTCGCTATAGAGACTAATTGTAGTGGATCTCTATTCTGAAAGGGGGAATGCACTCTGAGCCAGTTCAATAATTTGGTGATATCATTGGCATCAGTCAATTGTGAACTTTGACGGAGATCCCGATGTTGTTCGCCATGACCAGTGTGAACATGAACAAAATTTTCGGGAGCATTACATATCGGAAGGCAAAGAGGTAGTCCATGTACCCATTTCGCAACAGTGCTATCGGTTATTCCCCTGCCATGTGTGAGACCACCAGGGAGCTTGAACATTCTCATTAAACACAGCTCTATGGTCTGATCAGAATATATCCCGTCCCAGAATTTATCTGAGCGCCTTATGGTAAAGTAACCTTTCTCAGTGAACAACTTCAAATCATCCTGTTGCATTATTTCTGTTAGCTCATTCATCTGCTGCAAATAGAGATGAGAACTTTTTGCGCTTGCAAAATGACCACCTGCGTGAAATACTGGAATCATATTGCGAACACAATATGTGTGGAGTTCCCAGTCGCCTGTGCGCTCTGCTCTCAAGAACAACTGGAGAAGACCTATTTGCTCGTAGTATTGTACCCAAAGCTTTCCCGTGCATCCTACGGACGCATTCTGGAGCAGTTCGTGTAATTTTGACAGTAGATGGTTGACACTTTCTTGATTGACAGCGTCAGCTGTTGTACAGTCACCTCTGGCAAGTCCACAGAATATTTCATTGACTTCTGTGCAGTCTATGTTATCTAGTGTTCGGCTTTCTTCAAACACAAGTTTTGTAATGGCAATTTGTGTTAGCAAATGGGCACGAACTGCTCTTGAATATGCATGACCACTGATCAAATGATGGATTGACCCACCAGCATAAACAGTCCCCCAAAGTTCATCCAAGCCGCTACCAGCCATGATCGAACCAATTGCCCCTAAATATGACATAATCATATGGAAGCCGCCGAGTTTATGAGTACACATCAAGGGCGTGCACACATTACATGCCAATGCATCTTGAGTGTAGGTGAACACCACATTATGTGATTTAATCGAACATGGAAATTGAAACAATGATGCTATAATACGGTATTTGAATGAGAAAAGTCGATGCCGTTTGAATTTGAGTTTAGGGGGTGTTGTTAATATTTCACACGTTTCACCAGTTCATTATGGAATAAATGACTATTGTTATATATCATTATAAAGCCACTGCTTTTCTGCAATTTTTGATATATAATTTAACTCCCTAAGTAGTCGTAGATTTGATTTAATGGACGTTGTGTACCGTTGTGTGTATGAAAACAATAAATTTTTTTTCGTAATTTTGTACATTTTCGTGAATATTTCACCATTGAGTGTGAGGATTGGTACAAAGTTGGCATTTTCTGTTGGGGATATGTATTCTCAATATAATTCAGCATGATATTTATGATTCTCACCCTACTAAGGCGAATAAGAATGAGAAATATGGAGCTGGGTCGAATTTTTTTTTAATTTTTTTTTTTCATAAAAAAAATGCTATAACTAAAAAAGCTCAACTCGGATTCACGGGGACTTTTCACACTTTATCCGCAATGTGTGTCCCGGAAACATATAAAAAAATCAGCTTTCTCCGATTTTTTTCCTTACTTTCTCATTTTTATGTCTAATGTGCCTGGACTATAAGATAATTGGATGTAATGAGTTAAGGTTAGCCCGGACTAGCCCCAAAAATTAGGATGGCGTATTTGAGAATGAGAGAATATCCCCCACAAACATATGCCATATACAAGAGGCCCCAAGGGGCCTGAAGGCGCTCACCTGACATGGTAGCCTAAATATCAACCCAGAGAATTGATTTCAATAAGTTGCATCTGCTCCTCCTAAGAAAAGCTTATACCAAATATCCAAAGATTCTGATCAGTGGATCTTAAAAAAAACAGAAGATTTTTAAAGAATATTCCTCATATTGAACTAAGTTATATATGAACCCATGGACTTGGCTTTAACAAACTTGAATCTCCCCCCCCCCCCCCCCCCCCCCCACCCCAAGGATGCTGCACACCAAATATCAAAACATTCCGACTGCTGGATCTGAAGAAGAAGATTTTTAAAGAAAATTCCTCATTTTGAACTAAGTTACAATTCAAGCTCCCACAGTGAGCCCAAATATGGACCTAGGGACATGGCTTGAACAAACTTGAATATCATCCCCTTAAGGATGCTGCATATCAAATATCAAAACATTCCGACTGCTGGATCTGAAGAAGATTTTTAAAGAAAATTCCTCATTTTTAACTAAGTTATAATCCAGGCTACCACAGTGAGCCCAAATATGAACCCAGGGACTTGACTTGAACAAACTTGAATCTCACCCCCCTAAGCATGGTGCATACCCAATATCACAAGATTCTGCCTGCTGGATCTTGAGAAGAAGATTTTTAAAGAAATTTGCCTGAAATGCACTAAGTTCGAATTTGAGCTTCTATACTGAGCCCAAATATAAACCCAGGGGGCTGATTTGAACAAACTTCAATCAAATCCACCCCACAATGTTGCATACCAAATATCAAAAGATTCTGCTAGCTGAATCTGGAGAAGAAGATTTTTTAAGAAATTTGTCTGAAATGCACTAAGTTCGAATTCGAGCTTCTATACTGAGCCCAAATATAAACCCAGGGGGCCTATTTGAACAAACTTGAATCAGATCTACCCCACAATGTTGCATACCAAATATCAAAAGATTCTGCCTGCTGGATCTGGAGAAGAAGATTTTTTAAGAAATTTGCCTGAAATGCACTAAGTTCGAATTCAACCTTCTCTACTGAGCCCAAATATAAACCCAGGGGCTGATTTGAACAAACTTGAATCAGATCCACCCCCACAATGTTGCATACCAAATATCAAAACATTCTGCCGGCTGGATCTGGAGAAGATTTTTAAAGAAATTTGCCTGAAATGCACTAAGTTCAAAATTGGGCTGCTATACTGAGCCCAAATATGAACCCAGGGAGCCGATTTGAACAAACTTGAATCAGATCCACCCTACAATATTGCATACCAAATATCAAAAGATTCTGCCTGCTGGATCTGGAGAAGAAGATTTTTTAATCTTTTTCCCATTGCCTACAATGTTAAAAATCTTACTCAGCACTTTTTCAAAAGTCCTGAAAAAAGTACCTTGTGATCAAACCGATAGGGATTTTTTTTAACCATTCTATTCTACTGGATAAAAGTAAGCTTTATACAAAATAAGAATTTTCTGTGCCGTGTTGGTTTGGAGATATGGCAGTTTTAAGGTTTTTCCTATTTTTAGTTCCCGAGGTTCCCAAATTTTTTTTTTGCATCAATCTACTACTTATGATCCATTATCATCTCATATCAAATTTGGTTAAAATCGACCTCACGGTTCTGAAAATAGAAATTTTAGGCGTGGCAAAAATTTTTGCCCCTCCCATAACGAAGGCAAATAATGCCCGACAAACTTCTCTTGAACAAACTTGATTCTAAACCTCAAAAGGGCTCTGTATACCACATATCAAGTCTCTGCTACTGGTGGTTCATTAGAAGAAGATTTTCAAAAAATTTGGCCATTTTTTCCCCACACCTCTGCTCAATATGAGCCGAAACCTAATTTGGATAAAAATCAAAATGCCCCTATATAACCACTAATTACATGAAATTTAATTAAAATGTGGCCAGTGGTTTAGGAGAAAGAGGCTCAAACACCACCTTCACACAGGACGACATACGACGGACGAAGAGTGATAAGAAAAGCTCACCCTGACTTTCAGTCAGGTGAGCTAATAAAACTCCAGCTGCATGCAGGATATAATTATGGACAAAACAGCTTCCCTCATAGTTACACACCTATCAAGCCAGAGGAGAGGTAAAAAATCCCCCCCCCATCCCCACCCTTTTCTTTGAAGTAATCTTCAAAAAGAAACAGGGGTGCACTCTGGAATCAGTAAAAGTGGTACTAAAAAACAATATAAATACTTGTCGAACAGGCACTCAGGTATTAATTATAATTAATAAAAGGTGCTTAATGCCACTTCAGAAGCTAAGGCTATAGCGACGATCCTGGTAATTAATATCGCCTGTTATATAAAGTACACCGGAGTCGGCATACGTAAATAGGACGAAAACCGGAGATATAAAATATAACATACACATGTCCAATAGAACCCCAATGAACGATCTCTGGAAAGTAAACACACTTCCAAGGTAACCCACAGACGACCCCATTCAGGCGTACAATAAATTCCAGTAACAACACTCCCCAATGTGTACTGTCCGATATCTATGACACTAAAAACGTGCGAATATACGAGAGTGTAAACATGGTGTTTTTGATTGAGTACCGACATTAATAGAAACCTGGATCTAGAAATGGAAGTAGGTATGATTAACAGGCTCGACACGGACCGCCCCTGAAATAATTCATAATTTCTAAGGTTCATAACATACAATAATGTCTCTGCAATTTATTTATGATGAATTATGAACTCGTATATGACTTATAGACGAACAATCACAGGAAACCCACCAACTAAAAAGTGAAAGTGTCCATGAGGTCGCCATAGAACACGACCCAGCCGCCAATCGAGAAGTCGTGAAATGCAGGTATGTATTTAAATTCATGCGAGGTTTGCAGGAAGAATACTACGTCTTGGCCGGTAATCGCCTCTAAACACATTGGTGAGGGGATTCGAAGTCATACCAAACCCTCCACACCCGTACTACTTAATTGTTCTTGTGTTAGTCATAAAATAATATAGGAACCACAATGGTTCCTTCACGTCTAACCGACTCCATTATGCCACTATGGGCAGAGAAGGATGTGAAGAACAAAAACTTCCCCTGATAAAGAAGGTCCTCTCGCGGAGGAAGCTTCCGGGGAATGTCCCATAACGGACACTTGAAAAGACTGATCTAGGGTTTCTGTGACGACAGAGGTGCTACTAGTAGGATTCACAACGAGACTGTTTGATCTTAAACATAATCTACTAAATCAACTGAATAGGATAAGCATATCCTACTATTCAATCCCATGAGATCGGCAGAGCGTCTAGTGCATACACTCAATGGTCTGGGCATGGCGACAGGAACGATGGTAACTGATTGTTCCGGTGCGTCTCAAACAGATCTATCATGGGGCGATCCCTCCGGTAGCAAATCTGCCCAAATACTCGCTTGTTGAGCGTCCACTCCAATTGCAACAGGCGACCTTCCGAGAGAGTGAGTCTGCTAGTATGTTCAGACGACCCATTATATGACGGATAGAAAGATGAACATGATGATTCATGACGTATAGGAAAATCTTCTCCATTAATTGGCATAATGAAAATGAATGGGTGACACCCTGGTTCCTGATGTATGCTACCACTGTTGAGTTGTCCCACCAAATTTGAACATGGATGTCCGTTATTATGTGAAACCAATGTTGTAGTGCTAGCAATATTGACATCATCTCTTGATGTTTATGTGTTTCTCCTGGAACCGAGGGTCCCAACGGCCCTGACACTTCAAGACTGCGGGACATAGAGCCGCATCCCCAACCCATCAGACTCAAAACTCTCTCGGACAGTGTGTCGGAAACGGATCCTTTCTCCAAATGTCCCGATGATCAAGGCCTCGTCTCCCTAGCTACCAGATGGTCCGACTCTTCCGGCAAAGAGTGGTTCCTTCTTCGTGCAACAAGCTGGAGATCCGAAGTCAGGTAGCAAGGATATGGTTGTGTGTGCTTAAATAACGTAGAGGAAGAAGCCATGACTGAAGCCGACCCTGGCTGCAGACTAGACGGAGCGTCCTGAGTGGCAGGCAGACATATAGTCCATCTCGTGCAAATTTACAACCAGAAAACTTCATTTCGGCCTTGTGAAATGTGGTGGAGGAAGCCTTAACTTAAGCCGACCACGGCTGCAGACTAACAGAGCATCCCGAGTGGAGGGCGGACATATGCTCTGGCTTGTGCAAGTTTCTCAAAACAACATCTGACCACAGACGTTGCTAGAGTAGAGAGGGAGGCCTCTCCCGAACAAGAACTTGCAGACTTCCTCCTGATTTCCTCCCTATTTCCGTTGTCACTGGGTGAGCTATTTATATTATAGTGCTTGCTCTACCCAATTCACTTCTAAGAATGCAACGGACTTACCCGGCGTCACGGACCCCACTTATGGAGTACCGCTTCACTGGTCGAGCTAGCTGCTTGCAAGAAATTAAAACCTTTAACCAAAGGCCCTAACTCTTGCAATAATGAGCACTGCAGCTACCTCTATATGCTCCATGGAGTGCGACGACAGTAGCTCACTTGGATGGGTGTCAGAATATCATCACCATGTTCTTGTTCCTCTGAAATAGAAACTGACAGAATGAATTAAAAGGCGGTGAGAAGCCCTGATCCTCAGAACCTCACCGCTAACAACGTTCTGTGACACCCGACTCCAACATCAGTCATCCCAGTGCAACACAAGAATGACCAGAGTCCGCAGGAGTGTATCAACTAAAGTCGATATCAGTCCTCCAAACTCCATAACAATATATATATATATATATAACTGAGATACATGAATAATAGCAGTCACAATTAAATTCAAAATATTTTTAGTAAACAAAAATTTTTTAAAAAATGCCCAAAGGGAACATTAAGAGCCCAAGGGCTTCCCGATAGAGCCTAAGTGTGGACAAAATCCAAATTTTTTTAGCTACACTACCGGAATAATAATCCATGTATCCTACAGTATACTACCGTAATAGAATATAAACAAGAAGGACACCAACGCCCTATAGCTCACCAACATTCCTCTTTGAGAGTAACTTTGGCAAAAAGAACTGTATCAAACAGTCTCATAACATCTGACAAAGCTTACCTAAACACAACCTCTTAAAAGTAAAACACAGAAACTGACATAAACACTAAGTTAAACATGAAATTCTGAGCTAAACAGAAAACTAAACGCAAATAAAAATGTCAAGAAAAATGTTTAAAATGTAGGATATGAGGGGTTAATCATGGAACAATGATACTGAGGAACATGTATGATGAATATAAGTGCCATGAGAAGAGAAGGAGCACAGCAGCTGACCTAAACACTTAGTTAAACATGAAATTCTGAGTTAAACAGAAAACTAAACGCAACTAAAAATGTCAAGAAAAATGTTTAAAATGCAGGGTATGAGGGGTTAATCATGGAACAATGATACTGAGGAACATGTATGATGAATACAAGAGGGATGTTACATCCCAACGCTCATCTACATTCGCGCTTGATAATGTTGTTCCAATGTAACATGCCTAATATTTAGTTAATATAAATCATTAACTAGGCATCAAATGATTAATGTGGTTTATGTGATGGCTTTGGAAAGTCTATAATTCTGCATTTATTATATATCAATTCAACACAGAATCATTGGATATAAAAGCATTTTTTTCTTTTAGAAATGTTTATGATTAAGAATATGAATCGTGAGGCCAGATATTAAATCATAAATAAGGATTAGGAAAGGCGTTCATAAATTTATTTTTTACAAAATAAAAATACATCAGATCAAAAAAAAATAAAATAGGAGGTGCAAAATGGCATTATGTAATGAAGAATCACTGAAATTGTAATTGAAGTACATTCATTGGTTAAAGAGGAGTTGCGGAAAAACATTCGTTCAAGAAAGTGACTATAAGTCCCAACAAAAATACATCACATCAACAACTAAAATAAGCCTTAATGTTACTAGTAACAAGGATGAGAAAGTATTAAATAAAAAAAAAAAGTTAAAAAAATTTTTTTTAAAGAAAGTGAATAAAAGTCCCAAAAATCCCCCTCAAATTCCTCAAATATGCATGTAATGAGGGCGCAACGTTACCGCAATGTAGTTCAGTAACCCATGTGTACAATATCAATTGCCTGGAAAGACACATAGAAACAGAACTCACCTTAACACAAACTTTTAGAACTTAAAATTGAGTAAGTCAGAGAAAAACGTGAACATTGTGACTGAAAAAAAGAAAAGAAATCAGTTAAATTTCTGCATACAGTAGGGTTAATACCTAAAGTAGTTATTGAAATGAGAAAATAAACAGTAATGAGAGGTGAAGGCACCACAATCTGCACAAAAGCTGACTTTAACGCAAATTCTTACAACACCTAAATGCTAATTCTTACAAGTTTTGGCAGAAAATCAGCCTCAAATTCCTCAAATATGCATGTAATGAGGGTTAAATATTACTGCAATGGAGTTCAGTAACTCAAGTGTAGAATATTAATCGCCTGGAAAGACCACAGAAACACAACTCACCTGAACACAAAGTTTACAAAGTTTTACAAAAAAACCATGAAAATTTTGACTGAAAAAAAAGAAAATTTCTGTTAAATTTCTGCATACAGTAGGGTTAATACATACAGTTGTTATTGAAATATGAAAATCAACAGTAATGAGAAGTTAAAGCAGCACAATCTGCACAAAAGGCGACTTTAACGCAAATTCTTACAACACCTAAACGCAAATTCTTACAAGTTTTGGCAGAAAATTTTGGGTGAAATTTGGAAAAAAGTCATAGTATCAGGGTTAAATACTGTTCTGATTGTCCCCTGCAACCTACATATGCAATATCAAAGGCCTGAGCCCACTGATCTTTGAGAAATTAACCTTAACATTAAATCTTACAATATTGGACACGCCGGACGCCGACGTCCGAGGTCATGACAATAGCTCACCACTTCTAATAGAAGTAAGTGAGCTAATAAGAGCCATGGGAAGAGAAGGAGCACAGCAGCTGACCTAAACACTTAGTTAAACATGAAATTCTGAGCTAAACAGAAAACTAAACGTAACTAAAAATGTCAAGAAAAATGTCTAAAATGTAGGGTACGAGGGGTTAAATCATGGTAAAATGATCATCATATAGCAGCATTATAAAAGCCCTGATATGGAAATAGGGCGAGTAAGTGACCTAAACAGAAGCTTTAACATTATTGGACACGTACACTGATGCCGACGCTGATGCCAACGCTGACCGATCAAGCCATGCCATAAGCTCACACAACTAAGAACGTTGACAATGTAAACAACGTCAATGTAAACAAGACCTCAGGCACACAAAAAGGTCCAAAGTCAGAACCAATTGAAATGCTATCAGATGCAAAACTAGATCTTCATATGAAGAAAAAATGATACATCGGATAGAATATGCAAGACTAAACGGCCCAACACCCCTATGGTGAGGATGTAACTCTGGGGAAGAACAGAATAATATTCTGTAATAAATGTTAAACTCCCAAGAAATTTAATAAAAAATTTCAATAAAAAATAGCCAAAAAGCTTAGGAGTTTAACAGGAAGGGTTCATGGAAGGATAGGGAAGGAATACATAACAAACAGTAGAATAATCATTTTTAAAAATGATGACGTCAGGCATATGTCCCAAAATTGAGAAACATTAAATAATTTTATAAATATTATAAAGTTACAGCCCTGAACGTCCAAAACCACCATTGAACACTTCCTTCATCCAATAACAGCCTTGTATCCACCAATTCTTGAGTTTGATTTGTGTCTGGCATCTTCAAACAAGAGCACCGCCTAGTGGGACATTATACGCCCGTTTTGTATTTTTGAAGGGTTGGGGTAAAGATGGGGGTGAGGGTGAAAATTGTTCGGACCAACCCCATATTCGAACTTGCTCTGTATTTTGTTGTGATTAAACAACATACCAAATTTGCAACCAATCGGAAAACAAATATTAAAAGTTATCATCTGGAAACCAAATATTTGATGCATTCTATGTCCAACAAGGGCCATAATTCAGGGGAACTTCGAATTTCGAACTGACCCCATATTCGAACATGACCTGTCTTTTGTTTTGATTAAACCACATACCAAGTTTAGGAGTCAATCGTAAAAAAAAATACTAAAGTTATCATCTGGAAACCAAATGTTGACGAACGGACAGACTGACGGATGGACAAATGGACAGACAGACTGATTCCATAATTCAACGTTTTTTCAACAGGTGTATAAAAAATCAGTCAGGCCATACTAAAGTTATAATCCGGAAAACACAAAATGCACCAATTCAAAAGGAATAACTCTGGAAAGGTACATGCGATTTTGGCCGAAAGTGAACTTGAGCTGTGCTTTGTGGTCATAAACAAAATCTGAGAATTTGAAACAAAATAGTCAAGGCAAACTAAAGTTATCATCCAGAAACCACATAATTCACAAATTTGCAATCATTCTAGGGGAATAACTATGGAACGGTACATGCGATTATGGCCAAAGGTGAACTTGAGCTGTACTTTGTGCTCAAAAACAAAATCTGAGAATTTGAAAAAAATCGGTCAAGGCAAACTAAAGTTATCATCCGGAAACCACAAAATTCACAAATTTGCAATCATTCAAGGTGAATAACTCTGGAAAGGTATATGCGATTGTGGTCAAAAGTGAGCTTAAGCTGTATTTTGTGGTCAAAAACAAAAAACTGAAAATTTGAAATAAATCGGTCAAGGCAAACTAAAGTTATCGTCCGGAAATGAGAAGTTGGGCTAAATTCTCATAAATAAAGGGCCATAACTCTACTGCAAATGGGCTGCTAGAAACGGAAATTGAACCCATCCTGTATTTTGTCCTACTAAATCCACATGTCAAATTTAACTCAGCTCAAACCATTACAACTAAAGTTATCGTCCGGAAACAAAATGTGTCCATGGACGGACAGACGGGTGGAGAGACCATTCACATAATACATCCTGTTTTTCAAACGGGCGTATAGAAACAACATCTGAAAAATTTGGTGTCAATCCATCAAGGTGTTCGGCTTTAAATGAATGGAAACCAATTTTTTTTTAAAGACTGTGTTTTCAAAGGGCCGTAACTCTGCAGTGGATGGACTGAGAAACACCAATATCGAACTTGACCTGTATTTTATTGCTAAAAATAACTTCTGAAAGTTTGATGTCGATCCGTCAAGGCATTCGACTTTAAATGATCGGAAACCAAATTGTTTATGGACAGACGGACAGACAGACAGACAGACTGATAACATAATATGTCCCGTTTTTATAAACGGGCATATCAAAAGGAGATTTTAAAGCATAGATGTCATTTCATTGTTGATGACTTTAGGGCCAAACAAAGAATGATGTTGGCGCCAATTCCGGTCACTTCCTGACGTCTGTGCATGCGCGGAGAGTAAATGTATGGAGGGCTAGATAGGACTATTAATTTTTGGTTTTGCAAGCAAATTTTGGGGATTGGGGGGTTCATAATTTGTGTTTGGCCCTTAATAACTTTGAGTTAAGCACCAGCTAGTCTAAGTCATTGATTTACAGTGTAAAAAATAGAATTTTAAATTTTCCAAGTAGAAAAAGGTCCATAACTCTGGAGAAAATGTGTGGAAGAAACTCATGCTATATAGGTATTGTAACCGCTTGATACTCTAGCACCACACCAAATATCATTCAAATCAGAGTAGCAGTGGCTGAGATACAAGGGAAAATGATTGTTCGGAAGGGAATTTCAAAATTTCCAAGTTGAAAAAGTGCCATAACTCTGGAGAAAATGTCTGGAAGAAACTCATGCTAGGCATTTATCATTACCCCCATGTTACTCTATCACTGTACCAGATATAATTAAAAATGGAGTAGCTGTAGCTGAGCAACACGGGAAAAAGTTCAGATGAAAGGAATTTTGAATTTTCCAAGTCAAAAAAGGATCATAACTCTGGAAAAAATGTGTGGAAGAAATTCACGCTATACAGATATCGTTTCACCATGATGCTCTATCACATCACCAATTATTATTCAAATTGGAGTAACAGTGGCCGAGATACAAGGAATGAAAGTGTCAATGACACTGTAGCTCAACTTGTCAAGACAAAGACATGTACATGTATAGCATGTGACACAGCAATGACAAACATCTAGGTAATGACCTGATAACAAAGGTACATATAAAGTATTGTAACGGTCTGTACATAAATACTGACCGTTGCCTGTAACAAATGTATAGGTAAAGTATTGTAAAGGTGGGTGACAGTCAGATGCTAAACTAGAAAAGAAATCTGAGTCCTAGAGGGGTCTGACTGAACCCCAAAATATTTGTTCTCATAGCACAGTGATAACAAAGGCACCCCAAAACACACTCATTCTGTCCCAAGGTGAAAACAAAGGTACCCAAGAAGTTTCGTGAAGATCAGTTCACAAATATGAGCTGTGTATAAGTTGTGACAAAAAACTGATTGGACCTAATTTCGGTACAAAATGGCCACTGGCAGCCATCTTGAATTTTGGACTGCACCCAGAAACACTTGTTCTCGTCCCAAGGTGATAACAAAGGTACCCAAGAAGTTTTGTGAAGATCGGTTCATAAATACAGCCTCTAGCCCGAGCCGTATTGACATGTGCACTTACAGTGTATAAGTAGCACTAAATAAATCAAAGTTCATCTAATTTGCATAATTTCTGCACGAGAAAAAAACCTGTACTATATGTGATGTATTCCATGTTACTAAACATTCATACAAAAATGTATTCAAATCAGAACTTTCATACAGAAGTTCTGTACAAAGGACTGATTGCACTAATTTTGGTACAAAATGGCTGCTGGTGGCCATCTTGAATTTCGGACCACACCCAAAAACACTCGTTCTCATCCCACGGTGATAACAAAGGTACCCAAGAAGTTTCGTAAAGATCGGTTCATAAATACGGCCTCTAGCCTGAGCCGTATAGAAGTTGTGTACAAACAAGAGGCCCCAAGGGGCCTGAGGGCGCTCACCTGACATGGTAGCCTAAATTTATATCAACCCAGAGAATTGATTTCAACAAGTTGCATCTGCTCCTCCTAAGAAAAGCTTATACCAAATATCCAAAGATTTTGACCAGTGGATCTAAAAAAAAAAGATTTTTAAAGAATATTCCTCATATTGAACTAAGTTATAATTCAGGCTCCCACAGGGAGCCCATATATGAACCCAGGGACTTGGCTTTAACAAACTTGAATCTCACCCCCCTAAGGATGCTGCACACCAAATATCAAAACATTCCGACTGCTGGATCTGAAGAAGATTTTTAAAGAAAAGTCCTCATTTTGAACTATGTTACAATTCAAGCTCCCACAGTGAGTCCTAATATGGACCTAGGGACATGGCTGAAGAAGAAGATTTTTAAAGAAAAGTCCTCATTTTGAACTAAGTTACAATTCAAGCTCCCACAGTGAGTCCAAATATGGACCTAGGGACATGGCTTGAACAAACTTGAATCTCACCCCCTAAGGATGCTGCATACCAAATATCAAAACATTCCGACTGCTGGATCTGAAGAAGATTTTTAAAGAAAATTCCTCATTTTGAACTAAGTTATAATTCGGGCTACCACAGTGAGCCCAAATATGAACCCAGGGACTTGGCTTGAACAAACTTGAATCTCACCCTCCTAAGCATGGTGCATACCCAATATCAGAAGATTCTGCCTGCTGGATCTTGAGAAGAAGATTTTCAAAGAAATTTGCCTGAAATGCACAAAGTTAAAATTTGGGCTCCTATACTGAACCCAAATATACACCCAGGGGGCCGATTTGAACAAACTTGAATCAGATCCACCCCACAATGTTGCATACCAAATATCAAAAGATTCTGCCTGCTGGATCTGGAGAAGAAGATTTTTTAAGAAATATGCCTGAAATGCACTAAGTTAAAATTTGGGCTCCTATATGGAGCCCAAATATAAACCCAGGGGGCCGATTTGAACAAACTTGAAGCAGATCCACCCCACAATGTTGCTTACCAAATATGAAAAGATTTTGAAGCTGGATCTGGAGAAGAAGATTTTTTCAGAAATTTGCCTGAAATGCACTAAGTTTGAATTCGAGCTTCTATAGTGAGCCCAAATATGAAACTAGGAAGCCGATTTGAACAAACTTGAATCAGATCCACCCCACAATGTTGCATACCAAATATCAAAAGATTCTGCCTGCTGGATCTGGAGAAGAAGATTTTTTAATAAATTTGCCTGAAATGCACTAAGTGCGAATTCGGGCTTCTATATTAAGCCCAAATATGAATCCAGGGGGCCGATTTGAACAAACTTGAATCAGATCCACCCCGCAATGTTGCATACCAAATATCAAAAGATTCTGCCTGCTGGATCTGGAGAAGAAGATTTTTGAAGAAATTTGCCCGAAATGCACTAAGTTTGAATTCGAGCTTCTATAGTGAGCCCAAATATGAATCCAGGGGGCCAATTTGAACAAACTTGAATCAGATCCACCCCGCAATGTTGCATACCAAATATCAAAAGATTCTGCCTGCTGGATCTGGAGAAGATGATTTTTTTAAGAAATTTGCCTGAAATGCACTAAGTTCGAATTCGAGCTTCTATAGTAAGCCCAAATATGAATCTAGGGAGCCGATTTGAACAAATTTGCATCAGATCCATCCCACAATATTGCATACCAAATATCAAAAGATTCTGCCTGCTGGATCTGGAGAAGAAAATTTTTTAAGAAATTTGCCTGAAATGCACTAAGTTAAAATTTGGGCTCCTATATGGAGCCCAAATATAAACCCAGGGGGCCGATTTGAACAAACTTCAAAACCCGTATTATATGTGATGTATTCCATGGTACTAAACATTCATACAAAAAATTATTCAAATCAGAGCTTTCATATGGAAGTTCTGTACAAAAAACAGATTTCTGCATCATCGGTACAAAATAGTGGCTGGCAGCCATCTTGAATTTTGGACTGCACCCAAAAACACTCGTTCTCGTCCCACGGTTATAACAAAGGTACCCAAGAAGTTTCGTAAAGATCGGTTCATAAATACGGCCTCTAGCCCGAGCCGTATCCAATTGTTGACAGACAGACGGACGATGGGCCATGGCATAAAAATGTTGGTATAGGTGGATGAATGGAAAGATGAGTGGATGGATGGTTGAATGGATGGATGGACAGAGAAATGGATGGACAAACAGACAAACGGAGGTCTCCATTAGATACCTCTTCGACTTTTCAAGTTGGGGGCATAACAAAACATGAAGGAACAAATGTTCAGTTCCTGAACACTGCAATGTTCAGTTCCTGAACATTGCAGCTAAATATCTTTTTTTTTAATTTATTAGTTTTGATAGTCTTCAAGAATTTCCAGAAGAAAAATGATCAACTCTTTACCTAATGTTATGACCAAAAAATAGCTTATTGGCTGAGGTTGTTGAGTTGGTTCCAGTGATGGGTTATAAGCTAGGTTTTTGAGGCACAAAATAAAAATTTTTAGTTCCCAAGAATGTTTTATGGCAAGTGTTGTCTTCAATTGTGTTATGTAAAGGGTTAATTAATATTTATTATTGATTTGTACCCTGGGAATCACACATTTTCAGATCAAATCAAATTCTGACGTCTTGAAGATGACCGAAAAGGGGAGGAGGGGACTCTGATTGTTCTGACTGTGACAGCTCAAGCATGCCTGGCATTCTTAATGAAAATGTCAATGACACTGTAGCTTTACTTGTGTGTTGTGTTTGATGAAAAGGATAATGTTCAATGTTTATGAAAAGATTATGAAATAAGACAAGAATTGTGATAATTGGGGATATGTTCATTTCTGTTCCATGTATGCTATGTTTTTGATAAAAATAATACGAGTTGTACACTGTACTAAAGAGCTGAGGGGTGGATTAATATGACCTCACAGTTAATGTATGTGGCCCTCACAGTTAACGTATATCAACAAAAGTTACAGTGAAATTATTCCAAAACGAGTCATCCTATCAAGTTACATTGAAATCCCTTCATAAATATGGCCTGCAGACTGTGCTCGAGGTTTTCGGGCTTTGGGCCCCTGTAGCCATCAGTTTCCCATTTGCGTCCAAAGGGGACGTTCTCATCTAGACATTATATGAAGTCAATCTACCAAGTTACAATGAAATCCCTTCATAAATATGACCTGAAGACTGTGCTAAAGGTTTTCGGGCTTTGGGCTCGAGCAGCCATCATGGTTGAATGACCGCAACCAAAAGGGGACATTCTCATCTGGGCATCATCTGGAGTGATCCTATGAAGTTACAATGAAATCCCTTCATAAATATGACCTGTAGACTATGCTCAAGATTTTTGGGCTTCGGGCACCTGTAGCCATCACAGCTGACCAATCATGACCAAAAGGGGATGTCATCATCTAGGCATTATATGGAGTCAACCAAACAAGTTACAATGAAATCCTTCCATAAATATGACCTATAGACTACGCTAAAGGTTTTTGGGCTCAGGCAGCCCTAAAGGCTGAACGATTGCAACCAAAAGAGGATGTTCTCATCTAGACATTATTTGGAGTCATCCTACCAAGCTACAATGAAATCCCTTCAAAATTATGACCTGTAGACTGTTCTAAAGGTTTTCAGGCTTCAGGCCCCTGTAGCTGTCACAGTTGCCCAATCGTGTCCAAAAGGGGTGTTCTCATCTAGACATTATACGAAGTCAAACCTACCAAGTTACAATGAAATCTCTTCATAAATATGACCTGAAGACTGTGCTAAAGGTATTCTGGCTTCGGGCTTGGGCAGCCATCATGGTTGAATGATCGCAACCAAAAGGGGACATTCTCATCTGGGCATCATATGGAGTGATCCTACGAAGTTACAATGAAATCCCTTAATAAATATGACCTGTAGACTGGGCTCAAGATTTTCAGGCTTCGGGCACCTGTAGCCATCACAGTTGACCCACGACCAAAAGGGTATGCCATCATCTAGGCATTATATGGAGTCAACCTAACAAGTTACAATGAAATCCTTCCATAAATATGACCTACAGACTATGCTAACGGTCTTTGGGCTCAGGCAGCCATAAAGGCTGAATGACTGCGACCAAAAGGGGATGTTCTCATCTAGACATTATATGGAGTCATCCTACAAAGCTACAATGAAACCCCTTCATAATAATGACCTGTAGACTGTTCTAAAGGTTTTTGGGCTTCGGGCCCCTGTAGCCTTCACATTTGCCCAATCATGTCCAAAAGGGACGTTCTCATGTAGACATTATGTGAAGTCAACCTGCCAAGTTACAATGAAATCCCTTCATAAATATGACATGTAGACTGTGCTAAAGGTTTTCAGGCTTCGGGCTCAGGCAGCCATCATGGTTGAATGATCGCCACCAAAGGGGACAATCTCATCTGGGCATCATCTGGAGTGATCCTATGAAGTTACAATGAAATCTCTTCATAAATATGACCTGTAGACTGTAGTCAAGGTTTTCAGGTTTTGGGCTCCTGTAGCCATCACAGTTGACCAATCACAACCAAAAGGTGATGTCATCATCTAGGTATTATATGGAGTCAACCAAACAGGTTACAATGAAATTCTTCCATAAATATGACCTTTTGCCTCTACTAAAGGTTTTTGGGCTCGGGCACCCATCAAGGCTAAATGATCGCGATCAAAATGGGACATTCTCATCTAGACATTATTTGGAGTCATCCTACCAAGTTACAATGAAATCCCTTCATAAATATGACCTGTAGACTGTGCTAAAGAATTTCGGGCCCCTGTACCCATCACAGTTGCCCAAGCACGTTCAAAAGGGGACTTTCCCATCTAGACATTATATCAAGTCAACCCACCAAGTTACAATGAAATTCCTCAATAAATATGACCCGTAGACTGTGCTAAAGGTTTTTGGGTTTTGGGCTCGGGCAGTCATCACAGTTGGCAGATCACGCCCAAATGGGGAAATTCTCATCTAGACATCATAAGGAGTCATCCTACCAAGTTACAATGAAATCCCTCCATATTAAACATGACCTGCAGACTGTGCTAATGGTTTTCGGGTTTTGGGCTCGGGCAGCCATACCGGTTGACCGATCGCGAACAAAAGGGGATGTTCTCATCTAGATATGACCTCAAACCAGCATATGAAATTTCGTGCCGATCAGACAAGAACTGCGGGGTGTAGCCCGTCCTAAAGGAAAATGTGAACAGACTGACAGACTAACAGACTTCTGCACGCGTGATGGCAATAGCTTATCTTGACTTTGTCAAGTTAAGCTAAAAATGCAGGAGGGCAAAAAATTGATCCCCTTGCATGGCATGGGGGGGGGGGTGGGGGCGGGGGGGCGATTAGCTCTCGTTTAAGCTTACAAAAGCTATAAGTGGCAAAATGAAGTTTTACTGTTAATGAATTCTGCCTTGTGGGAGTGTACATTTTATTTAGTGTTGCTGACAAGGTAATTATAACTCATAGCCAACAATTCTCTGGATAATACCAAAAAAAGGGATTTTGCAAGAAGTACCATCGACCATTGCCTTACTGTCCAGAAATTAAAATAAGCTTATAGTGTGTCTGTCCATCAGAAATAATTTTTTTGAGTAAATCACCAGCAACACCTGGAAACAAATTTTGAAAAATTTTCAACTCATTATAAATACACAGTATCAAACTGATAAAACTGGCAAAGTAAAGGCACCCCCTTACCACACTCATTCTATTCATTGATGCCACACACGCAACCAGTCATACATTTGAAGGAACTTAGTACCTGAGTCAAATAAAATATAATACATAGCAGAAGTAAGCCTAAATTCAAAGGTTATGGTTGGATAAGAGGAGCTTTGCTAAGCTAAACAAGTTTCAAACTATTGCGTTCTTCTCCAGTGGCAAAAAGCCAGAGGTCACTGTTGTTCACACAATTGTATACCCCAAGAGAGGGTGCAATGTCCTGTTCAGCTAAGGTCATGAGGTCAGGTGATGGGTGTAGCCACCACAAATGGCTGCACCCCCTCTGGGTCAGGACCCAAATCACCTAGGGAGGGTGAACTTTGAACCTTTGACCTCCGTGTTGGAGGTCATGGGAGGGGAGAGTCCCTGTTGGGGCATTTACCTGGGCTTGGGACCAGGACCATTCTGGTTGGGGGTTGTGACCAGGACTGTTTTGGCCGGTATCAAAAAATGGTCCAGTTACAAGCCCAGATAATTGCCCAACAGGGGCACACCCCTCCCATGACACCCCATACATGGAGATATTAAAAGGGAGCGAGCAACAGTGACTTCTGACTTTTATGCCACTGAAGAAGAACACAACAGTTCGAAGCAAGTTTGGCTCCGTAAAGGTCAACTTAGCTGCAGAAAACCTTTGAACTTTGGCTTACTTCCTCTATATATTATATTTTATTTAACTTGTTAGTACACCATTTTCAAAGGTTATGGACAATGTAATACTATCGATTTTGTCAGTTTTGTATGGTTGTCAGATGGTAGTGTAGCCTCATTTTATGGCTCATCAACTGACCCCTCTAGTAATGGCTGCCAGGCCAAGAAAAGAGGAAAATTGATCCTGGCACGCCCTGACACGAGACCAATTGGTCAAACCCAGACTCTCTTACACTACAAGATTCATTAGATAGTATGCAATATACAGTGTAAATTTAAATCAAAAGGTAACTAGAGATGGTATGTCACCGCTATACCCCCACCGTGGCGTACCAACTAGTGTGGGTGACTGAAAAAGGCATTCAAATTTTGTAAGTAAAAAAAATCCAACATGGCCACCAGTCAGCCATCTTGAATCCAATCGGGATAAAAATTATGTCACACACTGCTCCTCATCATGTCGATCATTTATATCGAGTTTCATGACAATGCAGCAAAAACTGTAGAAGTTCTTCGCTCCACAAGTATTTTGCAAAATCCAATATGGCCACCAGTCGGTCATCTTGAATCCGATCGGGAAAAAAAATTATGTCATGAACTGCTCCTCATTAGTCGGTCATTTAGACTGAGTTTCATGACAATGCAGCAAAAACTGTAGAAGCAGTTTGCTCCACAAGTATTTTGGAAAATCCAATATGGCTACCAGTAGGCCATCTTAAAACCGAGCAGGAAAAAAATTATGTCACGCACTTCCCCTCATCATGTTGATCATTTTTGTGAAGTTTCATGAAAATGCGGCTAAAACTGTGAAAGTAGTTCGCTCCACAAGTTTACATGTGCAATGGACTAACGACTGACTGACCGACCGACAGACAAGTTGACTCCTATATACCCCCCTAAACTTTGTTTTGTGGGGGTATGAATACAATTATCAAAGCTGAAATGTGATTCACCTCGTGATCTGCAATAAATGCAAAACATGATATGTCAGTGAAACAAAACAAAATCCAATACACGTTGGAATCTTGGAACACTTCAGAGAAATCGGTAACAACAAAGATGAACACGTCAGCAAACAACTTAATGAACCAGACCATTCATCCGATAATATGGAGTTCTGGATTATTGACATACTTCAGAGTGACTCTAACATCGATTAAAATACACAGATCAGCAGTGATAAAGAAGGAAATAACTTTTTTTTAAAGCATTTGTTAAAAACCTTAAAGGGGTGAACAAAGGTGGCCCTGTTTGGTTCACTGCCCAACTCCACTTGGTATTCACAATTCAGCATCACAGTTAATTTGCTCACAAGAGGTTAAACACTAAAGTATATGTACTTTTCTCCTAGATGCAAGGAAATCACATTTCTTAGACCATGTTGTTTAAAAATGGGATCTGACCATTCTTTTTATTTATAATGAGCAGTAATACAAAGCACAAAGTCAGGGGGTAGGGGTAAGGAGTATCACAGGCTTTCACTTCCTGTCTCCACTGATTGTGCTCAACTCCTCTCCCTGATGAAAGTACTCAGAATGTAAAAAAAGAACACATTTTAAAAGTTCAACTCTTTACCTAACAATACTCACAATACTTTTTTAAAAATAACATAAAAAATTCTATGTTTTTGCTTCCAAAACATAGCTTATGCTTCCTTCCAGAACATGGCTATTGATACCTCAGTGCAGTAAATGCATTAAGATAATTCTAATGTGGGGTAATGAACAGTTTTGATTGGGGGAAGTTGGCAAGGGGAGAAACAAAATATTACAGGGTTATCAGCAAGTCATGTTATGTTAACCCATTCAACACAATATGCATAAATCTTTGCTTAAATGTGTTGGTCAATAAGTAAACAACAAAATGGACAACAAATTGTTAACCCCTTCACTAATATGAAAAGCAGACGACACATGCAAATAAAATTTCGGATAACTAATTTGTTTTCATTTTTTGAGTCAAAAACATAGCTTATGACCCCTCATTGGAATGAGCTCAATGAGCTCATTCCAATGGGGGGGGGGAGGGGGGGGGTCATAAGCTATGACTTTAAAAATGAAAAAAATAATGAAAATTGACAGAGGATTTTTGTGAATAGTGCTGGCTGGATTTGGTGATTATATCGGGTTACAGTTTAAATAGGGCCTGCATAAATTTAATCCCACAGCCTCACAGCGCTGTGGAATTAAATTATTACTGAACCTCCCTACAAATACAAAATGGATTAAACTAATCACTAGGAATAGACTTAAATGTATAGATCTTGTTCGAGAACTCAGCATTGATTGCATTAATGACTGAATCAAGTAGGACACAACACTGAAATGTGTTCCTAGTCTCTTAACTACTGATCTGTGGTTAGGCAAATAGTTCCCTTTTTAAACCCTGGTTGTTATTGATGTAAACAGTATTTTCTCGACATTTTCCATACTTTACTGGTAGAATGCTAAATTAATATAACAATAACATGAGTTTGGAGGGCGTTATAATTTTTTTAACAGCCTGTTGATATGCCAGAGGGCTGTTATTCTGTCCCTGAGGGCCATTAATAGACCAGGATGGCCGACAAAGTCATGTTATTACTATTATTACCAGAACTGGAAGCAGGCAGTGGGCCATTAATGAATTTTGTTTTCATTAACGGCATGCCACCCTCTTCCAGTTGCATGATGCCATGAAATACAGAGTTTTATCACCCCACAAAACTTCATTAATATACTAGAGAATGCCCACTAATAAAGTGGTAATAATATTTCTTGTCAAAATTTGTTCACATTTTTTGTTGCCTTGTTAAAATTTGTAAATTGTAACATGGCAAATCTCTGAGGATTAAATGATTTCACTTCAAAGATAATATGATCACATCCACTGAAAATGAAGTCTTCAAGATAAGGTGATTACAGTTTTGAATGAACTGCGAATAAGGGTTTTAACCCTTCAGAGCCTGGACAAGTGTCACCTGTTCTGAGGTCTGAAAAGTCATAAAGAGGCCTTTATGGGTTAAGCACTCTACCAGTTAAATTGCTTTCAGTGTTGTGTATGAAAACATTTACAATAGTGATAACAACCCAGAGTAATGCCTTAGAGTAACATTCAGTGGGATATCTAACTTAGGAAAAAAGGAGTTTATGGGACATCATTACTAAATAACAAATGAGTAGATATTCTGATCTTACATAATAAATATTATTTAAATAATATGCAATCTAGGCTGTCTCAGGGTAACAACTAGTTGGATATCCAATCCAGGAAAAGATAAGTTTATGGGAGATCATTTCTTCATGAATTAATACTTCAAATGTGTTATTCAAATCTTAACTAGAACTATCACTGAAGGTGATTAATACCCCCACTTTGGGCTTTTAGAGGAATGCACTTCTGATCATGTAGGCGAAGGCCATAAGGAAATGTATACATAAAGATCATTTTTTGTTGTTGAAATTTGTATTTGCATGTGGCCTTCCACAGAACAGCACTGAATACTTAAAGAGCCCACACATATATGGTTTAGATTTGGAAAAACACATTTACAATGTGCAACATGTATTCAAAATCGGTTCATTAATGTAGGAGGAGTTGCACACACAAGAATCCCATTTGAAAACCCATAATAAATCCAAGTTAAAGGGAGATAACCTGGTTAAAATTGTTGCAGATCAAAAATTTGGGAATATGTGTATGTTCACTTAGTTGTGATAATGTTTGAAAGGTTTCGTCAAAATTGATTGATAAATGTAGGAGGAGTTGCACGCACAAGAATTTCATGTAGAAACCCATAATAAATCTAAGTTAAAGGGAGATAACCTAGTTAAAATTGCCACAGCTCAAAAATTTTGGAATATGCGCATGTTCACTTAGTAGTGATGATGTCTGTAAACTTTGGTCCAAATTGATTGATAAATGTAGGAGGAGTTGCGCACACAAGAATTTCATGCAGAAACCCATATTAAATCAAAGTTCAAGAGAGATAACCTGGTTAAAATTGTCGCAGATCAAAAAGTTTGGAATATGCACATGTTCACTTAGTAGAGATGATGTTTGAAAGGTTTCATCAAAATCGGTTCATTAATGTAGGAGGAGTTGCGCACACAAGAATTTGTTCGAACGGAAAGACATAATAAATCTAAGTCAAAGGGAGATAAATTGATTGATAAATGTAGGAGGAGTTGTGCACACAAGAATTTCATGCAGAAACCCATATTAAATCAAAGTTCAAGAGAGATAACCTGGTTAAAATTGTTGCAGATCAAAAAGTTTGGAATATGCACATGTTCACTTAGTAGAGATGATGTTTGAAAGGTTTCATCATAATTGGTTCATTAATGTAGGAGGAGTTGCGCACACAAGAATTTGTTCGAATGGAAAGACATAATAAATCTAAGTCAAAGGGAGATAACCTGGTTAAAATTGTCGCAGATCAAAAATCTTGGAATATGCGCATGTTCACTTAGTAGTGATGATGTCTGAAAAGTTTTGTCCAAATTGATTGATAAATGTAGGAGGAGTTGCACGCACAAGAATTTCATGTAGAAACCCATAATAAATCTAAGTTAAAGGGAGATAACCTAGTTAAAATTGCCACAACTCAAAAATTTTGGAATATGTGCATGTTCACTTAGTAGTGATGTCTGTAAACTTTCGTCTAAATTGATTGATAAATGTAGGAGGAGTTGCGCACACAAGAATTTCATGCAGAAACCCATATTAAATCAAAGTTCAAGAGAGATAACCTGGTTAAAATTGTCGCAGATCAAAAACTTTGGAATATGCACATGTTCACTTAGTAGAGATGATGTTTGAAAGGTTTCATCAAAATCGGTTCATAAATGTAGGAGGAGTTGCGCACGCAAGAATTTGTTCGAATGGAAAGACATAATAAATCTAAGTCAAAGGGAGATAACCTGGTTAAAATTGTCGCAGATCAAATATCTTGGAATATGCGCATGTTCACTTAGTAGTGATGATGTCTGAAAAGTTTTGTCCAAATTGATTGATAAATGTAGGAGGAGTTGCGCACACAAGAATTTCATATAGAAACCCATATTAAATCAAAGTTCAAGAGAGATAACCTGGTTAAAATTGTCGCAGATCAAAAAGTTTGGAATATGCACATGTTCACTTAGTAGAGATGAAGGTTTCATCAAAATCGGTTCATTAATGTAGAAGGAGATGCGCACACATGAATTTGTCCGGACGGAAAGATGTATGGACGGATGGACAGACGTACGGACGTACAGGGCGATTCCTATATAGCCCCCACTTCTTCGAAGCAGGGGTATAAATATTCACCATCGAAAGCTGAGGCATACAAAGTTTCCAGAAACATTCAGTGACAGTAAATATCACAAAGTTTTCAACTCAGAATGGGAAGGGGATTATTAACTGCTAGAGTGCTAAATTATTTTGGGTTGTCAAAATTTATCCACATGTATTTGTTTTGTTACAAATTATGGGAGAGTGCCAATAGGCACTCTCTCATAAATTGTAACGAGGCAAACCTTTAACAACTAAATAACATCACTTAAAAGATAATATGAAATACATCCACAAAAAATGGAGACAGTTAGTTATGATACCTGCATTAAAAAAAATAAAGCCCAAATATGGGCTTCCAGCATTCTACCAGTTAAAATGGCTAAACCTTTACCTAACATAAGATAAAAATTTGTTTATTTTTTCTCTTTTAATTTTTAAAAAAAAATTCAACAAAACCCCATGTTACCCTGGAATGAGCTTCATCCAATGAAGGGGTTACATAATATGGATTTGTTGGAATTTTAAAAAATTTTTTTTAGGTTCAAATGCTCAGTTTGTAAATGACTGATTTGTAAGGTAAGGGGTTAAGCCCTTTTTTGGAAAATACCCAAGTTCATTAACTGTAGAGTGCTGGAATCCCTTATTTGGGTTTTATTCTGATGCCAGGGGCACAACTTGATGGCTTCATATTCTGTTGATGTGCTTCACAATATTTTTTTAATTGAAATTATTTAGTCTGTGAGGAGGGACCTTTTTACAGTTTATGGGAGAGTGCCTCTAGGCACTCCCCCATAAATTGTAACAAGGCAAAGAGACGTGGACAAATTTGGATGACCAAAAATAATTTAGCACTCTGTCAGTTAAGAGATGGCAGCATATACAAAATGGTGAAAACTGAGGAGGAACTCTGTATGTGATATCCAGAAGCCGGCAGTTAAATCCATGGCCACTCGCCTTCAATGTTATAAAACAAGCTCTCTGATTCGGATAACAGTAAGTAGAAACAGTCTGAGCAATTATTTTCAGTCAAGTGTCGCATGTCTGACCAGAGACATGACACGAAAAAGGTGACAAGAAAAATTGGAAGGCCACGTTTGATGTTAAATGTTTGTTTGTTGGGGGCTAATTACACTTTCAACAGAACAAATCGTGTCAAACAGTTTTACAGGCGGAGAAAGCCTGAGCATCTGGAAAGAACCACAGAGCAGCAGCAAGCAACTGTCAGACTCCAATTACTAACCCTGCACAAGTAGAGCTAACAGCGACTGATGGAAAGTATACCATCAGAGTGGGGTGCATCTTACTACATATCGTAATTCTGACCGTATGGGCAATCAAGATTAAGCGTCTTGACCAAGGACTAAACACACACAATGTGGGTCAGGACTGAACCATCAACCTTTTGATTTAAAGTCCAATACTCCCTATATCCCGATAAATTTGGTCTTTTGATTGGTCAGAATGCCTTGGACAAATAGCCATGGCAAAGGATGCACCCAACATCCAAGGTATATGAGAGCATGCAAAATCCAGGGTGTAACTACTATAAGCACACGCGAAGCATCGGGGGTATATGGTTTAAACGAAAGTTTTCCATTTTTGTTTGCCTCGAAATAAAAATCGAACCAAAAATAGTCACAAATATCATCAGATTTCGACAATTCAATCATAAAAATAAAATAAGAGCAAACAATACGTCCCCTGAGTACCAATGTGTTCTATGTGCCAGCAGGCACATAGAACACACTGGAACTCAGGGGACGATATGTCAACAAAATACTGTTTACACGTTTCCTTAATAACCCAAGGGATGCAACTCTATCTGCTGTCTTCTGTGATTATAAAAACAAAATAATTATCACGAATTTGGTCCAAGTGATTGTGGAGCTGAGAAATCTGTCCACAAATTTATTTCCACTAAGTTGGTATTGTTTTTCAAACGGGACAAAAATGTTATCCAAGCCAACATGTATGGAATATGGAGATTTAATACCTGGATGTCTCATTTAAACACCTCATTTAAAAATACGGCTCAGTGTTTAAAAACTGACATCCAGGTATTACCATACATGTTGGCAGAGATAACTTATATTACTCATATTTCTAAAGCTCTCAGGGGTTAAAGTTGTAACTGGCATTGAAGAATTTCAGTTGAAAGTATAGGAATTTGATGCTAGTCATCACAACATAACACTAATTTTAACACACTGTCTCAACACATGGTAATTTTGATGGTATCAGTTCATTTTGCTCTATCAATTGATGTTTTCTACATCCTTGCTGTCGAGATTCACAAATAGGGTAATTTTTTAGTTGTACAGTGGAGCCCACTTAACTAGATATCTCTTAACTGAATTACCCTTTCAAATGAATATAACTTCCAAACACAAAACCATTTACCATAACTTCAGAGCAAATTTGTTACAAAAACCTGTTAACTGCAAATAGGTTATAGTGCAAACTCCTGTTAAATGATTACAAAATCTTGAACATGTTGAGAAAGAAATTAACTTGACAGGCATCTTATTTCCCTTGCTCATAGACCTATTTGACCTCAGTACATTCCAATGCAGACATTAAGTCCTTTATATCTTGTTAAATTGTTATTAGAGCTCTGTCAAGCAAGATATAATAGAATAAATGTTCTATTAGTTTACCTCTACAATACAGGAAAATGATCAAACCACTGTTAACTGAATACTCGTATTAACTGAATAATTTTCATTGGCAAAGTGGCTTTCAATTAACATTATATTCACACACAAACCAGAAAATATTCTCACCAAAATTTATTGAACTTTTATTCAAACTCAACAAGAATACATTTTACAAAGTTCATAAAGTTTGATGAACATTTTCTGTAACATACATATTATGAAACACACATATTATGAAACATGGGCAAATAACTCTGTACTTAGTTATAAGAAAGCATTAATTCTATCATGGGATTTGTTCCCCCATGATTAGGTAGAAGCATTACCAAAATATTTTAATCCAACCATTAGTGGTGGAGCTGGAGTTGCAAACATGTTGGGTAGAAATAATCTGTAACATACGAATATATGCAGCTCTTTGCTAAATGCCCTCTCAGGACAGAACATAATTAGCACTGACAGAAAAAAGGATTGTCATCAATACCAAATAATAATAAACATTACTTACCAGAAAGACATTTTTCATGTTATTCTCCCCTGCATTGATGAACAACGCCTGTCCATACTGCACTATGTTAGTGATTTCAATTCCAAATCGCGTACATTTAGGTATCTTGGGCTTCACAAACTTAGTTCCTTTCTTTTCAGCCTTGTCTCTGGCTTGTATATAATTTCGTACATAACTCTCAACAGTCTAATGAAAGAAAAAAAACAGGTGAATCCAATCCTTAATCTGGATTAATAGTTGAGTACATGACAAGCTTCTTATTAACCCTTTACCTAACATGAAAGGCAGATGACACTTGCCAAGCAAATTCTTGAATAATGAGAATAATAATGAAAATTGGTCATCTTTGCGAATAGTGCTCGCCAGTTTTGGGTGTTCCTTTAGGTAAATTAAACATTGATGTGACAAATTGCAATAATCGCTCACCAGCCAATGTTGTTCAAAGAAGTGTTTGGGGTCACATTCAGTTAGACATGGTTCATCAACACTACAAAGGATTGAAGCCATGCAAAGGCAAATTTTATGGAAATGGATCTGAACCAACCTGAACCTAACATGCTCCCCTACCCACCCCCACCCCCCTGCCCCCAACCCTGCCTATAGAGAGCCCAAATAATAAGCCAGGGACTCAAATTGAACAAACTTGAATCTGATCCCTCTTGAGATGTTACAAATGTATATACCAAATATGAAAAAATTCTTGACTGGTGGATCTGAACAAGGAGGTTTTTAAAGAAATGTCCTCACATTGCATTAAGTTAAACTTTGGGCTCAAATAGGGAGCCAAAATATTAACCCAGGGACCCGATTTGAACAAACTTGAATCTGACCCACCTAGAGATGTTGTATACCAAATATGAAAGGATTCTGATAGGTGGATCTGAAGAAGAAGACTTTTAAAAGAAATTTCCTTATATTGCACTAAGTTAAAATTCGGGCTCCCATAGGAAGCCAAATATCAACCCATAGACCAGATTTGAACAAACTTGAATCGGACACTCCTAGAGATGTTGTATACCAAATATGAAATCATTCTGACTACAAAGTCTAAAGAAGAGGATTTAAAAAAAAAAATTCCCTATATTGCACTAAGCTGATATTCGGGCTCCCATAAGGAGCCCAAAAATTTACCCAGCTAAGCAAATTGAACAAACCTGAAACTGACCCACCTCAAGATGTTGTATACCAAATATAAATGCATTCTGACTGGTGGATCTGAAGAAGATTTTTAAAGAAATTTCCTCATATTTCACTAAGTTAAAATTCAGGCTCTCATAGGGAGCCCAAATATAAACCCAGGGACTTGATTTGAACAAACTTGATTCTGACCACTCCCCCCCCCCACCCCCCACCCCCTATAAATGTTGTATACCAAATATAGATGTTGTATACCAAACATGAAAGGATTCTGACTGGGGGAGCTGAAGAAGATTTATAAAGAAATTTCCTCAAGGCCATTAAAAAAAAAGTCTGTGTTCTCAGGGAATTATACCAAAAGAATTTGACGAGGGAGGGAGGCTTTTTTTTTTAATTTTTTATTCCCAAATCTAAAAAACATACCTCAAAATGAAGTTTCTTGGAATCTGGCCTTGTAAGTTCCTACATTGTACATTTCAACTAGTGTCTTGTTGACATCAAACCCGGTAGGTGCTCATGGAATGCTTACAGTCAATTGGTCACACCATTTTTTTAAGAGTGTTTTCACTATGTTGGTACAAAACCATCAATTCTCAAACTCCTTCATGTGACTCCCACATGTACCTGCTATGATGGTATGTAAACCTAAGCCCTTTGGGAACTATGAGCCATGGTGCTTTGGAGACTGGTACTGACCCAGCAGTAGGCCATCTTCCATTGATAAGCCCATCTCCCAACTTTCATGAAAGGGTACTTTCTTGAGTACTGAATTCCAAAAATAAGCCCACCACTGACTTTTCATCTTTAATACTTTATATATTATATTTTCCAGGTAAGAAGTTGTCAGGATCTTAACATGATCTGAATAGTTGAAGTCAGCAAAAGAAATGTATTAGATTTTCAATCAGCATATTATTATAAATGCACACTGAGGTCAAAATACCAAAATTTCAAAGGCCAGTTTTTCTCATAATGCAACTACATGTAGGAATTTAACCAATTCAATCTTGTAGACAGAGCTCAAGATTGAATTGGTTAAATTTTGGTATTTTCACCTCAGTGTGCAGTGGGTTGATACTGTTTTGCCTTGCAGAGATAATTTTATTCCTTTATCACTGTATAAAATTAAAATATATGTTAAAGTGTTTTGATTTTGTGTTTTTCATTTCAGCTCAATTAAAAAACAGAAAACGTCGGTAGTGTTTGTTATTTTTTTATTTCTAAATCCCCCTTCCTTTTTACATCTATTTAAATTTAGTTGGGCATCTCATATAAGTGAAATAACTACCCTAGGGTGGAAACGAATAGGTCTGATTCGGAATTTAAAGTACAGACTTGACAGGAGAGTCTTAGAAAAAATATATTTCTCTTTCGTCCGACCAGCATTAGAATATGCGGATGTGGTCTGGGACAACTGTTTAAGGAATTGGCCATTTATATGGTACTGGATATTTTTTCAGACAGGGAGAGTATAACATTGTATTGAAATAAAATAAAAAATATATGCTTTGAAACTTTTATTTTGTCAAACTGGTCACATTAAGATAGTATAAAGTTCTTATGAAGACTCTGACACTGTGAGATTTTACAGTAGTAGAAAGGTCACACAATAATGCTGATCACATAGTTTCGACTTGTATGACTTCAGAACAGGTGCCCTTGACATGCTTCCATGAGGAGACCCTGCTGATCATAGACAAATTTACCTAGGCAGTGGTTTCTAGTCAAGTTTTGGCTGCCTGTTCAGGCAGCCAAGACTTCACTAGAAAGCACTGCTTAACCACTGGACGTATAGAGGCTGTTGGCTGGTAGGAATTCAGCATAGTTGACCAGGCCCTCATGGGTTCAACTGATGTCATTGATTGAAGTAATGTCTTTTAGAGCAAACCAGACTCTTTTCTCTGCCATTATTAGGCAATAGTTGGAAATGTTTATGTAAAACATCTGCATTTTAGAAGATGAGTGGCTGAAAAATAGTTTGCCATATTTAAACACACACTATGAGACCTTGGCACATATCCAAGACAAACAAAATTGTGCATTGGATATATAACAAGGTGATAGGTTGCACATTTTCAAGGATTGAGGAAGCTGTATGCAATACATGAACATTGAGAGAACAGTTAACCGCTGTCAAGAGTAAGGTATGTGCACTATCAACATGCAATATTCTTTACAGGTTATTTAATACCCTACAAGGAGTTTTGCATGATGATTGTGCACTTATATGGTACAGGTCAAAATAAGTTGCAGGATCAGCAACGAAATAAATCACTATATTTTTAAACCACCATAAACAATTCACTCTACTTTTCCTACATCAATAACACAAGGTTCTGACATACTTTTTTGGAAAGCCCTCGGATACAAAATGTCAGAACCTGGTTATATCAACACAGAAAGAAGTAGAATACATAGTTCAACTATGTATTCTACTTTTTTCTGTGTTGATATAACCGGGATCTGACATTTTTATCCGAGGGCTTTCCAAACACTTATGTCAGAACCTTGTGTTAATCATGTAGGAAAAGTAGAGTGAATAGTTTATGGTGGTTTAATATCTTACAATTTATTTTGACTTATACTATATCCTCATGTACTTTTATACATATGCTTTGGCAATGGGAAGTGTCTCACTTCTTCACTTTCTTGTCACTTTGGGCGCACTCAAAAAGGTTTCGTTTTCTTTTTAATTTTGCAACCTTGTTCAGGCTACATTCACTGCAAACTGGATAAGCCTCATTGACTTTAATGAGGGATTTGGAACTTCCACAATAAGAACATATATCTGGGAAAATGGCTGAACTGAAATATGGAATCTCAATAGGAGAAGTACATTCAAGATTTGGTTTTGCAAACACTTTATCCAGAACAGAATTGAGATTTGTATTACCTTCACGTTTAAGCTCTTGCAGAGATGAGCCACATGTGTAGGTATACAATTCGATTATTCTGGCCAGAATAACAAGTTCCCGTTTCGAAATCATCTTAGACGAATACAGTACCCTACTTTTTTCACATTCTGAGCATTTAACACAACGCTTCACATTTTTTGCAGTTTGCGCAGAAGGGCTGAAAGGTAACTTTAATTTACCCTCAGTGGCTACTAGTGATGGTCGATGTTCTTCACTGGTAACCTCCCCATAGAGGGTTTCAAACCTCTCATAGTGAGAACTGTCTTTCTCACTCGGTTGTGGGTCTGGTAAATAATGTAATTTTCTGAATTCAACAATAGGTAATTTTGGGGGACCACACATGGTACAATCAATGTGCCCACATTTCTTTATCATAAACAAATAGTGTCTTCTTACAGTGCAGTGTTCTAAGAAGGCATTTAGTTCAGGTAAATCAGCCAACTCTTTCTGCAAATGATGCTCAGTGGTAACTTTACTATCTACCTTTAGCATTTCTTCCCACAATTTGTTCATAGCTGAGTTGGTTGCAGGATCAAAGTTTTTTAACTTCTTGTCTGTAATGACCAGGCATTCAAACAGAGACTTCAATAACCGTGTAACAGGAGCAAAACTCTCTTTGTATTCCACAGTCATTGAAGCATTGTCTTTCAACACTTTCCTCACAGCCTTGATTGTATTGAAAGGCTTTAACTTGCGTTCTTTCTCATCGGACATTTGTTGTCTCATCATACCTACTGTATTTAAAGCAAGGTTTAAAGTAGACATTACTCGTTCTGCCGGGTTACGCCAAGAAGCCATGGGGGCTGTCCTGAGAGCAATTAGCATATCTAAAACAAGAGCTTTGAATATGCATATCAGAGACAACTGAACCCTGAGGTAGTTTGTACGGTGATCTGGTCCCCCATCAGTGGAAATACAGAGAACAGGCTTGTTGGCAATTTGCTCTGATCGCAAAATATCAACAAGTTCTGTGGCATGGCGCATGGGACTTGATGGTTGCAAAATTATATCTTTCATGCCGACATAAACCTGTCCGTGATAGAAGCTACCACTTAATTGATCTGGAATGTCATTAACGCGACAGACACTTGGTTCCAGTGAACTCTTTGTCAAGTCATGGTCAGCTACTTGAAAACTTTCATTTATGGATACCAAAACCTTCCTACCACGATCTACAGCTGCTACTGGGAAGTTGGGCTCACCAACGCTTATGTGGTGCTTATCATCAAGACACACCAGGGTACAAATGTCCCTATGCAAAATACAAAACTCTTTTAAGTAACGGAATAAAGCCGCACAATAGTGATCATCAGAATGCTTGTTCCTGAACTGACGTGACTGAACCATAAATTTCATGAGCAGGGCCCCAGTATATTGAAGGGAGGCTATAGCGGATGGGTTCTTTGGGTAAAATTGTAATCTCAACCATTGTAGACTAGGTATTTGAACATTTGGGTCACAAAGTTTGGAAACTTGATCACGTAAGTCACGGACTGATATGGCCTGTGCCAGGTGAGTGATCTGATCATGACGTCTATCGTCAACTGCCTCCTTAATGGAAGTTTTTATATAGTCATTACATTTGGCAAAAAACTCAGAATATTTGGAAACTATTCCCGGGTTATGATCACGCAAATCACATATAATATCGGGATCCTCTAAGGAAAAGGCAAGTCGGACTCTTTCATCAATTACAGATTGCTCATAATCATGAGAAGCAGAACAGTCACCAGTCAGTGTTTGATAGATATATCTAAGGTACATGGGCTTGACATTTTTTAGTAGACCACATTCTAGAATGAATTTTCTCAGTTGTGCATCCGAATGAAACTTTGGGTTTTTTTAAGTTCTGCAGAAAGTGCATTAGATTTGGTCATTACTTCACTGTCGGAATCATCTGGAGGTATTTTCCAAACAAAATGTAATGTCCCAACATTGTTATGGAATGCAACAGAATAATGAATGCATTTAAAGTTTGTATTTCCCGCTACACAATCCAGGTAGTATCTACGCTGCCAAATATCTGATGGCGTGAAATCATCTAGACTGAATGGTATGTAAAAATCAACTTCACTGAGTTTTTTATTAAATTTCTTATAACGTTCCAAAGACTTTTCACAAAGTACAGGTTTAATTATAGTAAAATTTTGGGACCCAGAATTTTCTTCCAGGGACCCTCGAACTTTGAACATACATTCTACTTTTTCATTCAAATATTTATGATAAGTCCGAAGACAGTCAGCATATGCTACAATGTCTTCCCGAAATGAAGACCACATGTTTTTTTTCATGAATGGCATGTCCACAATAAACAGTAGTTTATCTGAATGAAACTTCAAATCAACTGCATTCAGTTGCAAAGTCTTTTGTTTGTGTTTGTGAGTCATTGGCATATTGTACCCAACAAATTTGTTTAGTGTATCAGGTAAGTGCAAGGAACGTTGTTCAAATTTCTCCATGTGTGGATCAACAAACCAAAGTACATCAGTTATTGCTGAAACAAACTTTCTTCCTTCGCTTACAAGCGACTGTTGAAATTTCAAACTTTTTTCATTCAAGAAATCAACAAAATCATTGAACAAACGTTTTTTATTATCCAATTTTCCAGATACTGGGTCATATTTATTTGGAAGAGCCAACTTATTTGCTGAGTCCATCATCAATGTAAACACACTAGATGTTGTACCAGTCGATTCATTTTCATGTGCACTGGAAGTGTCTTTGACTGAAGTCAGTGACGATTCTTTTACTGGGACTGGGATATAAAATTTTACGTATCTCCCATAATTTTGAATGAGCTCCCCGATTGGGGCGCGCGAATAAACTTTTTGCATTGTGGAGGTTTGCGATTTCCCAATGTAACAAAGTGGTCGAACATCTTTGATTTCGTTTGGAATGTTCAATTCACAAAATTCCCCGTCACTTCGAATTTTTTCGAAGACCTCCCCGATTGGAGTACAAGCACTCATTCCTCCATAGACACTGTAATTTAGTAAAACAGTGAGTCCAGACGTTATCGATATGCTAAATAAGCATGCCATTCTTATTTGCTAACATTTACGATGATGAAAATACTTGAGGCAGAACGAATTAATTAAATATGGCATTTGCGAAAATTGAACAAGAAACGGTGCTATTAGAATATGACCGGTGACACAAAACTTTGACCGGGTAAAAAAAAATGACGCGGCAGCTTTTTGATGACGCGGGCGGTCCCTGAGAACACAGACTTTTTTTTTTAATGGCCCAACTTGTACGAAGTTAAACTTTGGGCTTCAAGAGAGAGCCCAAATACTAACTCAGGGATCCGATTTGTACAAACTTGAATCTGACCCCCCTACAGATGTTGTATAACAAATATGAAAGGATTCTGTCTGGTGGATCTGAAGAAGAAGATTTTTAAAGAAATTTCCTCAAATTGCACTAAGTTAAAATTCGGGCTCCTACAGGGAGTCCAATTATTAACCCAGAGACTCGATTTGAACAAACTTGAATCTGAACCCCAATAGAGATGTTATATACTAAATATCAAAAGATTCTAAATAATGGTTCTGGAGAAGATTTTTTTAATTTAAAAAAAAAATGTATGGGTACTATCAGAGTAATGCCCCTTGTGGTGCCCCCTGTGGACGCAGAAAGTTTATTTGTAAAAGCTTGAATTGACATATGATAAGGAACATGCACATCAAATTTGATTTAATTTGTTCCAGTAGTTTGGGAGGAGAAGTCGATAATGTAAATAAAGTTCACGACGGATGACGACGGACGGCAAGTGATAAGTTAAGCTCCCTTCGGTGAGCTAAAAAGCAGACTGTATCTAAAACATTGTGGAAAAGTAATTTCTTTCTTCTTCCAAACAAAAGAACAGCAGAACACCTCAATGGAAAACACATATAAGCATGGTCCAGTGAAGGGATTATGAGGTATTGTTTCAAATTTATTTATTGGAGTTTGAAGTCACATATTTCTGCACAATGTCCAATCTTGAACGCAACATGAATAGAAAGTCCTGCCAATCGTTTACACTCACATTGCTCATTTTAGACAACTTTCACCCCAGGCATTGGTGACCGGGTCCTATTTGACCAGTATAACAAGCACTGATTCACTTCACAGAGGAACGAACAAAAAATACTGTTTCAAATACAAAATAAAATTTGAAAACTAAGTAATGTTCTCTACTTTTGAAGGATATTTTGGGGAATCTATTTACTGGATATTAGAGTAACTTTAAGCATTCATGACTATATTGTGACAACCCAAGTATAAAATCCACTTTCGGCTAATGTTTAAATGCTATTTTTGGGATGTTATGCTGAATAGCACAATGGAGCATCTTATCAAGCATTTTAACAAGAGGCCTCTCAGCCTACATAGCTCTGCCCAGGGTCACGGCTTTTAGGGGGACACTAAATACAAGACAAGAATCCAAGTGTTACTGCTTGTGACCTTGACCTTGACAATGTGATAAAGGCTTAAGGTCAAGACACAACATTAGGTTATAGGTAATAATTGTGTGAAGAAGGAACATGTCACACAGATTCAATTACACTGACCAAACAAGGGCTGCATAACATCAAACTGTTTGCTGTTTGTGACCTTGAAGGTAATTATGACCTTGGATCAAAGACGCAACACACCTCTGAGTCATGAGCAATAATTGTACCAGTATGGATAAAATCTGTTAATCATACCAAGGTATATGAACTGGACAAGGCTGTATAACTATATCAAAAGTTTTACTGTCTGTGGCCTTGACCTTGAAATGACCTTGGATCAAAGCTGCAAAAAAGTTTAGCTGTCTGTGACCTTAACCTTGATGATATGACCTTGGAAAAAAGTTGCAACACACCTTCTAGTCATGAGCAATAACTGTACCAACTATGAAAAAGATCTGTCAACCACAGCTTTGTCGTATGTTATGAGCCTGTATGATAAAGTTCTTGTGTTTGCCCAAGTTACTATCAAAGAGGAATATTGGTGAGCTATAGAGCATTGGCGTCCTTCTTGTTATATATGAATCAAGTAAGTATGACCCAATAATGCCTCAGTTCTAAAAATAGACATTCCAGGCAGGGGCAAAAATCTTGTCCCTCCCAGAACCGATAATATTGACCCTCAAACTTCTCTTAAACAAATTTTAGTGGATACCTCAAAAGGAAGCTGAATACCACATCAAGTAAATCCATCCATCTGATCATGAGATTTTTTTTCAAAATTTGATGCAATTTTCTCCCACCCCCTCCCCATTGAGGGTAGCATATTCATTTTGCCCAAACTGAATTGCCCCTCCCCAGACATCTTTCGAATGAAATTTATTGGAATCAGACCAGGAGTTTGGCAGGAGAAACATCACCTTTATGACAGATGACGACAGAAGAAGAGTGATCACTATAGCTCACCAAAACAGCCAATCAGGTCAGCTGATAACAGTTTTCTGCTCAGTGTGGCTTTGAAAATACAGCCAATTTAATTTTTTGTCATTTTTAGCTCCAGGGGGTGCCCTCAGGGAAGGAAAATGAAGAAAAAAATGTCATGAATCAATTTCTTATGACTCAATAATACTGCAGACAAAATGGGGTTTAAATCAGCCCAACAGTTCTGAAAATAGAAATTTTGGGCAGGGCCAAAAATCTTGTACTTTTCAGAACTGGATATATTGCCCCCCAAAACTTCACTTGAACCAACTTAAGTGAACACCTAACTAGAGGCTCTACAGAGCCTATAATCGCTCACCTGGAAATACATATAAAAATGTGATTTCCCATAGGCTTTCCATGGCAACTATGAGCTGCAGTTGTGGCCATGTTTGCAACATTACATCAAAATTACATGAGGATCATTGGTAGAAGGTGTTCCCAGGCTTCAATCACGTGAAGTTTCAAAACATTTGAATCAATGAAACACAATCATAGAATGTCTCTGGTTGCCATATTTTCCAGTCAATGGGAACAAAAAGAGGATTGTTTGTAGAGGGCCTCCTATAGACCATTCTTGCCAAATTTTGGTTCATGTCAGCTCGATAGTTCCAGAGAGAAGATGAAAATGTGATTTTTGAGGTTTTTTCTATAGTAACTATAAACCGCAATTGTGGCCATGTTTGCAAAACGTTCAACATTAAAATGAGGAATGTTGGTGGAGGGTGTCCCAGTTATAAACCATGCAAAGTTTCAAAACATTTGGTTCTGTGGTTTCAGAGGAGAAGAGTTTTCAAAATTGACCAATCCGAATCAAAGAATGCTTCTGGCAGCTACGTTTTTTTTTCACCCAACAGGAATAAAATAAGTAACAGTTGTAGAGAACCTCTCATAGACAATGCCTGCCAAGTCTGGTTCACATTGGCGCAGTACTTTCAGTGAAGATGATAAAAATGTGATTTCCTATAGGGTTTCTATAGTAACTATAAGCCACAATTGCAGCCATAATTCCAACCCGATGAAGATTAAAATAAGGATCATTGGTAGAGGGGGTCACAGTCATCAGTAACATTCAGTTTTTTCAAACCATTTGGCCTTGTAGTTTCAAAGAAGATTTTCTTGAAAATGCACACATTTATGAATTCTGTTTCATCAAAAAAAATCAGTAAAAATGGTTAAAATATTTTGAAAATTACAATTTTTTCAGACAGTATTCTCTTTCAAAATAGCTTTTGGACAGGTAAAGGGTTACAGGAATCTTAAAAGATTTACAATAATTACTGTCATCTGAGCTGACATGATTGCAAGATAATCAAGAGAATTTACAATGTAACCTAGATTTTTCTAAATAATTTAACCTACAGTTGCACTTGTTTTACAGTACAAGTCAAAATAAGTTGTGTAGGATAATCCTATAAACTATGTATCTTTTCTCTTCCTACACGGATAAGACCAGAAGCTGACATCATTTTTCTGGAAAGCTCTCACTGATAGATTTTCCAGAAAAATGTCAGATTCTGATCTTGTCAGGGCAGAAGCTGCAGTCTACTTAGTTTATTGCAGTTATGCTACAGCTTATTTTGACTTGTACTGTATACACAATATTTTGGGGTTTTTTTCCCTCAGTTCTCAGTGGAGAAAAAACTGGAACCAACCCTTACCAGATTCTCAAAAAACTAGTATTTTGCTCACAGTACCGACCTTTTGTGCAGAAAGGAGGGGCATTGGGTTAAGCATTAGAATATAGCATCTGGTGGCCACATATTTCCATCCTCTCATTGACCATTCCTGCGAAGTGTGGTTCACGTCGGCTCAGTAGTTTCAGAGAAGATGAAAATGTGATTTCCCGGAGGGTTTCTATAGTAACAATAAGCCACAATTGTGGCCATGTTTACAACCCAATCAACATTAAATGAGGATCGTTGGTAGAGGGGGTCCCAGTCATTACTTATGTGAAGTATCAAAATATTTGGCCCGGTAGTTTCAGAGGAGAAAACTTTTGAAAATCCACCTATCAGAATCAAAGACTGCCTATCAGAATCAAAGACTGCCTCTAGCAGCCATGTTTTTCAACCCACGGGAACAAAATGAGGATCATTTGTAGAGGACCTCCCATAGACTATCCCTGCCATGTTTGGTTCATGTCAGCTCAGTAGTTCTGGAGAAGAAGATGAAAATGTGAATTCCCATAGGGTTTCTATAGTAACTATAAGCCACAATCAATTGTGGCCATGTTTGCAACCCGATCAACATTAAATGAGGACCGTTTGTAGAGGACCTCCCATAGACCATCCCTGCCAGCCAGGTTTGGTTCACGTCGGCTCAGTAGTTCCAGAGAAGATGAAAATGTGATTTCCCATAGGGTTTCTATAGTAACTATAAGCCACAATTCTGACATGTTTGCAACCCGATCAACATTAAATGAGGATCGTTGGTAGAGGGGGTCCCAGTCATCGTTTATGTGAAGTATCAAAACATTTCGCCTGGCAGTTTCATAGCAGAAGATTTTTGAAAATCTACCAATCAGAATCAAAGAATGCCTCTGGCGCCCATGTTTTTCTACCCACGGGAACAAAATGAGGATCATTTGTAGAGGACCTCCCATAAACTATCCCTGCCACGTTTGTTTTCACGTCACCTAGGTTTTTCCAGAGAAGAAGAGGAAAATGTGATTTCCCATAGGGTTTCTACAGTAACTATAAGCTGCAATTGTGGCCATGTTTGTATCCCAAACAACATTAAATGAGGATCGTTGGTAGAGGGGGTCCCAGTCATCATTTAAGTGAAGTTTCAAAACATTTGGCCTGGCAGTTTCAGAGGAGCAGATTTTTGAAAATCCACCAACCAGAATCAAAGAATGCCTCTGCAAGCCATGTTTTTCATCCGACGGGAACAAAATGAGGATCGTTTGTAGAGGACCTCCTATAGACCATTCCTGCCAAGTTTGGTTCACACTGGCTCAGTGGTTACAGAGAAGAAGATGAAAATGTGAAAAGTTTACGGACGTCGGACAATGGACGACGGACGACAGACGACCGACAGACGACGATGGACGCCAAGTGATGAGAAAAGCTCACATGGCCTTTTAGGCCAGGTGAGCTAAAAAGAAAGCTGGAGGCCAAACATCAACTTATTCAGTCCACCGGATCATGAGATTTAAAAACAAAATTGGGGCTTTCCCCTTCCCCATGAGGTGATGATTACCGATTTCAACAAAACTGAATTCCCCTCCCCAATCATCATCAGATAAAAATGTATTTGAATCACTCTACCAGTATTCAAATAGCACCTTTATGATGGAAAACAAGCGATCAGAATAGCTCACCCTGACTTTCAGTTAGGTGAGCTAATAAAAAGTAAAAAAAGACAGGAGTGAGTGTAACTGTCATCAGAAAATCATGTCAGGTCAAGAAAACGGTGCTTACCCAATACCCCAATGCCATTCCTTTTAAATTCATGTAGTCCAGTGTTTCAACCATCTTTTCTTTCCATTCACTGGTCTTCTTCTGTGTAACAGCATTCTTCTGTATCTGGTCAAATACTGACTGTAATCAAAAAGATACAATTGTTTGAAGTGACATGGCAAATCAGAACTACTGGAGGACCAAGGAATTACAGGGGTCTGAAAATATATAATATCATTTCATATACAATGGGCAATGTTTTGTATTATTATATATTTTATAAATAAGCACATATCTATTGGCTGGATCTTATACACATGACTGGTACTCAAAAATCCATGTAGACCAATTTTCCAGCGAATATCAACTTTTTAAATTTAGCTTTTGGAAATCCCCTCTCTAGTTCTATTTCAATCGATGTAATCTCGATAACATTGTTTATTTTTATGTTATTCTGCAGATGATAACTATTTTATTGTTAAATAAAAGTATTTCTGGTTGATAAAACTGAACTTTTAATAGACAAATAGAAGAGCGTTTTTTTGAGGTTGGTGTATAGAACAAGAGGCCCCAGGGGGCCTGAGGGCACTCACCTGTTATAGCCCCCATATTATATTGAGATTGATATATCCTTAGTTGTTAATTATATGAGATAGATACTTTTATTTCATTTTCTGACTGGTTTGGCTCATTTGCACTGAGTGACCTTTGTTTACATCTTTGTTATACTAATAATTGTACATATAGCTGTTGATTGTTTAATTGTTTAAGTAGGTAAGGACCTTGTTTACTTGAACTATAACAGAATCCCCTAGGAACTGTTAGAACTTTGAAGAATTTTCATCTTCTGGAACATTCTATCTGGTTACTATCTGGTTACTATATAAAGGTTTGTCAACAGAATTCAGAAACTCATTTTTAGAAAGCCATTTCAGAAAGACTCACTTCAGTTGTTTCCGTTGGAGATTATTATTGTTTCAGAACAGTACATTTATTATAGAAGCAGTGCTTCTTTGTGAATTTGGAAGATTGATTCCACAAGAGAATTTTGAAGAGAATTTGTTCGTCTTGGAAAAGAGAATTTATACTTTCTGTGAAACAGAATATTATTTTGTGAAAAGCCAGGATTCCACTGGATTATTTGGAAATTACCTGTGGCGCCAATACTTCTGGGGTTTTTACTCCATTTGAATTTTGCAGAGCATTTTATTATATTTTATTGGAGACTGCTGAAATTTCAAAGTGAAAATTTTATTACAAATCTACAGGATACTGTTTCTGAAGAGACATTCTTGGATTTGATACTACCAGCTGGTAACTTTCTTCACAAGATTCTTCACTGGATTATGGGATTCTGTCAAACTGTACTTTGGACTAATTCAATAATTGATAAGTACCACTGTTTTTATTTTCTATAAACCAGTTAGTGTAAAAGATCTTTGTATCATTTTTTTTTATATTGATTTTTTTTTAAATTAAATTTCAGAATAGTTAAATTCAAGGTATTGTTGGAGATTCTCAGATTTCTTTCTGTTACCAATATCAATAATATTTCCATACCGTAACACACCTGACATGGTAGTCTAAATATCAAACCAGGGACTTGACTTGAATAAGCTGCATACGCCCCTCCTAAGAAAAGCATACACCAACTGGATGAAGCGATTGTGCCCACACAATACACAGGATTTTCCTTCTATTTTCAGTTCCTACACTTTTACATCCCAAAATTTAGATAAATGCATAAAAAACAGATTTTTTTCCCAAACAAAATACTTTTAGCCTAATTTTTTTTTTCTTCTTAAAACGTATAAAAAACAAAAAACTAATTTCAAAATTTTCGAAGTCCCATCCGGACCCCAAATTTTCGGGGCAAAAAAAAAAATTTTTTTTTGTCTTAAAATTGACCGAAATGCATAAAAAACAAAAAAAAATTTCTGGATTTTGGTCCAAGATTTTCTAAGTCCCACCCGGACCCCAAATTTTCAGGATAAAAAAAAAAATTTTTTTGTCTTAAAATTGAACGAAACACATAAAAAACAAAAGAAAATTCTGGATTTTGGTCCCAAATTTTCCAAGTCCCACTTGGAACCCAAATTTTAAAAAAAAAAAATTTTTGGGGTCTTAAAATTGACTGAAACGCATAAAAAACAAAAAAAAAAATTCTGGATTTTGGTCCCACCCGGACCTCAAATTTTCAGGGTAAAAAAAAAAATTTTTTTTGTCTTAAAATTGACCGAAAAGCATAAAAAACAAAAAAAAATTCCGGATTTTGGTCCAAAATTTTCAGTGTAAAAAAAATATTTTTTTTTTTTGTCTTAAAACTGACCAAAACGCATAAAAAACAAAAAAAAAATTCTGGATTTTGGTCCAAAATTTTCCAAGTCCCACTTGGAACCCAAATTTTCAGTGTAAAAAAAACAACTTTTTTTGGTCTTAAAATTGACCGAAACACATAAAAAACAAAAAAAAATTTCCGGATTTTGGTCCAAAATTTTCAGTGTAAAAAAAATATTTTTTTTTTTTTTGTCTTAAAACTGACCAAAACGCATAAAAAACAAACTAAAAATTCTGGATTTTGGTCCAAAATTTTCCAAGTCCCACTTGAAACCCAAATTTTCAGTGCAAAAAAAAAAAAAAAATTTTGGTCTTAAAATTGACTGAAATGCATAAAAAACAAAAAAAAAATTCTGGATTTTGGTCCCAAATTTTCTAAGTCCCTCTGGACCCCAAATTTTCAGGGTAAAAAAAATAATTTTTGTCTTAAAATTGACTGAAACGCATAAAAAACAAAAAAAAAAAATTCCGGATTTTGGTCCAAAATTTCTAAGTCCAGAACGGGGCCCCCAATATGAACCTAGGGGCTTGGCTTGAACAAACTTGAATCTCACCCCCCTAAGGATGCAGCATACCAAATATCAAAAGATTCTTATTGGTAGATCTAAAGAAGAAGATTTTTGAAGAATATTAAAAAATTATTAAAATCTGCCTCTAGGTTTGGAAAATAGAAATTTTGGGAGTGGCAAAAATTCTTGCCCTTCCCATAACGAAGACAAATAATGCCCGACAAACTTCTCTTGAACAAACTTGATTCTAAACCTCAAAAGGACTCTGTATACCACATATCAAGTCTCTGCTACTGGTGGTTCATTAGAAGAAGATTTTCACAAAATTTGGCCATTTTTTCCCCACACCTCTGCTCAATATGAGCCGAAACCTAATTTGCATAAAAATCAAAATGCCCCTATATAACCACTACTTACGTGAAATTTAATTAAAATGTGGCCAGTGGTTTAGGAGAAAGAGGCTCAAATACCACCTTCACGCAGGACAACAGACGGTCGACGGACGAAGAGTGATAAGAAAAGCTCATCCTGACTTTCAGTCAGGTGAGCTAATAAAACAGTATAGACTTCTGTGGGGGTTCATATCACATCATATTCACTACCACAAACGTCCATAATTGTATAATATATGTATGTAATATAAACCAGAGATTCAAGTGATCCTAAAACACTCACCTGGATCAGGATGTCTAGAATGAAATAAAAGTGGGTTATTGGGAGAAAGCAAAAGAGAAATAAAAGTATTAGTGTAAAAGGATCAGAAAGACAGGGACAAAAAGAAATTGTATGCTGCAATAACTGTCACAAATGAAAGTGTCAATCACACTGCAGCTCATCTTGTACAAGAAGGGACTGAACTAAATAGAAAGTTCCAGTAATGCCAAGTCATTCAATCACGTTTCCACGCAAAAGAGCTACATATGAAATATGAAAAAGATTGGGTGAGAGACATGACCTGTAAAGTGTACTAATGGAATTGTTGACAATTTTTATCCCATAAATGGCTGTTTATTCCAACAACAGAAGCCTTTGATAAATTTTTGCTTTATTCACCTAGTAGGTTGATAAATTTTCCCCATTGGTTTAACACACGAAATATTACTACACTAGTAGGGAGTTGGAAATGGACTATACTATGTTGACCTCTGCATTCCATTTCAAAGGTTGTGATATCTTGACCTGATTTACGCGTGCCAGAAATCTGTGGAAATGAAGTGAAGGTCGTCACTTAAAACGTAATTAAATGAGTTGTACCGGTATAAGAATATATGCCGTATGTAAGACGTCCATTGCGAGCAAAGAATAAAGAACACTCATAATTAATTAACACAAGAGGCCCCAGGGAGCCTTAGGCGCTCACCAAATGTTACATACTGTTAAGACAAAAAATTTATCAAAAGCTATTCTTAAGGTTCTACAGAGTAAATCTATTCTCTCTGTGGAGGAATGAGTTCCCAACTCATGGGCGGGCCATCCCCATCTGGGTCATTGAAAAGTATAAAAAATATATAAATTACTATAAATTTTTTAACATTTTTATACTGTACCAATGACCCTGACTTAGTTGAATAGTAAAAAGGTTAAAGGGCCTAGGACATAAGGAAAATCCAATAGACTCAATTACCTATAACAGTCCAATCCCCTTAAAGAGAAATGGAGAGATAGTCTTACATGTATCTTTCTTATTTGTAATAAAAAAGAAAGACACAATACTATTCTGTAATTGAGCACAATAACATCAATGATGTCTATAAACATCTAGTATAACCCTTTATACTAATATTTTTTAAGGAAGGCCAACTAATGCAGGAGTCTAGAGAAATGAGACTCTATATACTCATTTAAAAGTGTTCAAGGATTGTATATTAATGCTCAATTAATCACGTGATATATACGAATGCTTCACACCAATTAACACTAAAAAATATTACACAGATGAGTAAACATAGGCTTAACCCTAAAATTATCTCGGAACCGACACAGAATTACTAAGTCCAAGGGAGGTATTCCCTTGCATTACACTATAAAGCAGGTGACCTAAGTAAGGGAACACCCGCCCCCCCCCCCCCCCCCCCCCCACCTTTCCCTTGCCCTGGATCAAATAAAATACTCCAGAGCAAAGAGGGCAGCAGGACAGAGTCACTGCCGGAACCAAAAGCCTATACACACATAGTTGCCACTATTTAGTAGACGACCTTCAGAGTAAAAAATAGCGGACCTAAACAATGTAGATCTGTAGAAAAGGACTCAATATTCTCAGATACAAATGGAGGGCTAACACTAATATGCAGCCCTCATTAAATCTGTAATCACCATATTAATAGCTTAAGCCCATGAAGTAGAAGAACTCTTACTTCATGAGCTTAAACTAAAACACAGACTGCTGAATGAAGAAATAATATAAGCAGGACTGACAGTAGATTGAATCAATCTGACCACAGAATGGACCGAAATGTGGAATAACATAATGACACATACGTCAGCAACTAATTGTTGAGATGCGTCGCAAATAACAGATCATTGGCCGCTCGCCATAGTAGCAATCTGATTGAAAACTTGTTTGTTGAAAACCGATTCTGCTGGCAACAAACGGCCCCTCCGTGAAGGGAGTCCGCTAATACGTTCGGACGACCTGGAATATGACGGACTGATAGAACTTGATGTTCTAGTAGCAACCGAAAGATACATTCCATTAACATGAATAACAGGATGGAATGAGAGCCTCTAAAATTCCAAAAATACGCTAATACCGTCGAATTATCGGACAGAATTAGCATATGAACATTCTGAATTACGTTATCCAATAACGTAGCGCAAGCCAAAATGACATACTTGATGTTTGAGTGCTGATAAGGAACGACGGAATCAAAAGACCCTGGCCCTTCAATCTGTTGGGCTCAATGAAAATGACCCAACCTGTTTACTGGCATCCGTCAAGACTGTAAAACTCGGATCCGACAGTTGCAATGGAACTACCTGAGTTAAGCCCAGAAAACTTGCCCAAGTCTGAATCTCTTATTCACTTGATTAGACAATACGATGTCCGTATCGAGCGAAAGAATCTTCACTCTCCAATACTGAATTAAAGAAATTTGGAGAGGACCAATGTGTAACCGCCGCATCGGAATAAAATCGCGGCTGTTCCGCCTGAACGTATCAGTCTCATAAGATCTCTAGCTGAGACTAGTCTGAGCAAAGACAATGGAGAGCACAACAACTGAATAATTTCATTCTGAGTAACGGCAGACGAACGAAAAAGTTGTGCGTTACGAAGCTCATCCCCCGGTGGTTGAATGACTTGGATGATACCAGATCCGACTTCTCCTCATTTACTTAAGAAACCCAAGACGTCGGAGCAATAGAAGCAGATTCTGCACATAGTTCTGAAGCGTTAACTCATTGCCGTACATGTATGAATGTTGTCCAGGTAGGCCGACATTATCGCAGACGAATAAGTTCAGAAATGAGTCATTACCGAGTCCGTTGTTCGAGCGAAGACCTAGGGCGGTAGATTCAGACCGAAGTATATTGCTCGGAACTGATATACGACTCCTATGATAAGGAAGCGAAGATACTTTCTGACACCTGATGTACCATGATGTGAAAGTACGCATCTTAAGATCTATGAATGTAGCATAATCGAAGACCCGAATACTCGCTCTGACCGATCGGGTGGACTCCATATATAAACTTGGAGCCACGATCAGCTTGTTTATCCAGTTCCGAATAATGAGTGAACATAACGAGCCGTCTGGTTTTTGGAACCAGAAAAGGATGGTTATAGAAACCTGGAAATTTCTGGATTTCTACGATCTCCATCGTGATCATTGCAGAAGAGACTAGACTTCTGATGGAAGCAAGCCTCTATCCTACTGACTTGGCAGAAGCTGAGTCCATCTTGGACTCCGAGTTGACAGAGGATTTCGTTTGAGGAACAATATAGTCCTTTCGATTTCACCCCTTGAATCCAAGGGACGTCCGTAATCTATTCCCAAATAATTGAGAAACTCGACCATCTTCCGCTCACTAGTACACGACAGAGGTTAAAACCATTACCTCCTGATCCTGTGAGGCTTGCGGAAGGAGAAGCCATGTCCTCCACGGTCCGCACCTCGCCCCGTCGACCTAGGGACGTCTGACCGTAATTATGGCCCCTATATGAGTCGCTACCCTGACGGTCTCTAGAATAAGACCTAGAGGACACATAGGAACCTTAAAGGAACTTCCCTTGGACGTATTCATCCCAGAAGTGCCTGTCCTACTCTTCTCTGCTGAATCCGACTATATGGAAGCGAATTTTAATAGCAGAGAGTCTAAAGCTTTCTTAGTTAACTGATCATAGAGTGCAGAAAGTTTGCTGTCGAAGAAAACTCTCCGGAGACCGGAGCGACTCTGAGAGAGTTTTTAACCTTACTATCTACACGCGTGGATGTAGCCAGGACCGCGTCTAACCAGCTCCATATTGTCACTAAAGGACGGAGTTTTCATGAGGCCCTTGAAAGAACTCTTAAGGATATTATCATCCTAGAATTCTTTTTCCTTTGAGACGTAATGATAACGTTCTGGTAAGGTGATCTGCATATGATGATGCGTCTAAGCTGACCCTGCTAGACGATATTATTATTTCCAACATCGTGGTTGGAACTGACAGTAAAAAAAACAATACTAGGTCCTGCCCTGGTCGTCTAGACGCCGAGAACTCTCAGAATGCTCTGTCCTTCCATTTCAAAATATTTGTCGATTTGATGAAAGGCAGATGTAGAACATATTGCTGATAAGAAACCTGACCTGCCCATTTAGGTAGCAAGTTAAATAATATAGCGTCATTCAACAGATCAATGTCCGTGAGACATATCTGGACTATGTCGGAAAATGAGGCATGATGACTCTAAACCGATTAAGAATTCTGTGTCCAGTGGCGCTATCAGTAGCTTATCCGGCAACGCAGCATTTTTTGGTCCAGAGGAACAACGTCAGATGACAATGCCGGATGCACTCTATGGCAATTATGTTGTTCCAAAAAGGGAAAATGCAACTCATCCGTATCCCTTTCTCCATCCTGCCATCCTGTCGGATCACTTGTAATTCTTGGTCGTCCGTGTCTGAACCTGCAGTGGAACGTACCAACCCAGCTTCCTTGGATAATTCCTGATACAACAGAGTTACTGTCGGTTGCTGGGATGCTGCGACAATTGTGCTATCTGTGATAGCATGTCCGTAACAGAGGCCTGTGGAGCTGCGGTCTTATAGGATTTAGCCGCTGGAAGCTCCATGGACGTTCACTCTTGCATACAACTAATATGTGAACGTCCAGAGTATGAAGGCCTCGTATCCTTGGCTACCGGATGGTGTGACCTGGTCACCGTAGAATCCCTGGTCGGCAATGTTGGTTGAATATCACAGGTCACATAGCCAAGGTGCGGTCGCGAGTGCTGCCGTGAGGATGAGGAAGCCGAAAGAGCAGTCTCTCCGGACTGTCTATATAACGGAGCGTCCCGAACGGCGGACATATGCTCCGAGTGAGGAACGTTTAGTACCACAACATCTGGGCCCAGATGTTGTAATACGAGAGAGGAACCTCTCTCGCTCGCAGCCCGATGGACCTGGACGAGCTAGGAACCGGACTAATAGGCTTCCTCCGTACCATCCTCATATCCGTCATCACTGGGTGTGCACATTGTATTTTATAGTGCTCGCATCACTCAAATCTCCTTCCTGGACTGCAACGGACGAACCCGGGTGCTGAGCCATTCGGTGAATGGTCGCAACACCGGGCGAGCTAGCGGACGCCAACGCCGTCGATCCTACTTGGGACCTCAAAGGCAACTGACGTATTTGTATGAGCACTTTACCGCTAGCTCTTCATTTGACTGTGATAACGGAAGCACACTTACAAAGACTTCACGGTAACAATACCTAGTTCATGTTACCCTATGAGACCTGTGGAGCCGCGCTCCTACATAAAATATCCGCTGGAAGCTCCCGGGACGTTCATTCCTGCATTTATATAATATGCGAAAGTCCCGACTGGAAAGGTCTCGTATCCTTGGCTAGCAGATGGAGTAACCTGATCGACGTGTATTCCTTGGACGGCGAAGCAGGAGCACCAGGGACGTTCAGTCCTGCATTTATATAATATGCGAACGTCCCCTGGAAATCAGTGGCCACTTAGCCAAGGTGCGGTCGTGTGTGTTGACAAGGATGAGGAAGCCAATATAGCAGCCGCGTCGGACTGTCATGCGACGGAGCGTCCCGAGCAGGAGGAGTAGACGTAAACTCTGACTAAGCGAACAACATACAACAACATCGCAGCACAGATGTTGATGCAAGAGAGAGGGGGCTCTCTTGCTCACGGTCCGGTGGACCTGGACGAGCTAGCTACCGGACTGACAGGCTTCCTCCGTACTATCCTCGGATCCGTCGTTGTTGGGTGTGCACATCTGAAGTTTTATAGTGCTCGCATCACCCAATCTGCTTCCTTGGACCGCAACGGACTAACCCGGGTGCTGTACCATTCTCTCCTGGTGAATGGACGCGACACCAGACAGACTAGCGGGCGACAATGCCTTCGATAGAACTAGCTAACTCCCAGCAATTGTCGTAATACCTTGAGCACTTCCCGCTAGCCCTACTATTGCAACGACGGAGACACACTTATTGAAGACATCACGGAAACATCACTCTGAATTCTGAAAAAGAAAATGATAGAATATAGTGACCCTACTGAGAGAGGACCGTAATGGACCCCTCACTGCTAATAAAGTACCGTGACACCCGTCTCCAACGATTCATATCAATCAACACACACAGAGCAAGAATTAATGCGACTACATAGGCTATAAGAAACACAATGAACTTGTGAATAAGAGGAAGATATCCTCGCATTACAGATGAAGAATATTTTTTCCAACCAGAAAAAATATACACCGTCATATTACTCACACTAACCCTTGAAATAAATATACATATATATTATAATTCATTATAACATTTCAAAAGAAAATAATTTTCAAAAAAAAAAAAAAAAATTTTGAAAAAATTTTCAGAAGAGCCCAAGTTCCCAATGGGAACCTTGAACCCAAGGATCCCAAAAAAGCCTAAGTGTGGACAAAATTTTTTAATGATTTTGAAAAATTAATGTAACACTTACGGACAATATTAATGTATCTAGCTATGAACTAAATTAAGCAGAAGACAAGTAATCAATGTCAGAAGAAACAGTTGTCAATATAAGCAAAAGTGTCAACAAACCAGAAACATGACTCCAGACACTGAAACAAACAAAGCCCGAAATCATTTACCAATTTAAACACTATCTGATGCAAAACAGAGGCTTCCAGAGAAGGAACTGTAGAACATCAGATGGTAGATGCAGAACAAAATGCCTAAACACCCCTGGGGTGAGGACGTAAACATGGGGAAAAAACAGAAAATAATTCTGTTACCAAGCCAAAAACTCCCAAGAAATTTTAGTAATAAACATTACAAAAAATAAGCCAAAAGCTTGGGAGAATAGCTAGGGGGGAATAAAGGAAAGGGAGAGAGGAAACACTGATTAAACAATGGAGTATTCATAGCAAGAATGACCACAACAAGGTCATGCCTCGAAAATAGGTAACATGAATAATTTCGTAAAATAATTGTAAGTTACAGCCCTGAACATTTGTTTCCACTGTTTTTTCCTCTCCACCTTCTATTTCCACCATATATCCACCATTTCTCTCATAATTATGGGTCTGGCATCATTTAAACTGAGATTTATAAGCACAAATATCAGTCAGTTGTAACTGAATTGAGGGCCAAACAAAGAATGATTTTTGGCGGCAGTTTCGAGACCTCCTTGACACTGCGCATGCACGGTGGGATAAAAGTATGGAGGACCATATAGGACATGTAATTTTCGGTTTTAGATGCAAATTTGGGGGATTGGGGGGTAAAATTTGCGTTTGGCCCTTAATATTTTAGAGTTAGCACCAGCTAAGTCTGGGTCACTGGTACAGTATAAAAATATGCAGGAGGTGTTAAACAGACAAGCATTTGTGACGAGAATCTGAACCTTCACATTCCCAAAGAATGCTGATTACCAAATATGAATGTTTCTGCATGGAAAATCCAAAGAAGATTTTTTAAAAAGGTTCCTCATATTCTTGTTAAGTTAAAATTCAGGTTCTCATGAGCCGATATCTGAACTCAGAAGTTTGATTTGAGCGAACGTCAATCTGATCCCTCATAAGGATGATGAATACAAAATATTAAAAGAGTTTGCCTGATGGATCTGAAGAAGAATTTTCCTCACATTGCAATCAGTTAAAATTTGCTCCCCGACCACCCTCCCCCCCCCCCCCCCCAAAAAAAAAACGGGTTGCTGACTACCAAATTTGAAAAGTTGTCTGATGGATCTAAAAGATTTTTTAAAGAAGAATTGTCCTCAAATAGCACCAAGTTACGAATCCAGAGACCTGATTTGAACCAACTTAAATCTGGCCCTTTTAACTCTTTCGCTGCCATACAGCACCACAGCAGTACATACCACTGCCATGCACCCAGTGGAATTACACAGTAATAATACATATAGTTTGGATATAGGGAAATAACTTTTTTGTTCAACCCTTTAACTAACCTGAAAAGCAGACAACACTTGCAGATAAAATTCTTGAAGCAATAATTTTTTAATTTTTTTTGCGTCAAAAACATAGCTTATGACCTCTCATTGGTACGAGCTCTTTGCAATGAGGGGTCATAAGCTATGTTTTTGTGACAAAAAATGAAAAAGTAATAAAAAGTGAATGGTGAATTTTGTGGATAGCGCTGGCGGGTTTTGGCCGTTATGATGGGTAAAGGGTTAACGGAATATCTTTCTGAAACCTGGTATGCTGGTAGGTATAGGTCTGGATGCTGAATTGCATATGAAACTTGGTCATATAAGGTCACATAACCATGGCAACCAAGAAGGCTGTCACACCAAAGTAAGAAAATATCACAATATTCTTGTGTTTTGGTGTGATGGAGTCAAACTATTTGTAGCTAGATAATGGATTTTTATACTAAATGTTGTACTACTATTGTGGTTTTAGTAAAAATGTATCAACTTATTTGAAGAAAAATATAGATGTTAAAAAATTTATAGTAATTTATATATTTTTTATACTTACCAATGACCCAGACTTAGCTGGTGCTAACTCTAAAATATCTAGGGCCAAACACAAATTTTGCCCCCTCCCGCCCCCAATCTCCCAAATTTGCATCGAAAAACCGAAAAATAGATGTCCTATATGGTGTTCCATACTTTTACTCCACTGCGCATGTGCAGTGTCAAGGAGGTCTCGAAATATGGGCGCCAATTGTCATTCTTACAACCAGTGCCTGGTAAGCGTTATGTACTCAGCGGGGAGGTATGAGTTCCTAACTCATGGGAGGGCCATCCCTGTCTGGGTCATTGGTTTGGTAAGTATAAAAAATATATAAATTACTATAAATTTTTTAACATTTTTATACTGTACCAATAACCCAGACTTAGAAGAATAGTAAAAAGGATGGAGGGCCTAGGACATAAAGGAAAATCCATTGGGCTCAATTACATATAACAGAATTATCCCCTCAAGGAGAAAAGGAGAGATAGGCTTTACAAGTATCTTTCTTATTTGTATCAAAAAAGAAAGACACAACACCATTGTGTAATTGAGCACAATAACATCAATGATCTCTATTAACATCCAGTATAACCCTTTATACTAATATTTTAAAAGGAAAGCCAATAAATAAAGGAAGTCCAGAGAAATGAGACTCTTTATACTCATTAAAAGTGTCCCGCTTGACACGTGACATATACAAATGCTTCACACCGAGCTACACTTTAAAAATATTACATGGATGAGTAAACATTAGCTTTACACTTTAAAACCATCCCGGTACCGACTCGGAATTACTGACTCCAAGGGAGGTATTCCCTTGCTTTACACTATAAAGCAGGTGACCTAAGGGATCACCCACCCCCCCCCCCCCCCTCCCCTTGCCCTGGGTCAAATACCCCAGAGCGAAGAGGGCAACAGGACAGAGTCACTGCCGGAACCGAAAGCCTACATAAGTATGGTTGCAACTGTTTAGTGGACGACATTCTCAGCAACAGATAACAGACCTAAACAATGCAGATCTCCAGAAATGGACTCAATATTTAATTCATGAAAGTGGAGGGCTAAGACTAATATGCAGCCCTCATTAGATCTGTAATAGCAACACTATTAGCGTAAGCCCACGATGTAGAAAGAACTCTTACTTCATAAGCTGAAATCTAAAGCACAGACTGCTGAGTTGAAGATATTTATCATAAGCAGTACGGATAGTTAATTGAATCCATCTGGCCATAGAATGGAGCGAAATGTGGAGGAAGCTTCCATGGCATATCCCACAACAGACTCCTGAGTAGATTAATCCATGGTCTTTGTTGAGATAGAGATGCTACCAATCAGAATTTTGCATTGAGATTATATAACTTGAGCAATATCTGCTGAATGAACGGCGCTGGAGGATACGCATATCCTATCATTCCGTCTCCCTAGATCGATAGAGCGTCTACTGCAAACGCTCGAGGATCCGAACATGGTGACACATACGGCTGCAACTGATCATTGAGATGCGTCGCAAATAAATCAATCACTGACCGCTCTCATTGGTGGCAAATCTGATTAAATACTCATTGCTGAAAGTCCATTCTGATGGCAACAAGCGGCCCCTCCATGAAAGGGAGTCCGCTGATACGTTCAGACGACCAGGAATATGATGGATCGATAGAATTAATGTTCGAGTACAAACAGAAGGATTCATTCTGTTAACTTGAATATTTATTTATTTTAAGGTCACATATTTTTTCACAATGGTTAATCATGACCATGACAATTTTACGGGTGGAGGAAGCCAGAGTAAACAGAGAGAACCACCAAGAAATGGCGAGGAACTATCAGCTCCCCAACATACTAGCTCCACACAAGCAGGGTTAGCATTGGTTGAAGACAAGTGCACAATCGACGTGCAGTATGCTTTAGTACACAGTGCACCGTGCCCCCACGTGGGCAATGGGGGTCTTGCCCAAGGATACAACGCGGTTGCTGCAGGTGGGGTTCGAACCGAGGACCTCTCGGCTTGCAACCTGCACCTCTACCTACTGAGCCACCGCACCCGTTGACTTGAATAACAAAATAGAATGAGTGCCTCCCTGGCTAATATCGTCGAATTGTCGGACAGAATTGCACGTGAGCATTCTGAATAACGTTCATTCAATGACGTATTGCAAGCCAAATTGATATCATTTGTTGATGTTTATGTGCTTGATTAGGAACTGCGGATCCCAAAGACCCTGGCACTTCAAATCCGTTGGGCTCAATGTTTCGTCCCAACCTGTTTGACTGGTATCCGTCAAAACTGAAAAACTCGGATTCGGCAATTGCAGTGGAACTTCCTGAGTTAACCACTGAATAACTGCCCAAGTCTGAATCTCTTGATCACTTGATTTGACAAGAGGATGTCCGTATCGAGCGAATGAATCTTCACTCTCCAATTCTGGGTCCGAAAATTTGGAGAGGACGAGTGCGTAGCTGCCCCATCGGAATAAAATCCGCGGCAGCGCCGCACAACCTATCAGTCTCATGAAATCTCTCGCTGTAACTTTGTCTTAATGAAGACAATAGCGAGCGTAACAACTGATTAATTTTGCTCTGGTTAATGGCAGACGAACGAGATTGTTTTGCGTCTGGAAGCTCATCCCCCGGTGGGTGAATGACTTGGGCAACACCAGGTCCGACTTCTCCTCGATTACTTAAGAAACCGAGACGTCGGAGCAATAAAAGCAAATTCTGCACATCGTTGTGAAGCATTAACTCATTGCCGTACCTCTGAAGAATGTCGTCCAGGTAGGCCGACGTTACTGCAGATGAATGAGCTCAGAAATGAGTCATTACCGATTTCATTATTCGAGTGAAAACCCAGGGCGCTATATTCAGACCAAAGCACCTTGCTCGGAGCTGATACACGACTCCTATGACGGCGAAGCGAAGATACTTTCTGAACGCCTGATGTACCATGATGTGAAAGTACGCATCTTGAGAACTATGCATGTAGCATAGTCGTTCACCCGGATACTCGCTCTGAACGATCGGATGGTCTCCATATAGAAACTTGGAGCCACGATCAGCTTGTTAATCCAGCTCAGATTTATGAGTGGACGGAACGAGCCGTCTGGTTTTGGAACCAGAAACAGATGGTTGTAGAAACCTGGGGATTCCTGGATTTCTACAATCTCTATCGCTATCTTCTCCAGAGGAGACTGGACTTCTGATGGAAGCGAGCCTCTTCTCTGCGGATTTGACGGAAGCTGAGTCCATCTTGGTCTTCGAGTTTAGTAGAGGTTTTCCTTATTGGTTGAAAAAACTCGACAGTCTTCCGCCCACTGGAACACAATAGAGATTACACCATCACCTCCTGGTCCTGCGAGGCTTGCAGAAGGAGAAACCATGTCCTCCACGGCCCGCACCTCGCCCCGTCGACCTAGGGGCGTCTGACCGGTTGACTCGGCCAGTATTATGGCCCCTATATGAGTCGCTATCCTGACGGTCTCTAGAGTAAGACCTAGAGGACGCAAAGGAACCTCTATAGGAACTTCCCTTGGACGTATTCGTCCCAGAAGTGCCTGTCCTACTCTTCTCCGCTGAATCCCACTTACGGAAGTGGATTTGAATAGCAGAGAGTCTGAAGCTTTCTTAGTTATCTGATCATAGATTGCGAAAAGTTTGCCGTCGAAGAGAAGCTCTCCAACTCTGAGAGAGTTTTTCACCTTACTATCCATGCGCGTGGATGTAGCCAGGGCCACGTCATGTCTAACCAACTCCAGGTTTGCCACTAAGAGGGCAGAGTTATATATGGAGAATGCTATGGCCCTCGAAAGAACTCTTAAGGAGGTTGATACATCCTAGATTTCTTTTCCATCGAGACGTAATGATAATGCTCTGGTAAGGTGATCTGCATACGATAATGCGTCTAAGCTAGCCCTGTTAGACGATATTGTCGTTTCCAACATCATGATTGGAATTGACATAGATGACGGCATAGACAGTACTAGGTCTTCGGCCTGGTCGTCTAGACGCAGAGGAACTGTCGGAATGCCCTGTCCTGCCGTTTCAAATTTATTCCATGAATTGATGAAAGGCAGATGTAGAGCATTTGCCGATAAGAAACTGGACCTGCCTGTTTTGGTAGCAAGTTGTATAAAGCGTCACTCAATAGTTCAAATGTCTGTGAGACATTACTGGACTGTGTCGGAAACTCAGGGACGATGTCCCTAAACTGATTAAAGAATTCTGTGTCCAGTGGCGCTATCAGTCTCTTATTCGGCAACGTAGCATTTTGGTCCGGAGGAACAACATCAGATGATAATGCCGGATGCACTCTATGACAATTATGTTGTTCCGAAAGGGATAATTACAACTCCTTCGCATCTCTTTCGCCATCCTGTCAGACAACTTGTAAATCTTAGTCGTCTGTGCATGAACCTGCAGCGGAACATACCAACCCAGCTTCCTCGGATAATTCCTGATCTGACAGAGTTTCTGTCGGTTGCTGGGATGCTGCGATAATTATGCTATCTGCGATAGCACGTCCGTAACAGAGACCTGAGGAGCTGCGGTCTTTAGCTGCTGGAAGCTCCTTGGATGTTGACACGTGCATACATCTTTATGCGAACATCCAGTGTATGAAGGCCTCGTATCCTTGGCTACGGGATGGAGTGACCTGGTCGTCGTGGAATCCCTGGTCGGCGAGATTAGTTGAATATCACTGGTCACATAGCCAAGGTGCGGTCGTGTGTGCTGCCGTGAGGATGAGGGAGCCAATAGAGCAGTCTCTCCGGACTGTCTATATAATGGAGCGTCCCCCAGCGGTGGACGTATGCTCCGACTGAGCAACGTTATGTACCACAACATCTGGACCCAGATGTTGTTGTACAAGAGAGGGACCTCTCTCGCTCGCAGCCCGGATGGACCTGGACGAGCTAGGAACCGGACTAATAGGCTTCCTACGTACCATCCTCGTATCCGTCGCCACTGGGTGTGCACACTGTATTTTATAGTGCTCACCCAAATCTCCTTTCTGGACCACAACGGACGAACCCGGTGCCGAGCCATTCGGTGAATGGTCACTACACCACGTGAGCTAGCAGACTCCAAAGCCGTCGATCCTACTTGGGACCTCTTAGGCAATTGATGTATTTGCATGAGCACTTTTACTGCTAGCTCTTCATTTGACTGTGACAACAGAAGCACACTGTTTGAAGACATCACGGTAACATCCCCCTGTTATACTCCTCAATGAGGGCTGTGGAGCCGCGGTCTTGCGTGATTAGCCGCTGGAAGCTCCAGGGACGTTCATTCTTGCATTTATATAATATGCGAACGTCCCAACTGGAAAGGCCTCGTGTCCTTGGCAAGCAGATGGAGTGACCTGGACGACGTGTATTCCCTGGTTGGCGATGCAGGAGCTCCAGGGACGTTCATTCCTGCATTTATATAATATGCGAACGTCCCCCGGAAATCTGTGGTCACATAGCCAAGGTGCGGTCATGTGTGCTGACGTTAGGATGAGGAAGCCAATAGAACAGCCGCGTCCGACTGTCTATGCGACGGAGCGTCCCGAGCAGGAGGAGTGACCGTATGCTCCGACTAACAAACGAACATACAACAACATCGCGGCGCAGATGTTGATGTAAGACAGAGGGGGCCTCTCTCGCTCGCGGTCCGGATGAACCTGGACAAGCTAGGAACCAGACTAACAGGCTTCCTCCGTACCATCCTCTGACCGTCGTCACTGGGTGTGCACGTTGTATTTTTATGGTGCTCGCATCACCCAACTCTCCTTCCTGGACCGCAACGGACGAATCCGGATGCTGAGCCATTGGTTTAAACCAGGCGAGCTAGCGGATGCCAAGAGCCTTCGATCCTACTAGGGAACTCTTAGGCAATTGACGTATCTGCATGAGCACTTTGCCGCTAACTCTTCATCTGATTGTGACGACGGAAGCACACTCTTGGAAGGCATCACAGAAACATCACCCTGTTCTTGTTCCTCTGAAAAAGAGATTGAAAAACTAGAGTGACCCTGCGGAGAGAGGACCGAAATGGTCCTCTCCTCGCTAACAACATACCGTGACACACATCTCCAACGTTTGTCATCCCAATTGACATACACTGAACAAGGGTTAGTGCGAGTACATTGTCTACAATTCATACAGTGATCATGAGAATCAGAGTAAGATTTCCTCCCATTACAATTTGAACAATAATTTTTCATTGTGAAAATCACAAACAGTCATAGTACTCGCACTAAACCTTGAAAACAAGGATACATAATAAAATAATCCATTAAAACATTACGAAAAAATAATTCAAAAAGAAAAATATTTTTGAAAAATTTTTTCAGAAGAGCCCAAGTTCCCAATGGAAACGGTGAGCCAAAATGGATCCCCAAAAAGTGTGGACAAATTTTTTTAAATCATTTCACAAAATTAATGTAACACTTATGGACAATATAATGTATCTTGCTATGAATTGAACTAAGCAGAAGACAAGTAATCACTATCAGAAGTAACCGTTGTCAACATAAACAAAAAGTGTACACAAACCGGAAACATAACTCCAGGCACTGGTAAACATGGCTCAAAATCAGTTACCAATTTAAACACCATCTGATGCAAAACAGAGGCTTCCAGAGAAGAAACAGTAGAACATCAGATGGTAGATGCAGACCAAAATGCCTAAACACCTAAGAGGACGTAAACATGGGGAAAAACGGAAAAATTATTCTGTTACCAAGCCAAAACTCCCAAGAAATTTTAGTAATAAACATTACAAAAAATAAGCCAAAAGCATGGGAGAATAGCTAGGGGGGAATAAAGGAAAGGGAGAGAGGAAACACTGATCAAACAATGGAACATTCATAGCAAGAATGACAACAGGGCCATGCCTCGAAAATAGGTAACATGAAATAATTTCGTAAAAAAATTATAAGTTACAGCCCTGAACATTTTCTTCCACTGTTTCTTCCTCTCCTCCTTCTATTTCCTCCTTATATCCACCATTTCTCTCATAATTATGTGTCTGGAATCATTTAAACTGAGATTTACAAGCACGAATATCAGTGAGAAGTAACTGAATTGAGAGCCAAACAAAAAATGACTATTGGCTCCAATTTCAAGACCTCCTTGACACTGCGCATGTGCAGTGGAGTAAAAGTATGGAAGACCATATAGGACATCTATTTTTTGGTTTTTGATGCAAATTTGGAGGATGGGGGGAGGGGGGGGGCAAAATTTGTGTTTGGCCCTAGATATTTTAGAGTTAGCACCAGCTAAGTCTGGGTCATTGGTACAGTATAAAAATATTCCTTATATTGATTTGAGGGTGGGGAGGGGGGGGGGGGGTGCATATTGAAAACCAAGATGCCTTGTTAGGGTTGGTAAGGCTGAATCCAGCATCAATCAAACAGATCTTCCAAACCAATATATTTGCCATCGAAATCCAATTGAGTCATTTGCTGACTCTGACCACTCTTCTACCTCAAGTCCTGCATAATTTCTGACAGCACTGCCATTTCGAACCATATCTTAGCCTTGAGAGGTTAATATGGCCATATCTTGGGCTTAAGAGGTTAATATGTCCATATCGCAGGCCGAATCGTTGAGAGAATCCCCATCTTCAGTTTCAGAACCACATTCGTAATCTGAGTCTTTAAATATATCCTCTATAACCTAACTTGTCTTGAAATGTTTCTGAGTTGAATTCATCGCAGACATTTCGTCTGAAAGACATGCCAAAAGAAGACGACATCCAAGTTGTTATCCTATTGTGAGCGGTTGGGGCAAGAAATTGTACTTGACCTATGACACTGAACATAAAAAGAACACACAACATCGTAAATCACAAAAAATAAGAGAGTTACTTTCCCTAGAACAGTTGTACTGCATTCTGGTTTCAAGTTTCGACTTCACGTCGTGATCGGCAGAGCTTGGGTAATTCGACTTAAGTCGCGTTCGGCAGCGAAAGAGTTAAGGATGCTACACTCCATATACCAAAAGATGCTAACTTGTGATCTGAAGAAGAGGATTGTTAAAGAATATTCCTTATACTGCACTGAGTTAAAATTCAGGCTCCCATAGAGAGCTCAAAAGTAAATTCAGGAGCTTGATTTGAACAAACTTGAATCTGATCACCCAAATGAAACAGTTTTTCAAATATTGAGAGATTCTGACAGGTGAATCCGAAGATAATTTTTCAAGAATTTTCCTCACACTGTACTAAGTTAAAAATTGGACTTGAACAAACTTGAATTGGATTCCACTAAGGATGTTTTATACTAAATAACAAAAGATTCTAGTTAATAGATCTGCATAAGATTTTTTTAATTATTGAAAAGTGATGACTCAGCATTTTTCCACTGTTTCCCCCATCCCCATATTGTACACCACAACGCAACTGATTGCAATTTTTTTTGGACCACTCAATTCTACTGGGCCTAAGAATGCTTCATACTAGATAACAATCTGTTGTTCTGTGCAGTTTTGCAAAGGTGGGTATTTGAAAGTTTTTTTCTATTTTTTGTTCCTGGGTTCTCACTCGGCATGAAAAATTGTTTCCTTCATACATCAAGTACATGTCCCATAACATTAAAAATATAAATTTTGAGCAGAACAAATGTTTTGCTCCTCCCAACGCAAGCCCAAATATTTACGCAAGAAACTTTCTCTGAACAAACTTGAATCTTGAGCACATAAGGAAGATGCATACCAATTCCAAAGCATTGTGACTGGTGCTTTATGACAAGATTTTTGATGAATTTCAAATGTTTTTTGGGCACAGCTCTGAGCCTATTGGTCTTGGCAACTTCTATATGACAAACCATGAAGGGTAACCCCAAAGATAATTTGTGCCAGTGATTCTAAAGAGGAAGACTGATATGCAAAAGTTAACCCTTTACCCAATGTAACAGCCAAAACCGACCAGCACTATTCACAAAAAATACTATCCAATTTTCATTATTTTTTCATTTTTTATCACAAAAACATAGCTTATGACCCCTCATTGGAATAAGCTTGTTGAGGGGTCATAAGCAATTTTTCTATGATATAAAATGAAAAAAATAGTTATTCAAGTATTTTATTTGCAAGTGTCATCTGCTTTTTGTGTTAAGTAAAGGGTTAATGTACAATGTACAAGGACAACATACCCTGGACACTAAGTGATGGCAATGGCTTACACTGACTTTCAGTTAGGTGAGCTAAAACAAGAGGCCCCAGGGGGCCTGAGGGCGCTCACCTGACATGGTAGTCTAAATATCAAACCAGGGACTTGACTTGAATAAGCTGCATGCGCCCATCCTAAGAAAAGTATATACCAACTTGATGAAGCGATTGTGCCCACACAATACACAGAATTTTCCTTCCTGCACTTTTACATCCCAAAATTGTGATAAACGCACAAAAAACAAATTTTTTTTTTTTTTATTTGGAAATTTTCAAAGTCCCAAACAAAATATTTTCAGATGAATATTTTTTTTTTCTTCTTCTTAAAATTGACCAAAACGCATAAAAAACCAAAAAAACTAATTTCTGGATTTGGGCCAAAATCCCACCCGGACTCCAAATTTTCTAAGTAAACAAATTTTTTTTTTTTGTCTTAAAATTCACCAAAATGCATAAAAACAAAAAAAACCTCATTTTCCGGATTTTGGTCCAAAAGTCCCACTCGGACCCCAAATTTTCAGTGTAAAAAAAAAATAAAAATTTTTTGTCTTAAAATTGAACAAAACGCATAAAAAACCAAAAAACTAATTTCCGGACTTTGGTCCAAAATTTTTAAGTCCCACCGGGACCCCAAATTTTCAGTGTAAAAAGAAAAAAAATATTTTGTCTTAAAATTGACCGAAAGACATATAAAAACTCATTTCCAGAGTTTGGTAAAAAATTTCTGAGTCCGGACCAGGACCCCAAATTTTCAGCCTAAATATGAACAGAGGGACTTGGCTTGAACAAACTTGAATCTTACCCCTCTAAGCATGCTGCATACCAAATATCAAAAGATTCTTATTGGCAGATCTGAAGAAGATTTTTAAAGAATATTCCTCATACTGCACTAATTTAAACATTTGGGCTCCCATAGACAGCCCAAATATGGACCCAGGGAACTGATTTCAATAAACATATGAAACAATCTTCCAAACATGTTATATGTGAAATTTGAAAGCTTTTGGAGCAGTGGTTTGGGAGAGAAGTAGTGTTAAATGTTTTTCCCATTACCCAGAGTGTTAAAAATGCTGACTCAGCACTTTTTCAAAGTCCCCAAAAAGTACCCCATGATAAAACCGATAGCAATTATTTTTGACCATTCCATTCTGTTGGCCCTAAGGAAGCTTCACACCAAATAAGAATTCTCAGTACCGTGTAGTTTTGGAGATATGGGCATTTGAATTTTTTTCTATTTTTAGCTCTTGTGGTTCCCATGGGGAAACGGGAAAAAAATTTGGGCATAAATTAAGTACTTATGACTCAATAAGCCCTCGTATCAAATTTGGTTCAAATCTATCTCTCGGGTTGGAAAATAGAAATTTTGGGTGAGACAAAATTTCTTGCCCCTCCCATAATGACGGCAAATATAACCCCACAAACTTCTCTTGAAAAAATATGAGACTACACCTCAAAAGGAAGCTACACACCTAATATCAAGTCTCTGCTACTGCTGGTTCATGAGAAGAAGATTTTTCAAGATTTAGGCACACTTTTTGGGCATGGCCCTACCAAGAGGCGAGGCAACTTAATTTGAACAAAATCAAATTGCGATGTCATAACAAACTATTATCTCAAATATCAATTAAATTGGTTCAGCGGTTTGGGAGGAGAAGACGCAAACACCATGTTCACGGACGACGGATGACGGACGGTGAGTGATCATTATAGCTCTCCTGACTGAAAGTCAGGTGAGCTAAAAAGAAAGGGTCCTAATGCACACAGTTGGGAAACTCACCTCAAACTGGAATCAAAATCCCTTTTGATTCGTCTTTAATAAAACTCCTTTGACTCCTCTTTAATAACATTTATGATTTTAAATGCATTCAACATTTCTTTAGTATACATACTCCGGGTTACTTATGGGGTGAAGGTTGTGGGTCGAGTGGAGCAGGTTAGGGCCTCTTGGCCAAGCTCTCTTAGACATGCCAACGTGTCACATCAGGAATGTCAGCTACTGGGTTAAATGGGGGAGGCTTTGTTTTTATTAGAAATCAGTATATCTGTTAATTTAGCAACCAGTCAACTTTTAGGTATATGACTATGCGTGAGGGATGTGTCCGCCAACCAATAAACATTTGGTGGTCATTTGATAAATGAAACAAGCCAAGACCAATACCGGGTCTGGACCTGCGTTGCTGCATGCAATTGATTACAGAGATGAACAAAGTTCAAAGTATCGGCAAACAGGAAGTGGCCGCACGGTAGATCTGAAAATAAGACACACGATACAACTCATCATTATGAAGCAGCAAACCAAATATAAAATCATTCCCTTCCATAGAAGCCAAGAAAACTTTGATGGAAGAAGTGTTTTGGACGGACTGATGGACGGACTGATGGACGGACTGACTGACAGACTGACAGATGGACGGATGGACTGACGGATGGAGTCAAGCGGTTACTAGACCTGTTCTGCCACTGGCGACGCGGGTAAAAAGGTACGATAATAGGCGTTTCAAGCACAGGATTTTTTGCCAAATTTGCATTTTTTTCGATGGATTGAACATGGTTTTTGTCTGATAGTGATAATTTCTGGTCACAGGCAAAATGGGCAACCACAATATACTGTACTTACAATGTAAATAGCCAAGAACTCAGTAATATGAACTCAGTAATATGACGACAAAATGGTAAAGTAGCGGTCGATTTGAAATTCCAAGTTCAACAAGGACGCCAATGCCCTATAGCTCACCAACATTCCTCTTTAATAGTAACTTTGGCAAACATAAGAACTGTATCAAACAGGCTCATAACATGCGACAAAGCTGACCTAAACACAACCTCTTAAAAGTAAAACTGAAAAAATAATAATTTTAACAGCAGAAGGGTTAATGGCCACATTATTAAGTGAGAAGTATTACTTAGAACCAACCAGCCTTCTTTGGCAGATACTTCAGTGTACTAAGTTTGATTTAAACTTTCAAAAAGCTGTGACTTATCAGATACCTGATAGTACACTACAAAGAGAAATGGAAGAACCCTCTGTTTTAAAAAAAAATATGTAGTGATGGAAACTACCTTGTCCGTGCACTATCATTTGTAATTACTGGTAAAGAAAATCAACATGGCACAATTAGATTATTAATTGTTGATCATATGAGGAACCTTGGAAATGATGTTTTACAAATGGTGTTGCCAGACCTTAACAGAAACTTTAACACACTGAAAATGTCTAGGTCTGTTTAACAGAGACTTAACATTAAAAATGTGGAAATAAATTTGAAAAATATTGACTGGATGAGGGTTAAATCATGGTAGAATGATAATGAGGAACATGTATGATTTATATAAAGGCCATGGGAAGAGAAGGAACACAGAAACTGACATAAACACTAAGTTAAACATGACACACTGAGCTAAACAGAAAACTAAACGTAAGTAAATAAATAAAAAAGTTTAAAACACATAGAGTGAGGGTTAAATAGTGGTAGAATGATAATAAGCACCATACAGAAGCAATATAAAGGCCATGAGATGAAAAGGGTGTTGGCAGCTGCCCTGAATAGAAATGTTAACACACTGAAAATGTGTAAGTGTGAGCTAAACAGAAAACTCAACATTCAAAAGTTGAGGAGAAATTTGAATTGAAATTCAGTGGATTAGTGTGAAACGATGGTACAATGATAATGAAGAACATATATGAGGAATATAAGCACCATGGGAAAAGAAGGAACACAGCAGCTTACCTAAACACTGAATTAAACATGAAATTCTGAGCTAAACAGAAAAGTAAACGTAACTGAAAAATGTTAAGATAAAGGTTTAAAATGCACTGGGTGAGAATGAAATAATGGTAGAATGATAATAAGCACCATATGGATGCAAGATAAAGGCCATGGGATGAAAAGGGTGTTGGCAGCTGACCTAAACAAAAACTTTAACATACTGAAAATGCCAAAGTGTGAGGTAAACAGGAAGCTTAAAATGAGATGAAAAATTTGAAGAAATTCACTGGACAAGGGTTAAATGATGCTAGAATAATGAATAACATGTATGATGGAATATAAACACCATGGGAAGACAAGGAAAACAGCAGCTGACCTAAACACAAACTTAAACATGAAATTCTGAGGTAAACAGAAGGGTAAACGTAACTACAAATGGTAAAAAAAGGGTTTAAAACCACTGGATGAGGGTTAAATAATGGTAGAATGATAATAAGCACAATATAGAAGCATTATAGAAGCCAAGGGATGAAAAGGGTGTCAGCAGTCGATATAAACAAAAAATTTAACCCACTGAAAATGTCGAAGTGTGAGCTAAACAAAAATCTAAATGTACAAAATTGGAAGAAAATTTTAAGAAATTCACGGGTCAAGGATTAAACCATGGTAGAATGATAATGAAGAAGAAGATGTATGATGAATGTTAAAAAATTTATAGTAATTTATATATTTTTTATACTTACCAATGACCCAGACATAGCTGGTGCTAACTCTTAAAATATAGGGCCAAACACAAATTTTGCCCCCCAATCCCCAAAATTTGCATCTAAAACTAAAGAAAACATGTCCTGAGAGGCCCTCCACACTTCGCCCCTACTGCGCATGCGCAGTGTCAAGGACGTTCCGAAATTGGCGCCATTTATCATTCTAATAACCAGTGCCTGGTAAGCGCTATGTACTCAGCGGGGAGGCAAGAGTTCCCAACTCCTGGGAGGGCCATCCCCGTCTGGGTCATTGGTAAGTATAAAAAATATATAAATTACTATAAATTTTTTAACATTTTTATACTGTACCAATGACCCAGACATAGCTGAATAGTAAAAAGGCTGGAGGGCCAAGGACATAGAGCAAAATGGAATACGCCCAATAAAATAAAATAGAGTCATCCCCTGTAGGGAAAAGAAGTAATAGGCCTTACATGTATCTTTCTTATTTATGATAAATTAGAAAGATACAACACCTTCCAAAAATTGAGCTTCATACATCCATGTACTCTATTAATATCCAATAATCCTTATACTAATAATTTTTAAAGTAAGCCAATAATAAAGTAAGTCTAGAGAATAGAGACTCTTATACTCCTAAAAGTGTGTGAGAATTGCATAATCATGTCCGTTGACATATGCAATATTCAAAAGCTATACTTTAAAAACTAAGACTTGAATGAATTTTATAAACTTAAACTTCTCACTAAACAACCATCCCAATAACAGCTCAGAATTACTAACTCCGGAGGAGGTATCCCCTTGTTTTCATAGTAAAAACAGGTGACCCAAGGGAACACCCTCCCCCCCCCCCTTTTTCTTGCCCTGGGTCAAATAGCCCAGAGCGAAGAGGGCAGCCGAACGGAGACACTGCCGAAACAGACAGCCTACCTAGCTATAGTAGCAACTGTTAAGTGAATGACATTCTGAGCAGTAGATAATAGACCTAACAATAGAGGCCTCCAGAAATGGACTCGATATTTCTGAGATAAAATTCATGAATGGATGGCTGAGCGCAATGAGCAGCCTTCAAAAATCTATAATAGAACACTATTAATGTAAGCCCAAGAAGTAGAAGAACTCTTACTTCATGAGCCGAAATCTTAAGCACAACTGCTAAGCCAATGATATACCATAAGCAGTACGCTAGTTAATAGAATCCATTAACAATAAAATGGAGCGTAACGTCCTTCTACTAGACATCAAAGACAGAAGAAGCTTACGCCCTTGTAATAAACAGATATCTGTTTATAAATACATAAACTGTACCCGGAAAGAGTAAAGGCCTATGCCCATACGAAGACGGAAGGACCTTAAAATAATAGGTTCCGGATAATAGGAGCCTAACTCTTATGCAACAATCCAACCTAAATAGTAACGGAAGTATTGATTCCGAAACTATGAAAGTGAAAATCATCCATCGATAGTGCATGAAACTCACTGACTCTACAGTAAAAGAGAAACCAACAGAATTACTGTCTAAAAGGTCAGAATTTGAAAACTACTGTTTCCAGAGGCTCAAATGATTACTTAGCTAAATAAGAACCTGAAGTTAAAATCCGTATAGGAATTTAATCTAAAGATTCTAAGTCTATTTATCAAAAAGTTACTAACTGACTTAGATAAAGAGACAAAAGACTCAATTGTAAACTATCGTAGAGTGCATAGGTATGAGGTAACATAAACCTATAACCTAAATAACAACAGGCTGCAGTAGATCTTGTGAAACAAGTATACTAAAAAATAGCAATGAGTAGTATGGAGGGATCAACCATATGAACATAATGATCCCTACACCACGACGGAAGAGCCTCCACTTTAGTCGCATAGAATAGCGAAGAAGAGGATCTCCTATAGTAAGAAATCGCGTCCAAAGCTCGTCCAGTACAGTGCTTACAATGCAATACGGACCACACAACGGAATACATGAAGGTTGCGACCTTGCTGGTTGTGATAAAGATGACACGATTTACCCAGTGAAAAAAGATCCTCACATAGAGGAAGATTTCACGTTAAGATCCACAGTAGACAAGAGAGTAAATTACTCATGATCTCTGTGAAGATAGAGATGCTATCAACAGAAATGTATTGTGGTTGTTTATCTTAGCAATACCTGCTAAAAACAACAGCGCCGGAGGATACGCGTATCCTATCATTCTGTCCTATAGATCAATAGAGCGTTAACAGTATTAGCTCAGAGATCTGGACAAGCCAACACATACGTCTGCAATTGATTAGCCAGCTGTGTCATAAATAAAACATCATTGGGCGCTCCCATAGATAGCAAATCTGATTGAATACTTGTTTGTTGAGAGTCCATTCTGACAGCAACAAGCGACCCGTAAGAGAACGGGAGTGCGATAAAACAATCAGACGACCCAGAATATGACGGACCAAAACTGAACTTGGTGTACTATAACCAACAGACGGATTCTTTCCATTAAATTGAATAACGGAAACGAAAGAGTGCCTCCCTGGTTCCGGAGATACGCCACTACTGTCGAATTAAAGGACAGGAATTTGGGCATGCGTTTCTGAATAATGTTCATGCAATGACATAAAGCAAGCCTAAAAAACATTATTCCGCGGAAGTTAACTGATAGCTAAAAGACTGCGGAACCCAAAGACCCTGGCACTTCGAATCCGTAGGGATCAGTATATATCCCAATCTGTTTGACTGGCAACCGTCATAACAGCCACACTCGGGTCTGGCAACTGCGGCGGCACTCTCTGAGTCAACCACCGAATGTTTGCCCCAGTCTGAATCTCTTGTAACACTAGATAGACAAGAGAATGTATAAATCAAGCAATTCATGGATTGCCGGAAAGTTGCCGTCGAAGAGAAGCTCCTCCGAGAACGAAGCGACTCTGAGAGAGTTCTTAACCTACTATCCACGCGTGGATGTAGCTAGGGCTGCCTCACGTCTAACCAACTCCAATCAGCCACTGAAGGGCGGAGTTATACGTGAACAAACTACTGCCCTCAAAAGAAATTACATTGAGAATAATATCCCGTAAATCTTTTCTTGAAGACGTAATGATAACGCCTCAGTAAGGCGGATTACGTATAATAAAGCGTCTAAGTTAAGTCTAATATACATAATGTCGTTCCCAACATTGAAATTGGAAAAGACATAAACGGTGAAAAAGAATATATGCAGTCTTTAATCACACCGTCTAGACGCATATGAACTCTCGGTATGCCCTGCTCTGCCAAAATAAACTATATGTAAAAAAAGATAAAATGGCAGAAATGAGCCACGCGGACAAGAAACTAAACTATCATGCTTAGTAGCCGTCTTGTATATATATATAAATATATAGCGTCGAAAAATAAAACACATGTTGTAATGACAATATTGGACTGCGTCGGTAAGTCAGGGACAAAGTCCCTGTACCGATCGAAAAATCCGAGTCCAATGACGCTATAAGTCTCTTATCCAAGATCGCAGCAATGAAGTCCGAAAAATAATCACTGGAAGAAATGCCAGAAGATATGAAAGGCATCTTCCGATACTACTAAAGGGAAAACTCGAAATCTTTCGAATCCCTTTCGCCATCCTGTCGGACCCTATAAAGCGTTCGGTCGTCCGTAGCTTGATGCAACCGCGGACCGCACCGACCCAGCGCCGTCGGATAATTCCTGATTCGACCGAGAAACCGTCAATTGCTGGGATGCTGCGAAACAACTGTGCTAACTCGGATAGCACGTCCGTCACTGAGGCCTGAGGAGCAGCGGTCTTACGATGCATTGCCGCAGGAAGCTCCGAGATCGTTACCCCGTGCATACTTCCAATATGCGAGCGAACGGAGTGTATAGGCCTCGTGTCCCTTGGCTACCGGATGGCGCGACCTATTCGCTGTGGAATCACTGAATGCCGAAACTGATCGGATACTCGAGGTCACGTAGCCAATGTGCGGTCGTGTGCCCTGCTGTGAGGATGAGGAAGCATTAAAGACAGTCTCTCGGACTGTCAATATAACGGAGCGTCCCGAGCAACGGACATATGCTCCGAATGTAAAATATCTGAACCACAACATGCGGTCCCCTATGTTGTTGGCTTCCTCCGATCTGTCCTCAATCTGCCGTCACTGGGTGAGTACTAAAGTAATTAAAGTGCTCGCATCACCCAAATCTCCTTCCTAGACCGCAACGGACGAACCCGGCAGCCGAACCATTCGATGAATGTACGCTACACCGGGTGAGCTAGCGAATGTCACTCCGTAAGCGATAGACATATTCCATGAGCACTTATTGCCGCTAACTCTTCATTAACTATGACGACAGAGGCACACTTTTGAAAGACATCTCCATAACTCTTCGAACAAGAAACCAGAAATGCTTGGATAGCAAGCATAAAATAATAATATATATAGCGTCGTTCAATAATTCGAAAGTTTGTGTGACATTATTGGACTATGTCGGAACTGAGGGACGATGTCCCTGAACCGAACCAAAAATTTCTAAGTCCACCGACGCTATCAGTTTCTTATCCGGCATCGCAGCATATGTTGTTCCGAAAGGGAAAGCTTGAAATCCACCGAATCCCTTTCGGTATCCCGTCGGACCGGATGAAACTTTCGGACGTCCGTACCCGCTTCCGCGGAGCGTCCCGACCCAGCATCGTCGGATAAAATATATGCGACAGATTCAGTTGATGCTGGGATGCTGCGATAAACTGTGCTATTAAGGAAAGCACGTCCGTTCCCGAGGCCTGTGCAGTAGCGGACTTACGATGCATTGCCGCTGGAAGCTCCGTGTACGTTGACTCCCGCATACTTCCTATGCGAACGTCCGGAGTCTGCAGGCCTCGAGTCCCCGGCTACCGACCCAGCGCTGTCGGATAATTCTCGATCCGACACCGTTTCTGTCGGCTGCTGGGATGCTGCGATAAGCTGTGCTATGTGCACAAGAATGTCCGGCGTCGAGACCTGCGGAGGCGCAGTCTATCGCTGCTTCGCCGAGGGCAGCTCCGCATCAGATGGCTCCCGCATACTTTTCCTATGCGAACGTCCGGAGTCCATCGGTCTCGAATCCCTGGCTGCCGGATGGTGTGACCTGGTCGCCGAAGAATCCTTGATCGGCGAAGCTGGTAATATATCGGCGGTCACGCAGCCAAGGTGCGGTCGTGTGCGCTGACGAGAAGAGGAAGCCTTAGCAGTCTCAGCGGACTGCCTATACAACGGAGCGTCCCGAGCGACGGACGTATGCTCCGCTAACGACACATTTGTACCACAACATCTGGGGCCAGATGTTGTTGAACGAGAGAGGGGCCTCTCTCGCTTGCCGTCCGGATGGACCGGAACGAGCTATGAACCGGACTAAAAGGCTTCCTCCGTTCTCCCTCCGATCCGCCGTCACTGGGTGTGCATTAAGTTAATTTTATAGTGCTCGCATCACCCCAAAATTCCTTCTAGACCGCAACGGACGAACCCGGCTGCCGAACCATTCGGTGAATGGACGCTACACCGGGCGAGCTAGCGGACGTCAAAGGCCGTCGAACCTACTAGGGTCCTCTTAGGCAATTGGCGTATTACATGAGCACTTTTCCGCTAGCCCTTCATTAATTGTGACGACGGAGGCACACTGTTGGAAGACATCACAGATACATCACCTAATCTTGATCGTCTGAAATAGAAATTGATAAAGTAGAGTGACCCTGCGGGGAAAGGACCGGAGTGTCCAAATCCCCAACAACATACCGTGACATACGCTTCCCATATTGTCATCGAAATCATACGATACAGAACCGGAGTTAATGCGAGTACACTGACCACATATAGAATGATAATAAGGTCAGAGGAAGACTTCCTCTTAAAACAATTGATCAATATCCTTTCAATGTGAAAAGAAAACAAGTCCTGGTACTCGCACTAACCCCTGGCAATCAAAATACATAATAATAATATGATCCATTAATATAGAAAAATAATTGAAATCAAAATATTTTGAAAAAATATTTTTTCAGAACAGCCCAAGTTTCTGAAAGTAACGTTGAGCCCCAATGGATCCCAAGCCTAAGTGTGGACAAAAATTTTAAAAATATTTTAAACAATTTATTCAACACTTACGAACAATAATAATGTATCTAGTTATGATTGAAATAACATAAAGATATTATTATTTAGAAATCCCCCCCTCACACAGAGGGCTGTTGTAAATGTAAACAATGAGTGTAAAAACACTAAAATAAGACTCCAGGCACCACCCAGGCCCGAAATCAGTTACCAAAAATACACCATCTGATGCAAAACAGAGACTTCCAGGGAAGAAACTGCAGAACATCAGATGGTAGATGCAGAACACAACGCCTAACCACCCGTAGGTGAAGACGTAAACATGGGGAAAGAACAGAATTCATTCTGTTATTCAGCTAAACTCCCAAGAAATTTTAGTAATAATAATTACAGAAATTATGCCAAAAGCATGGGAGAATAGCAAGGGGGAACTTAAAGGACAGGGAGAGAGGAAAAACACTTGTAAAAACAGTGTAACTAAATAATCAGAATGACAACAAAATGGCTGCTGCCTTGAAAATAGGTAACTTAACATAATTTCATTAAAAAATTTTAAGTTACAGCCCTGATAATATTCTGTCACACATTCTTTTCCTCTCCTCCTTTTCTATCCTCCTTAGAATCACCATTTCACTAATATTTATGTGTCTGGCATCATTTAAACTGAGATTTAAAAGCACAAAGATCAGTCAGATGTTAACTGATGAAGGGCCAAACTTAGAATGATAAATGGCGCCAATTTCGGAACGTCCTTGACACTGCGCATGCGCAGTAGGGGCGAAGTGTGGAGGGCCTCTCAGGACATGTTTTCTTTAGTTTTAGATGCAAATTTTGGGGATTGGGGGGCAAAATTTGTGTTTGGCCCTATATTTTAAGAGTTAGCACCAGCTATGTCTGGGTCATTGGTACAGTATAAAAATATAAGCAGCGTGGGAAGTTAAACATGAAATTCTAAGCTAAATAGAAAAGTAAACACAACCAGAAAATGTTAAGAAAAAGGTTTAAAAATTTGATGAACAATTTGAAGAACTTCAGTGGACCAGGGTTAAATGATGCTAGAATGATAATGAGGAACATGTATGAGGAATATAAGCACCATGAGAAGAGAAGGAACACAGCAGCTGACCTGAATACAAAGTTAAACCTAAAATCTGAGCTAAACAGAAAAGTAAACGTAAGTTTACTGAATCACCCATGGAGTGGAGATTCCACCCAAGCAATAATTGCATATTTGTTGCAAAGCATAACAAGCACAAGCAAAGTTCCAATCAATGGACCCCCGGGTTAAACCCAGAGATCCATTGGCTGAAACATTGCTTGTGTTTTTTGTCCATATGTACAGAATTTGAAAGTGATTTGTGTGATACCCCCACTCAGCAGGTGATTTTCTTACAATCCACTCTCCATGTACTGTATGAAAACTAACTTAACTTGTCAAACAACTGTCATTTACTCCAGTTCTTTATTGTGAAAAGGTATATTGTGAAGGCTTGCAGTTCTTTTTTCAACAGTTTGTGTGCTGGTGTCAGTGACAGTAGATTTTACTATTGTTATTTATTATCTTTGATTTCTGCAATTAGTTACAAATTGTTAGATATTAAAGCATGTGGCTGATTTAATACTGGTTTGGGCAGCGAAGCCATCAATGTAAGACTCTCTCTCATTGGTGCTTTGCTGCCTCTAGTTTGCCTCTATAAGCAGCCAGGTTTCACTGTAAAATCAGTACTCAAGTTCTCACTAATAGTTTGGTGGAACTAATCAATAGCTTGGCAGAGCTAACTACCTCAGTTCAATCTTGAGCCAAAACTCTAAATAAGAGCTTATAGCAAGTAAAAAGGTGAATTATAATCTTTGCCATATAGTTCAGTAGAACTAACCAGTTTTGATCTTTTACATCTTTATTTATTTTTATAGACTGGCCATCTGTCCATTGGGTTAAGAGCTTCACCTATTAAAGGCTAGGGATAGTACCTCAATAAAATTAGAAGTGCATTTGATCTTACATTCAATAAGCTTTCAACTTGTAACATTTTAATTAAATAAATCATTTATTTCTTAAAACTTCAATTGATGTTGACTTAGTTATTAAAATATCCTTTAAGTAGCCTTTAAGTTAAGGTACTTGCACTTCAGAATAAAGACCAAATATGGGCTTCCAGCACTTGACCAGTTAAGTTGTGCATCAGAGCAGTTATTTTATGATGGGTGCTATTCCTTTTGAAATCACCTAGTCACTTAAATCTGGAGAATTAAACACTCATATAATATGCCATTTTATTACAAACCTGTGACTGTATTTTTCACGATTACATGGGTTTTAGGGGCATTCGGTAATTTTAACCAGAAAGCTCTAGTGCAAGCCAATAAAAAGTACCCTTCGTGTGCTGGAGTTCTCCTGTTAGACTGGTTCTTTCAGTTCGCATCCATCAGAGGAAATAACCAATGAGAACCTTCAGCTTCAGCTATATTCATATGGCTATATTTATCGGCTGGAATTACTGTTTCTCATCACAAAATGTTTGATGCACAGCAATGTTAAAAACTAGTATCAATAGTCATCACTGATACATTCTCTCTGCCAGGAAAAAGAACAGTAAAACCCCACCTTTGTACTTATTTTTGAGCAAAAAATGCTCAATTGGTTTCGATAATAGCACCTGACACTGGTACTGTTCGAATGGAAATTGGAATTTTGTAACAGTGTTAGCTTCAGCGCAGCATGCTGCCGACAGGTCTGATACTTGGCCTACTGTGTAATCCTATTCGATTCAGACTTCGGCAATGTTGCAGCACATGTTTTCCAATGTAAGTTGAAATGGTTATTTAAAAGCAGGATTAAACCAAATGTGAAAACTGGTTATCTTAGAATGGAAAGACAGATGGAGACACTGGTGATAATGCTTGCAGATGACTGACAGCAAGTGACTGCCCCTCCCCCACCCCACAACCCCCACAGCAGTTGAAAAAAAGAAAATGATAGGGAAGAATGTTAAGACCTGTTTAAGAAAAACCCATATTAGTGGAACCTTTTTTTTTTGAGGGGGTGGAGGGCGGGTGGGATGAGGGAGGGAGGGTATTGGAGCCAATGTTGTAATGCTGAAATGACTCTATATAGTCTGTACTGGGGAAAATAAACAAGAGGCCCGATGGGGCCTTAAACGCTCACCTGCCACAGTGGTTCAAAAAAGTATTTGGGGGTCACATTCAGTTAGACATGGTTCATCAACACTACAAAGGAATGAAGTCATGAAATTTTAAGAAAAAACACTAAGGAATGGATTTGAACAAATCTGAGCCTAACATGCCCCCCCCCCCCCCCCCTGCACCCCCACCTCCATTCATAGAGAGTGCAAATATTAAGCCAGGGACTCAAACTGAACAAACTTGAATCTGATCCCTCTTGAGATGTTAAATACCAAATATGAAAGAATTCTGACTCGTGGATCTGAAGAAGGTTTTTAAAGAAATGTCCTCACATTGTACTAAGTTAAACTTTGGACCCAATAATGAGCCAAAATATTAACCAAGGGAACCGATTTGAACAAACTTGAATCTGACCCACCTTGCGATGTTGTATACCAAATATGAAAGGATTCTGACTGCTGGATCTGAAGTCTTCTTAAACAAGTTGTTCAAAGAAGAATTTTGGATCACATTCAGATAATCATGGCTCATCAACACTTCAGAGGAATGAAGTCATGAAATTATTATAGGGGTCCTTTTTTTTTACATAAATTCACTGTAATTCCCCCGGGGGTAGAGAGTGGGGTTGGTGGTCCTAGGGGTATTTTTTTTTTGGGGGGGGGGGGGGGGTGCATAAATTCACTTTAAATCTTCCAAAAAATATTTTGCAGCCAAACATTTTGTTACATCTAACTCCCCCCCCCCCCCCCCGCCCTCTCCCTCTTCCGATAAGGAAGGAAGGGGAGGACATAGGGTAAAAACATTTTTGCATAAAAGCACTCTAATTATCTAGGAACTCGATTTTGAAATGAACCAGACCCAAAATTTTCAGGCTAAAAATTTGTATTTTTATACTATAAACCAATGGCCCAGACTTAGCTAACTCAGAATTATCTAGGGCCAAACACAAATTTTGCCCCCCAATCCCCAAAATTTGCATGCAAAACCGAAAATTAGAAGTCCTATCTGGCCCTCCATACATTTACTCTCCATGCATGCGCAGACGCCAGGAACTGGCACCAACATCATTCTTTGTTTGGCTCAGATAACATCAAACGGACATCTATGCTTTTAAATCTCAGTTTTAATGATGCTAGACACAAATCAATGGTTAATTTGGTTGATCCATGGACACAACTGGATGAAGGAAGGAAGAAACGGTGGTTTGAAACGTTCAGGGCTGTAACTTTATTATATTTTAAAAAAATTATTTCATGTTTCCCAATTTCGGGAACATGGGCCTGACGTCATCATTATTATTAATGATTTTCCACAGTTTGTTAAGTATTCCTTCCCTATCCTTCCTTGAACCCCCAAGTTAAACTCCCAAGCTTCTTGGCTTGTTTTATTGAAATTATTTTTATAAAAATTTCTTGGGAGTATAACGTATTATACAGAAGGTTATTCTGTATAGACCCATGGTTACGTCCTCACCCTTGAGGTGTTTTGGTCATGCATCATACATCCGATGTATCGTTTTTTCTTTTGCTGAAGATCTTGCTTTACATCGGATAGTTTTAATTCTGTTACTGACTTCGGGCCGTGTTGCCTGGGGTCTTGTTTCCGGTTTTTAATCTGAAGTTATTTACATTGACAATGCTTTATTTGTATAGGTAGTTTCCTATTATTTTTAGGGAAATGACGGTTGTAAGTAACATAAAAAATTCCGGTAGTGTGGCAATTAATTTTTGGGATAAAATTATAATTTTGTCCACACTTGGGCTCTTTTGGGCTCATCATTCCCTTTGGGAACTTGGGCTTTTATATAAGAACAAAATTTTCAAAAACAATTTTCGAAAATATTTTCTTTTGGGTGTAATTATTTCATCGATTATATGTTTTAATGTTATCTTTTAATGTAGACTTAGTGGTAGTACAATCGACCTATTTAAGTTTTTATGTAATAATATTTCTCAAATAGCAGGGTAAATAAGAGGAAGCCTTTCCTCTGTTTACATGGTCATTATCTTGCTTGTAGTCGATGTACTCCCACTAATTCTTGCACAACATGTGTCAGATTTAGACAACGTTGGAGACAGGTGTCATGGCTCGTTGTTTGAGGCCGGAGGACACCACCGGTCCTCTCGCGGCGAGGAGATACTTCTGGTCCTCTCGCCAAAAAGTCACTCTAGTTTTTTAGTTTCTATTTACAGAGGAACAAGAACATGGTGAGGTTACATGACGCCATCAGAGAGTGTGCTTCCGTCGTCACAATATACAACAATTAGAGCTAGAGGCAAAAGTGCTCAATGATATAATACAAGGGACTAGACCGCAGAATTTGGGGTTTACTACCTTGTTGCCAACTAGCTCCAACGGCAGATCTATTACTCAGGATTTGAGTGGTGTGACGCCGGGTATATCCGTAGCAGTCGAGGATAGAAAAAAGGGTGTAGTGAACACTATAAAATCCAAACATGCTCACCCTGCGATGACGGAAAGGAGGAAGCAGGCAAGTTCTGAGGTATGCTCATCCACGTCTGCCACGACCACGAGCAAGAGAGATGCCCCTCTCTCTTACAACAACATCTGGGGTCAGAGGTTGTTGGTAGCAACTTGCGTCAGTTGGAGCTTACGTCCATGCCTTCCTGTCTGGAATGCTCCTTCCAATAGGCTGCCAGGGTCGGCTAGTCTTACGGCTTCCTCTACGTCTGAAAAGCACACACGACCGCACAAAAAGTCTGTTGTCGCATTTAGACAGGGATAAAAACCATGGTTTTAGTTCCCTGTTGCCAGCTAGCTCGATCGGTGAAGCGGTTACTCAGGCCTCTAAGAACTGTGATGCCGGGTGTGTCCATTCTGGTCTAGGAGACGAAAAAGGGTGGAGCGAGCACTATAATATACAATCATACTCACCCAGCGACGACGGAAGGGGGAAGCCAGCAAGTTCTGAGGTACGCTGGGCCAGGTCTGCCAGGACCGCGAGCAAGAGAGAGGCCTCTCTCTCTTACAGCATCATCTGGGGCCAGATGTTGTTGGTAGGAACTTGCATCAGTCAGAGCTTACGTCCATGCCTCCTGTCTGGGACGTTCCGTCTAATAGGCAGCCGGGGTTAGCTAGTCTTACAGCTTCCTCTACATAACAGCTAAAGTGCTCTTAATATTGCACAGGGTTATAAACCACGGCTCGTGGTTTCAGTTCCCTGTCGCCGGTGAAGTGGTTACTCTTGAATATGAGGACGGTGACACCGGTGCTCAATAATATTAGACAAGGGACTAGACTGCAGAATTTGGGGTTTACTACCTTGTTGCAAGCTAGCTTGACTGGTGGAGTGATTACTCAGGATTTGAGTAACGTGACGCCGGGTGTGTTCGTAGCGGTTGAGGTGAGAAAAAAGGGTGTAGCGAGCACTATAAAATCCAATCATGCTCACCCTGCAACGACGGAAAGGAGGAAGCCGGCAAGTTCTGAGGTACGCTCGGCTATGTCTGCCATGACCGCAAGCAAGAGGGGCCAGATGCTGTTGGTAGTAACTTGCATCAATCGGAGCTTACGTACATGCCTATTGTTTGAGACACTCCATTTAATACTCAGCCGGGGTCAGCTACAATTTGGCTTCTTCAGCGTCTACTAAGCACTCATGACCGCACCTTTGCTACGTGACTTCGGATATCTAGTCTGCATCGTCAAATAGGTCCAATCTTTGTCAAGGAAGACGCACCATCTAGTAGCCAAGGAGACAAGGCCTCATTCACTGGGATGTCCGCAGTTAAGAGCTATCTCGGACGCACTCTCCCAGGAGCAGCCGGCGGACAAGCAATGCATGACCACTGCTCCTCAGGCCTCTGTAACGGACTTGCTGTCGCAGATTTCTCAGAACTTGAGCTGTCGGATGGTGCTCGGTCGGTCCAGTCATCTGTGTGTTCAGTTGCCGTTGACTGTGATTCTAAAACTGATTTAGACGGACGATGAAAGGGATACGGAGGATTAACCTTCTCTTTCGGAACAACACATGGATTATATGGATGCTATCCATTATCACTATCTTGAACTTGTTCCAGTGAATCAGAATGCTGTGAGAAATTGTGAGAAACCACTAGCGTTGTTAGACGCCGACTTCATCCGGACAAAGAGGAGGATATGTCTTTTCCGGTTACGGGTGTCACAGGTCTTCGGATATTTAGACGACGCCATATTCAACTTCCTGTGGGAAGAAGTAATACAGTTTCTTATCATAATCTTCTGTATTTTTAACCATTTTTTGAACAACATTCATTTACAAAATGGCTGGGGAAAATGTGTTGAGAGTTTCTCTGCATTTGAATGAGCAGGCTAAGGTCTTAGTTATGGCCTTACCTTCATCATTTCACTGTTTGCTCGGATACAACTGAGAAGATAATTTCTTATTCAGAGCGAATTTAGACTCACTGTCTTATGTAGTTCACCTTTAAGAACTGTGATGCAACGTCTATAAGGAAAGGAATTTTGTGGACGTTTGTACCTCTTTAAAAATTCTTTCCAGGCCTATTTATCACATATATCTCTGTCTTAACAGTTGCTAAGTGGGAGTTATTCTGATGTGACAAAGCCTTGCGTCGTCATCTTTAATATATGATAAGGTGGAAAACTCTTTACAGGTCGCTCTGGTTTTCCAGACACTAAGTCTTTGACAATAAGCTTTCATTAATGTAGGATTAAGCTACAAGAAAGCATCAATACTTTGCTCCTTAAGTTGGTGTCTAATCGACCAACAACTGCAGAAAAGAGTAAGAAAGGATGTCGCAGACACAGATCGTCTAAAAGGACTCATAGCAAGGGTATAGGTAACCCTCCTACAATTACTTTAGGCATCGTCAATACAGCCACTCGGATAGGGGGTTTAGGTCTGTTCGAGATTACCGATCAGACACCACTGAGCCGGTGGCTCGAGGCTCTTCAAGAGATCAGTCCGACTGATAATTGACTGGAACTGGATAATGTGTTTAACATGGCTCTAAAAGGTTATTTATGGTAATTATTCAGTCGATAAAGCGAGCATTCGAAGATCAACTGTGCGGCAAGTATAGTTCTTAAGATCACTTGAAGAATGAACTAGATTATGTCTCATGGGATGAATGATACGATATGCGTATCCTACAATTCATTTTCAACAAACTGGTTCGTCCCTTGTATCATAGAGCAAATTAGCCAGTTGTTAGGCTCGCTTTTGTCTTCTATCAGACACATTAACAGCAGAAGATTTTATGCGTCGGATGGGGTTGTGCAGAGTGGCTACGAATGTTATTCCAATGGATTGCTTACACACACGTCTCCTCCAGTTATTCTTAACTGGAGTGGGAAGACGTTTTTCGCTCAAGACCTGTATTGTTTTAGTGGATCTAGTAAACATAAGGTCAAGTTTGAGCAGAGATTCAGTGGTTTAACAGCTGCCAGATTCGGTTTTCTCAATTATGACGGATGTGAGTTCATAAATTGGGTTAAACCCTGAGCCCGACGGACTTTGTATGTAGGGTTCTTGGGACCCTCAGTTCTTGGAGATCACATATTCATCAAGAAATGATGTCTTATTGTTTACGCCACATCACTGAATTTATATTATTAGCGAACATGCATGTGTCAGTCGATAAAGCGAGCATTCGAAGATCAACTGTGCGGCAAGTATAGTTCTTAAGATCACTTGAAGAATGAACTAGATTATGTCTCATGGGATGAATGATACGATATGCGTATCCTACAATTCATTTTCAACAAACTGGTTCGTCCCTTGTATCATAGAGCAAATTAGCCAGTTGTTAGGCTCGCTTTTGTCTTCTATCAGACACATTAACAGCAGAAGATTTTATGCGTCGGATGGGGTTGTGCAGAGTGGCTACGAATGTTATTCCAATGGATTGCTTACACACACGTCTCCTCCAGTTATTCTTAACTGGAGTGGGAAGACGTTTTTCGCTCAAGACCTGTATTGTTTTAGTGGATCTAGTAAACATAAGGTCAAGTTTGAGCAGAGATTCAGTGGTTTAACAGCTGCCAGATTCGGTTTTCTCAATTATGACGGATGTGAGTTCATAAATTGGGTTAAATCCTGAGCCCGACGGACTTTATATGTAGGGTTCTTGGGACCCTCAGTTCTTGGAGATCACATATTCATCAAGAAATGATGTCTTATTGTTTACGCCACATCACTGAATTTATATTATTAGCGAACATGCATGTGGGATCGCTCCAGGATAGTTAAGTTTGCGACGCACAGGAACAATAGTTTCCATCATTTGTGTAGCCAGTGTTAGACATTTGAGCGCATACAGTTGATGTTCACCATATTCTTGGAAATGAATGGTAGGATACGCGTATCCTTCAATTCATTTGATTCAGAAGATTATGTTAAGGTTAAAAAGTCTCAGTGTGATTCCTACTAATAACATATCTGTCGTCACAATATCCTTCTATCAGTTTTCTCAAGTGCCTGTTATTGAACATTCTCCAGAATCTTCCTCCACGAGAGGGCCTTCTTCTTCTGGGGAAGTTTCATTTTGAATGTCACTCTCCGCCCATGGTGGCATAAGGGAGTGTTAGACGTGAGGGAGCCTTTGCGGTTCCTATATTTTTTCTGACGGGACCAGCAATGATTAAGTAATGTGGGTGAGGAGGTTTAGATATGACTTCAAATTCCTCCTGCCCCCCATACTCACACACTTTCTCATATATATATCTTAATACATACATACTATGCATTTGGGTTGTGTTGGATGGCTCACTCATAGGCATATATGCAGTTTTGTTGCATGAGTTTCCAGTAATTATTTATTGATTTTTGATATACAAGCGCTTATTAAAATCATCATAATTGCTGCTATTTGAGTTCATGTGGCTGCATAACCAGTTTTTGGTATTTAGATGATTACATGCTGGATTTTAATGCACTCACACAATATTTTATTAGGCTATAGCTTTGGTGGAACTTGAAATTATTATATATTTCGGGAGCAGTCCGTGTTGGAGCCTGTAAATCATACCAACCTAGAGTTCTAGATCCTGGTCTCTATTTTGCTGGTTCTCAAATCACATATTCTCACATGTTTATGGTTGTAGATATCAGATAGTACTCGTTGGAGAGTGTTGTTACTGGATGTTATTGTACAGAGGCCACCTGTGGATGACCTTGGAAGTGTGTTTTCTCTGCAGAGATTGTTCATTGTATCTCGATTTAATATGTGTATGTTATATTTTATATCACTGATTTTGTCGTACCTGTGTATGCCGTCTGTGGTGTACGTTTTGTAGCGGACAATATTAATTACCAGAATTGTCGCTATAGCCTTGGCTTGTGAAGTGGCATTAAGCATCATTTATTATTCATGAATTAATTCCTGAGTGCCTGATCGATAAATATTTATATTGTTTTTTGGTACCAATTTTATTGATTCCAGAGCTCTCTCCTCTTTTTTTTGAAGATATGTTAAAAAAGGGGGGGGGGGGGGGGGCATTTTCACCCCTTCTCTGGCTTAATGGGTATGTAACTATGAAGGAAGCTGTCTTATCCGTAATTATATTCTGTGTACAGCTGTAGTGTTATTGTATGGCATAGGTTTTTGGGCAATTTTCTCTCATTCTCAAATATGCCATCCTAATTTTTGGGGCTTAGTCCAGACTGGTCTTAAAAATTGGGAACTCATTACATCCTAATTAGCATGGTTTCATGCTCAGATTTAGGATTTACATAATCGGGATCCATATTAGGATATGTCTCTTTTATTATGGTATTGAGAGACATACATGTAAATTCTAATTATTCTAAATTCCTTCATCATGGACTGAAGGATTTGATCTATGTTGATCAACTATTTCGGAAGTTCTGGGCCCTCCACCTTTTTACGATTCAGCTAAGTCTGGGCCATTGGTTTATAGTATAAAAATATGGAAAAATTTTTATTTTTACTTAAAATTTTTTTCGTCTCAAAATTGAACAAAACGCATAAAAAATTTTTTCTCTCCAAATTTTGGTTAAAAATATTCAAGTTGGCACCGACTCAAAATTTTTGTGCTATAAATTTTTTTTTTTTCATCTCAAAATTGAACAAAACGCATAAAAAAACAAGGGGCCTTAATCACACACCAGGCAAAGTGATTCAAGGTGGTTCAAAGAAGTATCTGGGGTCACATTCAGTTAGACATGGTTCATCAACACTAAAAGGAATGAAGTCATTAGAGACAAATTTTATGGAACTAGGGACATGGCTTGAACGAACTTGAATCTTACCCCCCTAAGGATGCGGCATACCAAATATCAAAAGCATTCACCTGCTGGATCTGAAGAAGAAGATTTTTAAAGAAAATTCCTCATTTTGAACTAAGTTATCATTCGGGCTCCCACAGTGAGCCCAAATATGAACCCAGGGACTTGGCTTGAACAAACTTCAATCTCACCCCCCTAATCATTCAGGCTCCCTCAGTGAGCCCAAATATGGACCTAGGGACATGGTTTGAACAAACTTGGATCTCACCCCCCAAAAGATGCTGCATACAAAATATCAAAACATTCTGACTGCTGGATCTAAAGAAGATTTTTAAAGAAAATTCCTCATTTTGAACTAAGTTATAATTCGGGCTACCACAGTGAGCCCTAAGCATGCTGCATACCCAATATCAAAAGATTCTGCCTGCTGGATCTTGAGAAGAAGAAGAAATTTGCCTGAAATGCACTAAGTTCAAATTTGGGCTCCTATACTGAGCCCAAATATGAACCCAGGGGGCCGATTTGAACAAACTTGAATCAGATCCACCCCACAATGTTGCATACCAAATATCAAAAGATTCTGCCTGCTGGATCTGGAGAAGAAGATTTTTGAAGAAATTTGCCTGAAATGCACTAAGTTCGAATTTGGGCTTCTATAGTGAGCCCAAATATGAATCCAGGAGGCCGATTTGAACAAACTTGAATCAGACCCATACCACGATGCTGCATACCAAGTATCAAAAGATTCTGCCGACTGGTTCTGGAGAAGAAGATTTTTTAAGAAATTTGCCTGAAAAGCACTAAGTTCGAATTTGGGCTTTTATAGTGAGCCCAAATATTAATCCAGGGGGCCGATTTAAACAAACTTGAATCAGACCCATATCGAGATGCTGCATACCAAGTATCAAAAGATTCTGCCCACTGGTTCTGGAGAAGAAGATTTTTTAATAATTTTTCTATAATTCATATGGTGCTATCAGAGCTATGCCCCATACAGAGCCCCCAAGGGTCGTGGCCATTTCATTTGAACAAACCTGAATTGCCATATAGTAATGAACATCCACATGAAGTTTCGTGAAAATCGGACCAGTGGTTTTAGAGGAGAAGTCATTTGAAAAATGTTCATGACGACGGACGACGACGGCCGACGGCCGGCCGGTGATAAGTTAAGCTCCCTTCGATGAGCTAACAAGACGCACTGTCACAGTGCCGAAGCTGCGACGATTCGTGCAACGCCAATGATGTTTTAAAACTCGTTGGTGACAAAAAATCTTGTTTGTGACAAAAAAAACTCGTTGGTGACAAGTCCATAAATGTGACAGAAATTATCCGAATGACATGCACTATTGAGAGGGTGTAGACATCATGAAGATACACTCGCAAACCATGTATGGTGTCATTCCAAGTATTTTATGAGTTATGGTGTTTTTTAAACTCTTTGGTGACAGGCCAACCAACAGACAGACCGACATTGCCACATATAAAGCTGCTTGTCGCAGGTAAAAAAAAAAAAAAAGTGGATCTGAAGAAGAAGAATTTAAAGAAATTTCCTCATATTGTACTAAGTTAAAATTCGGTCTCCCATAGGGTGCCCAAATATTAACCGTGGAACTTGGTTTGAACAAACTTGAATCTGGGCCCCTTAGAGATGACGTATACCAAATATGAGAGGATTCTGACTTCTGGATCTGAAAAAGAAGATTTTTAAAGAAATTTCCTCATATTGCACTAAGTTAAAATTTGGAGCCCAAATATTAACCCACAGACTCGATTTGAACTTAAATCGATCTACACGTAATAGCTACAAAGGTGTATGAGATGGGGATGGGGGACAAAGTAGGCCGCCCACAGCCATCTGCCCCCCCCCCCCCCCCCAACCCCCCAATAGCCAGCTAATTTTGCAGTTTTGATGGCAAGGGTGTGGTATTTTCATTATAAATTGAAATTGTACACAGGGAAGTGTATTCTTTTTTAATTTTGGCAAATTTCAGGGCAATGGACAGAGAATTTTCAGGTCTACATGGCAAATCCAAGGTAGGAGCAGTTTAATTGGCCAGCCCCACCCTCAACAAAATGCCTTCCAAAAGCCTCTCATTTGCCATATTCTACCAGTACTCTTTAAAACTACACTTGTGTACCAATAATTGTAGGGTGCTGAATAATAATAGGGGTGGACATTATTACCAAAATAAATAATAGTAGGGTGCAGAACATTGTATTACAACTTAGAATGTGTGATATTTATAAATATCCACTCATGAATTCAGCCATACACTGAATATATTAGCCCAGGGTGTTCAGAAAACTTCAGTTGGCTGAATCCACGGAACAAATTAAAAAAGGCATAATTTCTGAAAAATTCATTTTGCTCACTGATGTCTGGGTGTGAGTAACAATACTGACTCAAATATTATTTTTTTCAAAATTGGGGGTGGGAAAATTCTAAAAAAATAATAATAGTATGGATATGATTATTTGGAACACTAGAATGCAAATTCAAATTAATTCCAAATTTAAGATTGAGACAATATAAGATCAGACTCCTAAAAAATTATTTTTGTTTTGAACCCGATACAAAGAAACAAATATTGATAGAGCAATTCAGGTAACAAGTTGGTGACTTGGTCAAGGTAGATGTAACAAACAATGAAAATATGCCTCAATTTTTAAATATATTATCAACAGAAATAAGTTGAAGCTAACTGGTGAGAACAACACCACCCCTTTTATTTCTCTTTCAGCCTCTGACAAAGGCTTGGGTGGTACTCATTTCGACAGCTTTAGAAAAAACTCTGGTTGGCAAGTGATGTCGGGGAATGAGAGGGGTGGGAGGGGCTGTAATTGTGTAAAACTCAAGAATCTGACACTTTCTTGCAATTATCCTGAAATTTGTTTCTCACTTTGTATGAAGTAAATGTGGCCTACCTAAAGTCAATATTGTTAGTGCAGTCCAAACAGAAAGAAGGCTAAATTTAAAATACAAACTTTGAATTACAGTGAGAAATAAACCTTACCATTAATTCACCCAGAATGGAAATTGGAATCACAAAGAGTCCTAGTTAAACTAAGCAATCGAATGAATGCCCTGGAAGGTTAATTACTGCACAAAAATGTATTTTGTTGTCCCATGTGTACTTTTGTTGCAGTACAGAAAAGAAATGACTGATGTCTACAAACAACAGCCTAATGCACACACACAGCACAGCCAATCAGAGTTCAACTTCAATTTCAGTTCAAAATGCACAAAATTTAAATAGAGCGGCCAATTCGCATCGTATTTAAATTTAAATCCTTGAAAATTTTCCATCCTCCAGATATACTGATGCCTGCACACACAACTTTTCAGAACAAATTTTGGAGCTTATACTTTCCGATGTCTGATGTGAAGTGTAAGCCTTTAGCTGTTCAGATAATTTTTCAAGAATAAAATGAATCAACATCGATTCTACAGGTGGCAAAGTCAAAGAATCAAGACTGGTTCTCTGACAAAATTACCCGTTTCCCAGTAAAATCATTTGAACTGTTTAAATCATCGACTATTTTATTCAATTAGCAATTAATTACAGTGAATTCTTTTACAGAGTTGGGTGTGTAATAAATACAGAACCACACTTATGTTTGAATGGGTTAACGATTACTGGATGAGAGCAAGTGGTGATGGGATACCACTCAAGCCTTATGGCTCTCGTGGTATCCCTGTGCCGCCCGCTCTTGTCCAGTAATCATTAACCCATTCAAGCATAAGTGTGGTTCTGTATTTATTGATTTAGCCATTCATTTTACTATTCAGTGAACAGAATTCACTTGTGTAAAAGATCTGATTCACTTACCTGATACTCTAGCTTCTTTATAGTAGGTACAATGTTAACTTTCGCTCTATTTCCTTCTCTGTTTGACTAGTGCAATGTAACCATACTGTTGAAACAATCATATGTACCATACCAAAAATAAGAAGAGCAAATTAGTTGTACTTTGGTTCCATCCTCATCACTATAAATTTCTTGGGGAGTCGGCAAGAATAACTTGTCTGCAAAAGGAAATGTAGTTCAATGATAACTGTACAGGAGTGTTCAAACAGGTAAACCATTTGTATATTGGTGTTTAATGGCACTTTCAAAGGCCAGGGTCACCTCATGTCTGACAGTTTTATGGGTGGAGGAAGCAGGAGTACCAAGAGAGAATCACAAGCAATGGCGAGCAACTGTCAGACTCCTCAACATACTAACTCATAAAAGCAGCGTTAGTGTTGGTTGAAAACAAGAGCACCATTGACTGCAGTAGGCCTTAGTACACAATGCCACCATACCCCACATGAGCAATTGGGATTTAGTGTCTTGCCCAACATGGTTGCCGCAGGTGGGATTTAAACCGAGGACCTCTTGGCTTGCAGCCTGCATCACTACCTACTGTGCCACTGCACTCCCAAACAGGTAATCAAGAAACTATTGATGCTGATGCAGTCATAGTTAAAATTCTCAAAGGCAGTGGAAGGGTTTACTATTAAAGGCCTAATTCTGATGCTGATAACTTTTACTGCAATAAAACAGGTTCCCCAACATTTTGTCTATAACTAAATTTGCAAGTTACATTCTAAGTACTTTGGCAGTTGTTTTCAGGGATGTTTTGTCTGCCTTAACCCTTAAAGGCCTAATAATACAGAATAATATGGCAAAATAATGCAGAAAATAGAGTGGATTGCTTCAATGGCTGTCATTTTGGGGTAATCGATGTTAAGTCATACCCCACATGTCATAATGGAGGTAAATGTCAGGTCTTTGGAACGTGACATTTAACGACCATGGTGACCTGATTTTTATCTGCAATTAACATCTGTAATTGACAGGTAAATAATTGAAATACAAGAAATTTTGTGATATGAGGTATATTATTGTGTTTTTCACTTACTATTTTCAGCTTATTTCAAGATAAATAACAGATCTGACTTTGGTGTGACAATTTGCTATCATTACACATGACCTTCAACCTATACCTGAAGCTACAAGTAAAGAGTCTGACCAGCAGTGAAAATTCACTTTCATTTCCATTTTCATGAATTTTATTCATTCAAAATAAACATTTCATTTTACATTTCTGTTGTTAATTTCTTATACCGCACCCCGAGGTGCTCAGATGTTGGAAACAAGTTTCCCATACCCCCACACCCAACTTGTTTAATTAACCTGGTGCAAACCTGAGGACAGGTAAGCTGTGATGGAAAAATACCAATAACGTTCTTATCGTTAAAATGTATATTTCATATCAACACTGTGTACAGTCCAGAATTTAGTATGACCCACCAAGAGCAAGGGGAGAGCATTTAGGAAGGAAAATATTGCAAACAATGTGGTGGACATTGGTGAACAAGCTGGTGTGTATTGTGGAGAAATATAGAGACAATTAGGTATGTACTAGCTCTTACATTGGTAGCACAGCGATGGAACAGCAGCGGAACCAGTGATTATTAATGGACAAAGCTTCATTTGAGGACATTTGGGGAGAAATTTGAGTTTATTTGAAGATAGAATTTTGAAGTGACAGAAAGTTAAAAAATGATTTCCAGTTACAAAACTCCTCCAAGTCTTACTAATGACTCCAACTGTGAAAATTGGAAGAAAGAAATAAAGATTTGGCAAGCTGTAAATGATTTACAGAAAAAGAAACAGGGACCAGCTATATATTCGTCTCTGGCTGGGAAAGCAAGAGAAGCTGTGTTGGAATTGGAAATAGAGGAACTGGCATTGAAAATTTACTGAAGCGACTTGATAAACTATATCTTAAGGACAAGAATCAATCAGCATTTGAAGCATATGAAACCCTTGAAAAGTATCAGTGCCCACAAAATGTGCAAATTAGTGAGTATATTTCAAAGTTTGAACATTTATATCACAAAATCAAGAAATTTAGTATGGAACTACCTAATGGAGTTCTCGCAAAGAGGTTACTAAAAAGTGCAAATATCCCTGTGGAAAAAGAACAATCAGCACACGCTACAATGAGCAAGTTTAGTTATGAGTGTATGGTTGAACAACTGAAAAAGATATTTATTAGTGCATCATCTAAAAAGTCATTGAATATAGCCGTGAAAGAAGAATCAACCAGTGAAGTACTGTATTCTCAAAATAGTAGAGACAGGAACAGTTCTCGAAATTATAAGAAATCATTTCATGGAAATTCATATGAACAGAATAACACAGAATCGACAAAAAAATTTATGCAGAAAAAAATGCACTTGATAAGGATGGAAATATTTCACATTGTTCATTTTGCCAGTCAATTTTTCATTGGGCTCACTGTTGCCCTGATGCATATGAAAACAATTCATTCAACTATAAGTGGAATAATTCATTTAGTAAACAAGCCGAAGTAAAGATAACACTGTTTCAATCACCACACAACAACGATAATGAACAGTTAAAACTTTTGTTTGGACAGACTATAGGATATGCAATATAGGACTCTGGTTGTACTAAAAATGTCTGTGGTAGTGATTGGCTTGACTGCTTTATTGAGACTTTAAGTGAAGAAGAAAACTTAACTGTAACTACAAGAAAGAGTAATACTCCTTTTAAGTTTGGAGATGGACAACCAGTTTCTCTACTAAACAAGTGACATTGACAATATCTATTGGAGGTGAAGATGTTTTTTTCGTGACAGATGTTATACCAGGACATTTTCCCCTGTTACTGAGTAAAATATCTATGAAGAGAGCTTCGACAATTTTAAATTTTGACAATGACACTGTTTCTATGTTAGGACATGATATAAAACTGCATTTCACTTCATCGAGACATTACTGTATTCCAATAAGCAGACATGTGTGTTCAGTGACAGATAATAGTGAACATCTTAACATCACACTTTTCATGAACTTTGATGATAAATCTCATGAAGATGAAGAGAAGAGTCTTTCCGAGTTGCACAAACAGTTCAGTCATCCATCCTACGATAAAATGAAGAAACTCTTAACCAGTTCAGGCATTTCGTCTGAAAATTTATTCTCAGTTCTTGAGTTGGTGACTTTAAAGTGTGAAATTTGTCAAAAATTTAAAAGACTAAAGCCTAGGCCAGCTGTTGGTATACCCATTGCAAATATGTTTAACCAGACGGTAGCAATGGATCTAATTTCTTTTGGAAAAAGTACTTGGATTTTACACTTAGTTGATATGTTTACCAGATCTTCTGCTGCTACTGTGATACACAGAAAAGAGAAGGTTGTTTTTGTAGATAAAATAATGACAGCATGGGTGACTTATTTTGGTGCCCCATCAACATTTCTTTGTGAAAATGGCAAAGAGTTTAATAATTCTGTATTCAGAGACATGTGTGAAAATTTAAATGTGACTGTTCTGTCCAATGCTGCTGAAAGCCCTTGGCAAAATGGCATCTGTGAACGGTACAATGGTGTTTTAAAAGAATGAGCTTCTGTCAGTGAAACAGTAGCTCAAAATATGAATGCATTATATAAAAGTTGAGAGGAATTTATCAAAAGTGAAACATCTGAGAGACTTTGCAGAGCTTTAAGATACAATGTAAGATCTTCAAATGACTTTATCTTCAATAATGGTGATATTGTGTTCTATAAAAAAAATGACAGTGGTAAGTGGAAAGGTCCAGGGACTGTTATTGGCAGTGAAAATAAACAAATTCTTGTTAAACATGGTGGGACATATGTTTGAGTGTATGCTTGCAGATTATCTCATGTTAATCTCAGTGAAAATGACATTAACATGAATACAAATACACAAAGTTTTGATAAAGAATCAAATAGAACTGACATAAATACTGATTATAGTAATGAGGAATATGATGATGAAAACAATGCTAATGAACAAATGGATTCTTCTTGTGATGTAGAAACACCCATTGGTGACAATGATTACAATTTAGAAGAGAAAGAAAAATTTTGCCTACCAAAAGTTAATAAGGTTGTCAAATACTAAACCATAGAAGATGATACTTGGAGAACTGCTACTATTTTAGGCAAAGGAGGAAAAGCAACAGGTCGCTATAAGAATTTCTTGAACATCAGAGATCAGTCTACTGGTGAATACAAGTGTATTGACTGGGAAAACAGTATTAAAAAGTGGGAAGTATGTGATAAGGTAGATGAAGCAAATGGAAATGACAATCTCTTCACAGAGAACATTGATCTGCATGGTGATACTGAAGAAGCTAAACACAAAGAGTTGATGAACTGGATAAATAATGGAGTGTATTGTGAAGTTAGTGGCAGAGGTCAGTCAGCAATCTCTGTTCGTTGGATTGTAACAAACAAAATAAAAAATGGTTCTGTAAGTACTAAGGCTTGACTGGTAGCACAAGGCTTTGATAGGATAATTTGCATATGTTAAAGACAGACTCTGCAACTTGTTCTAAAGAAAGTTTGAGAATAGCCTTGTCATTCATTTCTTCTAAGAAATGGACTTGTGATTCTACTGATGTAAAAGCTGCTTTCTTCAAGGTGGGCCAATAAACAGAGCGATATATCTTATCCTCCTGAGGACGGTATGATAAATAAACTCTGGAAGCTGAATAAATGTGTATATGGTCTAGCAGGTGCTTCTCACGGGTGGTACTTAAGAATCTCAGAAGAATTAGTGAAACTAGGAATAACTATTTCAAACTAGAGGTACTGTGAGCAAACTCACAAAGTGATACCCCCCCTCCCCCCACGCCTGAAATGTATAAGTTAGATTATCTCCACTTGGAAATATCAGAACGGAATTATATTGCTTCATGCACATCTTCATATGGAGTTCTTCCATTGTGTAAAGTTTCATGGAAATTCTTTAAACGGTTTAGGAGGAGTTGCACTTACAAGGATGGACAGATGGTATAAGTTAGATTATCTCCCCTTGGAAATGTCAGAATGGAATTATATTGCTTCATGCACATCTTCATATGGAGTTCTTCAATTGTGTAAAGTTTCATAAAAATTCTTCAAAAGGTTTAGGAGGAGTTGCGCTTACAAGGATGGACAGATGGAAGGAGGGATGGACGGACCGACAGACGGACAGACAGGGTGATTCCTATATACCCCCCAAAACTTTGATTGCGGGGGGTATAAATATGATGAGGCTCTGTTCTTTTGGATAAACAGTGTAGGATGTGAGGGTGTGTTAGCTATGCATGTTGATTTTTGCTGGGGTGGAACTTTATTGTTTGAAGAAAATGTCATTGAAAAACTGCATCACAAATTCAAATTTGGAACTGAAGAAGACACTTGTTTCAAATATCTTGGGTTGGCCATTCAGCAACAATCAACTGGCAATGTTGAAATTCATCAAATGCATACATTAATAATATCAAACAAATGAACATTGTGAAAAACGATCAAATCAGAATTTGTCTGTTTTAAATACTGATGAAATTCAGAGTTTTGAAGTGTATGTGGACAATTGAACTGGGTATCCGGACAAGACCAGACATATTGTTTGATGTTTGTCAGCTGTGTATATCTCTGCAGAATCCTGTTATAGAGGATATTAAGAAAGTCAACAAAGTCATAAAAAATTTGAAACAGAAAACTGTATTTATAAAAATACTTTGCATATGAATTGCTTTCATCATAAAAGAATGTTTCAGATGTAATCTTCCTATATGTTGCTTTATAGACAACCATTCAAGATATGATGCTATGTATTAAAGTAAATTGGGACTGGTGTAAGAGACTTTGCACAGACATTGCCATCATAAAGGAAATGATTTAAAGACATGAAATCCAAGTGAAATGGGTTGAAAGACACAAACAGCTTGCCAATGTACTGACAAACTAGAGGCTCAAGAGAGCCTAAAACGCTCACCTGGACCACGGAGTATAGAAACAACCGGAGAATCTACTCTAGTCAAAACCTGATATTAGCCCAGTTTCTGTCCCCCTGGCGGTTGGCGTCAGTTTGAAGCAAAATGTCGTCATGCAAATGCGCTGCTAACAAATGCGATAATACTTAAAAAATACTGTGGGTGGGGGTGTCATTTTATTGCATTCCGAAAGATAATTATAAGTTAGTTGACAGAATAATTACAGACCCAATTTAATACAATAGCGCACCGTGTTTGCCAGACTATCAAGTTTTATGCATAAAAATGCCGACTGGAGCAGGCTAGAGAGAAGAGTGAAAATCTTGAATGAAATGGTTCGTTTGACCTTCAAGTTCAAATTATTTGCAGTACAACTCGAAAATAACACGACATGTGCGGTGTATATGTATGTATATGTTTGTTGCTTTGTTTGTGGTATACTATGAATGTGTGAATTACAGACTCCATTGTTTTTCTCCCTTGCACGTTTCAGCCCAATAATTTTCGTGTACTACTACTATTCGGCCTCCCATTGGAGGTATATTTTTAGTATTTAAAAAGGAGGGAGTGAAAATGTCTGCTCCCACTCCTACCCAAGGCAGCATCTAATATATGAAGTATATAACTAAATATCACAAATTATCCCATTTATTTATCTAATTATTCGTTTGGGTTTTATAACTTTATTACACTTTCCACATCCAGAGTCATATTGTGTCGGGAGGTTTTACATCTGGAAGAAACTGGTGTACCACTACCAGTAGCAGAGAGCCATGGAAAATCATTGAGTAAAGTTCTACCAGACTCAAAGTTCTAGATGCTTTGTGAAAACAGCATTTTCAGTTTCTTCCCCTGTAATTTGGTTCCCTCTTGAAAACTTATGACAGCAATTCAGCCCTAATAAGTTATTTATCAGTTGTTACTTTCTGTAGGTAAGGCTATTTCACAACCATAATAAATGTATAAAGTTATCAGTGAAGTTCAATAACCATAATTTATAGAATAATACAGAGTGCTACATAAATGTATAAAGTTATCAGTGAAGTTCAATAACCATAATCTATAGAATAATACAGAGTGCTACATACAGTAGCATGTGATCTCTTCCCAATATTACAGGTGCAAAATTGTAAATTAACAAATTTGATTGGAAGTCCATCTGAAAAATTACAGAATCTGCTCAGAACATTTTGAGAACATAATGTTCTGTTCATGAATCCTAATGATTGGAAAAAAAAACTGGTTGGGAATGCAGTCCCAATTCTGTTTTATGTTCCCAATCCATCTACTAAACTCTTGACTGAAAAAGAAAATTATCAAAGAGAGAGACCGAAGGTCTACAGCTCAAAACACAATGTATTGAAGGTAACAATACACTCCAAGAAGGAAACAGATGAGAGCTCTTATACAATATCAAAGAGTAAATATCAGTAGGGTTAAAAAAGTGACTGAAAACTTTTAAAAGGTAAATTTGGAAAAAATAACATTGATCAAATTTTGAAGCAAGTCTCTGTTTCTACCAGAAAATCTGCAAACACTCTTCATTTCTCAGGTAAAAATGTCAAAACGACACAAGAAGGGACACCGGTGGAGAGATGAAGACAAAATTAATAGCTCTGCAGATATATTATTATGTTGATACGCGGGAAGACAAGTCATCAAATATATCATTCAGCTCTTTGTCATTATCTGCATACATGGAAATGTCAAATTCCAAAATTTTGACCTATAAAAACCTAAAACAAGTCAAAAAAAAATCTAAACACAATAGGACAATTATCAAAGTCATGTATCTTTAGAAAAAATGTTTTAACAGTAGATTAAAATGTTTATTTTAGCATTTGCAATTTATATTTAGTAAGATAATAATTTGTGTTACAATTTATTTATTATTTTCCAATCAAATATCATGTAAGTTACAAGAATAAAACATTCCGGTAACGGCACATGAAACAGTGGTATGAACACAAAGCTCTGAGAAGTGTCTCTCAACATTTCTGATTAAAATTCATGTAATTTTTACTGGTTTGAAATTAAGGCTGAATGACATCCTCATGTATCAATTTCAGTATGGAGGGGGGGGGGGGTGTTTTCCGGAATGAAGCAGCAGCAGCAAACGTTTTAGTGTAGGAGAGACATGATGTGACTACAGGTATCTACGGGTAAATATAAACATCACGGGAAGAGGCATCTACCAAAACCACACAAATAAATTCATTCTGAAGGGGAAGCGAATCCTTAACCAAATGAAACTTATCGGGAGAAACAGTTTCAATAAGGTTTTTGTGGAGAAACAGTTACGGTTACTAAACTGAATTCATGTTTCATTGTTTGTACATTTCCTGGGTGACTAGGTGATTTGTAGATATTACTATTTTTTTTGAGAAACTCTTATCTAATTTGACTGGGTTATTTTTTGTTTGAACTTCAAAATCATTTTTCAGGACAGGAGAGTGATATATAACAGAAATGTGGTCTACTGTGAAGTTTGAGAAAGTTAAAACCCCTATACTTTATCATGTTCACCTTTTACCAAACAGGAGCAGAAGATAACAGTATAATTATTTTTCTGAAAAATCTCCTCAAAGTCTTTTTGGGGGGTACCACAGCTTATGACCTCTCTCTCGTCTATTATTACAAAAAAGCATGTAAAGCTTGTTCCATTTAGGGGGCATAAGGTTTGTTTTGTTTTGTTTTTTGAGAAAAAAGTAATAAAATTTGAATGGAGATTTCTTTATATAATAACACAGGAAGATTTGACTTATTCATGAGATAAAGGCTTGCAAAAGGAATTCTAGGAACACAAATCTACAATATATGATATGAAATGATGAAAGAATGAAGTTTAAAAATGTGTGGTTTAGGACAAATGAAGACACTGGAACAGTTTCTTGGAAGGGGCTCTCATTTTCCATAAACTGAACAATACAATTCTTGGGAGGAAATGGAGACTTGAGACAGGAGGCTTAGTTGGATGAGGGGATGAACAGTCATTACTGTAAATGGAAGACTCAGAGGGAAAATGCAAAAATTTTAGACAAAATTAGTGTCTGAATTGTTGAGGATCATGAGGGAGAACCATGAATGAATAAGTCAGGTGCTGTAGGTTTTGCTCATCTGAGAATCATTATGGATCAACAACTGGGCAAAACATATTCATCAGTGTGGTATTAGGTTTCTTTCTGTCAAAATCTTCAGCATAGGCCATTCACAGCAGAGGAAGGTGGTGTGTGCTCTTTTGAGTTCATTTCATATGAACATGACTTATCCACCATGTTAATGGCATGTTACAGTGCAAGATACTGAAAATATTGCAAAATCTCAAAGAGATAATCTCAGGAAAGTTTATGCAAACAAAGCTTTTATTACTTTTGATTGTACTAACCCAAGTTAGTCACAGGTGGTATTCAGCTCTTGGGAATCAATATTTTAATTTCTCTAATCAATCAGGTTTGTCCTATGAGATTGAAACTAATTTCTGAGTAGTAGAACCTATTTGATTCATATCCTTTTTCTTAAACAGCTGCAGAGCTTTTCAGATGAAAGAGGATGGTTTTTTTTCCATAAATTGTCCCAGCATAACAACATGGGATGAGCAGCTGATAGTATGTGAAATCAATATATATAAAAAAATTATTATTAAATATTTTACAAGAATTAAAATTTATAAGCCATTTTTCAATTTTTCAATAAATATTGTTTAAACAAAAAAACTCTGATAATTTTGCAATTATTCATTGAAAGGTGCCACTGGCACTTAACAATGAATAATTGCAAAAATATTAGCAAATATATTACAAGAATTAAAATTTATAAGAAATAATTGTATTAAGAAACGAATCAAAACTTGTGATATATTATGTTCCATTAAAATCCTTTAATTTTGCAATAATTCATTGTACGGCACCACATGCACATAACAATGAATAATTATTAGCAAATAGATTACAGAATTAATTATATTAAGAAACGCACCAAAACTTATAGAATATTAATTAAATTTGATAAAAAATCTTATAATTTTGCCAGTATTCATTGAAACACACAACCTTCCTTAACCATAAGTAATTGCAAAATTATAAAAAAAAATTAAGAGAAATTTTTATAATTGACAAAGTATAAAATTAGTGCAAATACATAAGAATTTATGCCAAGAAACGTGTTTTGAAAAATGTGCTATGTTGGACATTTAAAAAATGCCATGCTAACCAGTATTTCATACGGCATAAATATTATTAGAGTTATTTTCCATCACATGTTTTGCGATTTCAAACACTGGAGGACGATTTGGGTAAAAATGCAAGCGGACGATTCGGCTGGCAAAAATATCCGTTTCCCATTTTGAATTACCTGTTTCAAAGTTAACAAGAAAATGTATATTTTACAAATAACATTATTTGTTTTACTGCTAGGGTCTGTCCATTTTTATTTTATTGGTGTATCTTCCAATAAAACGGGAAGACTTGCTTATTCGGGCTCAGGCGTGTGTTTATTCTGAATGTGATGTGTAACGTACTAACGCATGTGTTTGTGTCTGAGAGAGAGCGAATGAGCCGTATAGCGTATGGCCAAACAGCGTTCAGCAAGAGAAATCCTTTTATCTACAGCATACTTGCAACTGTATATTAGATGTTTGAATGCGTTTGACGGTAAAAAAAACAAGACCGACTTACGAAATAAAACTATCGTGCTCAGTGTGGTAAAGTACGAGAAATATACACGCATTTAGGGAATATGTATCATTTTCATCCATGGTTATTAGTTTAAAAATACGAACTAAAGAAGGTAATTTCGACTCCAGTACTTACATTCTGTGCGATTTATCGCATACTGTGTGTGATTTTTATTTTTTGTACCGAATCTTTGTAAAAACGTCTGTTTTCTATGAAAAAGTTGCCAACCACTAGAGGGCCAGATAAGTTCCGATAACAATAGAGAGTATCGGGAGTGAACGCTCCCCCTAACCTCCCTGCCTGGACCAAGTTGTCCTAAACTGTAAGGGTATTGGGTATGGAGATAATGTAATCTGAATGAACCATATGACAGATTCGCCAGCAATTTTTCTGTCCAATTGTTTCAACTGCTCAGAAGAAAGCTTCATACCAAATACAAAATCTCTAGTCTGTGCAGTTTGGGAAATATAGGATATTTCATTTTTTTTCGATTTTTAGCACCAGGTGTTCCCACAGGGAACCGCAAATATTGGGGGGCATGAATGAAGTACTTAGGGTCAACTAATGCCACATATAAAATTTGGTTCAAATCGCTCCATTGGTTCTTGAAAAAGAAATTTTCAGGGGAGCTCAAAAGTGAGCCCATCCCCTGGAGAGCGCAAATATGGACCTATCATCTTTCTTTGAACAACTTTTAATCTTGAACACCAGAGAAAGTTTCATACCAAATATCATAGCATTCCCACTTGTGGTTCATGAGAAGATGATTTTTCATGAATTTCACGATATTTGGGCATAAGCCCAAACCCAAAAAGGGCAGAGACCCCATTTGAACAAAACTAAAAAAGAATACCCCCAAGATGATGTGGCCCATATATGTTTCAATTTTGGCCATTGGTTTGTGAGAAGATATTTTTAAAAAGGTGAACATGTAATCTTTTTTCCATTGACTTTGGTGTTATTATTATTTATTTATTTATTGGTGTTTAAGGTCACACATTTCTACACAATGGCTAACCATGACCATGACAGTTTTAAGGGTGGAGGAAGCCGGAGTACCCGGAGAGAACCACCGAGCAACGGCGAGCTACTGTCAGTTCCCCAACATACCAACTCCACACAAGCAGGGTTAGCATTCGTTGAAGACAGGTGCACCATCGACAGGCAGTGCGCCTTAGTACACAGCGTCACCGTGCCCCCATGTGGGCAATGGGGGGGGGGGGGGGGGGGGGGGGGGGGGGGGGAGGGGGAAGTGTCTTTCCCAAGGACACAACGCGGTTGCCACAGGTGGGATTCGAACCGAGGACCTCTCGGCTTGCAGCCAGCACCTCTACCAACTCAGCCACCGCGCCCCGACTTTGGTGTTAAAAAATGCTGAGTCATCATATTTTCATAACACCAAAAACAAACCATATGACACATTTGCCAGCAATTGTTTTTGTCCAATTGTTTCAACTGCTCAGAAGAAAGCTTCATACCAAATACAAAATCTCTAGTCCGTGCAGTTTGGAAAATATCTATCAAATTTCTTTGAACAACTTTTAATCTTGAACACCAGAGGAAGTTTCATACCGAATATCAAAGCATTCCCACTTGCAGTTCATGAGAAGATGATTTTTAATGAATTTCATCATGTACCACGTTCAAGGGCACAGAGCTCTGTACGTCCATCCCTGCTGATGCCGCCCTAGACCATGATCGACCCTCCACCATAGTGGTCATGCTCAGCAATTTTGACTGCATGGAATCGCTCTCCTGGTCTTCTCCATACCCTAGAATGCCTATCTGTGTGGTATAGGCAGTACCTTGACTCATCTATAAAAAGGACAGGTCGCCAATCTTCTCTGGTCCATCCAACATGGTCCATGGCCTATTCATATCGTGCCTAGCGGTGTTCTGGTACAGCGGAATGCAAATACATGGTCTTCTCGATCGGAGACCACCTTTGTGCAACCTTGCCCGGATCGTCTGCATCGAAACATGTACCCCCATACATTCTGATGGTCACTGCGAAGTCGGGTTGCTGTGGCAAAGCAGTTCCTACGGGCCTGAATGATCAAAAACTGGTCTTCAGCTGCAGATGTTGCCCTGTCTCTGCCACCACCATGCCATCTTACTGGTGTGCCATACTGCTGAAATCTTGCCGGGCTCTGGTGATCACCGTATGGTGAACACCAAGGGATTCACCAACCTGACGATGGGTAGCCCCTTGCTCCACCTCCCTACAGCCCGCCACATTTCTGCTTCAGACCAATGTCTTCTTACATTGACAGACACCAAGTGATGGCAATAGCTCACACTGACTTTCAGCCAGGTGAGCTAAAAACAAGCGAATCGACTTGAACAAACTTGAATTTGACACCCCTAGAGATGTTACATACCAAATATGAAAGGATTCTCACTGGTGGATCTGAAGAAGAAGAATTTTCAAGAAATTTTCAATAAAAAGCCCAAATATTAAGCCAGGGACCCGATTTGAACAACCTTCAATCTAACCCTCCCAGAGGTGTTGTACACCAAATATCAAAACAATCTGACTGTTGGATCCGAAGGAGATGATTTTAAACGATAATTCCCCATATTGCACTAAGTAAATATTTGGGCTCCCTTGAGGAACCCAAATATTAACCCAGGAACTCGATTTGAACAAATTTGAACCTTACATCTCTAGAGATGTCACATACTAAATATGAAAGGATTCTAACTAGTGGGTCTGAAAATGAAGATTTTTACGAAATTTTCTCATATTGCACTAAGTTATAATTTGGGCTCCAATAAAGAACCCAAATATTCATCCAGGAATCCCATTTGAACAAACTTCAATCTAACCTCCTAGAGATGCTGCATACCAATTATCAAAAGAATTTGACCCGTGGATCTGAAGAAGAAGATTTTTAACAATTATTACCCATATTGCACCAAGTTAATATTCAAGCTCCCACCGCAAGCCCAAATATTAACCCAGGGACTCGATTTAAACAAATTTGAATTTTACACCTCTAGAGATGTCACATACCAAATATGAGAGGATTCTCAATAGCAGGTCTGAAAAAAAAGATTTTTTAAGAAATGTTCTCATATTGCACTAAGTTAAAACTTGGGTTCCAATAAAGAGACCAAATATTCATCCTGGGATCCTATTTGAACAAACTTGAATCTAACCCCCCTAAAGATGCTGCATACCAAATATCAAAAGAATCTGACTGGTGGATCTGAAGAAGATTTTTAAAGAATACCCTCCCTATACCACCAAGTTAATAATCAGGCTCCCATAGGAAGCCCAAATATTAACTCAGGGAGTCGATTTAAACAAATTCAAATCTTACACCTCTAGAGATGTCACATACCAAGTATGAAAGGATTCTCACTAGTGGGTCTGAAAAAGAAGAATTTTTAAAAAATTTTCTTATATTGCACTAAGTTAAAATTTGTGCTCCAATAAAGAGCCCAAATATTCATCCAGGGATCCTATTTGAACAAACTTGAATCTAACCCCCCTAGAGATGCTGCATACCAAATATCAAAAGAATCTGACTGGTGGATCTGAAGAAGAAGATTTTTAAAGATTATTCCCCATATTGCACCATAGGAAGCCCAAGTATTAACCCAGGGACTCAATTTGAACAAACTTCAATCTGACCCCTGTAGAGATGATGTATACCAAGTATCAAAAGAATCTGACTGTATGATCTGAAGAAGATTTTTAAAGCTTATTCCCCATAGTGCCCTAAGTTAATTATTTGGGCTCCTCTGTTGAGCCCAAATATGAACCGAGGGGGGGGGGGGGGGGTCTATTTAAACACACTTGTATTTGACCGTCCTATGGATGCTGTATACCAAATATCAAAAGGTTATGATCAGCGGTTCTGAAGAAATGTTTTTTTCAATTTTTTGCAAATATGCTGACTCAGCATTTTTTCAAATGCCTCTGCAGAACACCCTAACACAACTGATGGCCTTTTTTTTTTAATCCATTCTACCGGTCAAAAGGATTCTTCATCCCAAATAACAGTTCTCTGTTCCGTGTAGTTTGGAAAGTTAAAAAATTTATAGTAATTTAAAAATTTAGGGCCAAACACAAATTTTGAACCCCAATCCCCAAAATTTGCATCTAAAACCGAAAAAATCATGTCCTAAATGGTCCTCCATACTTTCCCTCCACTGCACATGCGCAGTGTTAAGGAGGTCTCGAAATTGGCGCCAATTATCATTCTTACAAGCAGTGCCTGGTCAGCGCTATGTACTCAATGGGGAGGTATGAGTTCCCAACTCCTGGGAGGGCCATCCCTGTCTGGGTCATTGGTAAGTATGAAAAATATATAAATTACTATAAATTTTTTAACATTTTTATACTGTACCAATGACCCAGACATAGCTGAATAGTAAAAAGGCTGGAGGGCCTAGGACAAAGAGGAAAATCCAATAAGCTCAACTATATAAAATAGAGTCATCCCCTCGAGGAGAAAAGGAGTATTAGGCTTTACATGTATCTTTCTTATTTTATGATAAATTAGAAAGACACAACACCCTCCATAATTGAGCATAATAACATTCATGCTCTCTATTAACATCCAGTATAACCCCTTATACTAATTATTTTTAAAGTAAGCCAATAAATAAAGTTAGTCCAGAGAATTGAGACTCTTTATACTCTTTTAAAAGTGTCCGAGGATTGTATATTAACGCCCGTTTGACATGTGACATATACAAATGCTTCACACCGAGCTACACTTTAAAAATATGACAGGAATGAATTTTTAACATTAACTTTACACTTTAAAACCATCCCGGTAACGACTCAGAATTACTGACTCCGGAGGAGGTATCCCCTTGCTTTTCACTATAAAGCAGGTGACCTAAGGGAACACCCTCCCCCCCCCCCCCTTCCCCTTGCCCTGGGTCAAATAGCCCAGAGCGAAGAGGGCAGCAGGACGGAGTCACTGCCGGAACAGAAAGCCTGCATAACTATAGTTGCAACTGTTTAGTGGACGACATTCTGAGCAACAGATAACGGACCTAAACAATGCAGGTCTCCAGAAATGGACTCAATAATTCTGAGATAAAAATTTCTGAATGTGGATGGCTGAGACCAATATGCAGCCTTCATTAAATCTGTAATAGCAACACTATTTGCTTAAGCCCAAGATGTAGAAAGAGCTCTTACTTCATGAGCCGAAATCTTAAGCACAGACTGCCGAGTTGAAGATAGATTATCATAAGCAGTACGGATAGTTAATTGAATCCATCTAGCAATAGAATGGACCATAATGTCCTTTCTATTAGGCATCAGAGGCAGAAAGAAGCGTTTTCGTCCCTTTCTGATAAACTGAGATCTTTGTTTATAAATATGTAAAGCTCTAACCGGACAGAGTAAAGGCCTATGCCCGTCTGAAGATGGAAGGGCCTTAATAACAATAGGTTCCGGATATTTATTAGGATCCTAATTCTTAGCCAAAAATCCAACATTAGTAGTAAAGGTAATAGTGTTCCCGACACTACGATAGTGAGAATCGTCCACCGATAGTGCATGAAGCTCACTGACTCTTCTAGCAGAAGAGAAAGCTAAGAGAAATGCTGTCTTATAAGTCAAGAATTTGAAATCTACTGTCTCAAGAGGCTCAAATGGCTTTTCTTTTAGTTTAAGAAGAACCCAAGCTAAATTCCATTTAGGAATTAATCTAAGGGTTCTAGGTCTATTTATCGAGAAGTTTCTAACTAATTAAGATGAAGAGACATTAGATCCAATTTGTAAACTATCATGGTGTGCATAGGTATTAGATAACATAGACCTATAACCTTTAATAGTAACAGGCTGCAGTTTGATCTCGTCAAACAAGTATACTAGAAAGTTTGCAATGTCTGGTATGGAGGGATAAAAAATATCAACAGAATGATCCCTACACCAACGACGAAAGACCTTGCACTTAGCTGCATAGTTTAGCGAAGAGGAGGTCCTCCTACAGTTATAAATCACGTCCACTGCTCGTCCTGTAAAATGCTTGCCGTGCAAGAAGGACCGCACAACGGAAATACGTGAAGGTTGAGACCTTGTGGGTTGTGATGAAGTTGACGCGATTTCCCCTGCGAAAGAAGATCCTCTCGTGGAGGAAGTTTTCGCGGTAAGTCCCACAGCAGACACCTGAGTAGATTTATCCACGGCCTCTGTGGAGACAGAGATGCTACCAACAGAATTTTGCATTGTGATTGTTTTATCTTTAGCAATATTTGCTGAATCAACGGCGCTGGAGGATACGCATATCCTATCATTCCGTCCCACGGGATCGATAGAGTGTCTACTGCATATGCTCAGGGATCCGGACATGGAGACATACGTCTGCAACTGATTGTTGAGCTGTGTCGCAAATAAGTCTATCATTGGCCGCTCCCATTGGTAGCAAATCTGATTGAATACCTGTTTGTTGAGAGTCCATTCGGACGGCAACAAGCGACCCTTCCGTGAAAGGGAGTCTGCTAATAATTTCAGACGACCCGGAATATGACGGACCGAAAGCAGAACTTGGTGTTCTAGAACAAACAGAAGGATTCTTTCCGTTAAATTGAATAACGGAATGGAATGAGTGCCTCCCTGGTTTCGGATATACGCTACTACTGTCATATTGTCGGACAGGATTTGGACATGTTCTGAATAATGTTCATCTAATGATGTAGTGCAAGCCAAATTGACATCATTTCCTTGATGTTTATGTGCTTGCCTAGAAACTGCGGATCCCAAAGACCCTGGCACTTCGAATCCGTTGGGATCAATGTTGCACCCCAACCTGTTTGACTGGCATCCGTCATAATCGTAAAACTCGGATCCGGCAACTGCAGTGGAACTCCCTTAGTCAACCACTGAATGTTTGCCCAAGTCTGAATCTCTTGTTTCACTTGATTTGACAAGAGAAAGTCTATATCGAAAGAATGAATCTTTACACTCCAATTCTGAGTCAAGAAAATTTGGAGAGGACAAGTGCGTAACCGCCCCATCGGAATGAGATCCGCAGCGGCTCTGCACAGACCTATCAGTCTCATGAACTCTCTCGCTGTGACTTTGTCTGAGTGAAGACAATAGCGAGCGTAACAACTGATTAATTTCGCTCTGGTTAACGGCAGACGAACGAGATTGTTGTGCGTCTCGAAGCTCATTCCCAGATGAGTAAATGACTTGGACGGCACCAGATCTGACTTCACCTCGTTTATTATAAAACCGAGACGTCGGAGTAATAGAAACAGATTCTGCACATCGTTCTGAAGCGTTAACTTGTTGCCATACCTCTGAAGAATGTCGTCCAGGTAGGCCGACGTTACTGCAGATGAATGAGCTCAGAAATGTATCATTATTCGAGTGAAAGCCCAGGGCGCTAGGTTCAAACCGAAGCACATCGCTCGGAACTGATATACAACTCCTAGGACTGCGAAGCGTAGATACTTTCTGAATGTCGGATGTACCATGACGTCAAAGTACGCATCTTTGAGATCTATGCTTGTAGCATAGTCGTTCACCCGAATACTCGCTCTGACTGATCGAATTGTCTCCATATAGAACTACCGAGCGACGATCAGCTTGTTTATCCAGCTCAGATCTATGACTGGACGGAACGAGCCATCTGGTTTCGGAACCAGAAACAGATGGCTGTAGAAACCCGGTGATTCCTGGTCTTCTACGACCTCTACCGCATTCTTCGTCAGAAGAGACTGTACTTCTGATAAAAGAGCATCTCTTTTCTGCGGATTTGACGGAAGCGGAGTCCATTTTGGACTTCGAGTTAATGGAGGCTTTCGTTTGAAGGATATTCTTAGTCCTTCCGAAATTACCCCTCGGACCCAGGGGTCGTCCGTAATTGACGCCCACTCGTTTATAAAACTCGATAATCTTCTGCCTACCGGAACACGATAGAGGTTCAAACCATCACCTCCTGGACCTGCGAGGCTTGCGGAAGGAGAAACTACGTCCTCCACAACCCGCACCTCGTCCCGTCGACCTAGGGACGTCTGACCGGTTGTCTCGGCCCAAATAACGTCCCGTACGTGAGTCGCTGCCTTGACGTTCTCTAGAATAAGACCTAGAGGACATATAAGAACCTCTATAGGAACTTCTCTTGGGCGTACTTGTCCCAGAAGAGCCTGTCTTACTCTTTTCTGCTGTATCCGACTTTTTGGAAGCAGATTTGAATAGCAGAGAATCCGAAACTTTCTTAGTTATCTTATCATAGATTGCTGAAAGCTTGCCGTCGAAGAGAAGCTCTCCAGAGACCGAAGCGACTCTGAGAGAGTTCTTCACCTTACTATCCACGCGCGTGAATGTAGCTAGGGCTGCGTCATCACGTCTAACCAACTCCAGGTTTACCACTGAAAGGGCGGAGTTATACGTGAAATAAGCTACTGCCCTTGAAAGAAGTCTTAATGAGGATTGTATATCCTGGAATTCTTTCCCTTGAAGACGTAATGATAACGCCTTAGTAAGGTGGTCTGCATATGATAAAGCGTCTAAGTTAACTCTGTTAGACATTGTTGTTGTTTCCAACGTCGTGGTTGGAATTGACATAGACGACGGTATAGACAATTCCAAGTCTTCAGCCTCGTCGTCTAGACGCAGAGGAACTCTCGGTATGCCCTGTCCTGCCGTTTCGAATTTATTCCTTGAATTGATGAAAGGCAGATTTAGAGCATTTGCAGACAAGAAACCAGACTTGCCTGTTTTGGTAGCAAGCTTATATATAGCGTCGTTCAATAATTCAAATGTTCTTGTGACATTATTGGACTGTGTCGGAAACTCAGGGACGACGTCCCTGAACCGATCAAAAAATTCTGTGTCCAATGACGCTATCAGTCTCTTATCCGGCATCGCAGCATTCTGGTCCGACGGAACAACCTCTGGAAGATAATGCCGGATGAAATCTACGGCAACTTTATGTTGTTCCGAAAGGGAAAGCTCCAAATTCTCCGAATCCCTTTCGCCATCCTGTCGGACCCTATGAAGTTCTCGATCATCCGTACCTGATGCTTCAGCAGAGCGTACCAACCCAGCGTCGTCAGATAATTCCTGATCCGACAGAGATTCTGTCGTATGCTGGGATGCTGTGATAAGTTGTGCTATTTGGGATAGCACGTCTGTCACTGAGGCCTGTGGAGTAGCGGTCTTACGTTGCTTTGCCGCTGGAAGCTCCGTGTACATTGACTCCTGCATACTTCTCTTATGCGAACGTCCGGAGTCTACAGGCCTCGTGTCCATGGCTACCGGATGGCCTGACCTGGTCGCCGTGGAATCCCTGATTGGCGAAGCTGGCTGGATATCCGTGGTCACATAGCCAAGGTGCGGTCGTGTGCGCTGCCGTGAGGATGAGGAAGCCTTATCAACAGTCTCTCCGGACTGTCTATATAACGGAGCGTCCCGAGCGGCGGACGTATGCTCTGAATGCAAAACGTTTTGCACCACAACATCTGGTCCCAGATGTTGTTGTACGAGAGAGGGACCTCTCTCGCTTGCAGCCCGGATGGACCTGGACGAGCTAGGAACCGGACTAATAGGCTTCCTCCGTTCTCTCCTCTGATCCGTCGTCACTGGGTGTGCACTTTGTCTATTTATAGTGCTCGCATCACCCAAATCTCCTTCCTGGACTGCAACGGACGAACCTGGCTGCTGAACCATTCGATGAATGGACGCTACACCGGGCGAGCTAGCGGACGCCAACGCCGTCGATCCTACTAGGGACCTCTTAGGCAATTGACGTATTTCCATGAGCACTTTTGCCGCTAGCTCTTCATTTAACTATAACGACGGAGGCACACTTTTGGAAGACATCACGGAAACATCACCCTGTTCTTGTTCCTCTGAAATAGAGATTGATAAACTAGAGTGACTCTTCAGAGAAAGGACCGGCATGGCCTTTTCCCCCGCTAACAACATACCGTGACACACGTTTCCAATGTTTGACATCCCAGTTAACACATACTGAACAGGAGTTAGTGCGAGTACACTGACTACAATTAATACAATGATTATGAAAGTCAGAGGAAGATTTCCTTTTATTACAATTTGAACAATATCCTTTCATTGTGAAAAGAATACAAAAAGTCCTAGTACTCGCATAATATAACATGATCCATTAACATAGAAAAAATAATTGAAATCAAAAAAATTTTGTGAAAAAATATTTTTTCAGAAAAGCCCAAGTTTCTGAAAAGTAACGTTGAGCCCCAATGGATCCCAAGAATCCTAAGTGTGGACAAAAATTTAAAAAATATTTTAAAAAATTAATGCAACACTTACGTATAATAATAATGTATCTTGTTATGATTAAGCTAATACAAAGACAAGAAATCCCCCTCCACAGGGACTATTGTCAATGTAAACAAGAAGTGTATAAACACCAGAAACATGACTCCAGGCACTGATAACCATGGCCCGAAATCAGTTACCAATAACATACTATCTGATGCAAAACAAAGACTTCCAGGGAAGAAACTGCAGAACATCAGATGGTAGATGCAGAACACTACGCCTAAACACCCATGGGTGAGGAAGTAAACATGGGAAAAAGAACAGAATTCATTCTGTTACCCAGCTAAAACTCCCAAGAAATTTTAGTAATAATATTACAGAAAATATGCCAAAAGCATGGGAGAATAGCAAGGGGGGACTTAAAGGAAAGGGAGAGAGGAAACGCTGAACAAGGAGTGTAACTTTATAGCAAGAATGACAACAACAGGCCCATGCCTCGAAATTAGGCAACATAACATAATTTCGTAAAAAAAATTTAAGTTACAGCCCTGATTATTTCCTGCCACTCATTTTTCCTCTCCTCCTTCTGTTTCCTCTTTAGATCCACCATTTCTCTAATATTTATGTGTCTGGCATCATTTAAACTGAGATTTACATGCACAAATATCAGTCAGATGTGAACTGATGAAGGGCCAAACAAAGAATGATAATTGGTGCCAATTTCGAGACCTCCTTGACACTGCGCATGCGCAGTAGAGGGAAAGTATGGAGGACCATTTAGGACATGATTTTTTCGGTTTTAGATGCAAATTTGGGGGATTGGGGGGGCAAAATTTGTGTTTGGCCCTAGATTTTTAAGAGTTAGCACCAGCTATGTCTGGGTCATTGGTACAGTATAAAAATATATGGGTATTTGAATTTTTTTCTATTTTTAGCCCCTGGGGTACCAACGGGCCAACGAAAAAAAAAATTTGGGTATCAATCATGTACTTTGGACCCACTTATGCTACATGCCAAATTTGGTTCAACTGGCCCATCGGTTCTTGAAACAGAAATTTTGGGTGGAGCCCAAAATGGATATGCGCCCACGCAGAGCCCAAATATTCACCTACCATCTTCTCTTGAACAGACCTTAGTCTTCAACACCAAAGAGTGTTACATACCATATATCAAGGCAATCTCTCTGGTAGTTCATGAGAAGAAGATTTTTAAAGATTTTTAGGCTTTGGCATTATTACCCAAAGCCTGAAGGCAGCTGCTCCATTTGAACAAAATAGAAAGGGTATACCCCAGGGATGGTTTGTGCAATATATGTTTGAATTTGGCTGAATGGCTGTGGAGAAGAAGCCAGGTTTGTAAAAGCTAACGTACGATGGATGATGGATGCCAAGTCATGGCAATAGCTCACACTGACCTTCAGTCAGATGAGCTAAAAAGGGAGCAAGTAGTATGTCATTACTTGCTCCTTGAATAATGGCAAGCTTTAAAGTGATTTTCAGAAACTTGTAAATAGTGTGAATAATTTCCAGTGAAAGAGAAGAGGGAGATTGTTAATATGTATATTCCATATGAACACTGTGTAAGTCCAGAATTTAGTATGACCCACCAAGAGCAAGAGGAGAGCATTTAGGAAGGAAAATAGTGTAAACAATGTGCTGGACATTGATGAACAAGCTGGTGTGTATTGTGGAGAAATATAGAGACAATTAGGTATGTACCAGCTCTTACACTTATCACTATCTCTTTCCTTCAAAATTCGTCACTAAAATGTATTGAGACACCTAGAATTATCTAAGTTTGTATGCATCTAACTTTTACCCCAATGTCACTATAATTAGAATGAGTCAAGGTAAATTGCTTAGACATGTATCAGTATCACAATTGCAGAATTCTTGAATGTTGATCACTTCAATATTTTGTTGGTCAAAACATGGTTATATTGAAGGTTTTTATCAACTGTACATGTACAGGATGCATTGCTTTGAACAATAAGAAGGCATTGACAATTGCAACATTGACGTAATGAAAGAAAACCTCAACCACCATTTATTTGTGTGTGTCCTAAAGAATAGTATCTAACATATTTGTCCCCCAAGTCAACGCCACCCATGCCCATGTTATAAGCTTTGATACAAGGAGGAATGGGAATGTCCTCCCCGTCTCTTTTTTTTTTTTTTTTGATGCTTGCAAATTGTTGTCCCAACTACAAGATAGGCCGATGAAATCATTTTTATCACTTTATTATCTTTCCATGCAACAAGATGAATTCCATCCTTTTCCCCAACAACATTTTGTAAGCGAGCTAGTTTATTCAAATATTTTCTGTCTGTGAATTCCTTCGGTATCCCAACATGATTGGTCATTATTGTACTGCAGAAAATGTTTTTCTTCCAACAATGTACATACCAAGTGGACTGATGAAAACTAATGATCACAATGAATAATAAAACTGTCTTTATTGAATGGAAGGAATGAGACCAGTTTGGTTACTACGTTTTCTTTTAGACAAGGTGATCCAGTGTCCTTACCAACCTATGGGTCAAAAGCCAGTCCATAGCCAGTGTGTGGACAAGCAAGAACCCAATTTTTGAAACCTTGTTCTATTGGTTTGTTTTGCATACATTGTTTCATCAATGACCTGCCCTTGAATGCTGTCATGCTTTCATCAATGCTCAGTGGCTGATACTGCTTATATTTACAAATAAACTGTGCACACAACATACTCAGGAAGGACCAGACTTTGAACAATTTATCTCTATTAGGTTGACCAATTAGGAAGTCTTTTCATTGTTATTCAGGTGCAAAAAATGCATTATTGATTCAAATCTGTCACAAGGCATTATGTCTGCTATCTTTTGAAACCTGAGCTATGGGTTGGCACTCCAGTAACCTCTCATAGACGGTAACTGAACAATACCCTGGGCTATAAGACCAATAAATGCACAAATTTCTGTAATATCGGTAAATGTCCAGTTTTTTCAAAATTAGCGAATCAACCTTGCATTGCACTGAAAATAGGTTAATTTGAAACACAATATGTTCTATTATTTCATCTGTCAAATAACTTGACACAAACCTCAAGGGTTCTTTGGTTATCCGAAAATCAAATCCAAGCTCTATTTTAGCACTTTTCAAAGACTTTAACGATTTTTCGAGAACTATTATTGCATGCTGTAGACTGTAGAGATATTGTTATGATGGCCTGTCACATCATGTCGACATGCATTGTATTTAATATGACATGAAAAGTGAATTTGAAAAAAAAAAATTTCACCAAATGCAAAGTTCTCTTCATAACCTTCCTTATAAAACTTTTTTCTGCATTACCACAGCTCATTTGAATCAGTAATCCATCTATAAATAATATTTTAACAAGAGGCACCCTTATGCATGATATATCCACCTGACAAAGCTGTTTAAAGAAGGATTGAATTAGACTCTATGGTTAGTAAATACTACATAGGAATGAAGACATGTAAATGTTCAAAATTGTGTTGTCCTGTAAGAATTTTTTTCTGGTATTGAGATGCCACCACACATATAATACCCAGATTTCCAGTAATGGAAAAGAGAGAGCTCAAATATCAACACAGGGACTTAACATACACAAACTTGAACTGAGTAAGCACTCTACCCCCACACCCAATCAGGATTCTGACCATTGGATCTGAAGAATCAGATTTTCAAAGATTATTCCTCATACTGGACTAAGTTAAAGAGCCAAAATATTAACCCAGGGACTTGATTTTTAAAACTTGTATCTGACTTTCCTAAGGATAGTACATAACATATATCAAAAGATTTTAATAGGGCAAAGAATATTCCTCATACTGAACCCAGTTAAAATTTCGGGCTCCAATAGGAAGTCCAAATAAATACCAATCGAGAAACCTGATTGAAACAAACTTTAATCTGCCCATCATAAGGATGCTGTATCCCAAACATCAAAAGATTTTGACTGGTGGACTGGAAGATTTTTAAAGATTATTCCCCACCTTGCACCAAGATGAAATTTAGACTTCCACAGAGAACCCCATTATACACCAAAAGGAATGATTTGGTCAAACGTGAATCTGACCCCTGTAAGGATTCTGTATACCATATATCAAAAGATTCTAACCAGTGGTTCTGGAGAAAAAGTGTTTTAAAAATTATTTCTCATATTGGACCAAGTTAAAATTTGGGCACCAATAGGAAGCCCAAATAGCAACACAGGGACTTGGTTTGAATAAATTTAATGTTTTAAAGATTGTTCCCCATATTGCACTAAATTAAAATTTGGGCTCCCATAGAAAGCCCAATTATTAACTGATGGGCTCGATTTGAACAAATTTGAATCCGATCCCTGTTAGAAATTCTGCATACCATATATCAAAAGATTTTGACTAGTGGTTCTGATAAAGAGTTTTAAAGATTATTCCTCATATTGGACCAAGTTAAATTCGGACACCAATAGGAAGCCTAAATATTAACGCAGGGGCAGGATTTAAATAAATTTAGACCTGACCTCCATAAGAATGCTGTATACCAAATATCAAAAGATTCAAACTGATGGACTTGAAGAGTTTATTTATTTATTGGTGTTTAAGGTCACATACATATGCACAATGGCTGATCATGACCATGACAGTTTTATGGGTGGAGGAAGCCAGACTACCCGGACAGAACCACCAATCAACCATGAGCAACTGCCAGCTACACGACACCATAACTCCGCACTGCAGCACACGCAGGGTTAGATTGGTTGAAGACATGCGCACCATTGACGTGCAGTACACCTTAGTACACGGCGTCATTCTGTCCCCATGTGGACAATTGGGGTTAAGTGCCTTGCCCAAGGACACAACACAAGAGTCTGAATTGATCGTGCAGACGGTCACCCATCCAAGGACTAACCAGGCTCGGTTAACTTCGGTGATCTGATGAGAACCGGTTACCGCAATGCCACTTCGCCCTCTGGATGAATTTGAAGAAGATTTTTAAAGAATATTCCTCACATTGCTCCTATTGAGAGCCCAATTATTAACCGATAGGCTTAATCTGACCAAATTCGAATCCTATCCCTGTAAAAAAATCTGTATACCATATATCAAAAGAATTTGACTAGTGGTTCTGGAAAAGAAGAGTTTTAAAAGATTATTCCTCATACTAGACTAAATTAGAACTTGGGCACCAATAGGAAGCCCAAATATTAGCACAGGGACTTGGTTTGAACAAATTTAGATCTGACCTGCCTAAGGACGCTGTATAACAAATATCAAATGATTCAGACCAGTAGATCTGAAGATTTTTAAATATTATCCCTCTTATTGCACCAAGTTAAAATTTGGGCCTCCACCGGGAGCTCAAATATTAACTGGGGGTCTTCATTTGAACAAACATGAATCTGACCCCTGTAACGGTGTTGTACACAGTTGTTAAAAGTTCTGATTGGTGGCTCTGCAGAAGATTCTTTGAAGAGAATTTCTCATATTGCCACAAGTTAAAATTCTGGGTCCTATATTGAGCACAAATGTAAACTGTCTACTTCTCAAAAGGAAGCTCAATACCAAATATCAAGTGACTTGCGATGGTATGAAGCATTCATCGAATTTAATATTGCCTTTTGTAAAGAGTCGTGGCCCGTTAAGCCCAGTGGATTAACAGTAACAAGACATTCCCCCTCCCGACAGTGTCACAATGCCATGACTGCCATACTGAATTGGCGAGCTTGACCAAAATTGAAAGGAAGCATTGTCAACTCATCCACAAGTAACCCCTAAAATTATGATTTGATCAATTTATTTATTTATTTATTGGTGTTTAAGGTCATATATTTTTGCACAATAACTAATAATGACCACAACATGAGTATCAACTCAAGACCAGGGGTGAGCGTTAATAAGCCATGTTGCCCATCTTAGAGAGGGTTTGCACCTCCCAAGCATTGGTGACTTGGTCATATTTTACCAGTAAAACAGAGTTTACTGCAGTGAACAGGCACTGCTTCACTTCCAGAGGTTCCCGCAGGGAATTTGATCAAATAAGCGGTTTTCAAATCCAACATGCAGTGAATGCAATACAGCGGTCAAAAAAAAAAAGTTGAAAGACTGAAAATGGGCTAAAAATCTGGTAAAAATTATTGGACGGAACACGTTCATTGTGCATATAGGTTGTTTCCCCATGCAAGTCTATTAGCATATCAAAGACGATCCAAATTCGACCTACAGCATCAAAATTACAATGCAAAAACATTTGTAAGGACGGACAGACAAATGGAGGGAGGTCTCCACTAGATGCCCCCTAAATCCTCCTTCTTACGGATAGATGGATGGGGGTCTCCACTAGTTACCCCCAAATCCTCCTTTGGAGGTAGGGGGCATAATTAGTCAATTAATCTGTTATTATCAAAATGCAACAACAGGTGTATGAATCAACTGCAAATGACCTGACCACAGACCATTGCTTGTCTACAACAGCAAAAAAAAAAAAAAACACTAATGAGGAGGAGGGGGAAATCAGTCATGAAATTGAGAGTGAAACGCGGATGACAATATCTCACCTGCTGAATTCAAATACTTGTTGTTTGGATTGGAATTTATCCACGTTTCTGTCTCAGATGGGTTATTCTTTATAACTCTTTGGCTGAAATGAAAAAAGGCTGAATAATGAATTTGTTCACAGTATTAAATCTTTTTCAGTCAATTTCTGTACAAGGAAGTGATAACTAAGGCTGGATGGTGTTTCGGTTTCCAGCCCAGTTGCATTTTTTGCAGCAAACCAGAAAACCAAACTGCAAAAACTGGCCTAACGGTTTTATTGAGTTTGTACATAAGCTGATCAAACTATCTTACTGGGAGGGAAATGAACAAGTCACCACTATGGACTCTCATCACTTAGTCTCTCCAGCAGATAGGTGTATATGTGGTGTTCTGATTGTCATGTTTTCTGTGACAATCAGAACACAATATAGATTAGATGAACTTTAATAATTTGTTACCCTAATATATGGGGTTTCTTTTGACTGAGCTCGCTTAGCAACAGATCCCCTATAACCCCTGAGAATGATTAAGGGGAAGTTAGGTTGGACCCAATGGATACTTGCAGACAGAGCTTTTGTGGTAGGTTATTTTGTACAAACTAAGGCAAATTTTTTCCAAATTAAAGAACATGAAGTGTTAGTTATTATCTGTTCTTAACACATAGAAAAACCGAACTGAAACAAGTGTTTTCCTGAAATCCAACCAAAAACGAAGCTGAAATATCAAAACCTCCAAGCTCTAGTGGTAACTTCATACTACTGATTTACGTACTTTTGTAAGCTGCTTTCTTTACCAAATACTAAACCACTAAATATACCTTCAGAACATACACAGAACGACACACACATGCAATGGGTTAATTGAAATGAATTGTTAAGTGTCCTAATAATTGTTTTATATATACATGAAAGCATGTTATGAACATAGACAATGCCTTCTGCACATGTGAATGGGCCAATCGATATGGCACAAGTGTCAGTGTAGAAGGATGATCAAGAAGTTGCAGGCCTGAGTTTTATCCGCCCGCGATGGAACAAGTGACATATAAAACAAGAGGCCCCAGGGGGCTTGAGGGCACACACCTGACATGGTAGCCTAAATATCAACCCATGGAATTGATTTCAACAAGTTGCATCTGCCCCTCCTGAGAAAAGCTTACACCAAATATCCAGATTCTGACCAGGGATCTAAAAAAAAAAAAAAGAAGATTTTTAAAAAATATTCCTCATATTGAACTAAGTATAAATTTGGGCTCCCACAGGGAGCCCAAATATGAACCCAGGGACTTGGCTTGAACAAACTGAATCTCACCTCCGTAAGGATGCTGTATACCAAATATCAAAAGATTCTGACTAGTGGATGTGAAGAAGAAGATTTTTGAAGAATATTCCTCATATTGAACTAAGTTATAATTAGGGCTCCCACAGGGAGCCAAAATATGAACCCAGGGACTTGGTTTGAACAAACTTGAATCTCACCCCCATAAGGATGCTTCATACCGAATATCAAAATATTCTGACTGCTGGATCTGAAAAGAAGATTTAAAAAAAGAAAATTCCTCATTTTGAACTAAGTTTCAATTCAAGCTCCCACAGTGAGCCCAAATATGAACCCAGGGACTTGGCTTGAACAAACTTGAATCTCACCCCCCATAAGAATGCTGCATACCAAATATCAAAACATTCTGACTGCTGGATCTGAAGAAGTAGATTTTTAAAGAAAATTCCTCATTTTGAACTAAGTTATAAATCAGGCTCCCACAGTGTACCGAAATATGAACCCAGGAACTTGGCTTGAACAAACTTGAATCTCACCTCCGTAAGGATGCTGTATATCAAATATCAAAAGATTCTGTCTGGTGGATGTGAAGAAGATTTTTTGAAGAATATTCCTCATATTGAACTAAGTTATAATTAGGGCTCCCACAGGGAGTCCAAATATGAACCTAGGGACTTGGTTTGAACAAACTTGAATCTCACCCCATAAGGATGCTGCATACCAAATATCAAAACATTCCGACTGCTGGATCTGAAGAAGAAGATTTTTAAAGAAAATTCCTCATTTTGAACTAAGTTACAATCCAAGCTCCCACAGTGAGCCCAAATATGAACCCAGGGACTTGGCATTAACAAACTTGAATCTCACCCCCCTAAGAATGCTGTATACCAAATATCAAAACATTCCGACTGCTGAATCTGAAGAAGAAGATTTTTAAAGAAAATTCCTCATACTGAACTAAGTTAGAATTCGAGTTCCCACAGTGAGCCCAAATATGAACCTAAGGACTTGGCTTGAACAAACTTGAATCTCCCCCCCTCCCCCCAAGGATGCTGCATACCAAATATACTACTCAAAGTTTGCTAAGCACCAAATATTTGAAACATCATTGTGAAATTTGCTTGTGACATATTTGTGATATATTTGGTGGATATGATTGAGGAATGAATATTTGTGACAGTCATGGAAGGCATGTGCCCCTTGATTTTCATGATGTGTTTGTGTAGTGTCTACATGTACAAGACATGTGTAGGGTATTCAGTCTTCATTTCAACACAAACCCTTGTGATTTAATGATTGAATATGGCAAATACAAATGTAAGAAGACATTTGTCTGAAGCAAAAATGTGGCGGGCTGTAGGGATGGTGGAGCAAGGTGGTACCCATCGCCAGATTGGTGAAGCCCTTGGTGGGCACCATACGGTGGTCAACAGAGACTGGGCAAGATTTCAACAGTATGGCACACCAGTAAGATGGCATGGTGGTGGCAGAGACAGGGCAACATCTGCAGCTGAAGACCAGTTTTTGATCATTCAGGCCCGAAGGAACCGCTTTACAACAGCAACCCAGCTTCGCAGTGACCTTCAGAATGCATCCGGTGTAAATGTTTTGACCCAGACTATCCGGGCAAGGTTGCACGAAGGTGGGCTCCGATCGAGAAGACCATGTATTTGCATTTCGCTGTCCCAGAACCACCACCAGGCACAATATGAATGGGTCATGGACCTCGTTGAATGGACCAGAGAAGATTGGCGACCTGTCCTTTTTACAAATGAGTCAAGGTACTGCCTAGACCACACATATAGGCGTTCTAGGGTATGGAGAAGACCAGAGAGCAATTCCATTCAGCCAACATTGCTGAGCATGACCGCTATGGTGGACGGTCAATCATGATCTGGGGTGGCATCAGCAGGGATGGACGTACAGAGCTCTGTGTCCTTGAATGTGGTACATTGACTGCACAGGGGTATATTGATGAGATCCTGGATATCCACGTCAGATTGTATGCAAGTGCAGTGGGTGATAGATTCATTCTGATGGACAATAATGCCCGTCCTCATGTTGCCCATGCTGTCGGGGAGTACCGACAGAGGGAGAGGATTGAGCGTATGGACTGGCCAGCACGATCCCCTGACCTCAATCCAATTGAACAATTTCAGCCCAGTCAAGAAGTATCCAGGAGCTTGGTGCGATGCTGGTCCAAAAATGGAACAACATCCCATAAAGGACGACCTGGAACCTGATTGGGAGCATGAGAAGGCGTTGTCAAGCTGTAATTAACAGTAATGGGTCCCATACTCGATATTGAACCCATACCAGTTCGCTCCATCAACTTTTTGGCAAATTTGAAAACTTTCTTCTTCTACCAATAATATCCATTTTCCATGGTTATCATATTCAAAAGCTAAAAAATAATGTCAAACACAAATAAAATCTTAATTTCTGTACTTAAATAATTAAAGATATAAATTAAATAAAAGATAAATACACTTTTCATAACAATATTTCAACTAAAACGTAAAACAGGTTGTTTGCCTAGATTGCCTGCTAAATGTTATAGTCAGTGGGGAGGTATGAGTGTCCACTCATGGAGGGCTGTCCCCGTCTGGGCCATTGTTAAGTATAAAAATATACAAATTACTATGAATTTATCATATTTTTACACAGTAACCAATGGCCCAGACATAGCTGAATGGTAAATAGGCTGGAGGGCCTACGACATAAAGGAAAATCCAATAACTCAACTACTACAAATAGATTATCTCCTACAGGAGAATAGGAGAGCACGGAATTACATATGTCCTTCATATTTAATAAAATAAGAAGGACATAACACCAACAAAGTAATTGAGTATAACTCCATATATAATACTCCATTAACATCCAGCATAACCCATTATGCTAATTCAATGAAGGGAAGCCAAAATATAAAGAAAGTCCCGAGAATGAGACTCTTTATATTAACTTAAAAGTGTCCGAGGATTGTATATAAACGCTCGTATGACACGTGACATATACAAATGCTTCACACCAAGCTACACTTTAAAAATATTACATAATTGTCATCATAATTGCTTCCACTGAGCTACACATTAAAACCATCCCAGTACCGACTCGGAGCTACTGACATCAGAGGAGGTCTTCCCTTGCTTTTCACTATAAAGCCAGGTGTTGATAAGGGAAAACCGTCCCCCCTCCCCTCTTCCCCTTGTTCTGGGTCACACAACCACAGAACAAAGAGGGCAGCGGAACAGCATCAATGCTGGAATGGAAAACTTAAATAACTTTTGCTGTAAACATTTTAATGGACGACATTCTGAGCAACAGAAAGAGGACTTAAACTTCTAAGGTCACCAGAGATGGACTCTATATCTCTACGGTAAAACCTAGTGAATGTAGAAGGCTGTGTCCAGTGTGCAGCTTTCATGAGATCAGATATGGCTATACAGTGAGAGTAAGCCCAAGAAGTTGACAGCGCCCTGACTTCATGCGCAGAAATCTTATTGACAGAACGCTGATCTGAAGAAAGATCATCATAAGCAATACGTATTGCTAAATGGATCCATCTAGCTATAGACTGAACAGAAATATCCTTTCTGTTAGGAATTATTGATAGAAAGAAGTGTTTCCTTCCTTTCCTAATAAAATCAGATCAGTGTTTATAAATGTGCATAGCCATGTCTGGACACAGCAATGGTCTACAGTTGTCCACAGAAGTCAGAGCCCTAATGATAATAGGCTTTGGCCTTACATTAGGAACTTGATTCTTAGCCAAAAAAACAACTTGTGTAGTTAAAGTGAGGGAATTTCCAACACTGCGATAGTGAGATTCGTCCACAGATAATGCATGGAGTTCACTAACTCTTCTAGTGGATGCAAAGGCTAAGAGAAATGCAGTTTTATAACTCAAAAATTAGAACTCTACAACGTCTAACGGCTCAAACGGAGCTTCTTTGAGCTTCAACAGAACCCAGGCTAAATTCCATTTTTGAATTAGCTTGCGAGTTCTAGGTCTATTAATCGAGAAATTTCTAACCAATTTGGATAGAGAACAAGAGGCCCCAGGGGGCCTGAGGGTGCTCACCTGACATGGTAGCCTAAATATCAAGCCATTGAATTGATTTCCACAAGTTGCATCTGCTCCTCCTAAGAAAAGCTGAAACCAAATATCCAAATATTCTGACCAGTGGATCTAAAAAAAGATTTTTAATGAATATTCCTCATACTGAACTAAGTCATAATTCGGGCTCCCACAGGGAGCCCATATATGAACCCAGGGACTTGGCTTTAACAAACCTGAATCTCACACCCCTAAGGATTCTGCACACCAAATATCAAAACATTCCGACTGCTGGATCTGAAGAAGAAGATTTTTAAAGAAAATTCCTCATTTTGAACCAAGTTACAATTCGAGCTCCCACAATCAGCCCAAATATGGACCTAGGGACATGGCTTGAACAAACTTGAATCTTACCCCCCTAAAGATGCTGCATAAAAAATATCAAAAGCATTCATCTGCTGGATCTAAAGATTTTTAAAGAAAATTCCTCATTTTGAACTAAGTTGTCATTCAGGCTCCCATAGTGAGCCCAAATATGAACCACTTGGCTTGAACAAACTTGAATCTCAGCCCCCAAGGTTGCTCCATGCCAAATATCAAAACATTCCAACTGCTGAATCTGAAGAAGAAGATTTTTAAAGAAAAATTCCTCATATTGACTAAGTTATAATTTGGGCTCCCACAGGGAGCCCACATATGGACCCATGGACTTGGCTTTAACACACTTGAATCCCCCCCTCCCCCCAAGGATGCTACTCACCACATATCAAACCATTCGGACTGCTGGATCTGAAGAAGAAGATTTTTTAAGAAAATTCCTCATTTCGAACAAAGTTACAATTTAAGCTTCCACAGTGAGCCCAAATATGGACCTAGGGACATGGCTTGAACAAACGTGAATCTCACCCCCCTAAGGATGCTGCATACCAAATATCACAAGATTCTGCCTGCTGGATCTTGAGAAGAAGATTTTCAAAGAAATTTGCCTGAAATGCACTAAGTTCGAATTTGGGCTTCTATCGTGAGCCCAAATATGAATCCAGGTGGCTGATTTGAACAAACTGGAATCAGATCCACCCCACAATGTTGCATACCAAATATCAAAAGATTCTGCCTGCAGGATCTGGAGAAGAAGATTTTTGAAGAAATTTGCCTGAAATGCACTAAGTTCAAATTCGAGCTTCTATAGTGAGCCCAAATATGAATCTAGGGAGCCAATTTGAACAAAATAGAATCAGATCCACCCCACAATGTTGCATACCAAATATCAAAAGATTCTGCCTGCTGGATCTGGAGAAGAAGATTTTTTAAGAAATTTGCCTGAAAAGCACTAAGTTCAAATTTGGGCTCCTATACTGAGCCCAAATATAAACCCAGGGAGCCGATTTGAACAAACTTGAATCAGATCCACCCCACAATGTTGCATACCCAATATCAAAAGATTCTGCCTGCTGGATCTTGAGAAGAAGATTTTCAAAGAAATTTGCCTGAAATGCACTAAGTTCAAATTTGGGCTCCTATACTGAGCCCAAATATAAACCCAAGGGGCTGATTTGAACAAACTTGAATCAGATCCACCCCACAATGTTGCATACCAAATATCAAAAGATTCTGCCTGCTGGATCTGGAGAAGATTTTCAAAGAAATTTGCCTGAAATGCAGTAAGTTCAAATTTGGGCTCCTATACTGAGCCCAAATATAAACCCAGGGGGCCGATTTGAACAAACTTGAATCAGATCCACCCCATAATGTTGCATACCAAATATCAAAAGATTCTGCCTGCTGGATCTGGAGAAGAAGATTTTTTAAGAAATTTGCCTGAAATGCACTAAGTTCGAAATCGGGCTCCTATACTGAGCCCAAATATGAACCCAGGGGGCCGATTTGAACAAACGTGAATCAGATCCACCCTCCAATGTTGCATACCAAATATCAAAAGATTCTGCCTGCTGGATCTGGAGAAGAAGATTTTTTAATGTTTTTCCCATTGCCTACAGTGTTAAAAAGTGCTGACTCAGCACTTTTTCAAAGTCCCGAAACTGTACCCTATGATAAAACCGATGGCAATTATTTTTTACCAGTTCTTTCTGTTGGTCCTAAGGAAGCTTCACACCAAATAAAAATTCTCGGTGCCGTGCAGTTTTGGAGATATGGGCGTTTTAATTTTTTTCTATTTTTAGCTCCTGCGGTTCCCATGGGGCTACGGGAAAAAAAAAATCAGCATAAATTAGGTACTTATGACCCAATAAGCTCTCACATAAAATTTGGTTCAAATCAGCCTCTCGGTTTGGAAAATAGAAATTTCGGGCAGGGCCCAAAATTTTGCCCCTCCCATAACGATGCCAAGTATAGCCCCACAAACTTCTCTTGAACAAATCTGAGTCTACACCTCAAAAGGAAGCTGCACACCAAATATCAAGTCTCTGCTACTGCTGGTTCATGAGAAGAAGATTTTTTAAGATTTCAGCTCATTTTTTGGGTGTGGCCCTACCCACGGGCGGGGCAACTTGATTTGAACAAAATCAAATTGCGATGTCATAACAAACTATTATCTCAAATATCAATTAAATTGGTTCAGCGGTTTGGGAGGAGAAGACGCAAACACCATGTTCACGGACGACGGACGACGGACGCCAGACGACGGACGGTGAGTGATCACTATAGCTCTCCTGACTGAAAGTCAGGTGAGCTAAAAATTAGACCTGATATCCAAGCTATCGTGATGAGCGTAAGTATCTGATAACATAGACCTATAGCCTTTAATAGTGATGGGCTGCAGTTTGAGAACGTCAAACAAGTAGACCAGAAAATTTGCAATGTCTGGTATGGAAGAATCATAAACGTCTATTGGCTGATCCTTACACCAACGGAAGAAAACCCTCCATTTTGCTGGAAAATTGCATCCTCTGCTCATCCTGTAAAGCACTTCCCATGCAAGAAGGACCGCACAATGGAAATACGTGAAGGTTGAGACCTTGCTGGTTGTGATGCAGTGTGCGTGACTTCCCCTGATAAAGAAGGTCCTCCCGTGGAGGAAGCTTCCGGGGAATGTCCCATAACAGACACCTGAGACGACTGATCCAAGGTTTCTGTGCCGACAGAGATGCTACTAATAGAATCTTGCAATGGGATTGCTTGATCTTTAGCAAGATCTGTTGAATTAACGGAGTTGGAGGATATGTGTATCCTATCATTCCATCCCATGAAATCGAGAGAGCGTCTACTGCATACGCTCGAGGATCTGGACAGGGCAACACGTAAGTCTGCAACTGATTGTTGAGATGTGTCACAAATAAGTCTCTCACTGGTTGATCCCACTGGTAGCAAATCTGTCTGAACACCCGCTTGCTGAGAGTCCATTCTGACGGCAACATACGGCCCTTCCGAGAGAGTGAGTCTGCCAACATGTTCAGACGAACCGGAATATGACGGATAGACAGTTGAACTTGATGATTCAAGACAAACAGAAGGATTCTTGCCATTAATTGGCATAACAGAATCGAATGCATGCCACCCCCGATTCCTTATATACGTTACCACTGTCGAGTTGTCCGACAATATCTGAACATGAGCGTTATCTATAATGTGAATCCATTGTTGTAGCACTAGCCATATTGACATCATTTCTTTGATGATTATGTACTTGACTAGGAACTCTGGGTCCCAAAGACTCAGACATTTCGAGTCTGTCGGAATCAGGGTCGGGTGCCAACCGATCTGACTCGCATTCGTCATAATCGTGAAAGCCGGATCCGGCAAATGCAGCGGAACTCCTTGAGTTAACCAATGAATATCTGCCCAAATCTGAACTTTTTGTTTTACTTGGTCCGTTAAACAATATTCGTTTCGAGTGAATGCGTCTTCACACTCCAGTTCTGAGTAAAGAATATCTGGAGAGGACGTGTGCGCAGGCGGCCCATCGGAATAAGTTCCGCAGCCGCACCGCCCAGACCCATCAGTCACATGAACTCCCTCGCTGTTACTGCGTCTGAGTGTAGACAAAAGTGCGCGTAACAACTGACTAATTCGCTCTGGGAAATGGCAGACGAACCAGATTGTTGTGAGTCGCGAAGCTCATGCCCAAGTGGATGAATGACTTGGACTGAGCTAGATACGACTTCTTCTCGTTTACTATGAAACCGATACATCAGAGCGGTAGAAGCAGACTCTGAACATCGTTCTGAAGAATATCTTTGTTGCCGTATCTCTGAAGAATGTCGTCCAAGTAAGCCCACGTTACCGCAGACGAATGAGCTCGGAAATAAGACATTACCGAGTTCATTATTCGAGTGAATGCCCAGGGAGCTAGATTCAGACCGAAGCACACTGCTCGGAACTGATATACAGTCCCCTGAACGGCGAACCGTAGGTACTTTCTGAATGCAGGATGAAACAGGACATGAAAGTATGCATCTTTTAGATCTATGCTTGCAGCATAGTAGTTCACTCATATGCTCACTTTTACCGACCGAATGGTTTCCATATAGAACTTTGGAGCTACGATAAGTTTGTTTATCCAGCTCAAGTCTATTACAGGTCGGAACGAGCTGTCTGGCTTAGGTACGAGGAACAGGTGACTGTAGAAACCTAAAGATTTGTGGTTTTCTATGACCTCTATTGCATTCTTTTGTAGAAGAGAGCTTACCTCCGAAAGGAGAGACTCTCTCTTTGACAGGTTTGCTGGAAGTTAAGTCTACTGTGGACATCGTGTTAGCGATGGTTTGGCTAGGAAAGATAATCTTAGTCCTTCCGAGACCACACTTCTCACCCACCAATCTTCTGTAATGGTTATCCAGTTTGTTACGAATCTTGATAACCTCCCGCCTACTGGAACACAACAGAGGTCCTGACCTTCACCTGTAGGACCTGCGAGGCTTGTGGGAAGAGAAACTATGTCCTCCCCGTGAAGAGCCTCTGCTTGCTGGCTTGGGGGTGTCTGACCAATTATTTTGGTCAGACCCAGGCCCTGACCAGAGTCGCTGAACTGATGATTTTGCGAGTAATTGTAAGAGGATTTCTTATATCCTCGCGAGGAGTTTCCTCTGAACGATTTTTGTCCAGAGTCTCCTGCTTTACTCTTCTCTGCAAGTGTAGGTTTATTCGACGCCAACTTTAAAAGCAGAGTATTTGACGCTTTCTTTGTAGCTTGGTTATTTGGTTATAGACCAGAGAAAGCTTATCGTCGAACATATCATGTCCTGATACAGGAGCAACTCTATGAGAGTTTTTCACCTTGTCATCTATTAAAGATGATGCAAGGGCTCCATCACGTCTAACTAACTCCAAATTAGCTACTGTAAGGGCGGAGTTATACGTGGTAAACAGTATAGCCCTGGAAAGAACCCTCAAGGAAGAACGAACGACCTCAAACTCATTTCCATTGAGACGTTGCACCATAGCTCTCGTCAGGTGATCTGCGTATGACATAGCGTCTAAATTCGCTCTATTTGTAGAAATCGGTGTCTCAATTGTTTCTCAGCGAATAGAAATCTAAATTTTATAGTAAATTTCCTTTCTTATTATACCTACCACAATTGTTTACTACAGGCTTGCACTACAGTGGAAGTCCCTAACTCGGATAAAATACTCTCTATTTTTGTCTTTCCCAAGCAAGTTGGGAAAGAAAAGTGGTGCAAAAGCACCAATAAAAATAAGCCAAAACTGGGTCGAGTGCAACCGGCGCAGACCCAGTACGGGACGCTCTCTCCCAAGTACAACTCCACGACTTCCGTTGCCAGTGCGCATACCGTCTCTAAAGACTCATTCTTTTTGAATCCGTAAACGTTAGAGTTATGTGATCAGCGGGGAGGAAAGATTCTTTACCCGTAAAGAAGACGATAGGGCCTCCATGTAAACAATTGTGGTAGGTATAATAAGAAAGGAAATTTACTATAAAATTTAGATTTCTTATCAACCTACTCACAATTGTTTACTACAGGCTGAATAGACAAAAGGCTGGAGGGAATCGCATAACCAACCCCCACATAACCCTAGTGCACTGGAACCGTGAAGCAGAAGGAAGAGGTCCCGAGGCTTATCAACCAGAATGTCGCAATCATTGGTAAAGGACAATGAAAAGAGACATATGAGCCTGTGTGACACACAGACAGAAAAAAGGGCAGTAACAGCACAAGGCTGAAACTGACCTTCAAGAAGCCTAATGGCTATGGCAGACAACAGCCTGAGCAGAAGAAAGAGGACCCAAGGCAAAAAGGTCCTCCGACTGCTCCTGCAACTGGCGTAAATAAAAGGTGGAGAAAGTAGAAGCATTTCTCCAGTAGGCTGCCTGCATAACATCCGACAACTTGACGGAGTTAGAATAAGCCCAAGAGGTAGACAGTGCCCGCACCTCGTGGGCAGAAATACGATTGGTAATACAATCGCCAGCTGCTAAACGACTATAAGCCGTACGAATAGCAAGACAAATCCATCGAGAAATGGATTGAGGAGAGATCTTCTGTCGACCCGGAATGAGAGACAGAAAAAAACGTTTTCTGCCCTTCCGTATGAAGCGTGTCCGATCAAGATAAATGCGAATAGCACGGACCGGACAGAGCAAAGGGCGAGTACCCTCAACAGAGGGAAGAGCCCTGATACAGATAGGAGGAGGAGTAGTATCTGGTAACTGATTCTTAGCCAAAAAGGAGCAATCAGTGGGAAAAGTAACACTGTTGGGAGAACTCCTAAAAAAGGCCTGGTCAACCGAGAGGGCGTGAAGCTCACTAACCCGTCTGGCCGAAGCAAATGCCATCAGAAAAGCCGTCTTGTATGTGAGAAATTGCATATCCACCTGGGATAAAGGTTCGAACGGCGCCCCCCCTCCCCCCCCCCCCCCCCCCCCCCCCCCAAGCAAAGCAGCACCCACGAAAGATTCCATCGTGGAGTAAGCTGCAAAGTCCGAGGCCTTTTCAAAGAAAAGTGCCGAACAAGCTTGGAGAGGTAAGGATTAGTGCCGATACGACGCTTCCCCACATAAGAAAAAGTCTCTGAAAGCATAGACCTGTAACCCTTGATGGTAACAGGCTGGAGACCCCGAGAATCAAACAGATATACCAGAAACTCCGCAATCTGTGAAATCGAAGGATTGGCATAATCAACAGAGTGATCAGCACACCATCGACAGAAGACCTTCCATTTAGCTGCATAAGCTAAACCAGTGGAGTGCCTCCTTGAAGAAGAAATGCACTCCACTGCTCGTCTCGAAAAACCTCTACGGAGGAGACAGGACCTGACAAAAGATATGCGTGAAGGCACAATGAAGTCGGGTCGACGTGAAACCTCCTCGGGCGACCTTGACAAAGAAGGTCGCGACGTAGCGGGAGACGTGCCGGAACCGCCGCCATCAGCGAGCGGAGCTGATTGATCCACACCCGCTGAGGCGACAGGGGAGCGATCAGAATGATTCGACAACTGCAGGTTCGAATTTTGGCGAGAACCTGAGGAAGAATCGGAACCGGCGGGAAGGCGTAGCCGACTAGACCGTTCCAATCGAGTGACAGAGCGTCCACGGCAAAAGCCAGAGGATCTGGACACGGGGACACGAAAGTGTCCACCTGATGGTTCCAACGAGTCGCAAAGAGATCGATGTGGGGACGTCATCAGAGATCGCAAAGCGACTGGAACACTGCCCTGTGAAGCATCCACTCGGTGGAAATAACCCTGCCCTGTCGGGACAGGGAGTCGGCTAGGACGTTCAGACGACCGGGAATGTGACGAACAACCACCCCGGCGTGAACCTCCTGAGCGAGCAGTAAAAGATCCCGAGCTAACTCGTACATCGGAAGCGAGTGCGTGCCGCCCTGGTTCCGAATGTAAGCAACCACTGTCGAATTGTCGGATAGTAGAAGGACCTGGCGATTCGACAAGTGAGGGATCCACTGCCTGAAACTCAGAAGAAGAGCAAGAAGCTCCTTCTGGTTGATGTGTAGAGCTGCTTGATCCTGGTCCCACATCCCGTGTAGGGAAAGACCGAGAGGATCCAACGTCGCACCCCATCCGAGATCGCTGGCATCTGCCGTCAGGACGCGATCGGACGTGGATAAGTCCAGCGGAACACCCTGCGTAATCCACTGAACATCTGTCCAGGGAAGAAGGTGAGGATACAGAGAGTCCGGAAACGGAAGCACCTGATCCAGAGAATCTACATTCGGTCTCCAACGACTGAGCAGAAAGTGTTGGAGAGGTCTGACACGCAGCCGACCTAGAGGAATGAGATCCGACACCGAACCGCAGAGACCGATCAGCCGGAGAAAACTCTGAGCGGTCGCGGACCTGGACTGGGACAGAGTCAGAGCAAAAGCTGAGAGAATCACAGCCTTGGCCTGGGGAACAGCCACCAAATTGAATTTGGTTTGGAAAGACATCCCCAGATGACAAAACGACTGAGAAGGGACCAGGTCCGACTTCTCCTCGTTGACTCTGAATCCTAGCGACGTGAGCAAGCTCAACAGAGTGGCGACATCCGATTCCAGTAAGGCAGCATTGGAATGCCTCTGGAGGATATCGTCCAGATATGCCGAAGTAGTCACCCTGGACTGTGTGCGATGGAACGCTATCACATGCGACATCAGTCTGGTGAACGCCCAAGGAGCCAGGTTGAGGCCGAAAGGCATGGCCTTGAACTGGTAAACTCGCCCCAGAAAAGCGAACCGGAGATACTTCCGTGACGCCCGATGCATCGGAACGTGGAAGTAAGCGTCTCGCAGGTCGATGCTGGCGGCGAAATCTCCCTGGTGAATTGAATGGCGGACCGACCTGAAAGTCTCCATGCTGAACTTGGGAGCAATGATAGACTGGTTCAGGATGCTCAGATCGATAACCGGTCGGAGTCGGCCATCCTTCTTCGGCACCAAGAACAGGCGGGAATAGAAACCCACTGACTGAACGTTCTTGACGACCTCGATCGCCCCCTTTGCCAGGAGATTGGCAATCTCCGTGGACAAAAGTTCCTGACGTAAAACATCTGAAGGAACTGTGGTTGGAAGAGGCACCCTTGACAGAGTGGGGTGCCGTCGGAAGGATATGCGCAGCCCGGACCGAACAACATCTAACACCCATGGATCGGATGTGATGGTGGTCCAATGGTCTGCAAACTCTGCTATCCTTCCTCCAACCTGGGACGAGTCGAGGTGAGGACCTTCATTTCGAGCCCCGACGAGGCCCGCGAGAGGAGAAACCACCTCCTCTGCTAAATGAAGAATCCTGAGACTTCCCTCGATTCTGCCGACCCCTACCTTTACCCCGTGAGTAAGAAGCAGAGGCGGCGGCAGAAGGACCAGCCTTTTGCTTCACAGAGGAAGCAGAAGGGTACTTGTTAGGCTTGGAACGGCCCTTGCCTCCCCGAGAAGGCTGATCAAGCTGACGAAACAGCAGCTGATCTTTGGAATGACGTAGGACGTCATCCCGGACCGTCGACACGGAACCATGGAAAAGTTGCGGACCTGCCAAAGAAGCAGATCGAAGAGTAGCACGCTGCTCCTCGGGAAGGGATCGTCCTGTGTCCAGCACAGCGTCCCTTCGAACTAATTCCAAATTGGCCGTGTTACAGGCATGCGTGTGAGTAAGGTGCATAAGCGCCTTGGACAGCACACGCAAAGGAGCCTGTACCTCGTCAAACTTATCTGGAGGCAGATAAGCAGCCAAAGCTGAGACGACGTGATCTGAGAGAGAAAGCATGCCAAGCATCTCTCTGGATAAGCCCAACGTGGACTCCAGAGTCGTCATTGGAATGACGGCAGACTTGGGCTTGGAAAGCCCGAGGGAAGTGGAGTCCTGATCCAGAACCGTCAAAGTCTGGCAGACTGACGGATTGGCGGAATCGTAGGAACGATAACGCACAGGAGGCAAAAAGGTGTCAACCCTGGTGAAGAACGAAGTCTTCAAAGCCTTGGAATTCAGCTTGGCATCCAATGCTGAAAAAGCTTCAACCACCTGTACCGACTGGCACGGTCGAAGGCGCCCAGAAGCAGGTTGCTCCATAGGCTGTTGGCGCGCGACCGAAGATCGCGGCCAGGCTGACACTGTCGGCTGGTTAGCAGGTTTGAGCTCAGGCAGAAACCCAAACACAAAGTCAAGAGCCGCCCCCAAGTCCGAAGACTGCTGGCCCTCGACCTCAAGCATGTCGGACTCCTCCCCAGAGTCGGAAGACACATAGCCCATCGTGGGCAAACCAGCCGACGCCTCCCATGGTGTCGGGACACCAGAGGAATCGGAAACCGGCCTGTTTCCAATCCCGGGAGGCGGCCCCACAGGAGGCGCCTGGAAACCACCCATAGCCTCGCTGGAAGCAACAGGAAGGCTCTTTGAGAGAACCTGAGTGAGTAAGGAGAGGGCCTCCCTAAGCTCACTGCCTGTACCGACCGGTTCGACAGGGGAGCGAACCGGCAAAGTGGCTTCACCTCTGACCCTCTTAACCAGCGAAGGGTCACGATCCTCCAAAACACCCGACGCGGGACGACGGGCGGCAGCCGAAACATCTGAAGGCAGACGTGTATAGGGGTACGATGCACCCCGAGGATCAATATTGCGAGAACTCATGAGAGTCACCGCGGACCTCTGCGGGGCAGAAGGTCCAGGCTGCACAAAAGGCGTTGGTCCCCCAAAACTGGTCGTGTGACCAGAGTGAGCGGACGGAAACGCCACGGAGTTCATAGTGTTTCCACTATGAACATCCGAATCCAAAGACACAACTGTGGTACTCAACGGCGACGAGACCACAGCGATGGGCTCGGCCGGCAGCCCCTTCCGACTTCGCCGAGTTGAAGTCAGGGAAGGCTGGGGCCGATATCCCACGTCTACAGTATCGGACAGTTCTGCAGTCCCCTGCAGCAAAAAGCCGAGGCCGGCTGAAACAGACAACGAAGCAGACGGACCAGCAGCAGTAGTAGATACGTCGAGAGTCGTTGAGGCTGGTGAAAAAATGGAGAGAGCACACCGGCTCGGCTCCGAAGGAGGAGTCACAACCCTAGTGACAGCCTCAGATGTCGACTGGAGGGGGACCGTAGTCCCGGAACCAGGCATCTCTACACCAGAACACTCAACGGCTCCCGCAGTATCCACCACAGGAAAAGACTGCACATCCCCCACAGAGGAGGAATAACTCTCACCAGACAGAGTCGGCTCGGGAGGCCCCGAACGACCACGTTCTCCTTTCCCGCGGGAGCGGGAGGCACGGCCACGAGAACGAACGACACGATTTACAGACGCCCAAAAGGTGGAAGACCATGTTCCACAGACACCACACGGCCGCTCGGCCGAACACCCATTGCAGGAGGAACACGACGAATGTACATCGTCCACATGCTTAGGCAGCAGACACTGCCCACAAGGAATTGTCCTAGGCATGAAAGAGGTGAGAGGAGCAGAGAAGGTGAGATCAGAAAACAGAACACCCCCAAAGAGAGAAAGGTGACAGAAACAAAGACCCCAGACGGCCGACCGGGAACCACCCAACAGGAAGACTACTCTCAACAGAAAGAAGAAACACTGTAGGAGTGGTACCCCGCTGACACCTAACTCTAACACAATTAAAAAATTTTGCAAAAAAAGCATTAACAATAATTGTGAAATAATCTAAGTCCGAACCACGTGGCCCGCGAAATTCGCGCGCGACTCGAGAGAGAGCAAATAAATATACATGATGGACATATAATAGAAAAAAGAGAATATAAAACACTGTTCCTGAGAATACAAAGGATACACTGTGGTATAATGAATCAGGAATCATCAAACATCGAGTTGGTGGAACACTGATAAGTGTGCAAAAACATCTCGACACGAAGCGGATTTTAAAAAGAATGAGTCTTTAGAGACGGTATGCGCACTGGCAACGGAAGTCGTGGAGTTGTACTTGGGAGAGAGCGTCCCGTACTGGGTCTGCGCCGGTTGCACTCGACCCAGTTTTGGCTTATTTTTATTGGTGCTTTTGCACCACTTTTCTTTCCCAACTTGCTTGGGAAAGACAAAAATAGAGAGTATTTTATCCGAGTTAGGGACTTCCACTGTAGTGCAAGCCTGTAGTAAACAATTGTGAGTAGGTTGATAAGAAATTGAAGGAGGTAAGGCCAAATCTAGGTCCTCAGCCTGCTCATTTAAACGCAGATGTACTCTCTGGACACCTTCCCCCACCATTTTAAATGGACGTGGTCCAACAGACGGTATCCAAATGGAAGATGAGTAAAGAAAGCTGCCCTTTCTCTTTCCACTGGAAAGACTGAATATAGCGTCGTTTAGGAGAGCAAAAGTGTTCGACACTAGCTTCGTCTGCACCAGGAAGGAAAGGACATCCTCCCTTGACCGGATATAGTCCGTATCAACACTAGCAGCTTTTTATGTTTAGTTGCAGCAGTCTGATTCGCTGGAACAATCTCAGGAAAGTATTGATGGATAAAATCCATCGCTACCATGTGTAGTTCCGAAAGGGATGGGTCCGTATCCTCCAAATCCCTTTCTTCATCTGATTGAATCAGAATTTCCTCACGGTCCTCTGCCTCTGAGTGGGCAGATGACTGGACCGAACCAGCATCTTCGGACAACTCATGCACCGAGACTGCCAGAACTTGCTCCTGACTATGCTGGGATGCTGCAATGAGCTGCGCAATCTGTGATAGCAGGTCTGTAACCGAGGCCTGAGGAGCAGCAGGCTTCTGTTGCTTGGCCGCCGACTGCCCCTGGGACTGTGTTTTTCCGCACCGGCATTTTTCTGCGAACGTCCCATCGAACAAGGCCTCGTCTCCTTGGCTACCGGATGCTGTGACTTTTTAATAGACGAGCGGTCCTTGCTTGGCGATTCCGGTAGGATATCGGACGTCACATAGCCAAGGTATGGTCGTGTGTGCTGTACTGACTTGGAGGAAGCTCTAATGTCAGCCGTCCCCGTCTGACTAAATGACGGAGGGTCCCAGACCAATTGCGTGGACATAAGCTCTGTATGAAGCAAGTTTCTAATCACAACATCTGGCCCCAGATGTTGTTGGTAGAGAAAAGGGGCTCTCTCGCTCATGGTCTTGCTAGACCTCGCTGAGCCGACTGACGAACTTGCTTGGTTCCTCCATTCCGTCGTCGCTGGGTGAGCTTGATAAGAGATTATAGTGCTCGTTCTACCCATATTTCTATCCTCAACCACTACAGACACAGTCGGTGTCGTGGTGCCCACTGCTTCACCGGATGAGCTAGCTGGCAACAGGGGCTTATGACCACGGGGGCATGGTATATTGCCCTGTCTAATATTTGAGAGCACTTTAGCCGCTAGGTCTGATTGACTATCATTTTGCAACGACAGATGCACACTAATGGATGGAGTCACGAAACCATCACCATGTTCTTGTTCCTCTGAAATGGAAACTGAAAGACTAGAGTGACTGTGCGGTGAGAGGACAGGCATAGTCCTCTCACCGCTAACAACATAGCGTGACACACGTCGCCAACATTTGTCATCCCAGTTGACACAAGCAACACAGGAATTATTGCGAGTAGAATGACTACAAGACACACAAAATTCGTGTGAATCTGAGGAAGAATTCCTCAAGTTACAATTTGAACAATAAGATTTCATAATATGAAAGTCAACAGTACTCGCACTTAACTCCCAATATACTGAAAACGATACATTAAACAATCAATGAAACAATGATTAAAAAAAAATGTTCAAAAAAAAACATTTTTTGAAAAATTTTGCTTTGAGCCAATGTTCCCAATGGGAACCCCGAGCCCAAATGGATCCCGATAGAGCCCAAGTGTGGACCAAAAATTTTGTTCACTGCCAAAAATTAAGGCTACACTATCGGAATCAGAAATGTATCTTACACTTATCCTAACATGAATTATTCATAGGAAAATTACAAGTAAAGGAAGCGTTGTCAATGTAAACAACGCCACAAAAAAACAGAAATAAGACTCCAGGCTTCCAAAAATTAAGGCCCGAAGTCAGTAACAGATTTGACACTATCTAATGCAAAGCAAGGTCTTCCTCAGAAGAGAATGCAATACATGGGATGGATCATGCATGACTACAAACGTCTAAACACCCCTAGGGGGAGGACGTAACCATGGGGATAAACAGAATAAATATTCTGTAAAAGTTAAACTCCCAAGAAATTTTCATATAAAAAAATTTCAATAAAAACACCAAAAAGCCTGGGAGTTTAACAGGAGACCTTCCGAGAAGGATAGGGAAGGAACACTTAACAAACAGTAGATTAATCATTAGGAAGAATGGTAATTCAGGCGATACCACGAAAAAGAGTAACTTGAAATAATTCCGTTCAAAAATTATAAAGTTACAGCCCTGAATATAAAAAAGTACTGTTCCTTCCTTCCATGGTTCTATTCTATCCTCTGATCCACCCTAATTATCTTTGATCTGTGTCTGGCATCATCAAAACAGAGATTTAAAGGCACAAAAGTCAGTCTGTTGTTGTCTGACAGAGGGCCAAACAAGGAATGACATTTGGCAGCAATTTCGGCACTTCCTGGACACTGCACATACGTAGTTGTCAAATGTATGGGGACCCACATAAGACATTAAACTTTCAGTTTTAATGCAAATTTTGGGGATTGGGGGGCAAAATTTTTGTTTGGCCCTGGATAATTTAGAGTTAGCACCAGCTATATCTGGGCCATTGGTTACTGTGTAAAAATATAGAAATTTTGGGCAAGGGCAAAATTTCTTGCCCCTCCCATAACGAAGGCAAATATAGCTCCTCAAACTTCTCTTGAACAAATCTGAGTCTACACCTCAAAAAGGAAGCTGCACACAAAATATCAAGTCTCTGCTACTGCTGGTTCATGAGAAGAAGATTTTTTAAGATTTAAGCACACTTTTTGTGCGTGGCCCTACAAAGGGGCGAGGAAACTTGATTTGAACAAAATCAAATTGCGATGTCATAAACTATTATCTCAAATTTCGAATAAATTGGTTCAGCCATTTTGGAGGCGAATATGCAAACACCATGTTCACGGATGGCAGACAGTGAGTGATCCCAAAAGCTCCCCTGACTGAAAGTCATTTATTATCAATATTTTTATCATTTGTGGGTTTTTTTGCAAATAATATACTTAAAAGCCAGGGTAATACTAAACTAAAATAACGTACTTTTGAGTGCAACAAGGTGTCATCTCCAATGTTTTAGCACTGCAGATGGCATTTTGTTGCAATCGAAGGCCGATACACGGTTAATTTGTTCTTATTTACAATTTGATTCCATTTGGCATTAAAATCTTTCATCTGGCTAAAAATAAAATACATTTGGCCCGAAATAAAATTTCCACTTGGCACAAAAAATTTGGGGACCAGCGTGAACACTGCTGCAACAGCATTTCATCATCTTAATATGTGGCAAAGAAGTTTGCCCTCAGAAAATATCAAGTGGTTTCTTAAAAACAGATTTACACTTATCACTTATCCTTGTTGTGTGTGGCCTACAGTAAGTAAGAAGACAAGTGATTGGTCAGTATTCATCAGTGGGTATTCCCTGTTGACAAAACAGGCATATATATTAGACAACAGAATGGTACCTTGAGGCAATGAAATGTTTAGACAAAACAACAGTGTCGTACACAGGTTGCCGAAGACATATTTTTTTCAAAATCTAAGCTTCATTCATTAACTGAAGTGTAATCATGACTTAAATCCAGACAACTGAGGTAGAGTACATACACAGGAATCAATTAACCTTGTTGTTTTTCCTATATTTCACTAGTCCTACGGCACTCATAAAATACAGTGGAACCCTGTTAATTGAATAGCCTTTATGCCAGTGAAAATTATTCAATTAACAGCAGTATTCAATTATCCAGGATGTGTACACTTAGTACATTCTTGGGTTAACCTGAGCATTTAGTTTATCATATCTTGTTTGACATAATAGATTAAATGCCTGTATTGGATGTTCTGAAGCAATAATTCCAGTCACAGGAAAACCATTATCAACGAGATGATTATCACTGTTTCCTAATGCAAAATGGAGACACATCCTCCAGGTGCCTCAGACAAAAAAAGAATGATTAATTGATGACTGCTTGCACACTGGTTAACGTAAGTCATGGAATTGTGCTAAGGGAAGAGCGTCCCCTACTGGGTGTGCGTCGATGGCACTCGACCCAGTTTTGGCTTATTTTTTAGTGGTGTTTTTTACACCACTTTTCTTTCCCAACTATCTTGGGAAAGATTAAAATAGAGAGTATTTTATCTGAGTTAGGGTCTTCCACTGTAATGCAAGCCTGTAGTAAACAATTGTAAGGTAGGTTGATAAGAAATTATATTCAATGAACAGGGTTATTCAATTAAGAGATATCCAATTAAGTGGGCTCCACTGTAGTCGAGAAATTGCCAACTCAGGTCACTAATTCCTATCCCTCACACTCCACCCTCATTGTGTCAATATACTATTAATTGTTTATAAAGAGTTGTGTACCCCCCTCTACCCTCCCTCCCATGAAACATTAAAAGCATTCCTAAATCATGAAACAAATACAGAATTATTTTATGTCACTTTAATCCTCATTGGTAATTAAAAGTTTTGATTATGAGATGTATGGTTGATTTCATAAAATACCTGTAAATGAGAGTGGAAAGCTACACAAGTGTATCAAATGAAAAAATATTTTTCCCACAATACTAAAAGTACAGGGCAGCAAATGGACTGTTCACCCAATTATGCTTTATTCTAAATGAACAGTGTTTTTGAGATTCAATGTCATATACACATACCCAGTATGAGGGTCCAAATATATGCTCCTCAATGGAGGAAGTAGTTGCTGCATATTTCCTGTAACATATCCATCTGGAGATATTCTCAACTGAAGGGTTTTATCACAGTAATCAGTAACAGCACTACATCTGAAATAAATATAATTCAACATAAACAATACATATATATATTTAAATAAAAATATCAAAGATTTTTTTACAACAGTTAAAAAGCATTGTCCAACTTCCCAGGGTTCCCTCAGAAGAATACAATATTGATTAATAACTCTGCTCATGTTAAAGAGCACAGAACATAGGCCAAATTTTAGGCAATGGACCTTCATGTTCAATCTCGAGGACTATCGACTAAATATTAATTGAGTTCCGCCTCCCCACCCCTCCTCCCGAGATGTTGTACACCAAATATGAAAGCATTCTGACTGGTGGATCTTAAGAAGAAGATTTTTAAAGAAATTTCCTCATATTGCACTAAGTTAAAATTTGGGCTACCATAGCAAGACCAAATATACACTTAGGGACCTGATTTCAACAAACATGAATCTGACCCCCCTAGAGATGCTGTATACCAAATATGAAAGCATTCTGCCTGGTGGATCTGAAGAAGAAGATTTTTAAAAGTTATCCCCTATATTAAACTAAGTTAAAATGTGGGCTTCCATAAGAATCCCAAATATTAACCTAGGGACTTGGTTTGAACAATCTTGAATATGACCCTCAAAACAATGATGTATATCAAACATTAAAGGATCCAGACTGATGGTTCTGAAGAAGAAGATTTTTAAAGAATATTCCCCATATTGCCCTAAGTTAAAAATCTGGGCTCCTGTATTGAGCCCAAATATGAACCAATGGGCTTTATTTTAATAAACTTTTATGTGCCCCCCCTCCCCCCCCCCCCCCCCCCATGAATGCTGCAAAACAAATATCAAAAGATTCTGACCACTGGTTCTGGATGGAGAAAAGATTTTTTAAAATTTTTGCAAATATGCTGATTCAGAGGTTTTTCGATGCCCTCTACACAACACCCTAACAAAACCCATGGCATTTTTTGTCTACAACTCAATTCGACTGGACCTAAGGATGCTTCATATAAAATAACAGCTCTCTGTTCAATGAGGTTTGGGAAATATGGGCATTTGAAAATATTTCTATTTTTAGCTCCTGGGGTTTCCATGGGGATGCAGGAATAGTTTTTTTTTGCACGAGTCATGTACTTATAAAAAAAAATACCACATACCAAATTTGGTTTAAATCGGACCATCGGTTCAGAATATAGAAATTTTGGGCGGGGCCAAAAATCATACCGCTCCCATTACAAAGCCAATTATTGCTTCACAAACTTCGATTGAACAAATTTGATTCTACACCTCAGAAGGAAGCTCCATAAAAAATAGCAAATCATTGTACTCACTGGTTCATGAGAAGAAGATTTTAAAAATATTTTAGAGCATTTTCTCCCACCCCCTCCCTTTTGGGCTCGGCATGTTGAGTTGAACAAAACTGCAATGCCACTTTGGGACCATCACTCACAAAAACTTTCACTAGAATTGGCCCAGTGGTTTTGGAGAAGAAGACCAAAACATGGTGTTGACAGACGACGGATGATGTTTTACAAGGCCAGTTTTCAAGGGGGCATATACCCCATGCCTCCTCTCCAGTGCAGACAGCATTAAGTTCTGTCGACCAAGATTGAATTTCTAATTTCATGATGGGAAACATATTCTGCTTAAAATTTTGATATTTGGCATTGGTGCGCCAAGTTAACTTCATATTCACTCAGCAAACCATGTGTGTGAGGCTGATTTTTCCATAAATCACTTTGTTAAAATCATTCATTCTGAATCAATAAATATATGTTATTACCACCAGTCCACCATGCAGGTTTGCCAGATGATGTATTGAAGTCAAGACCTCATCTCTGGGCATATATCAACGAGCCCATTAGACAAGCCAATACATGGCAAAGTGGCAAGGCCGAGACATCAATACACCATCTCTGAAACATCCATGGTGGTGATGACCAAATTATTTTACAACACTGCCAAAAAAGTGGCCAACACCATATTCAAATATAAGGCCTCTCAGTTCCACATTCCCAGAAAAAAAATTTAATTTTTCAAAGTCAAAAATGGACATAACTCTGGGGAAAAATGTCAGACCAAACCGCGATTTCAACTTGACCTGTATTTTATGTTGATACACGTAACAACAAATTTTATTTAATTCAGTTAATTACAGCTTAAGTTATTGGTTGGAAACTAAAAAAAATAGAGTTTTCAAAGTTGAAAAAGGAGCATAACTCTGGCAAAAATTGTCGGACCAAATCGAACCTGACATGTATTTTAAGTTGATACACCTGCATATCAAATTTCATTTGATTTGGTCAACTATAACTGAAGTTATCAGGAAACCAAAGTGGGGTGGATGCACAGCCTGACACATGGATGGACAGACACAAGCTATTTTAATAGTCCACCTAAAAAAATTTTTCAGGGGACAACTAGAAACTATTTTACTGTTTGCAAACTAAAAACACAACATAACTGTCATGAGTGATTTGACCATTTCAAGAAATCCGGTCACATGATCAGTCAGTGTCACTTGAATCAAGAATGATTCTTTGTAATTGCTTTGAATGTTGAACAAAAACTGATGATTTTACATGGTAGGTTTGTATATTCCATGGTGCAGTTACTAGATATATTACCTGTGTGAGCTTTTTTACAAGTAGATGACAGCTGTTGACTTACTGTTATTAAGGACTTTGAATGTTTAGAAACTCTGAGTTCTACTAGTGAATTTGAAACACTTGTTTTATTCTTATTCTAACTATCAATGTTAGTTGGAGCTTGTGGAATCTGCTGCTCATTTTCATTTATGTTGTTGGCAGTTTTGGTGCTAAACAAAGGTTGTCCGACATTTCTCGCTACACATCCATAAAAGGAGATGGATAACTGTTTATCCTGGAAAGCCTCTTGCGTCCTGACAAATAGGCAATGATATTTGGAGCCACTCTATTATAAAGTAGTCCAGTATAAAGTGTTTTCTTGCACCTGAGTTTGCTTTGCAACCATTTCACCCTTAAAGGCCTATTTCCAATTTTTACAATCTCAGAACAGATGCCCTTAACATGCCATCATGAGGAGGTCCTGCCCTGTTGACAAAAGACAAATCAGCTAGGCTGTGGTTTCTATTCAAGTCTTGGCTGCCTGTTAAGGCAGCAAAGACTTGACTAGAAATCACTGCTTAGGCCCCGCAAAGGAGATCTTCTGTTTCTCCAGCCATTTATTTTTAAAATTGCATATGGGCAGGCACTTTTTTATTTTATTATTTATATTTGTAATCATTTCTTTGCCACCAAAAGTTCATGTTCTTAGTATGTTTTGCTTTAAGCCTCATAATCTACAGAAGAGCATGGGTAGTGGTGCTAAAAAGCATTGCAAAGCCTTGCTGCACTCAAGTGACAAATTTATCAATGTTATTAACTTTATTTAATTTTTTTTTTTTAAGTTTGCATTGGTTATAAAAAGAGTGCATGCAGCTGCCCAAATGACAATGTTGAAGGGCCTGCGAAACATATTTTTAATTTTTTTAGGCCTAACCCACTGGACATATAGAGGTTGTGAGGTGACGGAGAATTCAGGACACTTGTTAAGGGTTAACTCTCCTTGCATATCATGCACAACATGAAGTTCGTTTGAACACCCTGATTATGGACACCCATTGATTGAGCCTAATACCATTCTTGAGGATGAAGTTTCCATTATAGTTGTTTTAAAAATAAAAAGGAGACTTTGGCTTCAATGTGTTTCAGAGATGTCAAGACAAAAATTTGTTACAAGTCAATACTGGGCACTTATCAGAAGAAAGAGTTGGCACTGCAAATGCCTTTCGAATGAATGCATGCTGGTGAGTACTACAGCTTTCTCTAGCCCTTGTTTTCATTTCCGCTTTTTAAAATTTTATAAATTCTATACCTTTCTCATCTGTTTCCAAAATTATGTCACCCCACTTCTGGCTGTTGCATTCATACGTGCTGTGTATTTCAAAAAGTTATTCAACCAATGGGAGTTGAGTAATCCTTGTGGGTCATTCAGATAGAATAAATTGAAGAATTAAGTTTTATCTCAATTTTCAGCTATTGTTATGTACCACTAAAAGTACCCACAGGCATCCCTGTGTATGGAAGAAAAAACTTGAGAATCCATAAAAGAGAGAGACAAACAACTTTTATGAGAGATAATGCATAAACATTGCGGTAATTCTCCTAAAAGGCAACAACTGAAAAAATAAATACTTACAGATTAACATCTCTTGGGACAAAAACTGACTGAAGTTGTGTTCGCCATAACACTCTCATGGGCTGGACAGGTGTTTTGTATGACTCATTCACTAACGATTGCCAAATATTCATCTTTCGACTATAGAAGTGAATTGTATTGTTGAGGGTATCACCAGGTTCAATTCCTCTGAAATGGTATAACACTATTATTTTTTTTAAATTGGAACAAGCCTTGGAAATAAACATTTAATTTATTGAACATCAGAAATTATTGACACATATTGTTAGGCCACTGCTTCTTGTCAAAGGCCATTTATCTTTTAACCTTTGAATCCTAAAAGACATTTTTCCAGCCCAGGAGCATGATATGCCATACTTTCACAAAGTGGGATGATTGCTCAGAGAATATGTGGGATAACCAATCAATATTTTCAGTGTTCAGCCCGAAGGCTACACACTGAAAATACTGAATGGTCAACCCCCTGGTAATGAATGTGGACTCTTTAAGTTTTGATTCGATATTGATACCATAGGTATGCTTCGAGATTGATCCCGAATCAGTCTCAAGATTTGATTTATTCAAATCTCGCATACTAACTTCAATTTGTTATATTTCCAACAAACACTGGATAAAATTGTCATTAGAAAATTCATTCATGTAGGCTCAATTCCCATTTAATTGAGTAATTGACAATGTTTAATTGTTAGGTAAGTAGCGAATTTTGCTCAGAACATTATCCATAGTTTTATTTTTTGAAGGCTTAAATTGTTACTATTCACATTCTTAAGAATGTGAATAGTAACAAATTAAGCCTTCAAAAAATAAAACTATGGATAAAAGGCCTAGCTGTTTCCATGGTGGCGCTGCAGAGAATATTTATTTGCTGGTGTTTAAGGTGTTCACTCAGTCATGTTCTGTAACTTCCGTTTGGTGCAATATGAAATAACTTCTCTTTTAAGATTTGATTCGATATCAGAGACATGATTCGATTTGAGATTCGATTAAAAAAATTGTGATTCGCAGATCCCTAGGCATTGGTGACTGGGCCCTATTTTACCAGTAAAACAGAGCACAACTACTATAGCAAATGAAAGTGTCAATGACACTGTAGCTTAACTTGTCTGTGTGTTGTGTTTGATAAAAAGAATAATGTTCAATGTTTATGAAAGGATTATGAAATAAGACAAGAATTGTGATAATTGGGAATATGTTCATTTCTGTTTCTTGTATGCATTGTTTTTAATAAAAATAATATGAGGTGTAGACTGTACTAAAGAACTGAGGGGTGGGTTAATGTGGCCTTCACAGTTAATGTATGTGGCCCTCACAGTTAACATATGTCAACAAAAGTTACCAAGTTACAGTGAAATTATTCAAAAAATGAGTCATCCTATCAAGTTACAATGAAATCCCTTCATAAATATGGTCTGTAGACAATGCTAAAGGTTTTCGGGCTTCAGGCCTGTGTAGCCATCATAGTTGACCGATTGCAACTAAAAGGGGACGTACTCATCTCGACATTATACTGAGTCATTCTACCAAGTTACAATGAAATCCCTTCACAAATAAGATCTGTAGTCTGTACTAAAGTTTTTCGGGTTTTGGGCTTGGGCAGCCATCATGGTTGAATGATCATAACCAAACGGGGATGTTTTCATCTTGGCATTATCTGGAGTGATCCTACGAAGTTACAAAGAAATCCCTTCATAAATATGACCTGTAGACTGTACTAAAGGTGTTTGGGCTTCGGGCCCCTGTAACCGTCACAGCTGACCAATCACAACCAAAAGGGGTGTCATCATCTAGGCATTATATGGAGTCAACCTAACAAGTTACAATTAACTCCTTCCATAAATACGACCTATAGACTATGCTAAAGGTTTTGGGGTTTTGGGCTCGGGCAGCCATCCTGGATGAATGATCGCGACCAAAATGGGACGTTCTCATCTAAACATTATTTGGAGTCATCCTACCAAGTTACAATGAAATCGCTTCATAAATATGACCTGTAGACTGTGCTAAAGGTTTTCGGGCTTCGGGCCCCTGTAGCCATCACAGTTGACCAATCATGTCCAAAAGGGGACGTTCTCATCCAGACATTATATGAAGTCAACCTACCAAGTTACAATGAAATCCCTCCATATTAAATATGACCTGCAGACTGTGCTAGAAGTTTTTGGGTTTCGGGTTTGGGCAGCCAACACAGTTGACAGATCATGACTAAAAGGGGGACGTTCTCATGTAGACATTATACAGCGGCATCCTACTAAATTACAATGAAATCCCTTCAAAAATACGACCTGTAGACTGTGCTAATGGTTTTCGGGTTTTGGACTCGGGCAGCCATACAGGTTGACCGATCGTGACCAAAAGGGGACGTTCTCATCTAGACAAGACCCCAAACCTGCATATGAAATTTCGCGACAATCAGACAAAAACTACAGGGTGTAGAAAAATGTGAACAGACTCACAGTCACAGACTTCCGCACGCGTGATGGCAATAGCTTATCTTGACTTTGTCAAGTTAAGCTAAAAATCACTGCTTTACATTCTGGGGTTCCTGCAGGGAAAAAATTCTGCATAAAATAGTCGGAATGAGTTTTTTTAGATAATATTTTACGCTAAATTCTATTAAGTCAAGTATTTATACAAAATGTGCATGAATCACATTCAGAGTTTTTCTCTTTGTCTAAATCAACTAATACAAAATATTTCCATTTAGTTCCCAATATTGAGGTTTTTCCTCTCATAGTATTTGTATATTTTCTGATCAAAAGTAATGTAAAGATTGATCAGTGATGGAACAATTATATAACGACATGATTAACTGGTTACAGGAGTCACTAACCATTTCAATACAAGCCTGGACCATCACCATCAAAGCATCTGCAGTATCTTATTAGAGACTTGTAGACTCACCTTCAAAATTTTGCGCTACATTTATGGGAAAATATGCTGCCAAAAGTTTTAATATTTTAACATCAGTGTGCAGACACCAAATATTTGATACTGGAGTTCCTTTTTGTTCCGTTTTCATTTATATAATGCCTATATTTGTTTTTTCAGTTAAGACATTGCATATACATTCAGTGTATAAATTTATTTTATTAAGTGGTTGGGTGCTGAATGCCTACATTTGGGCTCTAGTCTGCTTCACTTCCTGTGGTTCCAACAGGGGATCACAAGTTAAATACTTTGTTTCTATGGATGTGCATCATCCAGTGGAGCCCATTTCACCGCATATCTTTTAGCTGAATCACCCTGTTAATTAATACAATTTCCAAACCATTTGCCATACCTTCAGTGCAAATTTGACCTGTTACTTGCATATAGGTTATAGAGTAAAGTCCAGTTAATTGAATGAAAACTTTTGTAATCTGTCAAAGAATTACTTTGACAACCACTGAATTCCCAATGTTTCTACACCTATTTGGCGACAGTAATCTAAAATAGACATCTATGTTATTATACCTTGTTTGTCAAAGTCCTATGAGCTCTATCAAACAAGATTTAATAGAATAAATGCTCATTTTTAAAGCTGAATTTAAGAAAAAGACCAAACACCTGAATTTCTTGAAAATTGAAGCCTAAATGTGATGGCAGGGTGTTCTTAAGAAATCCATGTTGGTGGCCTTTATAAACAGCTGACGCCAAAATAGGCCATTCTCATCACCTCACACTGAGTCACCATTCTAAATTTCAAGAAAACTGTTGCATAAATACGAGCTGAAGCTGTGCTGGAGATTCTGAAGATGGCTGCAATAGGACATTCTTATCTGGATATGAATCTGAACATGCATATGAAATTTGGTAATGATTGGGAAAGAATTGCAAGCTATAGCCCATGCTGAACAACTGTGGATAATGTTCTGAAGAAATCCAAGAGGGCTGTCATGGCAGCAATTATGGGTGGCCAACCGTTTCCAAAATAAGACATACTCATCCACTCATTATACCATGTCATTCTGCAACACTTAAAGAAAACTGATGTATAAATGTTGTCTGTAGTCTGTGCTGCAGAAAAAACCCAAGAACACTGCTGTGGCAGTCATTGCAGGCAGCTGACTGTGACCATAATAGGATGTTCTCATCTTGGTATGAACATGACGATGCACACTAAATTTGGTGATTATCAGTAAAGAACTGCATGGCTATAATCTGTGCTCAACGAATTGTGAATAGTGTTCTGAAGAAATCTAAAATGGCCATGATGGCAGCCATTATGGCTGGGAGACCATTACTAAAACAGGACGTTCTCATCTACTCATCATACTAAGTCACCCTGCCAAATTTAACTGGTTGAGAGCTAGAAGCCTCTAACATGGCTCCACTGAAAAATGCCAGAAGCCTATTGACAATCTCCAATAAATTGTAACAAAACAATTATATATAAAAAAAATCGACCAACCTAAGGCTACTCATGCTGGAAGTGCAATATCTTTGAAAAAAATAACCATGTTTCAAATTATTTTGAAAAATAATTTAGCAATCAACGAGTTAAAACTACAGCCATGACCAAATTCCCCTCCCCCCCATTGCCTTATTCTAAGATGAAAAGAGGCATACCTCTGGCAAAAAGGCCCAATCGAAACTATAATCACAAGTGCACAGGTTCCCATAGTAGCAAACATCCATACCAAGTTTCAAAGGAATTGACCCATAAAGGGAAAATCTCCAGACCAAATTATGTCTACTGATGGATAGACAGATGGATGGCAGGATGAACAAGGTGAACAAAGTGTATAACTCCCCCCCCCCCCCCCCCCCCCCCCCCCCACACACACACACACACTCATTGCAGGTGGTATAATTTAGGTATAAATGCAACCTGTGTTGAAGAAATCCAAGATGGCTGCTGTGACAGATATTGTGATGGGTCGACTGAGACACTGATGGGATGTTCTCTCCTAGTTTAGTAATTGTCAGAAAAGATTGCAGGCTGTTGCTTGTGCTTAACTTCACTCTGTCAAGTTAAACTAAAAGATAATTATTTATTTATAATACAGCTTTTTCTGGCAGTAACTTTGTGATAAAAGAAACTACAGGAAACATGTATCACATATACTTACATGAAACAATAGTCTCTGAAAGCTTGTTGGGACAGTTCATCTTTGCCTTGCATTGCTAATACCAGTGAATAATAGAGATACATACTCGGTTGCTTTTTAAGAATGGATTTCAATTTTTGTTCTGCTTCAGAGAGCCACTGTGAGGTACCACCTGTAAAACAAAAGAACTATGTGATTTGTTAACAATTAAAATGACAACACGATCCTTCTTTCTTGTAACAAGAGCATCGCCTAGCGGGGCAACATACGCCCATCAAAATTGGAACATGCACAAGTTTCTCTGGGATAAAGTTTGAAATTTTTGTTGACTCGACTATATCTGTCCCCCCCCCCAATCATTGCCCATTCCCCTGCCCTGTCTGGGGTAAAGGGTTTCAAATTGTATGCTTGTGTGCACACATTTCATATTGTTTTTGTGAAATTTTAGATGCAGAATGGAAATGGAAACAATTTTTAGGTGTAGAAGATTCTCCTCACTGTTTACAATGGTAGTGTCCCATCCATTCATTGACAGGTTAACTTCATTGATAATGATTGCTGATAGGTAGCGCCAAGGGAAAGGACATTTTGCGGATCATAACAGCCATAAACGGCAAGGATTCATGTCATTTAAAAATAAAATGGAGTCATTTGCTCCTATCACATGCACAACGACAATTGATGATCAACATGGGTGCAAAGTTTGAACAATAAAGCAAGTAACATGTTGAAGGAGTAGGCAACAGAATAGTGTAATGTTTCAAGAACTAAAACTCTGGAAATACAAAATGGAGTTACCTGCTCTTGCCACATGCACATCGGCAAATGTTGATCACCATGTGTGCAAAGTTTGAACAATATAGCATGTAAAATGTTGAAGGAGTAGGCGACACAATACTGTGATGTTTGAACTACTAAAAGGGGGCATAATTCTGGAAATACAAAACAGAGTTACCTGCTCTTGTCACATGCATAACAGCAATTGGTGATCAACGTGTGTGCAAAGTTTGAACAATATAGCATGTAAAATGTTGAAAGAGTAGGCAACACAATACTGTAATGTTTTAAGTACTAGAAGAGGGATAACTCTGGAAATACAAAATGAAGTTACCTGCTCTTGTCACATGCACAACGGCAATTGGTGATCACCATGTGTGCAAAGTTTGAACAAAATAGCATGTAAAACGTTGAAGGAGTAGGCGATACAATACTGTGATGTTTCAAGTACTAAAAGGGGGCATAACTCTGGAATTACAAAATGGAGTTATCTGCTCTTGTCACATGCATAACGGCAATTAACTTGGAAAATAACAGAGCTCAAGGAGCATTATGGCAGGGACGGATCCAGGAAGTTTTTGGGGACACCTGTTTTTCATTTGAGGATTTCCCAAATAAATTGAGATGCCTTAATACAGGTAATACCAATGCATGAGCCTTGAAGTGTTTTTTTATCAACTGCATGTGTACAGACTTCTACCAAATATTGGAAATAATTGCTTCAAATTGGTAGATTTCAAAGATGAATGATATTTTCATGCAGGAATTTGGGGACATTTGGGCACCAGAGTTTGGGCACCCATACATGTAACAGGTATCAAGTAGGCTCTGGATCCATCCCTATTATGGTTAAAAATTTGTAGGTTGAAATTTTGACATTTCGACATCAGTGTGCAAAGGGTTAATCCAGGCTGCATATGGGAGAATCCAATCTGTGGGCACAAAGTTTGTCAAAGTTGGAAATATGCCAAAATATGCTCAGGAAGGTTAAGTAAAGAACTTTAAGAATGATCTACAGGAAGTAGGGTTGCTCAGTTCAGTACTGGAAGTTCAATGTTTAATGTTGTACCTGGAAGACTGCCACAGTGGAAGCACAGAAATGAGTCAAAGGCTGCTTTCACACCAGGCAAAAGAAAATTTTCTTGGTTGTACACTGAACTCCACATAGTGGCTGCTTCTCTTCCTTTCACATCTGTCATCAAACTGAAAAAAAATGATTAACAGTGCATATCATTTGAAATAACTCTTGACCTTACAAAATAAAAATCATTTTTAGACCTCTTACACAAAGGTTTTCACTTTACAATTTTACCAATGTTAATCTCTCAATAGACAGTAGGGTCCATACTACATGTATTATTCAAAATCCAAATTGCTCATTGAACCGGACACCCAGTTCAATTCGATTCATTGTTAAATTGGGGCATGCAATCAAAACAAATCGACTATGAACATGAACAACAACGGTGTTAGGTGTTTCACATTTCTATCTATTTGATAGATTGGGGAAGTCAGGAAAATGTGCAGAAAAATTTCACTGAGAAGATGATAATAGCACATCTTCCCCCCACCCCCTTCCTGCGCCCACCTCTCAATTTTTGTAGTGAACTTCACATCATCATCCCACATGATTCATGAATACTGACATGATGTGGCCAGGTCCACACAATGGTCCATCTCCTCGTACGTTTTACCATCTTTTGCAGACTTCCCACTATAGTCATGACCTCCTTAACTTTGCAGCATATTTAGCATTATTTAAAGCTGTAAACACAGAATATCCCTCAAGTTACCATGAACATGATCCAAGCTTGGCTGTGAAAGAGGCTATGAATTTTCGGTTTCACTGTGACTCGTACAATGTCTTCTAAATGAATACGTCACACCTTAACATAACAATATGAGCAAGTTCATATCAGTCATTCATCAAACAAAATATCAAAAACTTCCAATGGAAAGTGTGAGACTAGCTGTGGATAAAAATTTGGGATGGATGAACAGATGCACAGATGGATGAATGGGAAAAAGGATTCTTATGTACCCAAGTTAAAGAGTGTGTATAAAAATACCCGGGAAGTACAACAAAAAAGCATTATTTAGAACACACAAAGCTGACCACAAAGTTTATCTTCTGTTTTTCAGGTTCAGTGCATGGACATTTATCTATTCAACTTACCACACCAATGCAACATGCTTAGATCCTTACTAATCTCTCCTCTTGAAAAATAGCAATTTGAATATTTTCATGGATAAACCTGACAGATAGCAAAAAGTCAAAAAGACCCCAAAAATGGTCCAAACCGAATTGATCAGGGCAAAACGCACAACCCAATGTTCTTTGCTTCCTTTCTACTGGAGTAGATCTCACTGTCAATCTCTTGTCGGACATGTGCATAAAGTTTCAATTCCTAAATTTTCTATCGCCATGATGGATACTAAATTTTCCATGGCTTTTCAAAATTAAAAGATTTAACTGGTAGAGTGCTGAATTATTTTTTTAAAGGTGATTTATGACATGAGTATTTTTAAAAAAAATTCTATTGCTACAGTGGTACCCTGCTAATTGAATAGCCACTTCAGCAATGGAAATTATTCAATTAACAGGAGTATTCAATTAACAGGGATTGTGTCACTTTCCTGTATTCTAGAGATTTATTTATTTATTTATTTATTTATTGGTGTTTAAGGTCACATATTTCTGCACAATGACTAATTATGACCATGACAGTTTTATGGGTGGAGGAAGTCTTAGTACCCAGAGAGAACCACTGAGCAACAGCGAGCAACTGTCAGCTCCTCAACATACTAACTCCACACAAGCAGGGTTACCATTGGTTGAACACAAGTGCACCATCGACGTCAGTATGCCTTTGTACACAATGCCACCATGTTCTCATGTGGGCAATGGGGTTGAAATGTCTGGCCCAAGGACACAATGCGGTTGCCACAGGTGGGATTCGAACCAAGGACAACTCGGCTTGCAGCCTGCACCTCAACCTACTGAGCCACCACACCCCCTGTATTCTAGAGATAAACTTAGCATTTATTCCATTATATCTTGTTTGACAGAGCTCCACAAGCTCTGTCAAACAAGATATAATAGATTAAATGCCTGTATTGGATGTACTGAGGCCAAATAGGTCTGTAAACAAAGAAAAACTGGGGAGAGTCAAGAGTAATTTCTCGACAGGTTATCAACAAAAGGAGAATTAGTTTTGCAAGATTTTGTTTATAAATAATTGATTTTTTACAAACACTCTTCAATAAATTGTAACAAAACAATTATATATAAATATGTTTTGTTCTACTATTGAGCAAAGATCAGGCTGATTAGGTTTAAGCCACTAAAGTGGCATTCAGCACTCTTCAAACAAGAGGCCCCACGTGGCCTTAATCGCTCACCTGACAAAGTGACTCTAAGAAGTATTTTAGGTCACCTTCACCATGTCATGCCTCATCAACATTAACTGGTTGAGTGATAGATTTTGTTTGAAGTTCAACATTTGTTACCTAAAATTAGTTTTATTTAAAATCATTGGTGTGTGGCCAATCTCCAATGATTTTTAATAAAGCAAATTTATCTCTGCAGACAAACTGGTTTAGCATGAAGCACAAACAAGGAATGTGAAGAGATAGCCTTGGACATCTCTCCCCAACTGTGGATATCTTCCATGTGCTACATGTATATATTTGCATGCAAGAAAACAAAAATTTTCACAAATTTTCCAAAATATTAGTTTTTTTTATCATCATTGGAACAAGTTCAAACAGCTTATTCCAATAGGGGTATGGGAAGATCAGGTATATTTTTGAGAAAGAAATGTGAATATATAAATAATGGTGTTTTTTTGTGAATGATGCTGGAGAATTTTGAGTAAAGATATGGTAAATGGTTTGTTCTAGATACAGAATGATGCAAAAGTATTTAAATTTGATTAGGCAAGTTGTTCCTATAATGCATTTAAAAATTGAAGTAACTGTTTTTTGCTGACGAACTTTTAGATGTGTGTGTGTCTGTGTTTGTGTGTGTGTGTGTGTGTGGGGGGGGGGGGGGGGGTTAAGAGTGTTCTTGCAAACAAAATTCCTGAATAAATGTAAAATTTTATTTTTTGTGTGAAAGACATAGTGCGTGAATGTTGATTGGAACAAGCTTAGAGAGCTCATTTTAATGTGACGTCATAAAGCTGTGTTTTACGTACGAAATTCTGGAATAACTAAAAAATTGCTTTTTTGACTCAAAAAGCATGGTGTGCGACCTCTCATTGGAATGAGCTCAAAAAGCTCATTCCAATGGGGTATTTACAAGCGATAAGTACATGTATGTTTAAGAGACAAAAATTAAAATTTGAATAGCGATTTTTGCGAAGAATGCTGACAAGTTTTGGCAGTTATGCTGGTAAAAAGGTAAGATATGCAAAGTGGTTGTTTTTTAGAGGCGATATTTAATTAAGGGGAATTAACCCTTGATTACTGAGGTAACTTCTAAAAGTACTGAAATTTCATGAAGCAATGTGAATAACAGACAACAGTTGCCTAAAAATTTCATGAATAACTAAAATTTTTATTCTTTTGTCTCGAAAACATGGCATATGACCTTTGTTGGAATGAGCTGAATGCGTGTGTTCCAATGAGGGGTCATAAAATTTGAACGGAGATTTGTGTGAATAATGCATTAGTACTGCTAGATTTGGGTAAACGGTTCACCCTGGATACCACCCCTTCTAGAGTAGATCTTTTCTGCAAATTTTGTCTAAGATTCTATCAATTTTACAAATAAATACGTTCATGAATCACAATCAGATCCACCCCACAATGTTGCATACCAAATATCAAAAGATTCTGCCTGCTGGATCTGGAGAAGAAGATTTTTTAAGAAATATGCCTGAAATGCACTAAGTTAAAATTTGGGCTCCTATACGGAGCCCAAATATAAACCCAGGGGGCCGGTTTGAACAAACTTGAATCAGATCCACCCCACATTGTTGCTTACCAAATATGAAAAGATTCTGAAGCTGGATCTGGAGAAGAAGATTTTTTAAGAAATTTGCCTGAAATGCACTAAGTTCGAATTCGAGCTTCTATAGTGAGCCCAAATATGAAACTAGGAAGCCGATTTGAACAAACTTGAATCAGATCCACCCCACAATGTTGCATACCAAATATCAAAAGATTCTGCCTGCTGGATCTGGAGAAGAAGATTTTTTAATAAATTTGCCCGAAATGCACTAAGTGCGAATTCGAGCTTCTGTAGTGAGCCCAAATATGAATCCAGGGGGCCGTTTTGAACAAACTTGAATCAGATCCATCCCGCAATGTTGCATACCAAATATCAAAAGATTCTGCCTGCTGGATCTGGAGAAGATGATTTTTTAAGAAATTTGCCTGAAATGCACTAAGTTCGAATTCGAGCTTCTATAGTGAGCCCAAATATGAATCTAGGAAGCTGATTTGAACAAACTTGAATCAGATCCACCCCACAATGTTGCTTACCAAATATGAAAAGATTCTGCCTGCTGGATCTGGAGAAGAAGATTTTTTAAGAAATTTGCATGAAATGCACTAAGTTCAAATTCGAGCTTCTATAGTGAGCCCAAATATGAATCTAGGAAGCCGATTTGAACAAACTTGAATCAGATCCACCCCACAATGTTGCATACCAAATATCAAAAGATTCTGCCTGCTGGATCTGGAGAAGAAGATTTTTTAAGAAATTTGCCTAAATGCACTAAGTTCGAAATCGGGCTCCTATACTGAGCCCAAATATGAACCCAGGGGGCCGATTTGAACAAACTTGAATCAGATCCACCCTACAATGTTGCATACCAAATATCAAAAGATTCTGCCTGCTGGATCTGGAGAAGAAGATTTTTTAAGAAATTTGCCTGAAATGCACTAAGTTCGAAATCGGGCTCCTATACTGAGCCCAAATATTAACCCAGGGATCCGATTTGAACAAACTTGAATCAGATCCACCCCACAATGTTGCATACCAAATATCAAAAGATTCTGCCTGCTGGATCTGGAGAAGATTTTCAAAGAAATTTGCCTGAAATGCAGTAAGTTCAAATTTGGGCTCCTATACTGAGCCCAAATATAAACCCAGGGGGCCGATTTGAACAAACTTGAATCAGATCCACCCCACAATGTTGCTTACCAAATATGAAAAGATTCTGCCTGCTGGATCTGGAGAAGAAGATTTTTTAAGAAATTTGCCTGAAATGCACTAAGTTCGAATTCGGGCTTCTATAGTAAGCCCAAATATGAATCCAGGGGGCTGATTTGAACAAACTTGAATCAGATCTACCCCGCAACGTTGCATACCAAATATCAAAAGATTCTGCCTGCTGGATCTGGAGAAGAAGATTTTTGAGGAAATTTGCCTGAAATGCACTAAGTTCGAATTCGAGCTCCTATAGTGAGCCCAAATATGAATCTAGGGAGCCGATTTGAACAAACTTGAATCAGATCCACCCTACAATGTTGCATGCCAAATATCAAAAGATTCTGCCTGCTGGATCTGGAGAAGAAGATTTTCAAAGAAATTTGCCTGAAATGCAGTAAGTTCAAATTTGGGCTCCTATACTGAGCCCAAATATAAACCCAGGGGGCCGATTTGAACAAACTTGAATCAGATCCACCCCACAATGTTGCTTACCAAATATGAAAAGATTCTGCCTGCTGGATCTGGAGAAGAAGATTTTTTAAGAAATTTGCCTGAAATGCACTAAGTTCGAATTCGGGCTTCTATAGTAAGCCCAAATATGAATCCAGGGGGCTGATTTGAACAAACTTGAATCAGATCTACCCCGCAACGTTGCATACCAAATATCAAAAGATTCTGCCTGCTGGATCTGGAGAAGAAGATTTTTGAGGAAATTTGCCTGAAATGCACTAAGTTCGAATTCGAGCTCCTATAGTGAGCCCAAATATGAATCTAGGGAGCCGATTTGAACAAACTTGAATCAGATCCACCCTACAATGTTGCATGCCAAATATCAAAAGATTCTGCCTGCTGGATCTGGAGAAGAAGATTTTCAAAGAAATTTGCCTGAAATGCAGTAAGTTCAAATTTGGGCTCCTATACTGAGCCCAAATATAAACCCAGGGGGCCGATTTGAACAAACTTGAATCAGATCCACCCCACAATGTTGCATACCAAATATCAAAAGATTCTGCCTGCTGGATCTGGAGAAGAAGATTTTTTAAGAAATTTGCCGGAAATGCACTAAGTTCGAAATCGGGCTCCTATACTGAGCCCAAATAAGAACCCAGGGGGCCGATTTGAACAAACTTGAATCAGATCCACCCTACAATGTTGCATATCAAATATCAAAAGATTCTGCCTGCTGGATCGGGAGAAGAAGATTTTTTAATGTTTTTCCAATTGCCTGCAGTGTTAAAAAGTGCTGACTCAGCACTTTTTCAAAGTCCCGAAACTGTACCCTATGATAAAACCGATGGCAATTTTTTTTTACCAATCCTTTCTGTTGGTCCAAAGGAAGCTGCACACCAAATAAAAATTCTCAATGCCGTGCAGTTTTGGAGATATGGGCGTTTTAAATTTTTTCTATTTTTAGCTCCTGTGGTTCCCACGGGGCTGCGGGAAATTTATTTTTTGCATAAATCAAGTACTCATGACCCAATAAGCCCTCACATAAAATTTGGTTCAAATCAGCCTCTCGGTTTGGAAAATAGAAATTTTGGGTGGGGCAAAAAATTTTGCCCCTCCCATAACGACGCCAAGTATAGCCCCACAAACTTCCCTTTAACAAATCTGAGTCTACACCTCAAAAGGAAGCTGCACACCATATATCAAGTCTCTGCTACTGCTGGTTCATGAGAAGAAGATTTACAAAGATTTTGGTGCCCCTTGGGGGCGTGGCACCACCCAGGAGGAGGGGCAACTTCATTTGAACAAATCTGAATTGGCATTAGGTAATAAACATTTAGCCAACATTTGAATAAAATTGGGCTAGTGGTTTAGGAGGAGAAGTCGATAATGTAAAGTTAATGCCGGACGGACGACGACGGACGATGGACGACGGACAGAAAGTGATTAGTAAAGCTCCCCTTGAGCTTCGCTCAGGTGAGCTAAAAATACCTGATGGTGGTTTCAAGCACTTTACCAGTTAATGTCAGTTTTAGGAAATGCATAGCCGAAAACAGTTTGAAAATGATTTATTTATTTATTTATTTATTGGTGTTTAAGGTCACATATTTTTGTACAATGGCTAATCATGACCACAACATGAATATCAACTCAAGTCCAGAAGTGAGCATTAATAAGCCATGTAGCCCATTTTAGAGAGGGTTTGCACCTCCCAAGCATTGGTGACTGGGTCCTATTTTACCAGTAAAACAAAGCCTGTTTACTGCAGTGAACAGGTTCTGCTTCACTTTCCGGGCTTACCGCAGGGAGTATGGAAATGATGGATAGGATATAAGTTCAATGTGGAGTGATTTTTATCACCCCCTTTATTCAGGGAAGTGACTTTTGTTAAGGCCATACAAAGTTGATTGTCTGTTTCTCAGGCCATTTTTTCCCCCAAAAAGCATGCGGGCGGGCGGGTTTTTTTTTTTCTTTTTATTTTCTTCCCGAGAGGTTGTTTGTGGTAATTTGATGCCCACCCAAACGCCTGGTGGACCACGCAACATTTCGCAAATATATTGGTTATTCACCATAGGGGTGTTGGGTCGTAAATGAAGTGGGATTTGAATGTTTGTTTTTCAGTGAAACGTGAAAATTATAACACAGGACGAAAGTCACGAAACGCCTCGTGGGTGAAACGTCTCGGGTTGAAACGTCTCAGGGATAAAGCAAATGTCGAAGTGCCAACTTTCAGAGATTTATTTTACCCCCCAAAAAAAATCCTTTCACAACCTGCCTAATAAAATCGTGAATCACAATTTTTCCCCATTATATTCAAAATTATCACAACCCATTTGAACGGGCAGTTCATCCATAAATCATATTTTTTGAAATCTGAAAATGAAATACAAAACGAAAGTTTGCGTGTTTTTATTAACCAATTCGACCGCACATACCTGCCTATATGCGATTTATTTTCAACTATGACGGTTACTTTTATATCAAGCAACGGTTACTATTAGTTATCCAATTATCCTGCATCTCAAATGCATTTATTTAAATTAACTGGGAAACTCGTAACGGTTTCAAATAACAGTACACAAATTCCCAATGACGGCCATTTACAATACAAATGTTACTAAAAATAAATGCCAGGAGACTGTGTTCCATTCAACATAGCACCTGACTTTGCAGACTTTCGGAGGGTTGGTGCGAATCAAACGTGCTGCAAATCGACCATTCCCCTTTGTGACTGTTTGTTGTCAGACCGAAAGACACCTTCCTTCTTGCTGTCATTATGACTTACCTTTTACAGAATAAAACACTTTCTGTTGTGAATATTGCTAAAACCCACCCACTTTATTAAAGTATGATGTAGAAAAAGCTTGAAGTGAGTTAATTTTAAATTTGCGAATGCATCGATATCGATTTACCGAAATGAGCACAATATCTCAAATTTTTTTTGAAGATTTTTTGGTGTCATAAAAAGGTTGCATGCACACCAAAAATGACCATGCACGCGGGCCTGAGAAACAGAGGTTCTTTTTTTTATGGCCTAAAGTATGTTTCAACAATGCCTATGTTGTCACATTTTATCACCAATTTTTGATGCAACTGCAATCTGTTCATCTGCATTTCGGTTTGCCATAAGTTCTTTAGAACATAATTATATATATCTACAGGGGTTCTATTATTTATTTATTTATTGGTGTTTAAGGTCACATATTTATGCACAATGGCTAATCATGACCGTGACAGTTTTACGGGTGGAGGAAGCCGGAGTACCCGGAGAGAACCACCGAGCAACGACGAGCAGCTGCCAGCTCCCCAACATCGTAACTCCGCACTGCAGCACAGGCAGGGTTAGATTGGTTGAAGACATGCGCACCATCGACGTGCAGTACGCCTTAGTACACGGCGTCATCGTGCCCCCATGCGGGCAATGGAGATGAAGTGTCTTGCCCAAGGACACAACGCGGTTGCCACAGGTGGGATTCGAACCGAGGACCTCTCGGCTTGCAGTCTGCACCTCTACCTACTGAGCCACCACGCTCCCTACAGGGGTTCTAAGTGTACCTTTCCCATTTAGTATGTTTCCTCAGGATTTGTATTTCTTAATTTGGTTGAAATATCTAATTTACAACATCAATGATAGAATTTGTCTCAAAGGTATGGAGCATATAATTACAAAATTACATGATTTTTTCTGCAGATATTATTATTATTTTTTAGGAACTATTGTCTAGGGATGTGTTACAGGTTATTAGCCTTATTTTTATTCAACGTATGTATCTGTCCCACCTTCTCCTTTACTACATGGGAGCAGGTGGGGAAAGTTTACAATATGTTTAGCTGGCACTGGATATCATGTATATATTTATATATATATACATGTTAGTTACCTGTATTCACATTTCTCATCTTATTTAGGAATGTCTTTTGTCACTTCCGGTTATGGAATTAGTTTCAGCGAATGGCTTATCAGAAGTCACTTGGTAACTCCTCTTTTCAGCAACATTGTTTTCTCCATCATTATGTTATATTATAATCCTGTTATATTTTTCCTTTCTATCCCTGTACCAGAAATATTTCAGTTTATCACTTTCCAATGTGTGATTTACTAGGATTTCCGGGCTTGATTAAAAACGATAACTTCACAAGTGAATTGTGCAATCAACAAATGTGTCATGTATCCTTGCGCACAAACGAAGACACTTTGCCATGGGTGTAATGGGGGACTTTATTGTTTTTTTGATATGAAAAGCAGATGACACTTGCAAAAAAAAATTCTTGAATAACTATTATTTTCATTTTTTGTCTCAAAAACATAGGTTATGACCCCTCATTGGAACGAGCTCAATGAGCTCGTTCCAATGAGGGGTCATAACCTATGGTTTAGAGACAAAAAATGAAAAAATAATTAAAATTGGCGATTTTTTAGAATACCGCTGGCCATTTTTTGTCGTTTCATTAGGTAAAGGGTTAAATAATATAATTATCGTTAATAATGAAAAGTAATAAACAGAGTAATCGCTTGACTGGACTGGTTATGTAAAATAATTCATTGGAGGCGAGGGACTATATTATAAACCACTCGTGCGCATTCGTTTGTACAACGTCCCTCACCTTTCATGAATTATTTGACGCAACCAGTCCAGTCAAGTGATTACTCTTTTTATTATATTGTACTATTTTTATTGCAACTTATATGACTGTTATCTTTGCATATTCTATTAGTGAACGCTATATTTTTGTGTCTGTCATTATATTTCTATACTTGCAGTAAATGGTTTCCTTCTGTATTATCCTCCAGTGCTTTCACTGATTGGAAATATTTTTTCCCCAATTGATGACTTGGATTGCATTGTTAGTTCAGGACATCAACCATTAGAGAAATCCTACCGTGTCTGTCTTTGGTCACTGACAACACAGGGTTTCAACCACAGTCGAAAATATTTGTTCTCTCTTCTCTTTTCAATATTGCTTTCACCTTTCTAATCATTTATCTCTTACCATTTCAGATTGTGTTCCAAACATCACTCAGCAATCCACACTGTCTTATCAGGGTTATAATATGAATATTAGTTCCATATCAGGAGGTTCCACTCAGAATACTGGTATCGGTATGCTCAACTTGTTTAAGACATGTACATGTATAGTATGTGACACAGCAATGGCAAACATCTAGGTAATGACCTGATAACAAAGGTACATGTAAAGCACTGTAACGGTCTGTACATAAATGCCGACTGTAGCCTGTAACAAATATATAGGTAAAGTATTGTAAAAGTGGGGTGACAGTTAGATGCTAAACTAGAAAAGAAATCTTTGAGTCCCAGAGTGGGTCTGACTGAACCCAAAAATATGTGTTCTCATAGCACAGTGATAACAAAGGCACCCCAAAACACTCGTTCCTGTCACAAGGTGATAACAAAGGTACCCAAGAAGTTTCGTGAAGATCAGTTCATAAATACAGACTCTAGCCCAAGCCGTATTGACATGTGCACTTACTGTGTATAAGCAGTACTGAATAAATCAAAGTTCATCTAATTTGCATAATTTCTGCACGAGAAAAAAACCTGTATTATATGTGATGTATTCCATGTTACTAAACGTTCATACAAAATTTTATTCAAATCAGCTTTCACACAATAGTTCTGTACAAAAAACTGATTGAACCTAATTCCGGTACAAAATGGCCACTGGCAGCCCTCTCAAATTTTGGACCACACCCAGAAACACTCGTTCTCGTCCCAAGGTGATAGCAAAGGTACCCAAGAAGTTTCAAGAAGATCTGTTCATAAATAGACTCTAGCACGAGCCGTATTGCCATGTGCACTTACTGTGTATAAGTAGCACTGAATAAATCAAAGTTCATCTAATTTGCATAATTTTTGCATGAGAAAAAACCTGTACTATATGTGACGTATTCCATGTTACTAAACATTCATACAATAATTTATTCAAATCAGAACTTTCATACAGAAGTTCTGTACAAAAAACTGATTGCACCAATTTAGGTACAAAATGGCTGCCGGTGGCCATCTTGAATTTTGGATCACACCAAAAACACTCGTTCTCATCCCACGGTGATAACAAAGGTACCCTAGAAGTTTCGTAAAGATCAGTTCATAATATGGCTTCTAGCCTGAGCCATATAGAAATTGTGTACAAAAAACTGATTAGACCTAATTTCGGTACAAAATGGCCACTGGTAGCCATCTTGAATTTTGGACCGCACCCTGAAACACTCATTCTCGTTCCAAGGTGATAACAAAGGTACCCAAGACGTAATTTGCATAATTTTCTGCACGAGAAAAAAACCTGTATTATATGTGATGTATCCCATGGTAAAATTTTTTGATTAAAATCAGTGCTTTCATATGGAAGTTCTGCGCAAAAATCTGATTGCACCTAATTTTGTACAAAATGGCTTCCATCGACCATTTTGAATTTCGGACCGGACTCCAAAACACTCGTTCTCGTCCCACGGTGATACCAAAGGTACCCAAGAAGTTTGGTAAAGATCAGTTCATAAATACGGACTCTAGCCCGAGCCGTATTGCCATTTGCACTTACAGTGCTGAAAGTAACACTAAATACATAAAAGTTAGTCTAATTTGCATAATTTACACACGAGAAAAAAAAACGTATTATATGTGATGTATCCCATGGTACTAAACATTCATGCAAAAAATTATTCAAATCAGAGCTTTCATATGGAAGTTCTACGCAAAAATCTGATTGCACCTAATTTTGTACAAAATGGCTGCCAGTGGCCAACTTGAATTTCGTATCGGACCCAAAAACACTTGTTCTCGTCCGACGGTCATAACAAAGGTACCCAAGAAGTTTCGTAAAGATCGGTTCATAAATATGGCCTCTAGCCCGACCCGTATTGAATTGTTGACAGACAGACGGACGACTGGCCATGGCATAAGCTCAAATTTGACTTACGTCAAAGTTGAGCTATAAACCATCTATTGTCATTCACTCGTCATTAGATATGTTCTCCACTTATTTGATCAGATATGATTGATGGGATGCGTACACCCATACTGAACCCAGGTGTACCATATGCAGCGCATTTTGTGAATCGGAAAGGGTGGCACATCCTAATTGTCAAATGGTCTGTTATCACAAAATACGATTTATGACTGTTGTTCGCAGGTGGTACGGTTCTGCTCATGACTCCAGAATCTTCCAGAAAAGTGAAGTTTGCACATGACTTGAGGACAGAGACCTTAATAGTATGGGGATTATTATTGCTGATTTGGACTACCAGTGTACCAGATACATACTATCACCTTCGAGGAATGCTAGAACAGAATTGGAATGCAAATACAAGACATTAAAACTGTCAAGAAGCTTGATGGAACATGCCTTTGAAGTATATAAGAAAGGTTTTCCCTGTGTTGCTCTTGGCAATAGATTAAGCTCTAGTGTGAGTAACTTATCAAAATAATGATGCCATTAACTGTCTATATTTGCCCTCTTCCTTCCCTTCCTCCTCTTTTCCCCCTCGCTCCCACCTGGTGGTCCATAATCTCCTTCTAGACCAATAAACCAATTTTTATTAAACTTCGCAGAAATACTATTTGATGGTGTGAGAGGAAAATAGGTCATTTGATGTAGGGTGCCACCACCAGGAGTGAAGCTCTCCAAGTACAGGTATTCGATATAAGTCACGGAAGCAGAGGCTTCATGGCCTCTCTGCACTGAATGAGAGGAGGTTTGAATCGATAATGCAGCGATTTCATGTCCGTCCTTAAACTTGTAGACATATAAACCAATGTTAATGAAAGAGGACAGAAATACTCTCTAGGAATGTAAAAGGAAAATAAATTGCCTTTTTGGTTCCATTACATCCCCTCCCCACCAGGCTGGAGTCCACCTGATCCCATTCTCCATGAAACTAACTGTAACATATATACAAGAAATGTGCACACAAATAGTGCTCCCTGACAATGACCGTGAAGTGCATACACCACACCCCCATCACACACATACACAAACATACATACAAACATACACACACACACAAATGAACACACGCAGCAGCTGAAAAGTCCTGAAATGCTCGTTCTGCTCCAATTACATGCATAAGTAGCACGAGAAAGACGAGTCCTGTTACGCAGGGCCTTAGACATTGTGAATACTGGGTATTAATTAAATCCAATTTTTAGACTTGTCCTCCAAGTAGACAAATCTATCAACATTTAAACTATAGTCAACCACAGACATGTCTATAGTTAGACATTGTTTATGAATCTCAGTCTAAATGTCTATCCCAAAGTCTATTATGTGCCTTTCATAGACTTCTGAGATGACCCACACGTCTCTTTCAGGATAAGATGTTTGAGCTGTTTCTGCAAAAAAAGTGGCAGTTCTTGCCTCAAGAATCCTAGATGTGAATTATGCGGATGACACTGTCTTCTTTAGAACATTTTCTAGAAACCACGGTAGAGACTTCTCTATCCAAAAGCGACAGTTACCCAGTAATATATAGCATTCACTTCACTGGCTATTAGTGCATAACTACTGCTGCATGAGTTCAGATCCTGCTGTTGTTTTAACTAAGAATACATATGTCACTATCTGATGATTAAGTTAACCCTTTACCTAACATGAAAAGCAGACAACACTTGCAAAAAAAAATTCTTGAATAACTAATATTTTTCATTTTTTGTCTCAAAAACATAGGTTATGACCCCTCGTTGGAATGAGCTCGACGAGCTCGTTCCAGCGAGAGGTCATAACCTATGTTTTTGAAACAAAAAATGAAAAAATAATGAAAATTAATTGGCAATTTTTGAGAATAGCGCTGGCCGGTTTTGGCCGTTACATTAGGTAAAGGGTTAAAGAGTTTTTTGCATCACTTACAGATTCTCATCTCAGCATTGCCATACACCTCCTCCAATAGAATTCTATTGCTTATTGTAATGATTTCCATAATCTGGGTAGCTGTTCTTGTCAATTTCATGGTCAATATGGCCGACATTTAATTCTCTTGATTTTTTTATGTTAAAAAATGTAGATACACTCCATTCTCTTGTTATGTCTGGACAGTAAAAAGATGCTAAGTTCTATCTTAAAGCATCTCTTAGCCCCAAATTTTAATGAAAAAAGTACATCTGAAACAACACAAATAGCCACCATTTATCTATCCTGGATTTTATTGGCTCCTCCTGCACACCAGAAATTGATTATTATCTTCCTTTTGTTATGTCTGAACAGCTAACAAAATTTAAAAGTTCATTTTCAAAAACCTCTGAGACATGAATTTTAACAATAAACAAGAGGCCCCAGGGGGTCTGAGGGCATTCACCTGACATGGTAGCCTACATATCAACCCAGGGAATTGATTTCAATAAGTTGCCTCTGCACCTCTTAAGAAAGAATTATACCAAATATCCAAAGATTCTGACCAGTGGATCTTAAAAAAAAAAGATTTTTAAAGAATATTCCTCATATTGAATTAAGTAATAATTCAGGATCCCAAATATGAACCCAGGGACTTGGCTTGAATAAACTTGAATCTCACCTCCAGTGGGATGCTGTATACCAAATATCAAAAGATTCTGACTGGTGGATGTGAAGAAGAAGATTTTTGAAGAATATTGCTCATATTGAACTAAGTTATAATTCAGACTCCCACAGGGTGCCCAAATATCTACCCAGGGACTTGAACAAACTTGAATCTCTCCTGCCCCACCCCCCCCCCCCCCCACCCCCTAAGACTACTGGATCTGAAGAATAAGATTTTCAAAGAAAATTCCTCATTTTAACTAAGTTATAATTTGGGCTCCCACAGTGAGCCCAAATATGAACTCAATGACTAGGCTTCAACAAATTTGAATCTCCCCCCCCCCCCCCCTACTCCGCACCCCAAGGATGCTGCATGCCAAATATCAAAACATCCCGACCACTGAATCTGAAGAAGATTTTTAAAGAAAAATTCTCATTTTGAACAGAGAAGAAGATTTTTGAAGAATATTCTTCATACTGAACTAAGTTATAATTCAGACTCCCACAGGGAGCCCAAATATCAACCCAGGGACTTGGCTTGAACAAACCTGAATCTCACCCCCTAAGACTTCTGGATCTGAAGAATAAGATTTTCAAAGAAAATTCCTCATTTTGAACTAAGTTATAATTCGGGCTCCCACAGTTAGCCCAAATATGAACAGGGACTTGGCTTCGACAAATCTGAATCTCAACCCCTAAGGATGCTGCATACCAAATATCAAAACATTCCGACTGCTGGATCTGAAGAAGACTTTTAAACAAAAATTCCTCATATAGAACTAAGTTATAATTCGGGCTCCCACAGTGAGTGTAAATATGAACCTAGGACATGGCTTGAACAAACTTGAATCCCCCCCCCACCCCCCAAGATTGTTGCATACCAAATATCAAAACATTCCGACTACTGGATCTGAAAAAGATTTTTAAAGAAAATTCCTCATTTTGAGCCAAGTTATAATTCGGGGCCCCATGTTGAGCCCAAATATGAACCTAGGGACTTGGCTTGAGCAAACTTGAATCTCACACCCCTAAGCATGCTACATTCCAAATATCAAAAGATTCTGATTGGTAGATCTGAAGAAGAAGATTTTTAAAGAATATTCCTCATACTGCACTAATTTAAATATTTGGGCTCCCATAATGAGCCCAAATATGGACCCAGGGATTTGATTTCAATAAACAAGTGGAACAATCTTCCAAAGATGTTATGTGGGAAATTTGAAAGTTTTTGGAGCAGTGGTTTGGGAGAAAAGTAGTCTTAAATGTTTTTTCCATTACCCACAGTGTTAAAAAATGCTGACTCAGCACTTTTTCAAAGTCCCAAAAAGGACCCCATGATAAAACCGATAGCAATTTTTTTTAATTATTCCATTCTGTTGGTCCTAAGGAAGCTTCACCCCCAAATAAGAATTCTCAGTGCCGTGTAGTTTTGGAGATATGGGCATTTTAATTTTTTTCTATTTTTAGCTCCTGCAGTTCCCATGGGGCGATGGGGAAAAAAAAATGGGGCATAAATTAAGTACTTATGACCCAATAAACCCTCATATCAAATTTGGTTCAAATCTGCCTCTCAGTTTGGAACATAGAAATTTTAGGCGGGGTGAAAATTCTTGCCCCTCCCATAATGAAGGCAAATATAGCTCCTGGAACTTCTCTTGAACAAATCTGAGTCTACACCTCAAAAGGAAGCTGTACACCAAATATCAAGTCTCTGCTACTGCTGGTTCATGAGAAAAAGATTTTTTAAGATTTAAGCACACTTTTTTGACGTGGCCCTACCGAGGAACGAGGTAACTTGATTTTAACAAAATCAAATTGCGATGTCATAACAAACTATTATCTCAAATATCAATTAAATTGGTTCAGTGATTTGGGAGGAGAAGATGCAAACACCATGTTCATGAACGACAGACGATAGGCGACGGACAACGGATGGTCATTGATCACTATAGCTCTGACTGAAAGTCAGGTGAGCTAAAAAGTACCTCTAAAACCTTACAAAAAATGGCTGGAATTTGGCCATTTTGAATGTTTTGGAACCAGAAAGCTGATATGCATCATATTACTGTTATGTCTGAACAAAAAACAAATTTACAGAATTCAATCTCAACGCATTTCTGAGACATGAGTTTCAATGGAAAAAAGTATCTCAAAATACAACCAAAATGGTCACATGCACCATTCTTTTATGATATCTGAACAATGTAGCAAATTTCAAACTTCAGTCTCAAAACATCTCTAAGTCATGTAAGGTACTAAAATGAGTTCACCAAACATACAATCTAAATGGCCACCAGTCCAGGATCAAAAGGGATTGTATTAAATACATGGAAAACATTATGGCAGTTGTTTCAATTCTTTCAGACTCTCCCTCTTACCTCCCCCACCAGAGACCATGAACTTCTTTAAATGTGCTCTGCTGTTGATGCAACATAATGTGACAGCACAGAATCCAATGGTGCCCCTATCCTGTGAATAAACAAATGATGACATGCATTTTCATGTGGCCAACCTATAAAACAAACTTCCTTATTAATATTTTGACAATAATTAAACTTACCTTTTAAGTATTTCGATGCTAGATTTTTCAATGGGCTTCAAGAAAGTGAAACTTTTCCAAGATAACAAATTTGGGTGCAAAAGTTAAAAAATTTATAGTAATTTATATATTTTTTATACTTACCAATGACCCAGACTTAGCTGGTGCTAACTCTTAAATATTTAGGGCCAAACACAAATTTTGCCCCCCAATCCCCCAAATTTGCATCAAAAACCGAAAATTACATGTCCTATGTGGTCCTCCATACTTTCACTCCACTGCGCATGTGCAGTGTCAAGGAGGTCTCGAAATTGATGCCAATTGTCATTCTTAGAACCAGTGCCTGGTAAGCATTATGTACTCGTGGGGAGGTATGAGTTCCCAACTCATGGGAGGGCCATCCCTGTCTGGGTCATTGGTAATTATGAAAAATATATAAATTACTATAAATTTTTTAACATTTTTATACTGTACCAATGACCCAGACTTAGCTGAATAGAAAAAAGGCTGGAGGGCCCAGGACATAAAGGAAAATCCAATAGGCTCAACTACATATAACAGAATTATCCCCTCAAGGAGAAAAGGAGAGATAGGTTTTACATGTATCTTTCTTATTTGTATCAAAAAAGAAAGACACAACACCATTCTGTAATTGAGCACAATAAAATCAATGATCTCTATTAACATCCAGTATAACCGTTATACTAATTATTTTTAAAGGAAAGCCAATAAATAAAGGAAGTCCAGAGAAATGAGACTCTTTATACTCACTAAACGTGTCCGAGGATTGTATATTAATGCCCGTATGACACGTGACATATACAAACGCTTCACACCGAACTACACTTTAAAAATATTACATGGATGAGTTAACATTAGCTTTACACTTTAAAACCATCCCGGCACCGCCTCAGAATTACTGACTCCAGAGGAGGTATTCCCTTGCTTTTCACTATAAAGCAGGTGACCTAAGAGAACACCCTCCCCCCTTCCCCTTGCCCTGGATCAAATACCCCAGAGTGAAGAGGGCAGCAGGACAGAGTCATTGCCGGAACAGAAAGCCTGCATAACTATAGTTGCAACTATTTAGTGGACGACATTCTGAGCAACAGATAACGGACCTAAACAATGCAGATCTCCAGAAATGGACTCAATATTTCTAAGATAAAAATTTGTGAAAGTAGAAGGCTGAGACCAATATGCAGCCTTCATTAGATCTGTAATGGCAACACTATTAGCATAAGCCCAAGATGTAGATAGAGCTCTTACTTCATGAGCTGAAATCTTAAGCACAGACTGCTGAGTTGAAGATAATTTATCATAAGCAGTACGGATAGTTAATTGAATCCACCTAGCAATAGAATGGACTGAAATGTCCCTTCTATTAGGCATCAGAGACAGAAAGAAGCTTTTACGTTCTTTTCTGATAAACTCGGATCTACGTTTATAAATATGTAAAGCTTTAACAGGACAGAGTAAGGGCCTATGCCCATCTGAAGACGGAAGAGCCTTAATAACAATAGGTTCTGGATACTTATTAGGAGCCTGATTCTTAGCCAAAAATCCAGTATTAGTAGTGAAGGTAATAGTATTTCCCACACTACGATAGTGAGAATTGTCCACAGATAGTGCATGAAGCTCACTGACTCTTCTAGCCAAAGAGAAGGCTAAGAGAAAAGCTGTCTTACAAGATAAGAATTTGAAGTCCACTGTGTCAAGAGGCTCAAATGGCGCTTCTTTTAGCTCAAGAAGAACCCAAGCTAAATTCCACTTAGGAATTAATCTAAGGGTTCTAGGTCTATTTATCGAAAAGTTTCTAACTAACTTAGATAAAGAGACATGAGATCCAATCAGTAAACTATCATGGTGTCCATAGGTATCAGATAGCATAGACCTATAAACCTTAATGGTAACAGGCTGCAGTTTGATCTCATCAAACAAGTGGACTAGAAAATTTGCAATGTCTGGAATGGAGGGATCATAAATATCTACAGAATGATCCCTGCACCACCGACAAAAAACCTTCCACTTAGCAGCATAGTTTAGCGAAGAGGATTTCCTCCTACAGTTAGACCTACAGTTAGAAATCGCGTCCACTGCTCGTCCTGAAAAAATGCTTGCTGTGCAAGAAGGACCGCACAACGGAAATACGTGAAGGTTGAGACCTTGCGGGTTGTGATGCAGCCTGCACGATTTCCCCTGCGAAAGATCCTCCTCCTGTGGAGGAAGCTTCCACAGCATGTCCCACAACAGACACCTGAGTAGATTTATCCACGGTCTCTGTGGAGACAGAGATGCTACCAACAGAATTTTGCATTGAGATTGTTTTATCTTGAGCAATATCTGCTGAATCAACGGCGCTGGAGGATACGCATATCCTATCATTCCGTCCCACGACATTGATAGAGCGTCTACTGCAAACGCTCGAGGATCCGGACATGGTGACACATACGTCTGCAACTGATTGTTGAGATGCAACGCAAATAAGTCTATCATTGGCCGCTCCCATTGGTAGCAAATCTGATTGAATACTGGTTTGTTGAGAGTCCATTCTGACGGCAACAAGCGACCACTCCGTGAAAGGAAGTCTGCTAATACGTTCAGACGACCCGGAATATGACGGACCGATAGGAGAACTTGATGTTCTAGTACAAACAGAAGGATTCTTTCCGTTTAGTTGAATAACGGAATGGAATGAGTGCCTCCCTGGTTCTGAATATACGCTACTACCGTCGTATTGTCGGACAGAATTTGCATGTGCATTCTGAATAACGTTCATCCAATGACGTAGCGCAAGCCAAATTGACATCATTTCTTTGATGTTTATGTGCTTGTTTAGGAAATGCAGATCCCAAAGACCCTGGCACTTCGAATCCGTTGGGCTCAATGTTGCCCCCCCAACCGGTTTGACTGGCATCCGTCATAATCGTAAAACTCGAATCCTGCAATTGCAGTGGAACTCCCTGAGTTAACCACTGAATAGTCTGAATCTCTTGTTTCACATGATTTGACAAGAGGATGTCCGTATCGAGCGAATGAATCTTCACTCTCCAATTCTGAGTCAGAAAGATTTGGAGAGGACGAGTGCGTAGCCGCCCCATCAGAATAAGATCCTCGGCGGCTCTGCACAAACATATCAGTCTCATAAATTCTCTCGCCGTAACTTTGTCTGAGTGAAGACAATAGTGAGCGTAACAACTCATTAATTTCATTCTGGTTATCGGCAGACAAACGATATTTTGTGAGTCTCGAAGCTCATTCCCAGGTGGGTGAATGACTTGGACTGCACCAGATCTGACTTCTCCTTGTTTACTATGAAACTGAGACGTTGGAGCAATAGAAGCAGATTCTGCGCATTGTTCTGAAGCGTCAACTCGTTGCCATACCTCTGAAGAATGTCGTCCAGGTAGGCTGACATTACCACAGACGAATGAGCTCGGAAATGAGTGATTACCGAGTTCATTATTCGAGTGAAAGCTCAGGGTGCTAGATTCAGACCGAAGCACATTGTTTGGAACTGATGCATGACTCCTAGGATGGCGAAGCGAAGATACTTTCAGAATGCCGGATGTACCAAGACGTGAAAGTACACATCCTTGAGATCTATGCTCGTAGCATAGGCGTTCCCCCGAATGCTCGCTCTGACCGATCGGATGGTTTCCATACAGAATTTTGGAGCCATGATCAGCTTGTTTATCCATCTCAGATCTATGACTGGACGGAACAAGCCGTCTGGTTTAGGAACCAGAAAAAGCTGGCTGTAGAAACCTGGAGATTCCTGGTTTTCTACGACCTCTATCGCATTCTTCTCCAGAAGAGACTGGACTTCTGATAGAAGCGAGCCTCTCTTCTGCGGATTTGACGGAAGCCGAGTCCATCTTGGACTTCGAGTTAATGGAGGTTTTCCTTTGAAGGACAGTTTTAGCCCTTCCAAAATCACCCCTCGAACCCAAGGGTCGTCCATAATCGACTCCCAATTGGTTGAGAAACTTGACAGTCTTCCGCACATTGGTACACGATAGAGGTTTATACCATCACCTCCTGGACCTGCGAGGCTTGCGGAAGGAGAAACCATGTACTCCACGACCTGCACCTTGCCCCATCGACCTAGGGTCATCAGACCGGTTGTCTCGACCAGTATAACGGCCCCTACCTGAGTCACTGCCTTGACGGTCTCTGGAGTAAGACCTAGAGGACACATAGGGTCCTCTATAGGAACTTCCCTTGGATGTATTCGCCCCAGAAGTGCCTGTCTTACTCTTCTCCACTGAATCAGACTTTTTGGAAGTAGATTTGAATAGCAGAGAGTCTGAAGCTTTCTTAGTAATCTGATCATAGATTGAGGAAAGCTTGCCGTCGAAAAGAAGCTCTCCGGAGACCGGAGCGACTCAGAGAGTTTTTCACCTTACTATCCACGCACGTGGATGTAGCCAGGGCCGCATCATGTCTAACCAACTCCAGATTTGCCACTGAAAGGGCGGAGTTATACTTGGAGAATGCTATGGCCCTCGAAAGAACTATTAAGGAGGTTTGTACATCCTGGAATTCTTTTCCTTCGAGACGTAATGATAACGCTCTGGTAAGGTGATCTACGTATGATAATGCTTCCAAGCTAGTCCTGTTGGACAATATTGTCGTTTCCAACGTCGTGGTTGGAATTGACATAGACGACGGTATAGAAAATTCTAGGTCTTCGGCCTGGTCGTCTAGACGCAGAGGAACTCTCGGAATGACCTGTCCTGCAGTTTCGAATTTATTTCTTGAATTGATGAAAGGCAGATGTAGAGCATTTGCCGATAAGAAACCGGACCTGCTCGTTTTGGTAGCAAGTTTATATATAACGTCATTCAATAGTTCAAATGTCCGTGTGACATTACTGGATTGTGTCGGAAACTCAGAAACGATGTCCCTAAACCAATTAAAGAATTCTGTGTGCAGTGGCGCTATCAGTCTCTTATCCGGCAATGCAGCATTTTGGTCTGGATGAACAACGTCAAGAAGATAATGCCGGATGAACTCTACGGCAATTTTATGTTGTTCCGAAAGGGAAAATTCCAACTCATCCGTATCCCTTTTGCCATCCTGTTGGACCACTTGTAATTCTCGGTTGTCCGTGCCTGATCCTGCAGCGTAACATACCGACCCAGCTTCTTCGGATAATTCCTGATCCGACAGAGTTTGTCGGTTGCTGGGATGCTGCGATAATTTGTGCTATCTGCGATAGCATGTCCGTAACGGAGGCCTGTGGAGCTGCAGTCTTACAGCATTTAGCCCCTGGAAGCTCCTTGGACGTTGACTCCTGCATACTTCTTTTATGCGAACGTCCAGAGTATGAAGGCCTCGTATCCCTGGCTACCGGATGGCGTGACCTGGTTGCCGTGGAATCCCTGGTCGGCGAGGCTGGCTGGATATCACAGGTCACGTAGACAAGGTGCAGTCGTGTGTGCTGCCGTGAGGAGGAGGAAGCCAATAGCAGTCTCTTCGGACTGTCTATATAACGGAGCGTCCCGAGCGGTGGACGTATGCTCCGACTGCGGAACGTTTTGTACCACAACATCTGGGCCCAGATATTGTTGTCCGAGAGAGGGACCTCTCTCGCTCGCAGCCCGGATGGACCTGGACGAGCTAGGAACCGGACTAATAGGCTTCCTCCGTACCATCCTCGGATCCGTCGTCACTGGGTGTGCACGTTGTATATTTATAGTGCTCGCATCACCCAAATCTCCTTCCTGGACCGCAACAGACGAACCCGGCTGCCGAACCATTCGATGAATGGCCGCTACACCGGGCGAGTTAGCGGACGTCAAAGCCGTTGATCCTACTTGGGACCTCTTAGGCAATTGACGTATCTGCATGAGCACTTTTGCCGCTTGCTCTTCATTTGACTGTGACGACGGGAGCACACTTTTCGAAGACATCACGGAAACATTACCCTGTTCTTGTTCCTCTTAAAAAGAGATTGAAAAACTAGAGTGACCCTGTGGAGAGAGGACCGGCATGGACCTCTCCCCACTAACAACATACTGTGACACACGTCTCCAACGTTTGTTATCCCAATTGACACACACTGAGCAAGGGTTAGTGCGAGTACACTGACTACAATTAATACACTGATCATGAGAATCAGAGTAAGATTTCCTCGCATTTCAATTTGAACAATAATCTTTCATTGAGAAAAATTATAAACAGTCATAGTACTCGCACCAACCCTTGAAAACAAAGATACATAATAAAAAAATGCCGCTCAGAATCACAGATCCAATGTCGAGTTGTGACCTTGACCTTTGACCTGGCGAGTCCAAGGTCAATAGGGTTCTTCCTCGCACCAAGGCCAACACACCTATGAAGTTTCATGACTCTAGGTTGAACCACTATCAAGTTCTCATCCGGAAACCAATTGTTGCGATATGCTATGTTCAAGGTCACTGTGACCTTGACCTTTGACCTGGTGAGTCAAACATCAATAGGGTTCTTCCTCGCACCAAGGCCAACATACCTGTAAAGTTTCATGGCTCTAGGTTGAACCACTATCAAGTTATCATCCGGAAACCAATTGTTGCGATATACTATGTTCAAGGTCACTGTGACCTTGACCTTTGACCTGGTGAGTCCAAGATCAATAGGGTTCTTCCTCGCACCAAGGCCAACATACCTATGAAGTTTCATGACTCTAGGTTGAACCACTATCAAGTTATCATCCGGAAACCAATTGTTGCGATATACTATGTTCAAGGTCACTGTGACCTTGACCTTTGACCTGGTGAGTCCAAGATCAATAGGGTTCTTCCTCGCACCAAGGCCAACACACCTATAAAGTTTCATGACTCTAGGTTGAACCACTATCAAGTTATCATCCGGAAACCAATTGTTGCGATATACTATGTTCAAGGTCACTGTGACCTTGACCTTTGACCTGGTGAGTCCAAGATCAATAGGGTTCTTCCTCGCACCAAGGCCAACACACCTATGAAGTTTCATGACTCTAGGTTGAACCACTATCAAGTTATCATCCGGAAACCAATTGTTGCGATATACTATGTTAAAGGTCACTGTGACCTTGACCTTTGACGTAGCGAGTCCAAAATCAATAGGGTTCTTCCCCTCACCAAGGCCAATCTACCTATGAAGTTTCATGAATGTGAGTTGAACCATTATCAAGTTATCATCCGGAAACCAATTGTTTAAGATTTACTATGTTCAAGGTCACTGTGACCTTGACCTTCGACGTAGCATGTCCAAAATCAATAGGGTTCTTCCTCCCACCATGACCAACCTATGTATGAAGTTTAATGAATGTGAGTTGAACCACTATCAAGTTATCATCCGGAAACCAATTGTTTACGCCCGCCCGCCCGCCCGCCCGCCCGCCCACCCCGCCCGCCCGCCCGCCCGCCCGCCCGCCCATCCGCCCGCCCGCCCGCCCGCCATTCACCAAACTATAAGTCGAGTTTGACTTCGTCACAACTCGACTAATAATCCATTATAACATTTCGAAAAAATAATTCAAAAAGAAAAAAATTTTTGAAAAAATTTCAGAAGAGCCCATGAGAACAATGAGCCCAAAAGGATCCCAAAAAAGCATAAGTGTGAACAAAATTTAAACCATTTCAAAAAATTAATGTAACACGGACAATATTAATGTATCTTGCTATGAACTGAACTAAGCAGAAGACAAGTAATCAGAAGTAACCGTTCCCAACGTAAACAAAAAGTGTACAAAAACCGGAAACATGACTCCAGGCACTGATAAACATGGCCCGAAATCAGTCACCAATTTAAACACTATCTGATGCAAAACAGAGACGTCCAGAGAAGAAACTGCAGAACATCAGATGGTAGAGGCAGACCAAAATGCCTAAACACCCAAGGAAAAAGAGAATATTTATTCTGTTACCAAGCCAAAACACCCAAGAAATTTTAGTAATCAACATTACAAAAAAATATGCCAAAAGCATGGGAGAATAGCTAGGGGGGAATAAAGGAAAGGGAGAGAGGAAACACTGAACAAACAATGGTAAATTCATAGCAAGAATGACAACATAAAGGCCATGCCTCGAAAATAGACAACATGAAATAATTTCGTAAAAAAAATTATAAGTTATAGCCCTGAACATTTCCTGCCACTGTTTCTTCCTCTCATCCTTCTATTTCCTCCTTAGATCCACCATTTCTCTCATAATTATGTGTCTGGCATAATTTAAACTGAGATTTACAAGCACAAATATCAGTGAGATGTAAATGATGTGAGGGCCAAACAAAGAATGACAATTTGCAACAATTTCGAAACCTCCTTGTCACTGCGCATGCGCAGTAGAGTATAAGTATGGAGGACCATATAGGACATGTAATTTTGGGTTTTTGATCCAAATTTGGGGGATTGGGGGGCAAAATTTGTGTTTGGCCTTAAATATTTAAGAGTTAGCACCAGCTAAGTCTGGGTCATTGGTACAGTATAAAAATCTTAAATTCTGAACTTGAATACACCAATTTACTTTACAATTTGAAAAACGAGTCGATTTGTGGTAAAAGATTCAGATGCGCAGTGTGTAAGTAACACATATGTATATACATACCCTTGGTCAAAAACATTTGCCATTAGTACCAGCAACTGTTGGTTGAGTTCTTGAATATCATCCTTAACCTCTGTTCGAGCTTCTTCCAAAGCTGAGTCTGTAGCAAGTCTGAAGAACTTCTGTGACAAGTGTTGATCATCTAACTGTGCATAGATTCTTGCAACTTCACTGTAGTACATAGCTTTGTTTAAACCTAAATAAAAGTGTTCAAATATAATATTCACAGAAGACCAGGTGAAAGTTTAAATCCTTTCAAAATGTTAGTTGTGGAAACAGTGCTAAAACTTTTCAACCATTTTCCAGTGGTAAAACTTTTCAACCATTTTCTAAATATATGTAACAGCAGTAATGTGCAAATTTAAAATTTGGTTATAATTTAAATTCCATAAGCAGAGATGATCTTTATTAATATCATGTGTGGCTTCAAACTGAATCAGAAAAGTAAAGCAAGCGGTTTACACTTTTAGATCAAGATGCACATGTATCCATTTGAAAGGTGAAATAGGACACTGCAGATTTTTAAATCCATCTTTCAATTTGGTTTCATGTGATTTTGAATCAAATCTTTTAAATGTTTCTCAAAGACCAACATGTCCAGTTCTGTGAGCTTGTTATTTTCAATAATATGACCATCCTCGACTGACACACCAGTTTTCATTTTTTTGTTATTTCAATAAAATGACCTATTGCATTAAGCACTTTACAGTCACTTGTTGATGGTCTTCGGTGCATTGGTGGGTAGCTTCATGAGGATCTGTATTTTAAAACTAATGTCTGTGTGGACAGGGGCAGTGGAGCTGGGGTGGGGGTGGGGGGCACATCCCCCCACCCCACACACACATTTTTTTCACCAATCATAGGTACCTGAACTGCATTTTACAAGATAACATACACAACCCCTATGGTCACTACACATAACATATACATATATGACCACATTGATTTTCAAGATTTTATTGAATAAAAATAGAAAGCTCCAAATGGAGCGTAATATTTCAAAGGACAGTTCCAAAGTTGTGATTAGCCCTTTGAACCTGAGAGGTCACTTTTCCGGGCCATCAAGATTATGCTTTACAAATTCATTAAGTATGATAGCTGGTAAGTGAATGTGTGGGGAAGAACAATCAATATTTTCAGGGCTGCAGGTTGAAAATATTAATTGGTCTGCCCACAAATAATGAATATGGCCTCTTCCAACTGCTGCCATTGAATTGATATGGAAGATACCACCAGGGTTCTAAGGGTTAAGTAAAAACAAAACAAAATAAATACGCAAAGGTTAGTGTCTGAAATACTTAAATAGAGTGGGTTCCAGACTGGGGGGTAGCATATGTAAATTTATATATTTCGCATGAATACAATGACCCACCACGATTGACACTCCCCACCCCCTTCCCCCGAATTTTTTTTCCATCCTACACCGTTGCGGTACCCAGAAAGGTGTGACCACCCCCCCCCCCCCCCCCCACACACACACACACATACACACACACTTGATATTGTTGTTTTTTTATCATATTTGTTTGTTGGATAACCTGGTCTTAACCCCAGAAGGTGCATCCAGAATCCAGGAATATGATTGAGGTCACCCTCTTTAGTTAAGCATAAATCAACATTTTTATACTTTGAGACCACGATATGTTAAAACTTCACAACAACTATTTGATTTTAATCAAATAGGAGCTTGAATTTGGGGTGATGGCATACCACCATGAGTGCCAAGCCTTAAAATGGGGATGTGTCTCAGCAGTACTCCAAGGGACAGAAAAACCCACGCATGTTGAATATTCATTTTATGCTTAATATTCATGAAAGAAAGATGGACATACACGTAAGATTTCGTTATGACCTGATGACTATCGACTGAGTTATAGACTTGTGAAGACAAAAATGTCTATTTATCAGTGACAAAAAGGGGAATAACTCATATGCAGAATGAGTGGACTGCATAACTTAATAAATATATGTCACAAAGGACATGTCATGCTGGACAACAATAAAAGATTTCATTAAGATCTGACTACTACTAGCTGTGTTATAGACCTGTGCACACAAAAAATGTCTATTTCTAAATGGAAAAAGGGGTATAACACACAAGTGAAATGTGTGAATGCATAATTTGAAAAGGCATGTCATGCCTGACAACCATATAAGGTTTCATTAAGATCTGGCTACAATTTGATGAGTAACAGACATATGGATGGATAGACAATAGACATCAGAGGCAATCTAGTACACCCTATTTGTCAAGCAAGAGGTACAAAGGAAGATGCAATCCAATATATCATACTTTTTAAACAAACGGTAACAAGGTGCAACACTGCCGGTATCCCTGTCAAGGGTTTCAAAGTTGGAAAAAAGTGAAAAAAGGCCCATAACTATAGGAAAAAAAATTGACAAAACCTGTTACTTGTAAATATCCTTTGCCCCTTGGGGGTCTATCAGCATACCAAAAATCAATTAAGTCCAACACCCACTGACTGGTATATGAAGGTCCAAAGTTGCTAGGGACAGATGGACTGATGGACGAACAAACAGACAGACAGAAGAAACTCATTTCTATATCCTCCGCAAACTTCGTTTTTGGTGGGGCATAACAAGTGAGCCTCTATCACTCACCAAAGAAAGTTATTTAAAGGAGGATTTAAGGTCATATTCAGCATCTTTGTCTAGTAAACACTACAGAGCCAAAACATGAACCCAGGCACTTGATTTGAACAAGCCTAAATCTGGCCCAACTACAAGGATGCTGAAATACTTAATATCCTAAGATTCAGACTGGTGGATATGAATAAGATTTTAGAGAATATTCCTCATACTACACTTAATTAACATTCAGTCTTGATAAACCCATATATAGACACCGGGACTTGATTTGAGCAAATTTGAATCTTACCCTCTGAGGATTCTGTATAATGAATATTGATTGATTGCTTCTGACAGTTGGATGTGAATAAGTTTATGTGTGAAGAATATCAATATTCCTTATACTGCACAAAGTTAAGATAGGAGCTTCCATAATGAGCCTTAAATATGAATTCAGGGACTTGATTTGAACAAATTTGAATCTGCCTGCCATAAGGATGCTGTATATCAAATATCAGAATAGAAAACACCACCTGGTGGAGTTGAAGTAGATTTTAAAAGGATTTTCTGCATATTGCACAAAGTTAAAATTCAGGATACCATAGGAAGCCTAAATATGACCTTAGGTACTAATTCTAGGTACGATTCTAAGGATGTTGCATAATAAATATCAAAAGATTTGACTGGTGGATCTGAAGATGGAAGATTTTTAAGGAATATTCCTCATATTGCATGGAGTTGAAGTTAGGGCTCCCATAGGGAACCCAAATATAAAACTAAGACAGGTTACACGCGCAAACTACAAAGCTGTGAACAGTACTGCGCATGATTTCCAAGTTGCAAAAGTCACAGTCACATGCTTATTACCAATTTAAGTTTAAAAGCAGAAAAAAATGCATTTTCAATTAGTTGTTTGCAGCAACTTCATCAATATCTGCAACCCTGAGTGTTCAAACTTTGAATCAATGGGCACCCCAATAGTAAGACACAGTAATAATTTGAAGGACACTATATAGACTTCACCTATCCGAAAGCCGTTTCAAATGGGTGGCAAGTGTCAGGATTCAGGACAAAAGAAACCGTGCCCATGGCCAAAATGGCCTAGACTGGTTTAGATCAGAATGGTGTAGATTTTGATATGGAACAGCAGCATCAACAGCCCAATTTTCAAGTGAGAATGGCCCACATTTATGTATTCACTTCAAGTTCAAAAGTTCACGTCTTTTTACTTCCAACATTATGGAAACATTCAATTAACTCTTTACTGCGCATGTAGATTCTGTTGTGTTACTTGTGTATCAAATCCACATATAATATAACGAATACGAGAAACGTCGGTTCTGAAGGATGGGAATCAGTACCTATTAAAAGGTCCAATACCACAAGTACTGGTATTGGTATTGGTTCCAGTACCAAATGCAAGCACTGATTTAAGGGAAACATACGTGCATGAACAATATACATAAGAACTAAAAAAATGTCGACAGGATCACCGAACCAATGTTGAGTTGCGACAGCACAAGAGTGGGTTTAATCATTATCAACTTTTCATCTGGAAACCAGTTGTTTACAATTTACTAAGTGAAGGGTCACTGTGACCTTGACCTTTGACCTAGCGATTCCAAAGTAAATAGGGCTCTTTCCTGCACCAATGCCAACCTACCTATGAAGTTTCATGAACATGGTTGTAACCATTGTCAAATTATCATCTGGAAACAAATTGTTTACGATTTATTATGTTCAAGGTCACTGTGACCTTGACCTTTGACCTAGCGAGTCCAAAATAAATAAGGGTCTTTCACTCACCTGGGCAAACTTACCTATGAAGCTTCATGAACGTGGGTCAAATCATTATCAAGTTATCATCCTGAAACCAATTGTTTATGATTTTACTATGTTGAAGATCACTGTGACCTTGACCTTTCACCTAGCGAGTACAAAATAAAGAGTGTTCTTCCTCTCACTGATCCCAACATACCTATTATGTTTCATGAAAGTGGGTTGAACCATTATAAAGTTATCTGGAAACCAATTGTTTTTGATTTACTATGTTCAGGGTCACTGTGACCTTGACCTTTGACCTAGTAGGTCCAAAATAAATAGGGTTCTTTCTCAAAAAGAAGAACCTACATATGAAGTTTCATGAATGTGGGTTGAACCACAGTCAAGTTACCATCCGGAAACAATTGTTTATAATTTACTATGTTCAAGGCCACTGTGACCTTGACCATTCACCTAGCGAGTCAAAAATAAATAGGGTTCTTCCTCTCATTGATGCCAATCTACCTATGAAGTTTCATGAACGTGGGTCGAACATTATCAAGTTATCGTCCGGAAACCAATTGTTTATGCCCACCCGCCAGTCATCAAACTATAAGTCGAGTTTGACTTCGTTACAACTCGACTAAAAATTCAGCTCTTGCACCACCACTGGCACTAGATTGCACCCTGTAGTTCATAGGCTAAAAATTTGCTGAAGCTCATAATGCCATGTTGAAAAATCTTTGGTTCTAATACTTCATTTCCCTTTTTTTAACCACCCCACCCATCACACATTTTCCTGTTCCTCCCCCCCCCCCTCCCACTCACACCACTACCTGTAATTACAATTTGGTCAAAGTGCACAGTCATATAATTCCCTTCGTCTGAAATGGGCAATAAACTGTAAATCATTTTTCATGACATACACAATTTAATCCAATTTCCTCTCACTTAATGTTGTTTGTGGTGTTTCTTTATATGCACCAATTTCTGTGAGGGGATGTTTTGGCCTTTGGGGATCAAGATTTTTTCTCATCATCAGTAACTCATAATTCTGTTTTGAACTGTGCCAATACCATTCAGAGCTTTCCGGGAATAGACGCCTCAACTGTGACTTGTGAAGCAGAACAATGAACAGTGTTATTGACTATTAAAAAATACGTCCATTGTATATCGATTTTAAGCTATAATTTTTCAGCATATCACGGAAGCAAAGTGAATTTCTCCGAGCAAATTGACCCGTTTTACACAGTACTTTTCTACTTAGCCAAAGTGGATCACAAATTGATAATTGAATTAAAAATGAATTGATGTTTGAACCAAATAAAGAAATATATATTCTTTAATTCTTTTTCGTTCATTTTATTCACCAGGAATCCTTAATTAGGTGAAGATTGATGTCAACAGGTGATGTACTTTAGTCACCTATTTTTGCTTCAGCACTTGTAAAGTTACCATGCAGCAAAATTGAAATGAATAAAACAGAGAAAAAATCTGGATACAATTTAAATATTTATAGTAAAGGATTATTTTATTAAATATAATTCACTTGTATGCATATTTTGATGTTTTATTTGTTATGACCAGAGCTTCGAAGCCTATGGTTTGACACCGAAAGTCTGGAAACAGAAAAATATTTGACTGTACAATTTTCTGGGATTTTTGTCTAAAACTGATTCCCTTCTAGGAGGCCGGGAGGTGCACTGAATTTACGGGATTTTCCTGGGCACTCCAGGAGAGTTAACATGTCTGACCTAAGAGATTAATTTGAACAAACTTGAATCTGGACCTCCGAAGGATGTTGTATACCAAATATCAAAAGATTACACTGAAGAAGAATAATTTTAAACAAAATTCCCCATATTGCACTGAGTCAATGTTTGGGTTTCCATGGGGAACCCAAATATAAACCCAAGATTTTGATTTGAATAAACTTAATCTGCATCCCCCCCCCCCCCCCCCCCCCCAAATTACCAAATATCAAAAGATTCTGACTGATGCATCTGAAGAGGATTTTTAAAGAATATTCCTCATATTGCCCAAAGTTAAAATTCAGGCTCACATAAGAAGCACAAATATGGACTTTGGGACATGATTTGATCAAACTTCAATCTGGCCACATAAGGATGCTGTAAACCAAATATCAAACAAATCTGAATAGTGGATTTGAAAAAGATTTGAAGAATATTCCATATACTGAACAAATGTAGAATTCATGTTCCCATAGGGAGCCCAAATATAAACCCAGGGTCTTGATTTGACAAAACTTGAATCCTACCATTCTAAGGATGCTCTATATCAAATATCAAAAGATTCTGACAGGTGATCTCAAGAAGATGATTTTTAAAGAATATTCTTCATATTGCACTAAGTTCAAATTTGGGCTCACATAAGAAACCCAAAGGTGCTCCCAGGAACTCGATTTGAACAAATTGGAATCTAGCCTCCATGACGATGCTGTATACCAAATATCACAAGATTCTGAGCTGTGGATCCGAAGAAGAATTTTTAAGAATATTCCTGCACTCAGACTGGAGGATCTAAAATGACTTAAAAGCATATTCTTCAGATTGCACCAAGTCAAAATTTGGGCTCCCATCGGGATTTGATTTGAACAAACTCGAATTTAACTCCCATGAAGATGCTGTATACCAAATGTCAAAACATTCTGACTGGTTGATCTGAAGAAGATGATTTTTAAAGAATTTATCTCATTTTGCATTAAGTTAAATATGGGCTCTCAATGGGCTTCCAGAAATAAACTCTGGGTCTTGATTTGAACAAACTTGAATCTGACCCTCCTAAGGATGCTGTATTCCAAATATCAAAAGATTCTAAATGGTGGTTTTGGAGATGAATGTTTACATTTTTACTGGGTACTAAAAGAGTTATGCCACTTTATAGGTATCCCATGGGCGTGGATACTTTATTTGAACAAAGCTGAATTGGCATATGATAAGGAACATGCATATCATATTTGGTAAACTTTGGTTCGATAGTTTCAGAGAAGATTAAAATGTAAAGTTCAAGCCAAACAATGGACAGAGAGTGATCACTAAAGCTCCCCTCGAGCCTTGCTCAGGAGTGCTAAAAAAGTACATGTACAGGTTTAACTAGAGGCTCTAAACAGCCTGTAATCGCTTACCTGGAACTAAATATAATGAATGTGTCAATGACACTGTAGCTTAACTTGTCTGTGTGTTTTGTTTGATGAAAAGGATAATGTTCAATGTTTATGAAAGGATTATGAAATAAAGACAAAAATTGTGATAATTGGGAATATGTTAATTTCTGTTCCCTGTATGCAATGTTTTTCATAAAAATAATATGAGGTGTACACTGTAGGGTGGGTTAATATGATCTCACAGTTAATGTATGTGGCCCTCACAGGTATCGTATGTCAACAAAAGTTTCCAAGTCACAGTGAAATTATTCCAAAACGAGTCATCCTATCAAGTTACATTGAAATCCCTTCATAAATATGGCATGTAGACTGTGCTAAAGGTTTTCAGGCTTCATGCCTGTGTAGCCATGATGGGTGACCGATTGCTACTAAAAGGGGACGTCCTCATCTCGACATTATACCGAGTCAATCTACTGAGTTACAATGAAATCCCTTCACAAATATGACTTGTAGTCTGTACTAAAGTTTTTCGTGTTTAGGGCTCGGGAAGCCATCATGGTTGAAAGATCGTGACCAAAAGGGGACGTTGTAATCTGGGCATCATCTGGAGTGATGCTACCAAGTTAAAATGAAATCCCTTCATAAGTATGACCTGTAGACTGTGCTCGAGGTTTTCGGGCTTCGGGCCCCTGTAGCCTTCAAAGTTGACCAATCACGACCAAAAGGGGATGTCATCATCTAGGCATTATATGGAGTCAAACAAACAGGTTACAATGAAATCCTTTCATAAATACAACCTATAGACTATGCTAAAGGTTTTGAGATTTTGGGCTCGGGCAGCCATCAAGGCTGAATAATCGCGACCAAAAGGGGACGTTCTCATCTACACATTATTTGGAGACATCCTACCAAGCTACTATGAAATCCCTTCATAAATATGACCTGTAGACTGTGCTAAAGGTTTTCAGGTTTCGGGCCCCTGTATCCATCACAGTTGCTCAATCGGACTCATCCTACAAAGTTACAATGAAATCCCTTCATAAATATGACCTGTAGACTGTGCTAAAGGTTTTCGGGCTTCGAGCCCCTGTAGCCATCAGTTTCACAATTGCGTCCAAGAGGGGATGTTCTCATCTAGACATTATATGAAGTCAACCTACCAAGTTACAATGAAATCACTTCATAAATATGACCTGTAGATTGTGCTAAAGGTTTTTGGGCTTTGGGCTTGGGCAGCCATCATGGTTGAATGATCACAACCAAAAGGGGATATTCTCATCTGGGCATCATCTGGAGTGATCCCACAAAGTTACAATGAAATCCCTTCATAAATATGACCTGTAGACTGTGCTCAAGGTTTTCAGGCTTCGGGCCCCTGTAGCCGTCACAGTTGACCAATCATGACCAAAAGGGGTTGTCATCATCTAGGCATTATATCAAGTCAACCTAACAAGTTACAATGAAATCCTTACATAAATATGACTATATAATATGTTAAAGGTTTTTGGGCTTGGGCAGCCATCAAGGCTGAATGATCGTGACCAAAAGAGGACGTTCTCATCTAGACATTATTTGGAGTCATCCTACCAAGCTACAATGAAATCCCCTCATAAATATGACCTATACACTTTGCTAAAGGTTTTCGGGCTTCGGGTCCCTGTAGCCGTCATAGTTGCCAATCATGTCCAAAAGGGGATGTTCTCATCTAGACATTATATGAAGTCAACCTACCAGGTTACAATGAAATCCCTTCATAAATATGACCTGTAGACTGTGCTAAAGGTTTTCGGGCTTTAGGCTCGGGCAGCCATCATGGTTAAATGGTCGAAACCAAAAGAAGAATTCTCATCTGGGCATCATCTGGAGTGATCCTACGAAGTTTAAATGAAATCCCTTCATAAATGTGACCTGTAGACTGTGCTAAAGGTTTTCTGGCTTCGGGCCCCTGTAGCCGTCACAGTGGACCAATCACAACCAAAAGGGGCTGTCATCATCTAGGCATTATATCGAGTCAATCTAACAAGTTACAATGAAATTCTTCCATAAATACAACCTATAGACTATGCTAAAGGTTTTTGGGCTCGGGCAGCCATAAAGGCTGAATGATCACGACCAAAGGGGCATTCTCATCTAGATATTATTTGGAGTCATCCTACCAAGCTACTATGAAATCTCTTCATAAATATGACCTGTAGACTGTGCTAAAGGTTTTCGGGGTTCGGGACCCTGTAGCCATCACAGTTGCCCAATCGTGTCCAAAAGGGGATCGTCTCATCTAGACATTATATGAAGTCAACCTACAAAGTTACAATGAAATCCTTTCATAAATATGTCCTGTAGACTGTGCTCAAGGTTTTCGGGCTTCGGGCAGCCATCATGGTTGAATGATCGCAACCAAAAGGGGAATTCTCATCTGGGCATCATCTGGAGTGATCCTACAAAGTTACAATGAAATCCCTTCATAAATATTACCTGTAGACTGTGCTCAAGGTTTTTGGGCTTCAGGCACCTGTAGCCGTCACAGCTGACCAATCACAACCAAAAGGGGATGTCATCATCTAGGCATTATATGGAGTCTACCTAACAAGTTACAATGAAATCCTTACATAAATACAACCTATGGACGATACTAAAGTTTTTTGGGCTCGGGCAGCCATCAAGGCTGAATGATCGCGACCAAAAGGGGATGTTCACATCTAGACATTATTTGGAGTCATCCTACCAAGTTACAATGAAATCCCTTCATAAATATGACCTGTAGATTGCGCTAAAGGTTTTCAGGCTTCGGGCCTCTGTAGCCGTCACAGTTGCCCAATCACATCCAAAAGGGGACGTTCTCATCTAGACATTATATGAAGTCAAACTACCATGATACAATGAAATCCCTCCATAAATATGACCTGTAGACTGTGCTAAAGGTTTTTGGGTTTTGGGCTCGGGCAGTCTTCAAGGTTGACAGATCGCGACCAAATGGGAAGTTCTCATCTAGACATCATCTGGAGTCAACCTACCAGGTTACAATGAAATCCCTCCATATTAAATATGACCTGTAGACTGTGCTAAAAGTTTTTGGGTTTCGGGCTTGGGCAGCCTTCACGGTTGACAGATTATGACCAAAAGGGGACGTTCTCATCTAGGCATCATACAGAGGCATCTTACCAAGTTACAATGAAATCCCTTCATAAATACGACCTGTCGACTGTGCCAATGGTCTTCAAGTTGTGGGCTCGGGCAGCCATACCGGTTGACCGACCGCGTCCAAAAGGGGCTGTTCTCAAATAGACAAGACCCCAAACCTGCATATGAAAATTCGTGAAGATCAGAGAAGAACTGCGGGGTGTAGCCTGTGCTAACGGAAAATGTGAACAGACTCACAGAGTTCCACTAACAGACTTCCACATGCGTGATGGCAATAGCTTATCTTGACTTTGTCAAGTAAAATGTCAAGTTAAGTTAAGCTAAAAATGTGATTTCCCAATAGGCTTTCCATGGTAATTATGAGCTGCAATTGTGGCCATGTTTACAACATTACATCAACCTTACATGAGGATCATTGGTAGAAGGTGTCCCAGTCCTCAATCACGTGAAGTTTCAAAACATTTGACTTTGTAGTTTCAAAGGGGAATAATTTTGCAAAATCCATCAATCAGAATTAGAGAATGTCTATGGTGGCCATATTTTCCAACAGAAACAAGAAGAGGATCATTTGTAGAGGGCCTCCTATAGACCATTCCTTTCAAGTCTGGTTCACGTTGGCTCAGTAGTTCCAGAGAGAAGATGAAAATGTGATTTTCCACTGGGTTTCTATAGTAACTATAAGCTGCAATTGTGGCCTTGTTTGCAACACAATCAATATTAAATAAGGAATGTTGGTAGTGTGTGTCCCAGTCATCAACCATTCAAAGTTTCAAAACATTTGACCCTGTGGTTTCATGTCGGCTCAGTAGTTCCAGCGTAGGAGATGAAAATGTGATTTCCCATAGGGTTTCTATAGTAACTCTAAGCCACAACTGAAGCCATGTTTGCAACCCGATCACCATTAAATGAGGATCATTGGTAGAGGAGGTCCCAGTAATCAACCACGCAAAGTTTCAAAACATTTGGCCCTGAGGTTTCAGGGGAGAAGATTTTTCAAAATCCACCAATCAGAATCAAAGAATGCTTCTGGCGGCCATGTTTTCAAACCCATACGAACAAAATGAGGATCGTTTGTAGAGGACCTCCCACAGACTATCCCTGCCAGGTTTGGTTCATGTCAGCTCAGTAGTTCCAGAGAAGATGAAAATGTGATTTCTCATAGTGTTTCTATAGTAACTATAAGCTGCAATTACGGCCATGTTTAAAACCCACTCAACATTAAATGAGGATTGTTGATAGAGGGGGTCCCAGCCATCATTTATATGAAGTATCAAAACATTTGGCCTGGGAGTTTCAGAGGAGAAGTTTTTTGAAAATCCAGCAACCAGAATCCAAGACTGCTTCTGGTGGCCATGTTTTTCAACCCACAGGAACAAAATGAGGATCGTTTGTAGAGGACCTCCCATAGACCATTCCTGAAAAGTTTGGTTCAGCGGTTACAGAGAAGAAGATGAAAATATGAAAAGTTTATGGACGCCAGATGACGTCGGACGCCAAGTGATGTGAAAAGCTTACATGGCCTTTTAGGCCAGGTGAGCTAAAAATGAGCTCCACAAACAGAAACTTAACCTAATCTGCACAACATAACATTTTAGGAATTCAGAAAATGCAGTTTTACTGTAAGAACCCAAATGCTACAAATTATCATGTGAACCATACAAAAACCATAATCCTTGAAATTTACCAAATGATCAAATTATTAGGACCCTGCGAAGCTTCAAAATCATCACAAGTGTCACTTCTTGAACTCTTCTTCTATCAACAGGTCTCTTGTTGAGTAAACTTGATGATAGAGGAAGAGTTCAAGAAGGTTCCACTTCCAACACAACTTTGATCCCACTCTGGATTTCTGCTTTTTTGGCTGGCTTGCCCAAATAGACGAGTTGCCGTTGAATACAAGAGAGTCTAACGATATCCATTTCCCCCACCGATTTTTATGTTTTAATTGGAACAAGGGCTATGACTCTGGAAATATTATTTGAATCAAAACTTCCTTTCCATATTTATATGTACACATCATACTCATACTGAAACTAAGTTTCATAAAAATCCAATGAAAAATGCAGTTAAGCAGACAAGAATTTGTGATGGAAATTTTGCTATTACCAAGGGTCATAACCACGCAGAATTTGTGGCATCAAAAATTGACCACATACACATCTACACTTGATACTGATACATAAGACCAAGTTTCATAAAAATCCAATAAAAATAAATCCAATGTAGAAGTTAAGCAGACAAGCCTTTGTGATGGAAATTTTGCTATTTCTAAGGGCCATAACCATGTAAAAATCATTGCATCGAAAATTCATGATCACATGCACATCTACACTTTATACTGATACTTCAGACCAAGTTTCGTAAAAATCCACTGAAAACTGTAGGAGGAGTTAAGCGGACAAAGTTTGTGACAGATGGATGGACAGACATACTGATGGACATACACCATTGCAATATCCCCCTCCCGACTATGTCAAAAGGGGAGAAATCATTTAATTTCTTTAATCGCAACTGAAGATATCTTCCAAAAACCTGCAATTTTGGTAAATTCAAAGTCAACAAGGGCTATAACTCTGGTAAATTATTCAAATTGAAATTTCCTTTCCATATGTATTTGTACACATCATACTGATACTGCACACCAAGTTTCTTAAAAATCCAATAAAAGATGCAGGAGGAGTTAAGTGGACAAGCATTTGTGACGGATATTTTGCTATTTCGAAGGGCCGTAACCATGTAAATTTGTTGCATCGAAAATTCATGACCATATGCACATCTACACTTGATACTGATACTTCAGACCAAGTTTCGTAAAAATCTACTGAAAACTGTAGGAGTTTGTGTGGAATAAACTCACACTACACAGGTATCATTCTCCCATGATGCTTTATCACAACACCAAATATAATTCAAATCGGAGTAGCAGTGGCCGAGATACAAGGGATAATGTTGGTATGGGCGGATGAATGGACAGACAGACAGACGGAGATCTCGACTACCCCCTTCGACTTTTCAAGTCGGGGGCATATTAATACTGGAGTGTGGAATGACAAAATTTCTGGTTGTAAAAAGGGGCCATATATAAAACTTGACAAGCATTGAGATTTGATTCAATTTGTGACTGACTTTAACCCTTAAGGGCCAGAGATTTTTACATATTTTTGCTACACTTTGACAGTCTACATCCTGTGGCTTTGCTGCTGTTTTTGGCATGTCTTGGCTGACTATATAGGCAGCCAAGACTTGCCTAAAAACAACTACCAAGTACTTTGAATGTAACTTGTGAGTTAACACAGACTGCATGTAGGGGCACCTGTTCTGTTGCAGAAAATGTGATCAAAGTCAGAATTTGGCCTTTAATATTTGTTTATTTATTGCTGTTAAAGGTTATTTCTGCACAATGGCTAGTCGCAATCACAACATGGGGATAAAGTCAAGTTTATTCAATCATATATACCCAAGTTGCCCATTTTAGAGGACTTCCATCCCAAGCATTGGTGACTGGGTCCTATTTTAACAGTAAAATTGATTCTTGTGAAAAGCTGATGAAGTATACTCTATGTGTCTTGGTGCACAACAATTCTTTCTGTTACAAATCATTGGCAATAAAATGGCAACATTAGGGCTATTGAAAAAAACATCATTTTTAATTTTTAACCTGGAAATCTCTTCGATGATTTAATTTTGCACTTGCAAGGACAAAAATATTAAACTATATGTTGATAGAACTCATTCAGCTCTGTCAAACGTGATATAGTTGGTTAAATTTCCAACTTCATTATGGAAAATTTTCACTACTGAAAACATGTTTTCCACATAATATTGAAAGGAGTTGAATTTCTAATTCCAACTTTATTCATGACTGTTTTGTGAATTAAACAGAAAGCTTCCCTCCTTCATCATAAATTTGATGAAAAATTGTCTAGGAAACAAGAAAATTGGTAGGCTTTATAGAAGTCAGAACAATAACGGCAATATAAAGTGGAAGGGAAGGCTTTCATTTTGTTGATATCAATTTCTGTCATTCAGTACATAAATTCAATTATAACAACATAAAATAGAAAAGTGAATTTGAGGATGGCTTCCCGGAAGAAGAGTACAACACTGACCAAGTCAAAATGCTAGTGCTAGTACAGTGGAACCCTTTAATTGAATAGGCAATTTGCTAATAGAAATTATTCAATTAACAGGAGTATTCAATTAACAGGGAAGGCATCACTTTCCTGTATTCAAGGGATAAACTTAGCATTTATTCTATTACATCTTGTTTGACAGACCTCCATGAGCTCTGTCAAACAAGATACAATAGATTAAATGCCTGTACTGGATGTACTAAGGCCAAATAGGTCTATAACCAAAGGAAAACTGGGAAGAGTCAGGGTAATTTCTCGACATGTTACAAGATTTTTTATTCAATTAACAGGAGTTTACTCTATAACATATATTCAATAAACAGGTCAAATTTGTACTCGAGGTATGGTAAATGGTTTTGTGTTGGGAAATTATATTCAATTAACAGGGATATACAATTATGAGATATCTAATTAAGTGGGCTCCACTGTACTGTATAACAAAAGTCCCCAGGGGTATGAGGCACTCATCTGACAAGGTTGTAAAAAGAAGGATTTAATTGGCATCTATGTCTAGTTAACACCACTGAGAAATGAAGCTATGTAATTATTGAAAATTATGTGGCCGATGTCAGCTGATTTTTTCATATTGTCTACAACATAAATAATGTCCAGATTACCAGTAACACAAAACTAGGGAGCGACAATATCACTTCAGGGATGTAACTTCAACAAACTTAAATTTGCTACTCCCCAACCCATCCCCAAGATGCTGTTTACCAATTATCAACAGATTTTGAATGGTGTATCTGACAAACTTAAATTTGCTACTCCCCAACCCATCCCCAAGATGCTGTTTACCAATTATCAACAGATTTTGAGTGGTGTAACTGAAGAAAATGATTTTTAAAGATTATTTATTATATTACACCAAGCTATAATCTTCCAAGGGAGTCATATACCAGATATCAAAAGATTCTGAATTGCAGTTCTGGAGAAGATCTAGTTTAAATTCAGGCTCCCTAAATTTGAACAACAATTTTCAATCTGTCTCCCCCACCCCCACCCCTCCCCCACCCCTCCCCCACCCCCAGGATGGTGTAGCCCAAACAAAGAATTTTTTATGGCTGGCTCTGGAGAACATTCCATATTCTGCACTATTCTGCACTATGTTCAATGGTCAGAACCGCACAAGTGCTTGTATGGTTTAATGTTTATCGCAAGAGATTGGATGAGCATATAAGTATACCTTTAGATGTGGTTCTGTGTGTATTACACCCATCTTAATATCATTTGCCTCAACAAAAAGTACGAAAGAAGCCACACTCATCAAGCATTAATGAAACACGAGGCCTCAAAGGGTCTTAATTAATCATCTGACATAGTGGTTCAAAGAATTATACTGGGTCACACTCAGTTAGCCATGGGTCATCAACACTACAGAGGAATGAAGTAATGAAATTATTTATAACTCTGGTGTCCGTGTCAGATGTTTATTATCATAGGTATTCCTGACTGCTTCCAATTCTATCAGCTGTAGACAAGCACTGTCAAACTTCCAAGGGTTATTATGTCACTGCAGTTTGAAACACAAATTTTGTGGAATGGATATGAATAAACTTGGACCTAACCTGCCCTCCCCCAAAGAGAGCCAAAATATTAAGCCAGGAGACTCGAACTGAACAAAATTGAATCTGATCCTCCCAGAAATGTTAAATTCCAAATATCAAAAGATTCTGATTGATGGTTCTGGACAAAAAGATGTTTACAGAAGTTTCCTCATTTGTACTAAGTTAAACTTTGGGCTCCAATAGAGAGCCCAAATATAAACCGAGGGACCAAATTTGAACAAATCTGAATATGAGCCTCCTAAATATGTTGCATACCAAATATGAAAGCATTCTGACTGGTGAATCAGAAGAAAAAGATTTCTAGAAATTTCCTCATATTGCACTAAGGTAAAATTTGGGGGTCCCATAGCAAGCCCAAATATTCACCCAGGGACTCAATTTGAACAAACCTGAATCTGCCCCCCCCACCCCCCCCCCCCCCCCCCCCACCCCCTCTCCCCCACCCCGAGATGTTGTATACCAAATATCAAATGATTCTAATTGATGGTTCTGAAGAAGATTTTTAAAGAAATTCCGTCATATTGCACAAAGTTAAACTTTAGGCTACAATAGAGAGCCCAAATTATTAACCCAGGGACCCGGTTTGAACAAATGAGAATCTGACTCTCCTAGAGATGTTGCATACCAAATATGAAAGAAATTTCCTCATTTGCACTAAGTTAAACTTTGGGCTCCAATAGAGAGCCCAAATATAAACCCAGGAACCCAATTTGAACAAATTTGAATATGAGCCTCCTAAATATGTTGCATACCAAATATGAAAGCATTCTCACTGGTGGATCTGAAGAAGACTTTTAAAGACATTTCCCCATATTGCACTAAGATATAATTCGGGCTGCAATAATGAGCCCAAATATTAACCCAGGAATTTGCCTTTAACAAACTTGAATCTGACCTGCTTAGAGATGCTGTATACCAAATATGTAAAGATTCTGACTGGTGGATCTGAAGAAGATTTTTAAAGAAATTTCCCCATATTGCACAAATTTAAAATTTGGACTCCCATATTATGAAATATCAAAAGATTCTGCCTGGTGGATCTGATTATTCCTCATATTGCACCAAGTAAAAATTTGGGCCCCCACAGGAAGCCCAAACATTAACTGAGGGAACTGATTCAAACAAACTTGAATCTGACCCTCGTAACAATGATGTTTATTTACCAAATATTAAAATATTCTGACAAGTGGTTTCGAAGAAGAAGACTTTTAAAGCTTATTCCCCACATTACCTTAGTTAAGATTTGGGCTCCTGTATTCAGCCCAAATATGAACCGAGGGACTTAAACACAACACACTTCTATCTGATCCCCCTATGGATGCTGTATACCAAATATCAAAAGATTCTGATCAGTGGTTCTGAAGAAGAAAAGTTTTTTACCATTTGCAAATATATTTGCCTTCCCATTTTGAAGGCAAATATTGCTCCACGAACTTCTTTTGAACAAATTTCATTCCACACCTCAAAAGGAAGCTCCATACCAAATACTGAGTCACTGTACCCACTGGTTCATGAGAAGGTTTTTCTAGAATTTTGGAGCATTTTACCCCACCCCTCCCCATGGAGCATGGCAAATATATTTGAACAAATTTGATTTGACTTGTGATAAGGATCATGCATATCAAATTTGGTTGAATTTGGCCCAGTGGTTTAGGAGGAGAAGTTGATAAAAAGTTCAGGATGGATGGGGGGGGGGGGGGGGGGGGGGGGTTGATGAACGACGGAAAAAAGTCATCAAAGTCATCACTTAAGCTCCCCTTGTCTTTCAGTCAGGTCAACTAATAAAAGAGAAGAAAAGATCAAAATAAATTCACAAGCAGGGTATTAGTCTAAAACATTTCCTACAACAGCGTTTTCTTGCATTACTGTTCTGATGAATAAAACATGCTGTAAAAAATGGTTTTTAGTGCATTATTATTATTGTGATAAGACCATGTATAAAATTTTCATGCAGAAAGAAGTGTTACTACATTGGAGGCATAGGTATGTTTCAATTATAATGAGTTTAGTCAAATATTTGAGTTTAGTTAACAGAGTTGAAGGTAATGTTCTAAACATTTCAAATGGTAAATCCTGTGATTTTTTTTAACAATTTGCTGACTGACATTATCCTCATTTATTTGCAAGTTGCAGTGGATCTGAGAAATGTGAAACCATAACATGAATGGTGGGTGACCTTATATGTTTACAAATAGCAATGAATGAAAAAGAATCTGACAGGGTGACAAAAAATAAAAAAATATCGATTACATCGGAAAAAATACTAATGTTTAAAATTCAAGACCCTCTCATCCATTGACCTAGAGAGTTGCACTGTTTGGTGTCGTTGTAGAATAGGGGCTTTGGCTTGGGGGTGAATGGAAATTAGTTCATTTCAATGATACATCAATATTTGCTTATTTCTTTATTTGGAATGAACAACACTTCAAAAAGCTGAGTTAATATCAAACTGAAGACATTTTTGGAGCCAGGAATCTCGATTGCCATGACATAACCACTGACTGGTGGCAAGTAACTGTCAGAAACATCAACTTTCTAAGCTGAGATGGTTTTTGAAGGATGTTTTAATTTTTTCTATTTCTTGTTATAATTCACTTATTCTTTTTTATTATTTTTATTTTTAAATGTTTTAGAATTTTAAACAGAATATATCATTTGACCCTCTTCCAATGCTAAAGTCTGTTAACTCGTGTTGAGCCCCTTCATTGAAAACAAGATTTATGAAAACCAGATTTAATATTCAACGAGCAAATTCAGTGAATTCATGTTTCCCGCTGGGCAGCAGTTTCCAGGGGAATTAATGCATCCAGTGGAATACAGTTGAGTTGCAAGTGGAAGTTATTTAGAAGAGACAGAACAGACAGTGCTTATCAGATTTATTTTCACGGAGGTCACTGTCAAAGCAAGTAAAGTGATGTGGAGTATAACTGTGAGAATCACTAAAAATTAAGACTGTATGATAAGACATATTACATTAAACTGATGTGAAAAGTAAACCATATATGAAATTTCATTAAAATCGGTTGACTCTAAAGAAAGTTAAGAGTCTGAAAACCATCAGCCAATCAAATTTAAGCGATCTAATTAAATATGCGCAGAAAATGCCCATGTTCGAACTTGAACCCACAATTGATGAAAGTGATCTACAACTGAAATTTCATCGAAATCGACAGACTTTAAGGAAAGTTAGAGTCTGGAAAAGAGAAACACGGAATGTGTGCACTTACTGTGTATTAGTAGTAGTGCTCACTGAATAAATCAAAGTTTCCCTAATTTGCATAATTTTTGCACGAGAACAAAACCCGTATTATATGTGATGTATTGCATGTTACTAAATAAACATTCATACAAAAATTTATTCAAATCCGAACTTTCATATAGAAGTTCTATACAAAAAACTGATTACACTCAATTTCGGAACAAAATGGCCACGGGTGGCCATCTTGAATTTTGGACCAAACCCCAAAACACATATTCTGGTCTCACTATGATAACAAAGATACCCAAGAAGTTTTGTGAAGATCAGTTCACAAATACGGCTTTTAGTCCGAGGTGCGTTGATGCACAGGGCAGACGGACAGGCAGACGGACAGATTTTTTGTACAAAATTTTCCACATTCGAACTTGACCTAGGTATTGATAAAAGTAATCCATACAGGAAATTTCATCGAAATCGGTTGATTTTAAGGAACGTTAGAGTCTGGAAACTGTCAGCCAATCAAATTTCAGCAACCTAATTAAATATGCATGGAAAATGCTCATATTCGAACTTGGACCCACAATTGATGAAAGTGATCTACTACTCCAATTTCATCGAAATAGACAGACTGTAAGGAAAGTTAGAGTCTGGAAACGAAAAACACGGAAGGTGTGCACTTACTGTGTATTAGTAGTAGCACTGAATAAATCAAAGTTTCCCTAATTTGCATATTTTTTGCACGAGAACAAAACCCGTATTATATGTGATGTATTGCATGTTACTAAACATTCATACAAAAATTTATTCAAATCTCAACTTTCATATAGAAGTTCTGTACAAAAAATTGATTACAGCCAATTTCGGAACAAAATGGCTGCTGCCCCCCCCCCCCCCCCAAATTTCAATCAAAATAAAATGCCCCCCCCCACCCCAAATTTCAATCAAAATAAAAAAAAATAGATGTCCTATGTGGTCCTCCATACTTTTATCCACTGCACATGCGCAGTGTCAAGGAAATACGAGTGTGCCACGATATCTCCCCCCCCCCCCCCCCCCCTGGATATCTTCCCCCCAGGGGGGTTTCCCCCGGGGGGAAGATAACCTAGGTTATCTTAGATAAGAACATTTATTTATGGAATTTTCATTGAAATTAACACAAAACGTGGTTCAACTCTTTAATATATACATGACCAGTGAATAGAAAATAGGCAATCTCAGAAGCAACTATTTCATTTTGAGATAGTAGCTATGTTTTTTGGACGGGTGAGGCAGATGATATGCAGGGTGGACATCTCTCCCACCACAACCCCATCCACGTGTTCGGAAAAGTTCCCCAAATTGCTGGAAAGGTTCGAAGATTGCCTATTTTCAATTCACTGGTCATTAATCAACGGTATAAGCCAAGTTGAAACTGTTTTTAATTTGTTAAAAGTACAATAGCGTCGCCATATTAGCAAACTTGCATGTTCATTCAATCTTGTTGTCTGCTTAGAGGAAATGACTTACAGCTTTCAGAAAAGAGATGACAGGCTATTTATATATAATTAAAATAACAATTTCGGCCAGAGTTGTTTTGCATTAAAGTTAAAAAATTTATAGTAATTTATATATTTTTTATACTTACCAATGACCCAGACTAAGCTGGTGCTAAACTCTTTAATTCAGGCCCAAACACAAATTTTGTCCCCCCCGATCCCCAAAATTTGCATCAAAAACCGAAAATTACATGTCCTATATGGTCCTCCATACATATACTCCTCTGCGCATGCGCAGTGTCAAGGAGGTCTTGAAATTGGTGCCAATTATGATTCTTACAACCAGTGCCTGGTAAGCGTTATGTACTCAGCGGGGAGGTATGAGTTCCCAACTCATGGGAGGGCCATCCCCGTCTGGGTCATTGGTAAGTATAAAAAATATATAAATTACTATAAATTTTTTAACATTTTTATACTGTACCAATGACCCAGACTTAGCTGAATAGTAAATAGGCTGGAGGGCCTAGGACATAAAGGAAAATCCAGTAAGCTCAATTATCTATAACAGAATATCCCCTCCAGGAGAAAAAGAGAGATAGGCTTTACATGTATCTTTCTTATTTATATTAAAGAAGAAAGACACAATACCGATCAGTAATTGAGCATAATAATCATCAATGATCTCTATTAACATCCAGTATAACCCTTTATACTAATATTGTTAAAGGTAAGCCAATAAATAAAGGAAGTCCAGAGAAATGACTCTTTATATTCATTAAAAGTGTCCGAGGATTGTTTTTTAACGCTCGTTTGACACATGACATATACAAATGCTTCACACCAAGCTACACTTTAAAAATATTAAAAAAGTATGAGTAAACATTAGCTTTACACTTTAAAACCATCCCTGTACCGACTCGGAATTACTGACTCTAGGGGAGGTATTCCTTTGCTTTTCACTATAAAGCAGGTGACCTAAGGGAACCCTCCCCCCCCCCTCCCCTTGCCCTGGGTCAAATACCGAAGAGCAAAGAGGGCAGCAGGACAGAGTCACTGCCGGAACAGAAAGCCTACATAACTATAGTTGCAACTGTTTAGTGGACGATATTCTAAGCAATTGATAATGGACCTAAACAATGGAGGTCTCCAGAAATGGACTCAATATTTCTGAGATAGAAATTAGTGAATGTGGAAGGTTGAGATCAATATCCAGCCTTCATTAAATCAGTAATAGCAATACAATTAGCATAGGCCCAAGAAGTAGAAAGAGCTCTTACTTCATGAGCTGAGATCTTGAGTGCCAACTGCTGAGAAGAAGATAATTTTTCATAAGCAGTACGAATGGTTAATTGAATCCATCTAGCAATAGAATGAACCATAATATCCTTTCTATTAGGCATCAAAGACAGAAAAAAACACTTACGTCCCTTTCTGATGAACTCAGATCTACGTTTGTAAATACGTATTGCTCTAACAGGACAAAGTAAAGGCCTACGCCCATCAGATGATGGAAGGTCCTTAATAACAATAGGTTCAGGATACTTGTTAGGAGCCTGATTCTTAGCCAAAAATCCAACATTGGTGGTAAAGGTAATAGTATTACCAACACTACGGTAGTGAGAATCATCCACATATAGTGCATGAAGCTCACTAACTCTTCTAGCAGAAGAGAAGGCTAAGAGAAATGTTAAGAATTTGAAGTCCACTGTGTCAAGAGGCTCAAAAGGCGCTTCTTTTAGCTTAAGAAGAACCCAAGCCAAATTCCACTTGGGAATTAATCTAAGGGTTCTAGGTCTATTTATCGAAAAATTTCTAACTAATTTAGATAAAGAGACATTAGTTCCAATCATTAAGCTATCATGATGTGCATAGGTATCGGATAGCATAGACCTATAACCCTTAATGGTGATAGGCTGCAGTTTAATCTCATCAAACAAGTATACTAGAAAGTTTGCAATGTCTGGAATGGAAGGATCATAAATACCTACGGAATGATCCCTACACCACTGACAAAAGACCTTCCACTTAGCAGCATAGTTCAGCGAAGAGGAGGTCCTCCTACAGTTAGAAATCGCGTCCACTGCTCGTCCTGTAAAATGTTTTCCGTGCAAGAAGGACCGCACAACGGAAATATGTGAAGGTTTAGACCTTGTGGATTGTGATGGAGGATGCGCGATTTCCCCAGCGAAAGAAGATCTTCCCGTTGAGGAAGCTTCCTTGGTATGTCCCACAACAGACACCTGAGTAGATTTATCCACGGTCTCTGTGGAGACAGAGATGCTACCAACAGAATCTTGCATTGCGATTGTTTTATCTTGAGCAATATCTGCTAAATCAACGGCACTGGAGGATACGAATATCCTATTATTCCGTCCCAAGAGATCGAGAGAGCGTCTACTGCAAACGCTTGAGGATCCAGACAAGGTGACACAACTGTTTGTTGAGATGTGTCGCAAATAAATCTATCATTGGCCGTTCCCATTGGTAGCATATCTGATTGAATACTTGCTTGTTGAGAGTCCATTCTGAAGGCAACAGGTGACCCCTCCGTGAAAGGGCGTCTGCTAAGATGTTCCAGAATATGACGGACTGAGAGAAGAATCTGATGTTCTAGTACAAACAGAAGAATTCTTTCCGTTAGATTGAGCAACGGAATGGAATGAGTGCCTCCTTGGTTCCCAATATGCGCAACTACTGTCGTATTGTCGGACAGAATTTGCACCTGTGCATTCTGAATAACGTCTATCCAATGATGTAGAGCAAGCCAAATCATCATCATCTCTTTGATGTTGATGTGCTTGCTTAAAAACTGCGGACCCCAAAGACCCTGGCACTTCAAATCCGATGGGCTCAGTGTCGCGCCCCAACCTGTTTGACTGGCATCCGTCATAATCGTAAAACTCGGATCTGGCAATTGCAGTGAAACTCCCTGAGTTAACCACTGTATGTCTGCCCAAGTCTGAATCTCTTGTTTCACTTGGCTTGACAAGAGGATGTCTGTCTTGAGCGAATGAATCTTCACTCTCCAATTCTGAGTCAGATAGACCTGGAGAGGACGAGTGCGTAGCCGCCCCATTGGAATGAGATCCGCGGCAGCTCTGCACAGACCTATTAGTCTCATGAATTCTCTCGCTGTAACTTTGTCTGAGTGAAGACAATAGCGAGCGTAACAACTGACTAATTTCGCTCTGGTTAACGGCAGATGAACGAGATTGTTGTGCGTCACGAAGCTCATCCCCAGGTGGGTGAATGAGTTGGATGGCACCAGATCCGACTTCTTTTTGTTTATTATGAAACCGAGACGTCGGAGCAATAGAAGCAGATTTTGCATATCGTTCTAAAGCATTAACTCACTGCCGTACCTCTGAAGAATATTGTCCAGGTAAGCCAATGTTACCGCAGACGAATGAGCTTGGAAATAAGTCATTACCGAGTTCATTACTCGAGTGAAAGCCCAGGGCGCTAGATTCAGACCAAAGCACATCGCACGGAACTGATAAACAACACCTAGGACAGTGAAGCGAAGATACTTTCTGAACGCCGGATGTACCATGACGTGAAAGTACGCATCCTTGAGGTCTATGCTCGCAGCATAGTCGTTCACTCGAATGCTCACTCTGACCAATCGAATGGTCTCCATATAGAACTTTGGAGCCACGATCAGCTTGTTTATCCAGCTTAAATCGATCACCGGATGGAACAAGCCGTCTGGTTTCGGAACCAGAAAGAGATGGCTGTTGAAACCTGGAGATTCCTGGTTTTCTACGACCTCTATCGCGTTCTTCTTTAAAAGAGACTGGACTTCTGATAGAAGTGCCGTTCTTTTCTGAAAATTTGACGGAAGCTGAGTCCATCTTGGACTTCAAGTTAACGGAGGTTTGCCTATGAAGGACAGTTTTAGTCCTTCCGAAATAACCCCTCGAACCAAAGGGTCCTCCGTAATTGATTCCCAGTTGCTTGAGAAACTTGACAGTCTTCCGCTCACCGGAATGCGACAGAGGTCTAAACCATCACCTCCTGGATCTGCAAGGATTACGGGAGGAGAAACTACGTCCTCCGCGACCCGCACCTCGCCTCGTTGGCCTAGGGGCATCTGACCGGTTATTTTCGGCCAGCGTTACAGCCCCTACTCGAGTCGCTACTCTGACGGTCTCTAGAGTAAGACCTAGAGGACGCATAGGAACCTCTATAGGAACTTCCCTAGGACGAACTCGTCCCAGAAGTGCCTGGCCTACTCTTCTCTGCTGGTTCCGACTTCTTGGAAGCAGACTTAAATACCAGAGAGTCAGAAGCTTTCTTAGTTAATTTATCATATATTGCAGAAAGTTTGCCGCTGAAGAGAAACTCTCCGGAGACCGGAGCGACTCTAAGAGAGTTTTTCATCTTACTGTCCACGCGTGTGGAAGTAGCTAGGGCTGCGTCACGTCTAGTTATCTCCAGATTTGCCACTGAAAGGGCAGAGTTATACGTGGAAAAAGCTATGGCCCTGGACAGAACTCTTAAGGCCGTCTGTACATCTTGGAATTCTGGTCCTTCAAAGTGTAATGACAATGCTCTAGTAATGTGATCTGCATATGAAAGAGCATCTAAACTAGCTCTGTTAGACGATATTGTCGTTCCATCGTTGACGAAGGAAGTGACACAGACGACGGCATGGATATTTCAAGGTCTTCAGCCTGGTCGTCTAAACACAGAGGAACTCTCTGGATGCCCTGACATGCCTATCAAATTTATTCCTTTGATTGATGAAAGGCAGCTGTAGAGCAGATGCCGGTAGGAAGGCTGACCTATCCGTCTTGTTGGCAAGTTTGTCAATAGCGTTATCTAATAATTCAAATATCCGAGAGACATTCCTGGACTATGACGGAAATTCCGGGACAATGTCCCTAAACTGACTAAAAAAGTCGGTGTCCAGTGGCGCTATCACCCTCCTATCCGGCTGCGCAGCATTTTGGTCCAGCAGAACAACTTCTGGAAGGTAATGCCGGATGAACTCTACGGCTATTTTATGTTGTTCCGAAAGGGAAAAATCTAACTCATCGGAATCCCTTTCGCCATCCTGCCGGACCTCTTGCAATTGTCGGTCGTATGCACCTGATCCAGCGTCGGAACATACCGACCCAGCCTCGTCTGAAACTTCATGTTCCGACAGAGGCTCTGCCGGTTGCTGGGATGCTGCGATGATCTTTGCTATCTGTGATAGCAAGTCCGTTACGGAGGCCTGGGGAGCCGCGGTCTTACTGGATTTAGCCGTCGGAAGCTCTCTGGTCGTTGCATCCTGCATACATCTTTTATGCAAACATCCGGATGTAGAAGGCCTCGTATCCCTGGCTACCGGATGGCGTGACCTGGTCGCTGTGGAATCCCTGGTCAGCAAAGCTGACTGTATATCACTGGTCACGTAGCCAAGGTGCAGTCGTGTGTGCTGCCGTGAGGATGAGGAAGCCTTATAGGTAGACTCGCCGGACTGCCTATATACCGGAGCATCCCGAGCGGCAGATGTATGCTCTGACTGCGTAACGCTACGAATTACAACATCTGGTCCCAGATGCTGCTGTATGAGAGAGGGACCCCTCTCGCTTGCAGCTCGTGCTGAGCTGGACAAGCTAAAAACCTGACTATCAGGCTTCCTCCGATCCATCCTCCTTTCCGTCGTCACAGGGTGTGCACGTGGAAGTTTTATAGTGCAAGCAACACCCGACTCTCTCTCCTGGACCGCAACGGACGAACCCGGGTGCTGACCCATTCGGTGAATGGACGCGACACCGGGCGAGCTAGCGAACATCAACCCCTTCGATCGAACTTGCGAACTCCCAGGTAATTGACGGATCTCCATGAGCACTTTTGCCGCTAGCTCTTCGCTTGTTTGTGACGACGGAGGCACACTTCTGGACGACATCACGGAAATATCACACTGTTCTTGTTCCTCTGAAAAAGAGAGTGAAAGACTAGAGTGACTCTGCGGAGAGAGGACCGGCATGGCCCTCTCTCCAGTAACAACATACCGTGACACACGTTTCCAATGTTTGTCATCCCAATTGAAACACACAGAACAAAGATCAGTGCGAGTACATTGAGTACAGTTAATACAGAGATCATGAGAATCAGAGGAAGATTTCCTCCTATTACGATTTGAACAATAATCGTTCATTGTGAAAAAAGGTAAACAATCATAGTACTCGCACTAATCCTTGAAAATAAAGATACATAATAAAACAATCCATTATAATGATTACGAAATAATGATTCGAAAAGAAAAAAAAAGATTTTTTTTGAAAAATGTTTTTCAGAAGAGCCAAGTTCCCAATGGGAACCCTGAGCTCAATGGATCCCAAAAAAGCCTAAGTGTGGACAAAAATTTAAATTCATTTTGAAAAATTAATGTAACACTTACGGACAACATTAATGTATCTTGCTATGAAATAAGTGATGCAGAAGACAAGTAATCACTATCAGCAGTAACTGTTGTCAATCTGAGCAAAAGTGTCAACAAACCGGAAACATGACTCCAGGCACTGAAAAAACCTGGCCCGAAATCAGTGACCAATTTAAAGCACTATCTGATGCAAAACAGAGGCTTCCAGAGAAGAAACTGTAGAACATCAGATGGTAGATGCAGACCAAAACGCCTAAACACCCCTAGGGTGAGGACGTAAACATGGGGAAAAAACAGAAAAAATTCTGTTACCAAGCCAAAACTCCCAAGAAATTTTGGTAATAAACATTACAAAATATAAGCCAAAACATGGGAGAATAGCTAGGGGGGAATAAGGAAGGTAGAGAGGAAACACTGATCAAACAATGGTACATTCATAGCAAGAATGATAACAACAGGGCCATGCCTTGAAAATAGGCAACATGAAACAATTTCGTAAAATAATTAGAAGTTACAGCCATGAAAATTTTCTTGCACTATTTTTTCCTCTCCTCCTTATATTTCCTCTTTATTTCCACCATTTCTCTCATCAAAATGTGTCTGGCATCATGAAAACTGAGATTTGGAAGCACAAATAATTGTGAAGTGTAACTCTTTTGAGGGCCAAACAAAGAATGATAATTGGTGCCAATTTCGAGTGCTCCTTGACACTGCGCATGCGCAGAGGAGTAAATGTATGGAGGACCATATAGGACATGTAATTTTCGGTTTTTGATGCAAATTTTGGGGATTGGGGTTCAAAATTTGTGTTTGGCCCTGAATTAAAGAGTTTAGCACCAGCTAAGTCTGGGTCATTGGTACAGTATAAAAATATATATTTTTTGTTCATGAACGTACTGTACGTGTATTGATTGTGCATTTGAAAATATGTCCAGTCAATGAAGATGTTGCGTAAAATATAAAAAAAAACAAAAAAACTGCTGTTAATACACTTGTTTACGGCAGCCTATGCAAATTATCCCAAGTGGGAAGGGTTTAATGCAAGTAAAAACTGATTGACATAACGTCAACTAAACAGTTATCTGAATCAGCTGATTTCCTTGCAAACCAATATTTCCAGCCATGACAATTTTACATTTGTTGGGAATGTGCATGACGGTTAATTAAAAAGGCGGGACACAATTGGAGGATAGAAAAGACGTTTTTCACTATACAGGGATGTGCAAATTGGACTGCCAGTTGATTCTTTTTACTGATAATGTATCAGGTGCTTGTGAAAGTTTGGGGTGGAATTACACATTCATGTACTCAGTAAAACACAGCAACTTTTCCAGACCCAACCTAAAATACCAACTTTTTTCATATTCTATGATTTTTCCAGGATTTCCAGGACCCATACAAACCCTGATCCATATTCAAACTTCGCCTGTATTGCTAGCTGGATAATACACATACCAACTTTGTTTGAGATCAAATAATTCACACTGGAGTTATCAGTCGGAAACCAAAAGTGTTATTAGAAGGTCAAATTCTAAGTTGAAAAAGGGCCATAACTCATGTCAAAATAATTGGACGGAACCTATATTCGAACCTGGCATGTATTTCTAGCTGGGTAATACACATATCAACTTTGGTGTAAATCAAATAATCCAAACTGGAGTTATCGGGAGGAAACAAATTGTTTATGGACAGACAGATGGACGGACAGACGAATGGACAGATGGATGGACAGACGAATGGACAGACGGACGCTTCTACAAATCAGATTTATGTGGCTAAAATATCTGAGGAATTGAAAATGCATGGATAACCACTAAAAACTCTTTAAGTCTAATTTCTGGGTGGTAGCAAACACTAACTCTTTCAGCTTACTGGCCTAACCCTCACCCTAACATAAAATCCCTGAAAATACAATACCCACTTTTTGTCACTTTTTAGCCACATAAACCATTTTAGCCACATAAAAAACATTTTAGCCACATAACACACTTTTTCAGACACATAAGCATCATTTGTTAGTTCAACTTTATGTGGCTAGTCATATAAATCAGACTAGACACATAGCAGTGCTGTGTACCAACAACTAATAAGCACACAAACCTGATTTGTTTCTTCGGACGGATGGGCAGACCATTTACATAATACAAACATCTTTACAAACGGGTGTATCAAAAATTATTTACTCAGAAAATTTGTTTTGAGTGTGGTTTCCTTTTTGTATTAGGTAAAGGGTTAAAATATGCTCACTCAGTATTTTTTTTTTTGATTCCCCCACTCCCTCTCCCTTCTCTCCCACTGTACACTATGACACAACCAATGGCAATTTTATTTTTACCATTCAATTCAGATGGTCATAAGGACACTTCATTCCTAATAACAGTTCTCTGTTCCATGTGAGTTAGGAAATATTGGTGAGTGCGGAGGCTCAGTAGGTAGAGATACAGGCTACAAAAACCTGCTTTGAAAAAACCTGGAGCATATCATCTCGTTTCTAAAATGTAAAAAAAAATTGTATGTTTCTGTCTCATCTTTTCATTACCTTCCTGGTAAGAGCTCTGTGTAAAAATTACATTTCCAAAAGCAGTCATTTTTTCAAAGCCGCTGTTTCCCATATTCCTCTGGTAATTTACCACTATGCACATCAGACTCCAACTCTGTGGCCAAAACTTTGAATTCTGTTGTCCAACAATTAACCTAATGTAATCATATATCTGGTACTAAAAATACATCTCTAATTTTTTTGCATTATCTTCAAGATGTGCCCTTAGTTTTGAATTTTCCCCTGGAGCAATAATGCGAGACTGCAGAGCAGAACCTTATCTCACTTGACTGAAAGTCAAGGTGAGCTAAGATCCTGCAACTGTGCCCTCAGCATGAACAGCAGGGACCACCACCAAAGGTGCCATCAAGGGAGTTTTCAAAACCTGGCTTCTCTTTGACATGCAGGCCACTCAAAGACCACTTTGCTTTGACCCTCACGCCCCCCCCCCCTCCCACCAATTTCAGTTACAATCTTCCATAACTCTTTCTTTTTCTTTTACCCTGGGTTATCGATCATTTCTGAGTCAGAGATATCCAAAGAATAGTTCTCTAGTTGTGGGTGGCTCTTAAGAAATCTGTGCTAGCACCAGAAACTACTGAAACTAGGAAACAATCTAAAAAGCAATTGAAAAATTTGGTAAAAATCAGATAACATTTGTTAAAGTTATCATGCTAACACAGCCATAAGTCAGAAATTCAAAAATGTCGAAAAATCAAACAAGAAAACAATCTATGAGCAATCAATCACTCATGAGAAAAAAAATTGGGCTGGAGTGGTTTTCGAACTCATCCAAAACATTTTCGAGCAGAACCCACAGACCAAATTTGGTAAAAATTGGATAACATTTGTTTAAATTATCATGCTGACACCACCCATAAAACTGAAATTCAAACAAGAAAATAATCTAAGGGGCACAACTCTTGAAAAAAATTCATGCAAGACTGGGCATAACCCCTGAAAAAAAATTTGGACTGGACTGATTTTCGCACTAATCCAAGACATTCTCAAGTAGAAGACCCAGACCAAATTTGGAAAGAATTAGATATTCAGGCAGGACTGGTTTTCGAACTCATCCAAGACATTCTCGAGTATGATCCGCAGACAAAATTTGCTAACTATTGTATAATGTTTGCTCAAGTTATTGTGTTAACATTGCGACACAAACAGATGGATAGACACCCACCAAACATTGATGGACAGATGGACATGCCTAAAATCAGGGTTTATGTGGATAAAATATTAGATGTCTTTAAAATTCGTGGGCAACCACTAAAAACTCATTTTTAACTGATAGAGTGCTAAATTATTTTGGGGTATCAAAATTTGTTCACATATCTTTGCCTTGTTACAATTTTTGGGAGAGTGCCTGCAGGCACACTCCAATAAATTGTAACAAGACAAGTCCTTACAGACTAAATCATATCACTCCAAAGATAATACGAAGCACGTCCACTGAGTATGAAGCCTTGAAGTTGCAGTACCTTCACTTCAGCACAAAGCCCAAATATGGGCTTCCTGCACTTTACCAGTTAAGTATAAATTCTAGGTGGTAGCAAACCCTAACCCTTTCCCATTTGGCAAAGTGACTATTTAATTAACAGGGCTCTACTGTACTGTATAATGTCTACAAACTGTAACTCTTCCTTGATACCCAACTAAACATTAGACAAACAAACCTAGCTTTCAATGCTTGCTTCACTTTCCCCACTGCTGTTCTTGTGTTTTGTTTATTCAGCTCATCTTCTTCAGTAAAGGTTTTCTTTGTTTTGTTCAAGATAGTGGATGGCAACATAAAGTCAACAGTGTGACCAAGTGCTGAAATCACAGAAAACAATATATTTGTGTGAAATGTACACCCTTAACCGGATAATGAGATAACAGAATTTATTATATAATGGTTGCCTGGTTCTATTGGGAAATGAAAGTGTCAATGACACTGCAGCTCAACTTGACAAACTTGAACTTGGTAAGTTATAAATGAAATGGCAAAATTGAAGATCATTGGTACCAATGTAATTTTTTTAAATTTCAACATAACAGCATTATGTGTGCACAACGTCAGAGTAATCCATGCATTTTTAAATGTAAACTGTAAGACTGGCTAAAGGAAAATGTTGATACACAAATGCAGTATGTTCAGAGGTTATTGTAAATGGCAACTTTTTTCACAGAAATGAATGCTTATCAATAGCTCTTATCCAAAGTTCTTGCCTAATGAGCATACCAAGTTCAAAAACAATCCTATGATAAATGTGGCCTGTAGGCCATGTCAAATAATGTTGATGCACAAATGGAATAAATTCAAAGATTGTTGCTAACAGCAACAAGTTTTGATTGAAATGAAAAGAAAATCAATAGCTCCTATCTTTGTCACGCTGCATAAGCATACAAAGTTTCAAAACAACCTGATAATGAATGTATCCTCTGAGGAATGCCAAAGGAAAATGTTAATGCACTAAGTAGAAGGTCATTGCTTGTGGCAATGGGTTTTTTTATGGAAATTCATAAATATACCCTGCAGAGAGTGCAAAAGGGATAAGATGATGCACAAATGCAGTAAGTTCAAAGGTTGGTGATAACGACAATAAATTTTTATGGAAATGAAAAAAAGCAATAGCTCACATCTAGAGGTCACGCGGAACACACATACCAAGTTTCAAAGTGATCCGCTCATAAACGTGCCTTGAAGGCCGTGTTAAAGGGAAATATTGAGGTCTGACTAAACTAAGTTCAGAGGTCAACATTTTTTGACAGAAATGGAAGAAAATCGACATCTCCCATATAGATGTCACCCCACACAAGCTCACCAAGTTTGCAAGCGATCCAATCATAAATGTGCCCTGCAGGGTGTGTCAAAGGGAAATATTGATGCTTAACTGCACTAAGTTTTTACTAAGTTAATTGAAGGTCATTGCCAGTGGCAACATTTTTTGACGGAAACCGAAGAAAATCGATAGCTCCCATTTAGAGGCCTCCCAAACAAGCATGCCAGGTTTCAAAGCAATCCGATCATAAATGTGCCCTGTAGGGTGTACAAAAGGGAAATATTGTGGTCTGACTAGACTAAGTTCTAAGAACATTGCCCGTGGCAACAATTTTTGATGGAAATGGAAGAAAATTGATCACTCCCATCTAGAGGTCACCGTAAATAAGCATACCAGGTTTCAAAGCAATGTAATCTTACATGTGCCCTGTAGGGTGAGCCAAAGGGAAATATTGTGGTCTGACTAAAGTAAGTTCTAAGAATGTTGTCTGCGGCAACATTTTTAGATGGAAATTGAAGAAAATCGATAGCTCCCATCTAGAGGTCACCCCAAACAAGTATGTCAGGTTTCAAAGCAATCCGATCATAAATGTGCCCTGTAGGGTGTGCCAAAGGGAAATATTGAGGTCTGACTAAACTAAGTTCTAAGAACATTGGCCGCGGCAACATTTTTTGACGGAAATTGAAGAAAATCGATAGCTCCCATTTAGAGGTCACCCTAAACAAGCATACCAGGTTTGAAAGCAATCAAATCATAAATGTGTCCTGTAGGGTGTGCCAAAGGGAAATATTGTGGTTTGACTAAACTAAGTTCTAAGAACATTGGCCGCGGCAACATTTTTTGACGGAAATTGAAGAAAATCGATAGCTCCCATCTAGAGGTCACCCCAAACAAGCATACCAAGTTTCAAAGTAATCTGATCATAAATGCAACCTGTGAGGTGTGCCAAAGGAAATTGTGGACGTACGTACTAACATACGTACGTATACGTACGTAAGTACGCCGACGGACGAGAAGTGATGGCAATAGCTCAGCTTGACTTTGTCAAGTTGAGCTGATAAAAAACACGCTGGTTTACCACATCAACAAATGGAAATATCCAAATTGTCCCTCAATATCCAAGATTCAATAATTGCCTCCTGCAACATTGCCTGTAATCTTGGTTATTTCATGGATGAAAATTTGACAGCTGTTCCAACCCACCTAAAAGAAAGAGATTCTCTTGAATTACTCAAGTCGGGTATTAAAACAAGAGGCCCCAGGGGGCCTGAGGGTGCTCACCTGACATGGTAGTCTAAATATCAAACCAGGGACTTGACTTGAATAAGCTCCATACGCCCCTCCTAAGAAAAGCATATACCGACTAGATGAAGCGATTGTGCCCACACAATACACAGGATTTTCCTTCTATTTTCAGTTCCTGCACTTTTACGTCCCAAAATTGAGATAACTCATAAACGCATAAGAAATGGATTTTTTTCCCCAAACAAAATATTTTCAGCCTAAAATTTTCTTCTTAAAATTGACCAAAATGCATAAAAAACCAAAAAAAATTCCGGATTTTGGTTAAAAATTTCTAAGTCCGGAACGGAGGCCCAAATTTTCAGCCTAAATATGAACCCAGGGACTTGGCTTGAACAAACTTGAATCTCACCCCCCTAAGGATGCTGCATACCAAATATCAAAAGATTCTTATTGGCAGATCGGAAGAAGAAGATTTTTAAAGAATATTCCTCATACTGCACTAATTTAAACATTTGGGCTCCCATAGAGAGCCCAAATATGGACCCAGGGAATTGATTTTAATAAACCTGTGAAACAATCTTCCAAAGATGTTATATGTGAAATTTGAAAGCTTTTGGAGCAGTGGTTTGGGAGAAAAGTAGTCTTAAATGTTTTTCCCATTACCCACAGTGTTAAAAAATGCTGACTCAGCACTTCTTCAAAGTCCCCAAAAAGTACCCCATGATAAAACCAATAGCAATTTTTTTTTACCATTCCATTCTGTTGGTCCTAAGGAAGCTTCACACCAAATAAGAATTCTCAGTGCCATGTAGTTTTGGAAATATGGGCATTTTAATTTTTTTCTATTTTTAGCTCCCATGGGGCGACGGGAAAAATAATTTGGGCATGAATTAAGTATCTATGACCCAATAAGCCCTCATATCAAATTTGGTTCAAATCTGCCTCTCGGTTTGGAAAATACAAATTTTGGGAGTGGCAAAAATTCTTGCCGCTCACAGAACGAAGGCAAATTATGCCCGACAAACTTCTCTTGAACAAACTTGATTCTAAACCTCAAAAGGACACTGTATATCAAGTCTCTGCTACTGGTGGTTCAATAGAAGAAGATTTTCAAAAAATTTGGCCATTTTTTCCAATAATATGAGCCAAAACCTAATTTGCATAAAAATCAAAATGTCCCTATATAACCACTACTTACCTGAAATTTAATTAAAATGTGGCCAATGGTTTAGGAGAAAGAGGCTCAAACACCACCTTCACACAGGACAACGGACGACGGACGAAGAGTGATAAGAAAAGCTCACCCTGTCAAACTGTCAAAATTCAGAGGAGTTGGCAACTGAAAAGTCTTAATAGGTCTGCAGGTGATTATCTTGAAATCCTATCTCTTCCAGTCTGCGGTCATTTCTGGTCCTCTTACCAGCTAGCTGATAACCATTCATCCAGTTTCTATCAAAGTACTGGAACTCCAGGCACACTTCCCACTTCAGATCTCTTTAATTCCAAATTCAACAGAAATCTGAGTTCTCTCAAAAGGTTTCTTCCATTCAATTTGTTGCCACTGAGCCTTCTAGATTCTGTACATCTGAATAGACACCATTTTCATGTCCAAAGAGGATATCAAGTCTCCAATTGCTCAGCAGCATTCTCGGCACAAAAGTGAATTCGGTTATATTTCTAGTTGATAATACAATCCAGGCAATCCTCCAAACCGGCAAAATTCAAAGGAGTTGGCATTTTGAAATTCTTAATAGGTCTCCAGGTGATTATCTTGGAATCCTATCTCTTCCAGTCTGTGGTCATTTCTGGTCTTCTTAGCAATTACCTCATAACCATTCATCGAGTTTCTTTCAAAGTAGTGGAACTGCATACACATTTCCAGCCTCCAGTCGGATATACTTCTAGTTGATAATAATTCAGGTAGTTCATCAAACTGTCAAAATTGATCAAACTGTCAAAATTCAGAGGAGTTGGCAACGGAAAAGTCTTAATAGGTCTGCAGATGATTATCTTGAAATCCTATCTCTTCCAGACTGCGGTCATTTCTGGTGCTCGTACCAGCTAGCTGATAACCATTCATCCAGTTTCTATCAAAGTACTGGAACTCCAGGCACACTTCCCACTTCCAGTTCAGATCTCTTCAATTCCAAATTCAACAGAAATCTGAGTTCTCTGAAAAGCTGTCTTCCATTCAATTTGTTACCATTGTGACTTCAAGATTCTGTACGTCTGAATAGACACCATTTCATGTACAAAGAGGAGTTTTGATTCATACAAGGCCCAATTCATCATTTAGAAGACACAAGATATACATGGAAAACTATTACCTTGAGAAATATCCTCCAGGACAATGACATCAAGTCTCCAATTGCACAGCAGCATTCTCGCCACAAAACTGAATTCGGTCATATTTCTAGTTGATAATATAATCCAGGCAATTCTCTAAACCGTCAAAATTCAAAGGAGTTGGCAACTTGAAATTCTTAATAGGTCTCCAGGTGATTATCTTGGAATCCTATCTCTTCCAGTCTGTGGTCATTTCTGGTCCTCTTACCAGCTAGCCCATAACCATTCATCGAGATTGTTTCTTTCAAAGTAGTGGAACTCCGCGCACACTTCCAGCCTCCAGTTCATATCTGTTTAATTCCAAATTCAGCAGAAATCTGTGAGTTCTCTGAAAATCTGTCTTCCATTCAATTTGTTACCATTGAGACTTCTAGATTCTGTACATCTGAATAGATACCATTTCATGTACAAAGCGGAGTTTTGATCCATATACAGCCCAGTTCATCTTTCAGAAAACACAAAATATACATCGAAATATATGTACCTTGGGAAATATCCTCCAGATCAACGATATCAAGTCTGCAATTAACCATTGAAAGATCTCATTTCAAATGAAGGAAAATAGCTCCATACACATGCTTCTCAACAGATCACACCAAATTTCTGTCCATTTGGCACAGCAGCATTCTCGGCACAAAACTCAATTCGGTTATATATCTAGTTGATAATATAATCCAGGCAATTCAACAAACCGTCAAAATTCAAAGGAGTTGGCAATTTGAAATTCTTAATAGCTCTCCAGGTGATTATCTTGAAATCCTATCTCTTCCAGTCTGCAGTCATTTCTGGTCCTCGTACCAGCTAGCTGATAGCCATTCATCCAGTTTCTATCAAAGTACTGGAACTCCAGGCACACTTCAAGTTCAGATCTTTAATTCCGAATTCAACAGAAATCTGAGTTCTCTGAAAAGCTGTCTTCCATTCAATTTGTTACCATTGAGACTTCTAGATTCAGTACATCTGAATAGATACCATTTCATGTACAAAGAGGAGTTTTGATTCATACAAGGCCCAATTCATCATTAAGAAAACACAAGATATACATGGAAAGCTATTACCTTGATAAATATCCTCCAGGTCAACAATATCAAGTCTCCAATTGCTCAGCAGCATTCTCGGCACAAAAGTGAATTCAGCTATATTTCTAGTTGATAATATAATCCAGGCAATTCTCCAAACCGTCAAAATTCAAAGGAGTTGGCATTTTGAAATTCTTAATTGGTCTCCAGGTGATTTTCTTGGAATCCTATCTCTTCCAGTCTGCGGTCATTTCTGGTCCTCTTACCAGTTAGCTCATAACCATTCATCGAGTTTCTTTCAAAGTAGTGGAACTGCACACACATTTCCAGCCTCCAGTCCAGATCTGTTTAATTCCAAATTCAGCAGAAATATGCGAGTTCTCTGAAAAGCTGTCTTCCATTCAATTTGTTACCATTGAGACTTCTAGATTCTGTACATCTGAATAGACACCATTTCATGTACAAAGAGTTTTGATTCATACAAGGCCCAATTCATCATTAAGAAAACACAAGATATACATGGAAAACTATTACCTTGAGAAATATCCTCCAGGTCAATGATATCAAGTCTCCTATTGATCAGCAGCATTCTCGGCACAAAACTGAATTCGGTTATATTTCTAGTTGATAATATAATCCAGGCAATTCTCCAAACCATCAAAATTCAAAGGAGTTGGCAATTTGAAATTCTTAATAGGTCTCCAGGTGATTATCTTGGAATCCTATCTCGTCCAGTCCGTAGTCATTTCTGGTCCTCTTACCAACTAGCTCATAACCATTCATCGAGTTTCTATCAAAGTAGTGGAACTCCACGCACACTTCCAGCCACCAGTTCATATCTGTTTAATTCCAAATTCAGCAGAAAACTGCGAGTTCTCTGAAAATCTGTCTTCCATTCAATTTGTTATCATTGAGACTTCTACATTCTGTACATCTCAGTAGATACAATTTCATGTACAAAGAGGAGTTTTGATTCATATACAGCCCAGTTCATCTTTCAGAAAACACAAGATATACACAGAAAGATATGTACCTTGGGAAATATCCCCCAGATCAACGATATCAAGTCTGCAATTAACCATTGAAAGATCTCATTTCAAATGAAGGAAAATAGCTCCATAAACATGCTTCTTAACAGATCACACCAAGGCCCAATTCATCATTAAGAAAACACAAGAAATACATGGAAAGCTATTACCTTGAGAAATATCCTCCAGATCAACAATATCAAGTCTCCAATTGCTCAGCAGCATGCTCGGCACAAAACTGAATTCAGTTATATTTCTAGTTCATAATATAACCCAGGCAATTCTCCAAACCATCAAAATTCAAAGGAGTTGGCAATTTGAAATTCTTAATAGGTCTCCAGGTGATTATCTTGGAATCCTATCTTGTCCAGTCTGCGGTCATTTCTGGTCCTCTTACCAGTTAGCTCATAACCATTCATCGAGTTTCTTTCAAAGTAGTGGAACTCCACGCACACTTCCAGCCTCCAGTTCATACCTGTTTAATTCCAAATTCAGCAGAAATCTGTGAGTTCCCTGAAAATCTGCCTCCCATTCAATTTGTTATCATTGAGACTTCTACATTCTGTACATCTGAATAGATACCATTTCATGTACAAAGAGGAGTTTTGATTCATATACAGCCCAGTTCATCTTTCAGAAAACACAAGATATACATGGAAATATATGTACCTTGGGAAATATCCTCCAGATCAACGATATCAAGTCATTTCATGTCCAAAGAGGAGTTTTGATTCATACAAGGCCCAATTCATCATTAAGAAAACACAAGACATACATGGAAAGCTATTACCTTGAGAAATATCCTCCAGGTCAAAAATATCAAGTCTGCAATTGCTGAGCAGCATTCTCGGCACAAAACTGAATTCAGTTATATTTCTAGTTGAAAATATAATCCAGGCAATCCTCCAAATCGTCAAAATTCAATGGAGTTGGCAATTTGAAATTCTTAATAGGTCTCCAGGTGATTATCTTGGAATCCTATCTCTTCCAGTCTGTGGTCATTTCTGGTCTCTTACCAGCTAGTTCATAACCATTCATCGAGTTTTGTTCAAAGTACTGGAACTCCAGGCACACTTCCCACTTCCAGTTCAGATCTCTTTAATTCCAAATTCAACAGAAATCTGAGTTCTCTGAAAAGCTGTCTTCCATTCAATTTTTTACAATTGGGACTTCTAGATTCTGTACATCTGAATAGACACCATTTCATGTACAAAGAGGAGTTTTGATTCATACAAGGCCCAATTCATCATTAAGAAAACACAAGATATACATGGCAAGATATGTACCTTGGGAAATATCCTCCAGATCAACGATATTAAGTCTGCAATTAACCATTGAAAGATCTCATTTCAAATGAAGGAAAATAGCTCCATACACATGCTTCTCAACAGATCACACCAAATTTCTGTCCATTTGGCTCAGCAGCATTCTCAGCACAAAACTGTATTCGGATATATTTCTAGTTGATAATAATCCAGGCAGTTCTTCAAACTGTCAAAGTTCAGAGGAGTTGGCAACTGAAAAGTCTTAACAGGTCTGCAGGTGATTATCTTGAAATCCTATCTCTTCCAGTCTTCGGTCATTTCGGGTCCTCTTACCAGCTAGCTGATAACCATTCATCCAGTTTCTATCAAAGTACTGGAACTCCAGGCACACTTCCCACTTCCAGTTCAGATCTCTTTAATTCCAAATTCAACAGAAATCTGAGTTCTCTGAAAAGCTATCTTCCATTCAATTTGTTGCCATTGAGACTTCTAGATTCTGTACATCTGAATCGACACCATTTCATGTCCAAAGAGGAGTTTTGATTCATACAAGGTCCAATTCATCATTAAGAAAACAAAAGATATACATGGAAAGCTATTACCTTGATAAATATCCTCCAGGTCAACGATATCAAGTCTCCAATTGCTCAGCAGCATTCTCGGCACAAAACTGAATTCGGTTATATTTCTAGTTGATAATATAATCCAGGCAATTCTCCAAACCGTCAAAATTCAAAGGAGTTGGCAATTTGAAATTCTTAAAAGGTCTCCAGGTGATTATCTTGGAATCTTATCTCTTCCAGTCTGTGGTAATTTCTGGTCCTCTTACCAGCTAGCTCACAACCATTCATCAAGTTTCTTTCGAAGTAGTGGAACTCCACGCACACTTCCAGCCTCCAGTTCATATCTGTTTAATTCCAAATTCAGCAGAAATCTGTGAGTTCCCTGAAAATCTGCCTCCCATTCAATTTGTTACCATTGAGACTTCTACATTCTGTACATCTGAATAGATACCATTTCATGTACAAAGAGGAGTTTTCATCCATATACAGCCCAGTTCCTCTTTCAGAAAACACAAGAAAAACATGGAAAGATATGTACCTTGGGAAATATCCTCCAGATCAATGATATCAAGTCTGCATTAACCATTCAAAGATCTCATTTCAAATGAAGGAAAATAGCTCCATACACATGCTTCTCAACAGATCACACCAAATTTCTGTCCATTTGGCTCAGCAGCATTCTCGGCACAAAACTGTATTCGGATATATTTCTAGTTGACAATAATCCAGGCCGTTCTTCAAACTGTCAAAATTCAGAGGAGTTGACAACTGAAAAGTCTTAATAGGTCTTCAGGTGATTATCTTGAAATCCTATCTCTTCCAGTCTGCGGTCATTTCTGGTCCTCTTACCAGCTAGCTGATCCAGTTTCTATCAAAGTACTGGAACTCCTGGCACACATCCCACCTCTGATCTCTTTAATTCCAAATTCAACAGAAATCTAAGTTCTCTGAAGAGCTGTCTTCCATTCAATTTGTTACCATTGAGACTTCTAGATTCTGTACATCTGAACAGACACCATTTCATGTACAAAGAGGAGTTTTGATTCATACAAGGCCAATTCATCATTAAGAAAACACAAGATATACATGGAAAGCAATTACCTTGAGAAATATCCTCCAGGTCAACAATATCAAGTCTCCAATTGCTCGGCAGCATTCTCGGCACAAAACTGAATTTGGTTATATTTCTAGTTCATAATATATTCCAGGCAATTCTCCAAACCATCAAAATTCAAAGGAGTTGGCAATTTGAAATTCTTAATAGGTCTCCAGGTGATTATCTTGGAATCCTATCTCTTCCAGTCTATGGTCATTTCTGGTCCTCTTACCAGCTAGCCCATAACCATTCATCGAGTTTCTTTCAAAGTAGTGGAACTCCACGCACACTTCCAGCCTCCAGTTCATATCTGTTTAATTCGAAATTCAGCAAAAATCTGTGAATTCTCTGAAAGTCTGTCTTCCATTCAATTTGTTACCATTGAGACTTCTAGATTCTGTACATCTGAATAGATACCATTTCATGTACAAAGAGGAGTTTTGATTCATACAAAGCCCAATTCATCATTAAGAAAACACAAGATATACATGGAAAGCTATTACCTTGAGAAATATCCTCCAGGTCAACGATATCACGTCTCCTATTGCTCAGCAGCATTCTCGGCACAAAACTGAATTCGGTTATATTTCTAGTTGATAATATAATCCAGGCAATTCTCCAAACCATCAAAATTCCAAGGAGTTGGCAATTTGAAATTCTTAATAGGTCTCCAGGTGATTATCTAGGAATCTTATCTCTTCCAGTCTGTGGTCATTTCTGGTCCTCTTATCAGCTAGCTCATAACCATTCATCGAGTTTCTTTTAAAGTAGTGGAACTCCACGCACACTTCCAGCCTCCAGTTCATATCTGTTTAATTCCAAATTCAGCAGAAATCTGTGAGTTCTCTGAAAATCTGTCTTCCATTCAATTTGTTACCATTGAGACTTCTAGATTCTGTACATCTGAATAGATACCATTTCATGTACAAAGAGGAGTTTTGATTCATATACAGCCCAGTTCATCTTTCAGAAAACACAAGATATACATGGAAAGATATGTACCTTGGGAAATATCCTCCAGATCAACGATATCAGGTCTGCAATTAACCATTGAAAGATCTCATTTAAAATGAAGGAAAATAGGTCCATACACATGCTTCTCAACAGATCACACCAAATTTCTGTCCATTTCGCTCAGCAGCATTCTCGGCACAAAACTGTATTCAGATATATTTCTAGTTGATAATAATTCAGGTGGTTCATCAAACTGTCAAAATTCGGAGGAGTTGGCAACTGAAAAGTCTTAATAGGTCTGCAGGTGATTATCTTGAAATCCTATCTCTTCCAGTCTGCGGTCATTTCTGGTCCTCGTACCAGCTAGCTGATAACCATTCATCCAGTTTCTATCAAAGTACTGGAACTCCAGGCACACTTCCCACTTCCAGTTCAGATCTCTTCAATTCCAAATTCAACAGAAATCTGAGTTCTCTGAAAAGCTGTCTTCCATTCAATTTGTTACCATTGAGACTTCTAGATTCTGTACATCTGTATAGATACAAATTCATGTACAAAAAGGAGTTTTGATTCCTATACAGCCCAGTTCATCTTTCAGAAAACACAAGATATACATGGAAAGATATGTACCTTGGGAAATATCCTCCAGATCAACGATATCAAGTCTGCAATAAACCATTGAAAGATCTCATTTCAAATGAAGGAAAATAGCTCCATAAACATGCTTCTCAACACATCACACCAAATTTCTGTCCATTTGGCTCAGCAGCATTCTCGGCACAAAACTGAATTCGGTTATATTTCTAGATCATAATATAATCCAGGCAATTCTCCAAACCGTCAAAATTCAAAGGAGTTGGCAATTTGAAATTCATAATAGGTCTCCAGGTGATTATCTTGGAATCCTATATCTTCCAGTCTGCGGAATTTCTGGTCCTCTTACCAGCTAGTTCATAACAATTCATCAAGTTTCTTTCAAAGTAGTGGAACTCCATGCACACTTCCAGCCTCCAGTTCAGATCTGTTTAATTCTAAATACAGCACAAATATGTGAGTTCTCTGAAAATCTGTCTTCCATTCAATTTGTTACCATTGAGATTTCTAGATTCTGTACATCTGAATAGACACCATTTCATGTCCAAAGAGGAGTTTCGATTCATACAAGGCCCAATTCATCATTAAGAAAACACAAGACATACATGGAAAGCTATTACCTTGAGAAATATCCTCCAGGTCAAAAATATCAAGTCTGCAATTGCTCAGCAGCATTCTCGGCACAAAACTGAATTCAGTTATATTTCTAGTTGAAAATATAATCCAGGCAATCCTCCAAATCGTCAAAATTCAATGGAGTTGGCAATTTGAAATTCTTAATAGGTCTCCAGGTGATTATCTTGGAATCCTATTTCTTCCAGTCTGTGGTCATTTCTGGTCCTCTTACCAGCTAGCCCATAACCATACATCGAGTTTCTTTCAAAGTAGTGGAACTCCACGCACACTTCCAGCCTCCAGTTCATATTTGTTTAATTCCAAATTCAGCAGAAATCTGTGAGTTCTCTGAAAATCTGTCTTCCATTCAATTTTTTACCATTGAGACTTCTAGATACTGTACATCTGAATAGATACCATTTCATGTACAAAGAGGAGTTTTGATTCATACAAGGCCCAATTCATCATTAAGAAAACACAAGATATACATGGAAAGGTATTAGCTTGAGAAATATCCTCCAGGTCAATGATATCAAGTCTCCAATAGATCAGCAGCATTCTCGGCACAAAACTGAATTCAGTTATATTTCTAGTTGATAATATAATCCAGGCAATTCTCCAAATCGTCAGAATTCAAAGGAGATGGCAATTTGAAATTCTTAATAGGTCTCCAGGTGTTTATCTTGGAATCCTCTCTCTTCCAGTCTGTGGCCATTTCTGGTCCTCTTACCAGCTAGCTCATAACCATTCATCGAGTTTCTTTCAAAGTAGTGGAACTACACGCACACTTCCAGCCTCCAGTTCATATCTGATAAATTCCAAATTCAGCAGAAATCTGTGAGTTCTCTGAAAATCTGTCTTCCTTTCAATTTGTTACCATTGAGACTTCTACATTCTGTACATCTGAATAGATACCATTTCATGTACAAAGAGGAGTTTTGATTCATATACAGCCCAGTTCATATTTCAGAAAACACAAGATAAACATGGAAAGATATGTACCTTGGGAAATATCCTCCAGATCAACAATATCAAGTCTGCAATTAAACATTGAAAGATCTCATTTCAAATGAAGGAAAATAGCTCCATACACATGCTTCTCAACAGATCACACCAAATTTCTGTCCATTTCGCTCAGCAGCATTCCCGGCACAAAACTGTATTCGGATAAATTTCTAGTTGATAATAATACAGGTAGTTCATCAAACTGTCAAAATTCAGAGGAGTTGGCAACTGAAAAGTCTTAATAGGTCTGCAGGTGATTATCTTGAAATCCTATCTCTTCCAGTCTGCGGTCATCTCTGGTCCTCATACCAGCTAGCTGATAACCATTCATCCAGTTTCTATCAAAGTACTGGAACTCCAGGCACACTTCCCACTTCCAGTTCAGATCTCTTCAATTCCAATTTCAACAGAAATCTGAGTTCTCTGAAAAGCTGTCTTCCATTCAATTTGTTACATTGAGACTTCTAGATTCTGTACATCTGAATAGACAGCATTTCATGTATAAAGAGGAGTTTTCATTCATACAAGGCCAATTCATCATTAAGAAAACACAAGATATACATGGAAAGTTATTACCTTGATAAATATCCTGCAGGTCAACGATATCAAGTCTCCAATTGCTCAACAGCATTCTCGGCACAAAACTGAATTCGGTCAAATTTCTAGTTGATAATATAATCCAGGCAATTCTCCAAACCGTCAAAATTCAAAGGAGTTGGCATTTTGAAATTCTTAATAGGTCTCCAGGTGATTATCTTGGAATCCTATCTCTTCCAGTCTGCGGCCATTTCTGGTCCTCTTACCAGTTAGCTCATAACCATTCATCGAGTTTCTTTCAAAGTAGTGGAACTGCACACACATTTCCAGCCTCCAGTCCAGATCTGTTTAATTCCAAATTCGGCAGAAATCTGAGAGTTCTCTGAAAAGCTGTCTTCCATTCAATTTGTTACCATTGAGACTTCTAGATTCTGTACATCTGAATAGACACCATTTCATGTACAAAGAGGAGTTTTGATTCATACAAGGCCCAATTCATCATTAAGAAAACACAAGATATACATGGAAAGCTATTACCTTGAGAAATATCCTCCAGGTCAATGATATCAAGTCTCCAATTGATCAGCAGCATTCTCGGCTCAAAACTGAATTCGGTTATATTTCTAGTTGATAATATAATCCAGGCAATTCTCTAAACCGTCAAAATTCAAAGGAGTTGGCAACTTGAAATTCTTAATAGGTCTCCAGGTGATCATCTTGGAATCCTATCTCTTCCAGTGTGTGGTCATTTATGGTCCTCTTACCAGCTAGCTCATAACCATTCATCAAGTTTGTTTCTTTCAAAGTAGTGGAACTCCACGCACACTTCCAGCCTCCAGTTCATATCTGTTTAATTCCAAATTCAGCAGAAATCTGTGAGGTCTCTGAAAATCTGTCTTCCATTCAATTGCTTACCATTGAGACTTCTAGATTCTGTACATCTGAATAGATACCATTTTATATACAAAGAGGAGTTTTGATTCATATACAGCCCAGTTCATCTTTCAGAAAACACAAGATATACATGGAAATATATGTACCTTAGGAAATATCCTCCAGATCAACGATATCAAGTCTGCAATTAACCATTGAAAGATCTCATTTCAAATGAAGGAAAATAGCAACATACACATGCTTCTCAACAGATCACACCAAATTTCTGTCCATTTGGCACAGCAGCATTCTCGGCACAAAACTCAATTCGGTTATATTTCTCGTTGATAATATAATCCAGGCAATTCTCCAAACCGTCAAAATTCAAAGGAGTTGGCAATTTGAAATTCTTAATAGGTCTCCAGGTGATTATCTTGGAATCCTATCTCTTCCAGTCTGCGGTCATTCCTGGTCCTCTTACCAGATAGCCCATAACCATTCATCGAGTTTCTTTCAAAGTAGTGGAACTCCACGCACACCTCCAGCCTCCAGTTCATATCTGTTTAATTCCAAATTCAGCAGAAATCTGTGAGTTCTCTGAAAATCTGTCTTCCATTCAATTTGTTACCACTGACACTTCTAGATTCTGTACATCTGAATAGATACAATTTCATGTACAAAGAGGAGTTTTGATTCATACAAGGCCCAATTCATCATTAAGAAAACACAAGAAACACATGGAAAGCAATTATCTTGAGAAATATCCTCCAGGTTAATGATATCAAGTCTCCAATTGCTCAGCAGCATTCTCGGCACAAAACTGAATTCGGTTATATTTCTAGTTCATAATATAATCCAGGCAATTCTCCAAACCGTCAAAATTCAAAGGAGTTGGCAATTTGAAATTCTTAATAGGTCTCCAGGTGATTATCTTGGAATCTTATCTCTTCCAGTCTGTGATCATTTCTGGTCCACTTACCACCTAGCTCATAACCATTCATCGAGTTTGTTTCTTTCAAAATAGTGGAACTCCAGGCACACTTCCAGCCTCCAGTTCATATCTGTTTAATTCCAAATTCAGCAGCAATCTGTGAGTTCTCTGAAAATCTGTCTTCCATTCAATTTGTTACCACTGAGACTTCTAGATTCTGTACATCTCAGTAGATACCATTTCATGTACAAAGAGGAGTTTTGATTCATATACAGCCCAGTTCATCTTTCAGAAAACACAAGATATACATGGAAATATATGTACCTTGGGAAATATCCTCCAGATCAACGATATCAAGTCTGCAATTAACCATTGAAAGATCTCATTTCAAATGAAGGAAAATAGCTCCATACACATGCTTCTCAACAGATCGCACCAAATTTCTGTCCATTTGGCGCAGCAGCATTCTCGGCACAAAACTCAATTCGGTTATATTTCTAGTTGATAATATAATCCAGGCAATTCTCCAAACCGTCAAAATTCAAAGGAGTTGGCAATTTGAAATTCTTAATAGGTCTCCAGGTGATTATCTTGGAATCCTATCTCTTCCAGTCTGTGGTCATTTCTGGTCCTCTTACCAGATAGCCCATAACCATTCATCGAGTTTCTTTCAAAGTAGTGGAACTCCACGCACACTTCCAGCCTCCAGTTCATATCTGTTTAATTCCAAATTCAGCATAAATCTGTGAGTTCTCTGAAAATCTGTCTTCTATTCAATTTGTTACCATTGACACTTCTAGATTCTGTACATCTGAATAGATACCATTTCATGTACAAAGAGGAGTTTTGATTCATTACAAGGCCCAATTCATCATTAAGAAAACACAAGAAACACATGGAAAGCAATTACCTTGAGAAATATCTGCCAGGTCAACGATATCAAGTCTCCAATTGATCAGCAGCATTCTCGGCACAAAACTGAATTCGGTTATATTTCTAGTTCATAATATAATCCAGGCAATTCTCCAAACCGTCAAAATCAAAGGAGTTGGCAATTTGAAATTCCTAATAGGTCTCCAGGTGATTATCTTGGAATCTTATCTCTTCCAGTCTGTGGTCATATCTGGTCCACTTACCAGCTAGCTCATAACCATTCATCGAGTTTGTTTCTTTCAAAGTAGTGGAACTCCAGGCACACTTCCAGCCTCCAGTTCATATCTGTTTAATTCCAAATTCAGCAGCAATCTGTGAGTTCTCTGAAAATCGGTCTTCCATTCAATTTGTTACCATTGAGACTTCTAAGATTCTGTACATCTGAATAGATACCATTTCATGTACAAAGAGGAGTTTTGATTCATATACAGCACAGTTCATCTTTCAGAAAACACAAGATATACATGGAATGATATGTACCTTGGGAAATATCCTCCAGATCAACAATATCAAGTCTGCAATTAACCATTGAAAGATGTCATTTCAAATGAAGGAAAATAGCTCCATAGACATGCTTCTCAACAGATCACACCGAATTTCTGTCCATTTGGCTCGGCAGCATTCTCAGCACAAAACTGTATTCGGATATACTTCTAGTTGATAATAATTCAGGTAGTTCATCAAACTGTCAAAATTCAGAGGAGTTGGCAACTGAAAAGTCTAAAAAGGTCTGCAGGTGATTATCTTGAAATCCTATCTCTTCCAGTCTGTGGTCATTTCTGGTCCTCTTACCAGCTAGCCCATAACCATTCATTGAGTTTGTTTCTTTCAAAGTAGTGGAACTCCGCGCACACTTCCAGCCTCCAGTTCATATCTGTTTAATTCCAAATTCAGCAGAAATCTGTGAGTTCTCTGAAAATCTGTCTTCCATTCAATTTGTTACCATTGAGATTTGTAGATTCGGTACATCTCAATAGATACCATTTCATGTACAAAGAGGAGTTTTGATCCATATACAGCCCAGTTCATCTTTCAGAAAACACAAGATATACTTGGAAATATATGTACCTTGGGAAATATCCTCCAGATCAACGATATCAAGTCTGCAATTCACCATTGAAAGATCTCATTTTAAATGAAGGAAAATAGCTCCATACACATGCTTCTCAACAGATCATACCAAATTTCTGTCCATTTGGAACAGCAGCATTCTCGGCACAAAAGTCAATTCGGTTATATTTCTAGTTGATAATATAATCCAGGCAATTCTCCAAACCGTCAAAATTCAAAGGAGTTGGCAATTTGAAATTCTTAATAGGTCTCCAGGTGATTATCTTGAAATCCTATCTCTTCCAGTCTGCAGTCATTTTTGGTCCTCGTACCAGCTAGCTGATAGCCATTCATCCAGTTTCTATCAAAGTACTGGAACTCCAGGCACACTTCAAGTTCAGATCTTTAATTCCAAATTCAACAGAAATCCGAGTTCTCTGAAAAGATGTCTTCCATTCAATTTATTAGCACTGAGACTTCTAGATTCTGTACATCTGAATAGACACCATTTCATATACAAAGAGGAGTTTTGATTCATACAAGGCCCAATTCATCATTAAGAAAACACAAGATATACATGGAAAGCTATTACCTTGATAAATATCCTCCAGTTCAACAATATCAAGTCTCCAATTGCTCAGCAGCATTCTCGGCACAAAACTGAATTCGGTCATATTTCTAGTTGATAATATAATCCAGGCAATTCTCCAAACCGTCAAAATTCAAAGGAGTTGGCATTTTGAAATTCTTAATAGGTCTCCAGGTGATTATCTTGGAATCCTATCTCTTCCAGTCTGCGGTCATTTCTGGTCCTCTTACCAGTTAGCTCATAACCATTCATCGAGTTTCTTTCAAAGTAGTGGAACTTCACACACATTTCCAGCCTCCAGTCCAGATCTGTTTAATTCCAAATTCGGCACAAATCTGCGAGTTCTCTGAAAAGCTGTCTTCCATTCAATTTGTTACCATTGAGACTTCTAGATTCTGTACATCTGAACAGACACCATTTCATGTACAAAGAGGAGTTTTGATTCATACAAGGCCCAATTCATCATTCAGAAAACACAAGATATACATGGAAAGCTATTACCTTGAGAAATATCCTCCAGGTCAATGATATCAAGTCTCCAATTGACCAGCAGCATTCTCGGCTCAAAACTGAATTTGGTTATATTTCTAGTTGATAATATAATCCAGACAATTCTCTAAACTGTCAAAATTCAAAGGAGTTGGCAACTTGAAATTCTTAATAGGTCTCCAGGTGATTATCTTGGAATCCTATCTCTTCCAGTCTGTGGTCATTTCTGGTCCTCTTACCACCTAGCTCATAACTATTCATCGAGTTTGTTTCTTTCAAAGTAGTGGAACTCCACGCACACTTCCAGCCTCCCGTTCATATCTGTTTAATTCCAAATTCAGCAGAAATCTGTGAGGTCTCTGAAAATCTGTCTTCCATTCAATTTGTTACCATTGAGACTTCTAGATTCTGTACATCTGAATAGATACCATTTCATGTACAAAGTGGAGTTTTGATTCATATACAGCCCAGTTCATCTTTCAGAAAACACAAGATATACATGGAAAGATATGTACCTTGGGAAATATCCTCCATTTCAACGATATCAAGTCTGCAATTAACCATTGAAAGATCTCATTTCAAATGAAGGAAAATAGCTCCATAGACATGATTCCCAACAGATCACACCAAATTTCTGTCCATTTTGCTCGGCAGCATTCTCGGCACAAAACTGTATTCGGATATACTTCTAGTTGATAATAATTCAGGTAGTTCATCAAACTCAAAATTGATCAAACTGTCAAAATTCAGAGGAGTTGGCAACTGAAAAGTCTTAATAGGTCTGCGGGTGATTATCTTGAAATCCTATCTCTTCCAGTCTGCGGTCATTTCTGGTCCTCGTACCAGCTAGCTGATAACCATTCATCCAATTTCTATCAAAGTACTGGAACTCCAGGCACACTTCCCACTTCCAGTTCAGATCTCTTCAATTCCAAATTCAACAGAAATCTGAGTTCTCTGAAAAGCTGTCTTCCATTCAATTTGTTACCATTGAGACTTTAAGATTCTGTACATCTGAATAGACACCATTTCATGTACAAAGAGGAGTTTTGATTCATATAAGGCCCAATTCATCATTTAGAAGACACAAGATATACATGGAAAGCTATTACCTTGATAAATATCCTCCAGGTCAACGATATCAAGTCTCCAATTGCTCAGCAGCATTCTCGGCACAAAACTGAATTCGGTCATATTTCTAGTTGATAATATAATCCAGGCAATTCTCCATACTGTCAAAATTCAAAGGAGTTGGCATTTTGAAATTCTTAATAGGTCTCCAGGTGATTATCTTGGAATCCTATCTCTTCCAGTCTGCGGTCATTTCTGGTCCTCTTACCAGTTAGCTCATAACCATTCATCGAGTTTCTTTCAAAGTAGTGGAACTTCACACACATTTCCAGCCTCCAGTCCCGATCTGTTTAATTCCAAATTCGGAAGAAATCTGCGAGTTCTCTGAAAAGCTGTCTTCCATTCAATTTGTTACCATTGAGACTTCTAGATTCTGTACATCTGAATAGATACCATTTCATGTACAAAGAGGAGTTTTGATTCATATATAGCCCAGTTCATCTTTCAGAAAACACAAGATATACATGGAAAGATATGTACCTTGGGAAATATCCTCCAGATCAACAATATCAAGTCTGCAATTAACCATTGAAAGATGTCATTTCAAATGAAGGAAAGTTAAAAAATTTATAGTAATTTATATATTTTTTATACTTACCAATGACCCAGACTTAGCTGGTGCTAACTCTTAAAATATAGGGCCAAACACAAATTTTGCCCCCCAATCCCCAAAATTTGCATCTAAAACCGAAGAAAACATGTCCTGAAAGGCCCTCCACACTTCGCCCCTACTGCGCATGCGCAGTGTCAAGGACGTTCCGAAATTGGCGCAATTAATCATTCTAATAACCAGTGCCTGGTAAGCGCTATGTACTCAGCGGGGAGGCAAGAGTTCCCAACTCCTGGGAGGGCCATCCCCGTCTGGGTCATTGGTAAGTATAAAAAATATATAAATTACTATAAATTTTTTAACATTTTTATACTGTACCAATGACCCAGACTTAGCTGAATAGTAAAAAGGCTGGAGGGCCTAGGACATAGAGCAAGTTGGAATACGCTCAATTATATAAAATAGAGTCATCCCCTCTAGGGAAAAAGAAGTATTAGGCCTTACATGTATCTTTCTTATTTATGTTAAATTAGAAAGATACAACACCTTGCAAAATTGAGCATCATACATCCATGAACTCTATTAATATCTAGTATAATCCTTATACTAATAATTTTTAAAGTAAGCCAATAAATAAAGTAAGTCTAGAGAATAGAGACTCTTATACTCCTAAAAGTGCTGAGGATTGCATAATCATGTCCGTTGACATATGCAATAATCAAAAGCTATACTTTAAAAACTAAGACTTGAATGAATTTTAAAAACCTAAACTTCTCACTAAACAACCATCCCAATAACAGCTCAGAATTACTAACTCCGGAGGAGGTATCCCCTTGTTTTCATAGTAAAACAGGTGACCCAAGGGAACACCCTCCCCCCCCCCCCTTTTCTTGCCCTGGGTCAAATAGCCCAGAGCGAAGAGGGCAGCAGAACAGAGACACTGCCGAAACAGACAGCCTACCTAGCTATAGTAGCAACTGTTAAGTGAATGACATTCTGAGCAGTAGATAATAGACCTAACAATAGAGGCCTCCAGAAATGGACTCGATATTTCTGAGATAAAAATTCATGAATGTGGATGGCTGAGCGCAATGAGCAGCCTTCAAAAATCTATAATAGCGACACTATTAATGTAAGCCCAAGATGTAGAAGAACTCTTACTTCATGAGCCGAAATCTTAAGCACAACTGCTAAGTCAATGATATACCATAAGCAGTACCGATAGTTAATAGAATCCATTAACAATAGAATGGAGCGTAACGTCCTTCTACTAGGCATCAAAGACAGAAGAAGCTTACGCCCATAGTAATAAACAGATATCTGTTTATAAATACATAAACTCTACCCGGAAAGAGTAAAGGCCTATGCCCGTACGAAGATGGAAGGACCTTAATAACAATAGGTTCCGGATATTAGGAGCCTAACTCTTATGCAAAAATCCAACCTAAATAGTAACGGAATAGCGATTCCGAAACTACGAAAGTGAAAATCATCCATCGATAGTGCATGAAACTCGCTGACTCTACAGTAAAAGAGAAACCAACAGAATTACTGTCTAGAAGGTCAGAATTTGAAAACTACTGTTTCCAGAGGCTCAAATGATTACTTAGCTAAATAAGAACCGAAGTTAAAATCCATATAGGAATTTAATCTAAAGATTCTAAGTCTATATATCAAAAAGTTACTAACTGACTTAGATAAAGAGACGTAAGACTCAATTGTAAACTATCGTAGAGTGCATAGGTATGAGGTAATATAAACCTATAACCTAACTAATAACAGGCTGCAGTAGATCTTGTGAAACAAGAATACTAAAAAATTGCAATGAGTGGTATGGAGGGATCAACAATATGAACATAATGATCCCTACACCAACGACGGAAGAGCCTCCACTTTAGCCGCATAGAATAGCGAAGAAGAGGACCTCCTATAGTAAGAAATCGTGTCCAAAGCTCGTCCAGTACAATGCTTACAATGCAATACGGACCACACAACGGAATACATGAAGGTTGAGACCTTGCGGGTTGTGATAAAAATGACACGATTTACCCAGTGAAAAAAGATCCTCACATTGAGGAAGATTTCACTTTAAGACCCACAGTAGACAAGAGAGTAAATTACCCATGATCTCTGTGAAGATAGAGATGCTATCAACAGAAATGTATTGTGGTTGTTTATCTTAGCAATACCTGCTGAAACAACAGCGCCGGAGGATACGCGTATCCCATCATTCCGTCCTATAGATCAATAGAGCGTTAACAACATTAGCTCAGAGATCTGGACAAGCCAACACATACGTCTGTAATTGATTAGCAAGCTGTGTTGTAAATAAATCATCATTGGGCGCTCCCATAGATAGCAAATCTGATTGAATACTTGTTTGTTGAGAGTCCATTCTGACAGCAACAAGCGACTCGTAAGAGAACGGGAGTCCGGTAAAACAATCAGACGACCCGGAATATGACGGACCAAAACAGAACTTGGTGTACTATAACCAACAGACGGATTCTTTCCATTAAATTGAATAACGGAAACGAAAGAGTGCCTCCCTGGTTCCGGAGATACGCCACTACTGTCGAATTAAAGGACAGGATTTGGGCATGCGTTTCTGAATAATGTTCATGCAATGACATAAAGCAAGCCTAAAAAACATTATTCCGCGGAAGAAAACTGATTGCTAAGAGACTGCGGAACCCAAAGACCCTGGCACTTCGAATCCGTAGGGATCAGTATTATATCCCAATCTGTTTGACTGACAACCGTCATAACAGCCACACTCGGGTCCGGCAACTGCGGTGTCACTCTCTGAGTCAACCACCGAATGTTTGCCCCAGTCTGAATCTCTTGTAACACTAGATAGACAAGAGAACGTGTAAATCGAGCAATTCATGGATTGCCGAAAAGTTGCCGTCGAAGAGAAGCTCCTCCGAGAACGAAGCGACTCTGAGAGAGTTCTTAACCTTACTATCCACGCGTGTGGATGTAGCTAGAGCTGCGTCACGTCTAACCAACTCCAATCAGCCACTGAAGGGCGGAGTTATACGTGAACAAACTACTGCCCTCAAAAGAAATTACATTGAGAATAATATCCCGTAAATCTTTTCTTGAAGACGTAATGATAACGCCTCAGTAAGGCGGATTACGTATGATAAAGCGTCTAAGTTAAGTCTACTATACATCATGTCGTTTCCAACATTGAAATTGGAAAAGACATAAACGGCGAAAAAGAATATATCCAGTCTTTAACCACACCGTCTAGACGCATATGAACTCTCGGTATGCCCTGCTCTGCCAAAATAAACTATTCGTATAAATGATAAAATGGCAGAAATGAGCAATGCGGACAATAAACTAAACTAGCATGCTTGGTAGCAGGCTTGTATATATATATATAGCGTCGAAAAATAAAACACATGTTGTAATGACAATATTGGACTGCGTCGGTAATTCAGGGACAATGACCCTGAACCGATCGAAAAATCTGAGTCCAATGACGCTATAAGTCTCTTATCCAAGATCGCAGCAATGAAGTCCGAAATAACAATCACTGGAAGATAATGCCAGAAGATATGAAAGGCAGCTTCCGATACTACTAAAGGGAAAACTCGAAATCTTTCGAATCCCTTTCGCCATCCTGTCGGACCCTATAAAGCGTTTGGTCGTCCGTACCTGATGCAACCGCGGACCGCACCGACCCAGCGCCATCGGATAATTCCTGAATCGACCGAGAAACTGTCAATTGCTGGGATGCTGCGAAATAACTGTGCTAACTCGGATAGCACGTCCGTCACTGAGGCCTGAGGAGAAGCGGTCTTACGATGCATTGCCGCTGGAAGCTCCGTGATCGTTACCCCGTGCATACTACCAATATGCGAGCGAACAGAGTGTATAGGCCTTGTGTCCCTTGGCTACCGGATGGCGCGACCTATTCGCCGTGGAATCACTGAATGACGAAACTGATCGGATACTCGAGGTCACGTAGCCAATGTGCGGTCGTGTGCCCTGCTGTGAGGATGAGGAAGCATTAAAGACAGTCTCTCGGACTGTCAATATAACGGAGCGTCCCGACCGACGGACATATGCTCCGAATGTAAAATATCTGAACCACAACATGCGGTCCCCTATGTTGTTGGACGAGAGAGGGACCTCTCTCACTCACAGCCCGGACGGACCTGGACAAGCCAGGAACCGGACTAACAGGCTTCCTCCGATCTGTCCTCAATCTGCCGTCACTGGGTGAGTACTAAAGTAATTAAAGTGCTCGCATCACCCAAATCTCCTTCCTAGACCGCAACGGACGAACCCGGCAGCCGAACCATTCGATGAATGTACGCTACACCGGGTGAGCTAGCGAATGTCACTCCGTAGGCGATACGACATATTCCATGAGCACTTATTGCCGCTAGCTCTTCATTAACTATGACGACAGAGGCACACTTTTGAAAGACATCTCCGTAACTCTGCGAACAAGAAACCAGAAATGCTTGGTTATAGCAAGCATAAAATAATAATATATATAGCGTCGTTCAATAATTCGAAAGTTTGTGTGACATTATTGGACTATGTCGGAACTGAGGGACGATGTCCCTGAACCGAACCAAAAATTTCTAAGTCCACTGACGCTATCAGTTTCTTATCCGGCATCGCAGCATTCTGGTCCGACGAAAGAAGCTGTAGAAGACCAAGTCAGATGACATACACAACAGCATATGTTGTTCCGAAAGGGAAAGCTCGAAATCCTCCAAATCCCTTTCGGTATCCCGTCGGACTGGATGAAACTTTCGGACGTCCGTACCCGCTTCCGCAGAGCGTCCCGAACCAGCATCGTCGGATAAAATATATGCGACAGATTCAGTTGATGCTGGGATGCTGCGATAAACTGTGCTATTAAGGAAAGCACGTCCGTTCCCGAGGCCTGTGCAGTAGCGGTCTTACGATGCATTGCCGCCGGAAGCTCCGTGTACGTTGACTCCCGCACACTTCCTATGCGAACGTCCGGAGTCTGCAGGCCTCGTGTCCCTGGCTACCGGATGGTGTGACCTGGTCGCCGAAGAATCCTTGATCGGCGAAGCTGGTAATATATTGGCGGTCACACAGCCAAGGTGCGGTCGTGTGCGCTGATGAGAAGAGGAAGCCTTAGCAGTCTCCGCGGACTGCCTATACAACGGAGCGTCCCGAGCGACGGACGTATGCTCCGCTTGCGACACATTTTGTACCACAACATCTGGGGCCAGATGTTGTTGAACGAGAGAGGGGCCTCTCTCGCTTGCCGTCCGGATGGACCGGAACGAGCTATGAACCGGACTAAAAGGCTTCCTCCGTTCTCCCTCCGATCCGTCGTCACTGGGTGTGCATTAGGTTAATTTATAGTGCTCGCATCACCCCAAAATTCCTTCTAGACCGCAACGGACGAACCCGGCTGCCGAACCATTCGGTGAATGGATGCTACACCGGGCGAGCTAGCGGACGTCAAAGGCCGTCGAACCTACTAGGGTCCTCTTAGGCAATTGGCGTATTTACATGAGCACTTTTCCGCTAGCCCTTCATTAATTGTGACGACGGAGGCACACTGTTGGAAGACATCACAGATACATCACCCTAATCTTGATCATCTGAAAATAGAAATTGATAAAGTAGAGTGACCCTGCGGGGAAAGGACCGGAGTGTCCAATTCCCCAATAACGTACCGTGACATACGCTTCCCATATTGTCATCGAAATCATACGATACAGAACAGGAGTTAATGCGAGTACACTGACCACCTATAGAATGATTATAAGTCAGAGGAAGACTTCCTCTTAATACAATTGATCAATATCCTTTCAATGTGAAAAGAAAACAAGTCCTGGTACTCGCACTAACCCCTGGCAATCAAAATACATAATAATAATATGATCCATTAATATAGAAAAAATAATTGAAATCAAAATATTTTGAAAAAATATTTTTTCAGAACAGCCCAAGTTTCTGAAAAGTAACGTTGAGCCCCAATGGATCCCAAGCCTAAGTGTGGACAAAAATTTTAAAAATATTTTAAACAATTTATTCAACACTTACGAACAATAATAATGTATCTAGTTATGATTAAAATAACATCAAGATATTATTTTCCAGAAATCCCCCCCCTCACATAGAGGGCTGTTGTAAATGTAAACAATGAGTGTAAAAACACTAAAATAAGACTCCAGGCACCCAGGCCCGAAATCAGTTACCAAAAATACACTATCTGATGCAAAACAGAGACTTCCAGGGAAGAAACTGCAGAACATCAGATGGTAGATGCAGAACACAACGCCTAACCACCCGTAGGTGAAGACGTAAACATGGGGAAAAGAACAGAATTCATTCTGTTATTCAGCTAAAACTCCCAAGAAAATTTAGTAATAATAATTACAAAAACTATGCCAAAAGCATGGGAGAATAGCAAGGGGGGACTTAAAGGACAGGGAGAGAGGAAAACACTTAAAAAACAGTGTAACTAAATAATCAGATTGACAACAAAATGGCTGCTGCCTTGAAAATAGGTAACTTAACATAATTTCATTAAAAAATTTTAAGTTACAGCCCTGATAATATTCTGTCACACATTTTATTCCGCTCCTCCTTCTCTATCCTCCTTAGAATCACCATTTCACTAATATTTATGTGTCTGGCATCATTTAAACTGAGATTTATAAGCACAAAGATCAGTCAGATGTTAACTGATGAAGGGCCAAACTTAGAATGATCAATGGTGCCAATTTCGGAACGTCCTTGACACTGCGCATGCGCAGTAGGGGCGAAGTGTGGAGGGCCTTTCAGGACATGTTTTCTTTGGTTTTAGATGCAAATTTGGGGGATTGGGGGGCAAAATTTGTGTTTGGCCCTATATTTTAAGAGTTAGCACCAGCTAAGTCTGGGTCATTGGTACAGTATAAAAATATAGCTCCATAGACATGCTTCTCAACAGATCACACCGAATTTCTGTCCATTTGGCTCGGCAGCATTCTCAGCACAAAACTGTATTTGGATATACTTCTAGTTGATAATAATTCAGGTAGTTCATCAAACTGTCAAAATTCAGAGGAGTTGGCAACTGAAAAGTCTAAAACGGTCTGCAGGTGATTATCTTGAAATCCTATCTCTTCCAGTCTGTGGTCATTTCTGGTCCTCTTACCAGCTAGCCCATAACCATTCATCGAGTTTGTTTCTTTCAAAGTAGTGGAACTCCGCGCACACTTCCAGCCTCCAGTTCATATCTGTTTAATTCCAAATTCAGCAGAAATCTGTGAGTTCTCTGAAAATCTGTCTTCCATTCAATTTGTTACCATTGAGATTTGTAGATTCTGAACATCTCAATAGATACCATTTCATGTACAAAGAGGAGTTTTGATCCATATACAGCCCAGTTCATCTTTCAGAAAACACAAGATACACTTGGAAATATATGTACCTTGGGAAATATCCTCCAGATCAACGATATCAAGTCTGCAATTAACCATTGAAAGATCTCATTTCAAATGAAGGAAAATAGCTCCATACACATGCTTCTCAACAGATCATACCAAATTTCTGTCCATTTGGCACAGCAGCATTCTCGGCACAAAACTGAATTCGGTTATATTTGTAGTTGATAATATAATCCAGGCAATTCTCCAAACCGTCAAAATTCAAAGGAGTTGGCAATTTGAAATTCTTAATAGGTCTCCAGGTGATTATCTTGAAATCCTATCTCTTCCAGTCTGCAGTCATTTCTGGTCCTCGTACCAGCTAGCTGATAGCCATTCATCCAGTTTCTATCAAAGTACTGGAACTCCAGGCACACTTCAAGTTCAGATCTTTAATTCCAAATTCAACAGAAATCCGAGTTCTCTGAAAAGCTGTCTTCCATTCAATTTATTAGCACTGAGACTTCTAGATTCTGTACATCTGAATAGACACCATTTCATATACAAAGAGGAGTTTTGATTCATACAAGGCCCAATTCATCATTAAGAAAACACAAGATATACATGGAAAGCTATTACCTTGATAAATATCCTCCAGGTCAACGATATCAAGTCTCCAATTGCTCAGCAGCATTCTCGGCACAAAACTGAATTCGGTCATATTTCTAGTTGATAATATAATCCAGGCAATTCTCCAAACCATCAAAATTCAAAGGAGTTGGCATTTTGAAATTCTTAATAGGTCTCCAGGTGATTATCTTGGAATCCTATCTCTTCCAGTCTGAGGTCATTTCTGGTCCTCTTACCAGTTAGCTCATAACCATTCATCGAGTTTCTTTCAAAGTAGTGGAACTTCAAACACATTTCCAGCCTCCAGTCCAAATCTGTTTAATTCCAAATTCGGAAGAAATCTGCGAGTTCTCTGAAAAGCTGTCTTCCATTCAATTTGTTACCATTGAGACTTCTAGATTCTGTACATCTGAATAGATACCATTTCATGTACAAGGAGGAGTTTTGATTCATATACAGCCCAGTTCATCTTTCAGAAAACACAAGATATACATGGAAATATATGTACCTTGGGAAATATCCTCCAGATCAATGATATCAAGTCAGCAATTAACCATTGAAAGATATCATTTCAAATGAAGGAAAATAGCTCCATACACATGCTTCTCAACAGATCACACCAAATTTCTGTCCATTAGGCACAGCAGCATTCTTGGCACAAAACTCAATTCGGTTATATTTCTAGTTGATAATATAATCCAGGCAATTCTCCAAACCGTCAAAATTCAAAGGAGTTGGCAATTGGAAATTCTTAATAGGTCTCCAGGTGATTATCTTGGAATCCTATCTCTTCCAGTCTGCGGCCATTTCTGGTCCTCTTACCAGTTAGCTCATAACCATTCATCGAGTTTCTTTCAAAGTAGTGGAACTGCACACACATTTCCAGCCTCCAGTCCAGATCTGTTTAATTCCAAATTCGGCAGAAATCTGCGAGTTCTCTGAAAAGCTGTCTTCCATTCAATTTGTTACCATTGAGACTTCTAGATTCTGTACATCTGAATAGACACCATTTGATGTACAAAGAGGAGTTTTGATTCATACAAGGCCCAATTCATCATTCAGAAAACACAAGATATACATGGAAAGCTATTACCTTGAGAAATATCCTCCAGGTCAATGATACCAAGTCTCCAATTGATCAGCAGCATTCTCGGCTCAAAACTGAATTTGGTTATATTCCTAGTTGATAATATAATCCAGACAATTCTCTAAACCGTCAAAATTCAAAGGAGTTGGCAACTTGAAATTCTTAATAGGTCTCCAGGTGATTATCTTGGAATCCTATCTCTTCCAGTCTGTGGTCATTTCTGGTCCTCTTACCACCTAGCTCATAACCATTCATCGAGTTTGTTTCTTTCAAAGTAGTGGAACTCCACGCACACTTCCAGCCTCCAGTTCATATCTGTTTAATTCCAAATTCAGCAGAAATCTGTGAGGTCTCTGAAAATCTGTCTTCCATTCAATTTGTTACCATTGAGACTTCTAGATTCTGTACATCTGAAAAGATACCATTTCATGTACAAAGAGGAGTTTTGATTCATATACAGCCCAGTTCATCTTTCAGAAAACACAAGATATACATGGAAGATATGTACCTTGGGAAATATCCTCCAGATCAACGATATCAAGTCTGCAATTAACCATTGAAAGATCTCATTTCAAATGAAGGAAAATAGCTCCATAGACATGATTCCCAACAGATCACACCAAATTTCTGTCCATTTGGCTCGGCAGCATTCGCGGCACAAAACTGTATTCGGATATACTTCTAGTTGATAATAATTCAGGTAGTTCATCAAACTGTCAAAATTGATCAAACTGTCAAAATTCAGAGGAGTTGGCAACTGAAAAGTCTTAATAGGTCTGCAGGTGATTATCTTGAAATCCTATCTCTTCCAGTCTGCGGTCATTTCTGGTCCTCGTACCAGCTAGCTGATAACCATTCATCCAATTTCTATCAAAGTACTGGAACTCCAGGCACACTTCCCACTTCCAGTTCAGATCTCTTCAATTCCAAATTCAACAGAAATCCGAGTTCTCTGAAAAGCTGTCTTCCATTCAATTTGTTACCATTGAGACTTTAAGATTCTGTACATCTGAATAGACACCATTTCATGTACAAAGAGGAGTTTTGATTCATATAAGGCCCAATTCATCATTTAGAAGACACAAGATATACATGGAAAGCTATTACCTTGATAAATATCCTCCAGGTCAACGATATCAAGTCTCCAATTGCTCAGCAGCATTCTCGGCAGAAAACTGAATTCGGTCATATTTCTAGTTGATAATATAATCCAGGCAATTCTCCATACTGTCAAAATTTAAAGGAGTTGGCATTTTGAAATTCTTAATAGGTCTCCAGGTGATTATCTTGGAATCCTATCTCTTCCAGTCTGCGGTCATTTCTGGTCCTCTTACCAGTTAGCTCATAACCATTCATCGAGTTTCTTTCAAAGTAGTGGAACTTCACACACATTTCCAGCCTCCAGTCCAGATCTGTTTAATTCCAAATTCGGAAGAAATCTGCGAGTTCTCTGAAAAGCTGTCTTCCATTCAATTTGTTACCATTGAGACTTCTAGATTCTGTACATCTGAATAGATACCATTTCATGTACAAAGAGGAGTTTTGATTCAAATACAGCCCAGTTCATCTTTCAGAAAACACAAGATATACATGGAAATATATGTACCTTGGGAAATATCCTCCAGATCAACGATATCAAGTCTGCAATTAACCATTGAAAGATATCATTTCAAATGAAGGAAAATAGCTCCATACACATGCTTCTCAACAGATCACACCAAATTTCTGTCCATTTGGCACAGCAGCATTCTCGGCACAAAACTCAATTCGGTTATATTTCTAGTTGATAATATAATCCAGGCAATTCTCCAAACCGTCAAAATTCAAAGGAGTTGGCAATTTGAAATTCTTAATAGGTCTCTAGGTCATTATCTTGGAATCCTATCTCTTCCAGTCTGCGGTCATTTCTGGTCCTCTTACCAGTTAGCTCATAACCATTCATCGAGTTTCTTTCCAAGTAGTGGAACTCCATGCACACTTCCAGCCTCCAGTTCATATCTGTTTAATTCCAAATTCAGCAGAAATCTGTGAGTTCTCTGAAAATCTGTCTTCCATTCAATTTGTTACCATTGAGGCTTCTACATTCTGTACATCTGAATAGATACCATTTCATGTACAAAGAGGAGTTTTCATTCATATACAGCCCAGTTCATCTTTCAGAAAACACAAGATATGTATCCTCCAGATAAACAATATCAAGTCTGCAATTAACCATTGAAAGATCTCATTTCAAATGAAGGAAAATAGCTCCATACACATGCTTCTCAACAGATCACACCAAATTTCTGTCCATTTCGCTCAGCAGCATTCTCGGCACAAAACTCTATTAGGATATATTTCTAGTTGATAATAATTCAGGTAGTTCATCAAACTGTAAAAATTCAGAGGAGTTGGCAACTGAAAAGTCTTAATAGGTCTTCTGGTGATTATCTTGGAATCCTATCTCTTCCAGTCCGCGGTCATTTCTGGTCCTCTTACCAGCTAGCCCATAACCATTCATCGAGTTTCTTTCCAAGTAGTGGAACTCCATGCACACTTCCAGCCTCCAGTTCATATCTGTTTAATTCCAAATTCAGCAGAAATCTGTGAGTTCTAAGAAAATCTGTCTTCCATTCAATTTGTTACCATTGAGTCTTCTACATTCTGTACATCTGAATAGATACCATTTGATGTACAAAGAGGAGTTTTGATTCATACAAGGCCCAATTCATCATTAAGAAAACACACGATATACATGGAAAGATATTACCTTGAGAAATATCCTCCAGGTCAACGATATCATGTCTCCAATTGCTCAGCAGCATTCTTGGCACAAAACTGAATTCGGTTATATTTCTAGTTGATAATATAATCCAGGCAATTCTCCAAACCGTCAAAATTCAAAGGAGTTGGCAATTTGAAATTCTTAATAGGTCTCCAGGTGATTATCTTGGAATCCGATCTCTTCCAGTCTGCGTTCATTTCTGGTTCTCTTACCAGCTAGTTCATAACCATTCATCGAGTTTCGTTCAAAGTACTGGAACTCCAGGCACACTTCCCACTTCCAGTTGAGATCTCTTTAAATCCAAATTCAACAGAAATCTGAGTTCTCTGAAAAGCTGTCTTCCATTCAATTTGTTACCATTGAGACTTCTCGATTCTGTACATCTGAATAGACACCATTTCATGTACAGAGAGGAGTTTTGATTCATACAAGGTCCAATTCATCACTAAGAAAACACAAGATATACAGGGAAAGCTATTACCTTGAGAAATATCCTCCAGGTCAATGATATCAAGTCTCCAATTGGTTATATTTCTAGTTGATAATATAATCCAGGCAATTCTCCAAACCATCAAAATTCAATGGAGTTCGCAATTTGAAATTCTTAATAGGTCTCCAGGTGATTATCTTGGAATCCTATCTCTTCCAGTCTGTGGTCATTTCTGGTCCTCTTACCAGCTAGCTCATAACCATTCATCGAGTTTCTTTCAAAGTAGTGGAACTCCACGCACACTTCCAGCCTCCAGTTCATAGCTGTTTAATTCCAAATTCAGCAGAAATCTGTGAGTTCTCTGAAAATCTGTCTTCCATTCAATTTGTTACCATTGAGACTTCTAGATTTTGTACATCTGAATAGATACCATTTCATGTACAAAGAGGAGTTTTGATTCATATACAGCCCAGTTCATCTTTCAGAATAAACAAGATATACATGGAAAGATATATACCTTGGGAAATATCCTCCAGATCAACGATATCAAGTCTGCAATTAATCATTGAAAGATCTCATTTCAAATGAAGGAAAATAGCTCCATACACACGCTTCTCAACAGATCACACCAAATTTATGTCCATTTAGCTCAGCAGCATTCTCAGCACAAAACTGTATTCGGATATATTTCTAGTTGATAATAATCCAGGCAGTTCTTCAAACTGTCAAAATTCAGAGGAGTTGGCAACTGAAAAGTCTTAGTAGGTCTGCAGGTGATTATCTTGAAATCCTATCTCTTCCAGTCTGCGGTCATTTCTGGTCCTGTTTCCAGTTAGCTCATAACCATTCATCGAGTTTCTTTCAAAGTAGTGGAACTGCACACACATTTCCAGCCTCCAGTCCAGATCTGTTTAATTCCAAATTCAGCAGAAATCAGCGAGTTCTCTGAAAAGCTGTCTTCCATTCAATTTGTTACCTTTGAGACTTCTAGATTCTGTACATCTGAATAGACACCATTTCATGTACAAAGAGGAGTATTGATTCATACAAGGCCCAATTCATCATTAAGAAAACACAAGATATACATGGAAAGCTATTACCTTGAGAAATATCCTCCAGGTCAATGATATGCAGTCTCCAATTGCTCAGGAGCATTCTCGGCACAAAACTGAATTCGGTTATATTTCTAGTTGATTAAATAATCCAGGCAATTCTCCAAACCGTCAAAATTCAAAGGAGTTGGCAATTTCAAATTCTTAATAGGTCTCCAGGTGATTATTTTGAAATCCTATCTCTTCCAGTCTGCAGTCATTTCTGGTCCTCTTACCAGATAGCTCATAACCATTCATCGAGTTTCTTTCAAAGTAGTGAAACTGCACACACATTTCCAGCCTCCAGTCCAGATCTGTTTAATTCCAAATTCAGCAAAAATCTACGAGTCCTCTGAAAAGCTGTCTTCCATTCAATTTGTTACCATTGAGACTTCTACATTCTGTACATCTGAATAGACACCATTTCATGTACAAAGATGAGTTTTGATTCATACAAGGTCCAATTCATCATTAAGAAAACACAAGATATACATGGAAAGCTATTACCTTGAGAAATATCCTCCAGGTCAATGATATCAAGTCTCCAATTGATCAGCAGCATTCTCGGCACAAAACTGAATTCGGTTATATTTCCAGTTGATAAAATAATCCAGGTAATTCTCCAAAGCGTCAAAATTCAAAGGAGTTGGCAATTTGAAATTCTTAATAGGTCTCCAGGTGATTATCTTGGAATCCTATCTCTTCCAGTCTGTGGTCATTTCTGGTCCTCTTATCAGCTAGATCATATCCATTCGAGTTTCTTTCAAAGTAGTGGAACTCCACGCACACTTCCAGCCTCCAGTTCAGATCTGTTTAATTCCAAATTCAGCAGAAATCTGTGAGTTCTCTGAAAATCTGTCTTCCATTCAATTTGTTACCATTGAGACTTCTACATTCTGTACATCTGAATAGATACCATTTCATGTACAAAGAGGAGTTTTCATTCATATACAGCCCAGTTCATCTTTCAGAAAACACAAGATATACATGGAAAGATATGTACCTTGGGAAATATCCTCCAGATCAATGATATCAAGTCTGCAATTAATCATTGAAAGATCTCATTTCAAATGAAGGAAAATAGCTCTATACACACGCTTCTGAACAAATCACACCAAATTTATGTCCATTTGGCTCAGCAGCATTCTCGGCACAAAACTGTATTCGGATATATTTCTAGTTGATAATAATCCAGGCAGTTCTTCAAACTGTCAAAATTCAGAGGAGTTGGCAACTGAAAAGTCTTAATAGGTCTGCAGGTGATTATCTTGAAATCCTATCTCTTCCAGCCTGCGGTCATTTCTGGTCCTCTTACCAGTTGGCTTTAGCTCATAACCATTCATCGAGTTTCTTTCAAAGCAGTGGAACTGCACACACATTTCCAGCCTCCAGTCCAGATCTGTTTAATTTCAAATTCACCCGAAATCTGCGAGTTCTCTGAAAAGCTGTCTTCCATTTAATTTGTTACCATTGAGACTTCTAGATTCTGTACATCTGAATAGACACCATTTCATGTACAAAGAGGAGTTTTGATTCATACAAGGCCCAATTCATCACTAAGAAAACACAAGATATACATGGAAAGCTATTACCTTGAGAAATATCCTCCAGGTCAATGATATCAAGTCTCCAATTGGTTATATTTCTAGTTGATAATATAATCCAGGCAATTCTCCAAACCATCAAAATTCAATGGAGTTAGCAATTTGAAATTCTTAATAGGTCTCCAGGTGATTATCTTGGAATCCTATCTCTTCCAGTCTGTGGTCATTTCTGGTCCTCTTACCAGCTAGCTCATGACCATTCATCGAGTTTCTTTCAAAGTAGTGGAACTCCACGCGCACTTCCAGCCTCCAGTTCATATCTGTTTAATTCCAAATTCAGCAGAAATCTGTGAGTTCTCTGAAAATCTGTCTTCCATTCAATTTGTTACCATTGAGACTTCTACATTCTGTACAGTTGAATAGATACCATTTCATGTACAAAGAGGAGTTTTGATTCATATACAGCCCAGTTCATCTTTCAGAATAAACAAGATATACATGGAAAGATATGTACCTTGGGAAATATCCTCCAGATCAACGATATCAAGTCTGCAATTAACCATTGAAAGATCTCATTTCAAATGAAGGAAAATAGCTCCATACACATGCTTCTCAACACATCACACCAAATTACTGTCCATTTGGCTCAGCAGCATTCTCGGCACAAAACTATATTCGGATATATTTCTAGTTGATAATAATCCAGGCAGTTCTTCAAACTGTCAAAATTCAGAGGAGTTGGCAACTGAAAAGTCTTAATAGCTCTGCAGGTGATTATCTTGAAATCCTATCTCTTCCAGTCTACGGTCATTTCTGGTCGTCTTACCAGCTAGATCAAAACCATTCGTGTTTCTTTCAAAGTAGTGGAACTCCACGCACACTTCCAGCCTCCAGTTCAGATCTGTTTAATTCCAAATTCAGCAGAAATCTGCGAGTTCTCTGAAAATCTGTCTTCCATTCAATTTGTTACCATTGAGACTTCTACATTCTGTACATCTGAATAGATACCATTTCATGCACAAAGAGGAGTTTTCATTCATATACAGCCCAGTTCATCTTTCAGAAAACACAAGATATACATGGAAAGATATGTACCTTGGGAAATATCCTCCAGATCAACGATATCAAGTCTGCAATTAATCACTGAAAGATCTCATTTCAAATGAAGGAAAATAGCTCCATACACACGCTTCTCAACAGATCACACCAAATTTATGTCCATTTGGCTCAGCAGCATTCTCGGCACAAAACTGTATTCGGATATATTTCTAGTTGATAATAATCCAGGCAGTTCTTCAAACTGTCAAAATTCAGAGGAGTTGGCAACTGTAAAGTCTTAATAGGTCTGCAGGTGATTATCTTGAAATCCTATCTCTTCCAGTCTGCGGTCATTTCTGGTCCTCTTACCAGTTGGCTTTAGCTCATAACCATTCATCGAGTTTCTTTCAAAGTAGTGGAACTGCACACACATTTCCAGCCTCCAGTCCAGATCTGTTTAATTTCAAATTCAGCAGAAATCTGCGAGTTCTCTGAAAAGCTGTCTTCCATTCAATTTGTTACCTTTGAGACTTCTAGATTCTGTACATCTGAATAGATACCATTTCATGTACAAAGAGGAGTTTTGATTCATACCAGGCCCAATTCATCATTAAGAAAACACAAGATATACATGGAAAGCTATTACCTTGAGAAATATCCTCCAGGTCAATGATATCAAGTCTCCAATTGCTCAGGAGCATTCTTGGCACAAAACTGAATTCGGTTATATTTCTAGTTGATAATATAATCCAAGCAATTCTCCAAACCGTTAAAATTCAAAGGAGTTGGCAATTTCAAATTCTTAATAGGTCTTCAGGTGATTATCTTGGAATCCTATCTTTTCCAGTCTGTGGTCATTTCTGGTCCTCTTACCAGTTAGCTCATAACCATTCATCGAGTTTCTTTCAAAGTAGTGAAACTGCACACACATTTCCAGCCTCCAGTCCAGATCAGTTTAATTCCAAATTCAGCAGAAATCTGCGAATTCTCTGAAAAGCTGTCTTCCATTCAAATTGTTACCATGGAGACTTCTAGATTCTCTACATCTGAATAGACACCATTTCATGTACAAAGAGGAGTTTTGATTCATACAAGGCCCAATTCATCATTAAGAAGACACAAGATATACATGGAAAGCTATTACCTTGAGAACAATCCTCCAGGTCAATGATATCAAGTCTCCAATTGGTTATATTTCTAGTTGATAATATAATCCAGGCAATTCTCCAAACCATCAAAATTCAATGGAGTTCGCAATTTGAAATTCTTAATAGGTCTCCAGGTGATTATCTTGGAATCCTATCTCTTCCAGTCTGTGGTCATTTCAGGTCCTCTTACCAGCTAGCTCATAACCATTCATCGAGTTTCTTTCAAAGTAGTGGAACTCCACGCACACTTCCAGCCTCCAGTTCATAGCAGTTTAATTGCAAATTCAGCAGAAATCTGTGAGTTCTCTGAAAATCTGTCTTCCATTCAATTTGTTACCATTGAGACTTCTACATTCTGTACATCTGAATAGATACCATTTCATGTACAAAGAGGTGTTTTGATTCATATACAGGCCAGTTCAACTTTCAGAATAAACAAGATATACATGGAAAGATATGTACTTTGGGAAATATCCTCCAGATCAATGATATCAAGTCTGCAATTAACCACTGAAAGATCTCATTTCAAATGAAGGAAAATAGCTCCATGCACATGCTTCTCAACAGATCACACCAAATTACTGTCCATTCGGCTCAGCAGCATTCTCGGAACAAAACTGTATTCGGATATATTTCTACTTGATAATAATCCAGGCAGTTCTTCAAACTGTCAAAATTCAGAGGAGTTGGAAACTGAAAAGTCTTAATAGATCTGCAGGTGATTATCTTGAAATCCTATCTCTTCCAGTCTGCGGTCATTTCTGGTCCTCTTACCAGCAAGATCATAACCATTCAAGTTTCTTTCAAAGTAGTGGAACTCCACGCACACTTCCAGCCTCCAGTTCAGATCTGTTTAATTCCAAATTCAGCAGAAATCTGTGAGTTCTCTGAAAATCTGTCTTCCATTCAATTTGTTACCATTGAGACTTCTACATTCTGTACATCTGAATAGATACCATTTCATGTACAAAGAGGAGTTTTCATTCATATACAGCCCAGTTCATCTTTCAGAAAACACAAGATATACATGGAAAGATATGTACCTTGGGAAATATCCTCCAGATCAATGATATCAAGTCTGCAATTAATCACTGAAAGATCTCATTTCAAATGAAGGAAAATAGCTCCATACACACGCTTCTCAACAAATCACACCAAATTTATGTCCATTTGGCTCAGCAGCATTCTCGGCACAAAACTGTATTCGGATATATTTCTAGTTGATAATAATCCAGGCAGTTCTTCAAACTGTCAAAATTCAGAGGAGTTGGCAACTGAAAAGTCTTAGTAGGTCTGCAGGTGATTATCTTGAAATCCTATCTCTTCCAGTCTGCGGTCATTTCTGGTCCTCTTACCAGTTGGCTTTAGCTCATAACCATTCATCGAGTTTCTTTCAAAGTAGCGGAACTGCACACACATTTCCAGCCTCCAGTCCAGATCTGTTTAATTTCAAATTCAGCAGAAATTTGCGAGTTCTCTGAAAAGCTGTCTTCCATTTAATTTGTTACCATTGAGACTTCTAGATTCTGTACATCTGAATAGACACCATTTCATGTACAGAGAGGAGTTTTGATTCATACAAGGTGCAATTCATCACTAAGAAAACACAAGATATACATGGAAAGCTATTACCTTGAGAAATATCCTCCAGGTCAATGATATCAAGTCTCCAATTGGTTATATTTCTAGTTGATAATATAATCCAGGCAATTCTCCAAACCATCAAAATTCAATGGAGTTCGCAATTTGAAATTCTTAATAGGTCTCCAGGTGATTATCTTGGAATCCTATCTCTTCCAGTCTGTGGTCATTTCTGGTCCTCTTACCAGCTAGCTCATAACCATTCATCGAGTTTCTTTCAAAGTAGTGGAACTCCACGCACACTTCCAGCCTCCAGTTCATAGCTGTTTAATTCCAAATTCAGCAGAAATCTGTGAGTTCTCTGAAAATCTGTCTTCCATTCAATTTGTTACCATTGTGACTTTTACATTCTGTACATCTGAATAGATACCATTTCATGTACAAAGAGGAGTTTTGATTCATATACAGCCCAGTTCATCTTTCAGAATAAACAAGATATACATGGAAAGATATGTACCTTGGGAAATATCCTCCAGATCAACGATATCAAGTCTGCAATTAATTATTGAAAGATCTCATTTCAAATGAAGGAAAATAGCTCCTTACACACGCTTCTCAACAGATCACACCAAATTTATGTCCATTTAGCTCAGCAGCATTCTCGGCACAAAACTGTATTCGGATATATTTCAAGTTGATAATAATCCAGGCAGTTCTTCAAACTGTCAAAATTCAGAGGAGTTGGCAACTGAAAAGTCTTAGTAGGTCTGCAGGTGATTATCTTGAAGTCCTATCTCTTCCAGTCTGCGGTCATTTCTGGTCCTCTTACCAGTTGGCTTTAGCTGATAACCATTCATCGAGTTTCTTTCAAAGTAGTGGAACTGCACACACATTTCCAGCCTCCAGTCCAGATCTGTTTAATTTCAAATTCAGCAGAAATCTGCAAGTTCTCTGAAAAGCTGTCTTCCATTCAATTTGTTACCTTTGAGACTTCTAGATTCTGTACATCTGAATAGACACCATTTCATGTACAAAGAGGAGTTTTGATTCATACAAGGCCCAATTCATCATTAAGAAAACACAAGATATACATGGAAAGCTATTACCTTGAGAAATATCCTCCAGGTCAATGATATCAAGTCTCCAATTGCTCAGGAGCATTCTTGGCACAAAACTGAATTCGGTTATATTTCTAGTTGATAATATAATCCAAGCAATTCTCCAAACCGTTAAAATTCAAAGGAGTTGGCAATTTCAAATTCTTAATAGGTCTTCAGGTGATTATCTTGGAATCCTATCTTTTCCAGTCTGTGGTCATTTCTGGTCCTCTTACCAGTTAGCTCATAACCATTCATCGAGTTTCTTTCAAAGTAGTGAAACTGCACACACATTTCCAGCCTCCAGTCCAGATCAGTTTAATTCCAAATTCAGCAGAAATCTGCGAGTTCTCTGAAAAGCTGTCTTCCATTCAATTTGTTACCATTGAGACTTCTAGATTCTCTACATCTGAATAGACACCATTTCATGTACAAAGAGGAGTTTTGATTCATACAAGGCCCAATTCATCATTAAGAAGACACAAGATATACATGGAAAGCTATTACCTTGAGAACAATCCTCCAGGTCAATGATATCAAGTCTCCAATTGGTTATATTTCTAGTTGATAATATAATCCAGGCAATTCTCCAAACCATCAAAATTCAATGGAGTTCGCAATTTGAAATTCTTAATAGGTCTCCAGGTGATTATCTTGGAATCCTATCTCTTCCAGTCTGTGGTCATTTCAGGTCCTCTTACCAGCTAGCTCATAACCATTCATCGAGTTTCTTTCAAAGTAGTGGAACTCCACGCACACTTCCAGCCTCCAGTTCATAGCAGTTTAATTGCAAATTCAGCAGAAATCTGTGAGTTCTCTGAAAATCTGTCTTCCATTCAATTTGTTACCATTGAGACTTCTACATTCTGTACATCTGAATAGATACCATTTCATGTACAAAGAGGTGTTTTGATTCATATACAGCCCAGTTCAACTTTCAGAATAAACAAGATATACATGGAAAGATATGTACTTTGGGAAATATCCTCCAGATCAATGATATCAAGTCTGCAATTAACCATTGAAAGATCTCATTTCAAATGAAGGAAAATAGCTCCATGCACATGCTTCTCAACAGATCACACCAAATTACTGTCCATTCGGCTCAGCAGCATTCTCGGAACAAAACTGTATTCGGATATATTTCTACTTGATAATAATCCAGGCAGTTCTTCAAACTGTCAAAATTCAGAGGAGTTGGAAACTGAAAAGTCTTAATAGATCTGCAGGTGATTATCTTGAAATCCTATCTCTTCCAGTCTGCGGTCATTTCTGGTCCTCTTACCAGCAAGATCATAACCATTCAAGTTTCTTTCAAAGTAGTGGAACTCCACGCACACTTCCAGCCTCCAGTTCAGATCTGTTTAATTCCAAATTCAGCAGAAATCTGTGAGTTCTCTGAAAATCTGTCTTCCATTCAATTTGTTACCATTGAGACTTCTACATTCTGTACATCTGAATAGATACCATTTCATGTACAAAGAGGAGTTTTCATTCATATACAGCCCAGTTCATCTTTCAGAAAACACAAGATATACATGGAAAGATATGTACCTTGGGAAATATCCTCCAGATCAATGATATCAAGTCTGCAATTAATCATTGAAAGATCTCATTTCAAATGAAGGAAAATAGCTCCATACACACGCTTCTCAACAAATCACACCAAATTTATGTCCATTTGGCTCAGCAGCATTCTCGGCACAAAACTGTATTCGGATATATTTCTAGTTGATAATAATCCAGGCAGTTCTTCAAACTGTCAAAATTCAGAGGAGTTGGCAACTGAAAAGTCTTAGTAGGTCTGCAGGTGATTATCTTGAAATCCTATCTCTTCCAGTCTGCGGTCATTTCTGGTCCTCTTACCAGTTGGCTTTAGCTCATAACCATTCATCGAGTTTCTTTCAAAGTAGTGGAACTGCACACACATTTCCAGCCTCCAGTCCAGATCTGTTTAATTTCAAATTCAGCAGAAATTTGCGAGTTCTCTGAAAAGCTGTCTTCCATTTAATTTGTTACCATTGAGACTTCTAGATTCTGTACATCTGAATAGACACCATTTCATGTACAGAGAGGAGTTTTGATTCATACAAGGTGCAATTCATCACTAAGAAAACACAAGATATACATGGAAAGCTATTACCTTGAGAAATATCCTCCAGGTCAATGATATCAAGTCTCCAATTGGTTATATTTCTAGTTGATAATATAATCCAGGCAATTCTCCAAACCATCAAAATTCAATGGAGTTCGCAATTTGAAATTCTTAATAGGTCTCCAGGTGATTATCTTGGAATCCTATCTCTTCCAGTCTGTGGTCATTTCTGGTCCTCTTACCAGCTAGCTCATAACCATTCATCGAGTTTCTTTCAAAGTAGTGGAACTCCACGCACACTTCCAGCCTCCAGTTCATAGCTGTTTAATTCCAAATTCAGCAGAAATCTGTGAGTTCTCTGAAAATCTGTCTTCCATTCAATTTGTTACCATTGTGACTTTTACATTCTGTACATCTGAATAGATACCATTTCATGTACAAAGAGGAGTTTTGATTCATATACAGCCCAGTTCATCTTTCAGAATAAACAAGATATACATGGAAAGATATGTACCTTGGGAAATATCCTCCAGATCAACGATATCAAGTCTGCAATTAATTATTGAAAGATCTCATTTCAAATGAAGGAAAATAGCTCCTTACACACGCTTCTCAACAGATCACACCAAATTTATGTCCATTTAGCTCAGCAGCATTCTCGGCACAAAACTGTATTCGGATATATTTCAAGTTGATAATAATCCAGGCAGTTCTTCAAACTGTCAAAATTCAGAGGAGTTGGCAACTGAAAAGTCTTAGTAGGTCTGCAGGTGATTATCTTGAAGTCCTATCTCTTCCAGTCTGCGGTCATTTCTGGTCCTCTTACCAGTTGGCTTTAGCTGATAACCATTCATCGAGTTTCTTTCAAAGTAGTGGAACTGCACACACATTTCCAGCCTCCAGTCCAGATCTGTTTAATTTCAAATTCAGCAGAAATCTGCAAGTTCTCTGAAAAGCTGTCTTCCATTCAATTTGTTACCTTTGAGACTTCTAGATTCTGTACATCTGAATAGACACCATTTCATGTACAAAGAGGAGTTTTGATTCATACAAGGCCCAATTCATCATTAAGAAAACACAAGATATACATGGAAAGCTATTACCTTGAGAAATATCCTCCAGGTCAATGATATCAAGTCTCCAATTGCTCAGGAGCATTCTTGGCACAAAACTGAATTCGGTTATATTTCTAGTTGATAATATAATCCAAGCAATTCTCCAAACCGTTAAAATTCAAAGGAGTTGGCAATTTCAAATTCTTAATAGGTCTTCAGGTGATTATCTTGGAATCCTATCTTTTCCAGTCTGTGGTCATTTCTGGTCCTCTTACCAGTTAGCTCATAACCATTCATCGAGTTTCTTTCAAAGTAGTGAAACTGCACACACATTTCCAGCCTCCAGTCCAGATCAGTTTAATTCCAAATTCAGCAGAAATCTGCGAGTTCTCTGAAAAGCTGTCTTCCATTCAATTTGTTACCATTGAGACTTCTAGATTCTCTACATCTGAATAGACACCATTTCATGTACAAAGAGGAGTTTTGATTCATACAAGGCCCAATTCATCATTAAGAAGACACAAGATATACATGGAAAGCTATTACCTTGAGAACAATCCTCCAGGTCAATGATATCAAGTCTCCAATTGGTTATATTTCTAGTTGATAATATAATCCAGGCAATTCTCCAAACCATCAAAATTCAATGGAGTTCGCAATTTGAAATTCTTAATAGGTCTCCAGGTGATTATCTTGGAATCCTATCTCTTCCAGTCTGTGGTCATTTCAGGTCCTCTTACCAGCTAGCTCATAACCATTCATCGAGTTTCTTTCAAAGTAGTGGAACTCCACGCACACTTCCAGCCTCCAGTTCAGAGCAGTTTAATTGCAAATTCAGCATAAATCTGTGAGTTCTCTGAAAATCTGTCTTCCATTCAATTTGTTACCATTGAGACTTCTACATTCTGTACATCTGAATAGATACCATTTCATGTACAAAGAGGTGTTTTGATTCATATACAGCCCAGTTCAACTTTCAGAATAAACAAGATATACATGGAAAGATATGTACTTTGGGAAATATCCTCCAGATCAATGATATCAAGTCTGCAATTAACCATTGAAAGATCTCATTTCAAATGAAGGAAAATAGCTCCATACACATGCTTCTCAACAGATCACACCAAATTACTGTCCATTCGGCTCAGCAGCATTCTCGGCACAAAACTGTATTCGGATATATTTCTAGTTGATAATAATCCAGGCAGTTCTTCAAACTGTGAAAATTCAGAGGAGTTGGCAACTGAAAAGTCTTAATAGGTCTGCAGGTGATTATCTTGAAATCCTATCTCTTCCAGTCTGCGGTCATTTCTGGTCCTCTTACCAGCAAGATCATAACCATTCGAGTTTCTTTCAAAGTAGTGGAACTCCACGCACACTTCCAGCCTCCAGTTCAGATCTGTTTAATTCCAAATTCAGCAGAAATCTGTGAGTTCTCTGAAAATCTGTCTTCCATTCAATTTGTTACCATTGAGACTTCTACATTCTGTACATCTGAATAGATACCATTTCATGTACAAAGAGGAGTTTTCATTCATATACAGCCCAGTTCATCTTTCAGAAAACACAAGATATACATGGAAAGATATGTACCTTGGGAAATATCCTCCAGATCAATGATATCAAGTCTGCAATTAATGATTGAAAGATCTCATTTCAAATGAAGGAAAATAGCTCCATACACACGCTTCTCAACAAATCACACCAAATTTATGTCCATTTGGCTCAGCAGCATTCTCGGCACAAAACTGTATTCGGATATATTTCTAGTTGATAATAATCCAGGCAGTTCTTCAAACTGTCAAAATTCAGAGGAGTTGGCAACTGAAAAGTCTTAGTAGGTCTGCAGGTGATTATCTTGAAATCCTATCTCTTCCAGTCTGCGGTCATTTCTGGTCCTCTTACCAGTTAGCTCATAACCATTCATCGAGTTTCTTTCAAAGTAGTGGAACTGCACACACATTTACAGCCTCCAGTCCAGATCTGTTTAATTCCAAATTCAGCAGAAATCTGCGAGTTCTCTGAAAAGCTGTCTTCCATTCAATTTGTTACCTTTGAGACCATTTCATGTACAAAGAGGAGTTTTGATTCATACAAGGCCCAATTCATCATTAAGAAAACACAAGATATACATGGAAAGCTATTACCTTGAGAAATATCCTCCAGGTCAATGATATCAATTCTCCAATTGGTTATATTTCTAGTTGATAATATAATCCAGGCAATTCTCCAAACCATCAAAATTCAATGGAGTTCGCAATTTGAAATTCTTAATAGGTCTCCAGGTGATTATCTTGGAATCCTATCTCTTCCAGTCTGTGGTCATTTCTGGTCCTCTTACCAGCTAGCTCATAACCATTCATCGAGTTTCTTTCAAAGTAGTGGAACTCCACGCACACTTCCAGCCTCCAGTTCACATCTGTTTAATTCCAAATTCAGCAGAAATCTGTGAGTTCTCTGAAAATCTGTCTTCCATTCAATTTGTTACCATTGAGACTTCTACATTCTGTACATCTGAATAGATACCATTTCATGTACAAAGAGGAGTTTTGATTCATATACAGCCCAGTTCATCTTTCAGAATAAACAAGATATACATGGAAAGATATGTACCTTGGGAAATATCCTCCAGATAAACGATATCAAGTCTGCAATTAACCATTGAAAGATCTCATTTTAAAAGAAGGAAAATAGCTCCATAGACATGCTTCTCAACACATCACACCAAATTACTGTCCATTTGGCTCAGCAGCATTCTCGGCACAAAACTGTATTCGGATATATTTCTAGTTGATAACAATCCAGGCAGTTCTTCAAACTGTCAAAATTCAGAGGAGTTGGCAACCGAAAAGTCTTAATAGGTCTGCAGGTGATTATCTTGAAATCCTATCTCTTCCAGTCTGCGGTCATTTCTGGTCCTCTTACCAGCTAGCTCATAACCATTCAACGAGTTTCTTTCAAAGTAGTGGAACTCCACGCACACATTTCCAGCCGCCAGTCCAGATCTGTCTAATTTCAAATTCAGCAGAAATCTGCGAGTTCTCTGAAAATCTTCTTCCATTCAATTTGTTACCATTGAGACTTCTACATTCTGTACATCTGAATAGATACCATTTCATGTACAAAGAGGAGTTTTGATTCATATACAGCCCAGTTCATCTTTCAGAATAAACAAGATATACATGGAAAGATATGTACCTTGGGAAATATCCTCCAGATCAACGATATCAAGTCTGCAATTAATTATTGAAAGATCTCATTTCAAATGAAGGAAAATAGCTCCTTACACACGCTTCTCAACAGATCACACCAAATTTATGTCCATTTAGCTCAGCAGCATTCTCGGCACAAAACTGTATTCGGATATATTTCTAGTTGATAATAATCCAGGCAGTTCTTCAAACTGTAAAAATTCAGAGGAGTTGGCAACTGAAAAGTCTTAGTAGGTCTGCAGGTGATTATCTTGAAATCATATCTCTTCCAGTCTGCGGTCATTTCTGGTCCTCTTACCAGTTAGCTCATAACCATTCATCGAGTTTCTTACAAAGTAGTGGAACTGCACACACATTTCCAGCCTCCAGTCCAGATCTGTTTAATTCCAAATTCAGCAGAAATCTGCGAGTTCTCTGAAAAGCTGTCTTCCATTCAATTTGTTACCTTTGAGACTTCTAGATTCTGTACATCTGAATAGACACCATTTCATGTACAAAGAGGAGTTTTGATTCATACAAGGCCCAATTCATCATTAAGAAAACACAAGATATACATGGAAAGCTATTACCTTGAGAAATATCCTCCAGGTCAATGATATCAAGTCTCCAATTGCTCAGGAGCATTCTTGGCACAAAACTGAATTCGGTTATATTTCTAGTTGATAATATAATCCAAGCAATTCTCCAAACCGTTAAAATTCAAAGGAGTTGGCAATTTCAAAGTCTTAATAGGTCTTCAGGTGATTATCTTGGAATCCTATCTTTTCCAGTCTGTGGTCATTTCTGGTCCTCTTACCAGTTAGTTCATAACCATTCATCGAGTTTCTTTCAAAGTAGTGAAACTGCACACACATTTCCATCCTCCAGTCCAGATCAGTTTAATTCCAAATTCAGCAGAAATCTGCGAGTTCTCTGAAAAGCTGTCTTCCATTCAATTTGTTACCTTTGAGACTTCTAGATTCTGTACATCTGAATAGACACCATTTCATGTACAAAGAGGAGTTTTGATTCATACAAGGTCCAATTCATCACTAAGAAAACACAAGATATACATGGAAAGCTATTACCTTGAGAAATATCCTCCAGGTCAATGATATCAAGTCTCCAATTGGTTATATTTCTAGTTGATAATATAATCCAGGCAATTCTCCAAACCGTTAAAATTCAAAGGAGTTGGCAATTTCAAATTCTTAATAGGTCTTCAGGTGATTATCTTGGAATCCTATCTTTTCCAGTCTGTGGTCATTTCTGGTCCTCTTACCAGTTAGCTCATAACCATTCATTGACTTTCTTTCAAAGTAGTGAAACTGCACACACATTTCCAGCCTCCAGTCCAGATCAGTTTAATTCCAAATTCAGCAGAAATCTGCGAGTTCTCTGAAAAGCTGTCTTCTATTCAATTTGTTACCATTGAGACTTCTAGATTCTCTACATCTGAATAGACACCATTTCATGTACAAAGAGGAGTTTTGATTCATACAAGGCCCAATTCATCATTAAGAAGACACAAGATATACATGGAAAGCTATTACCTTGAGAACAATCCTCCAGGTCAATGATATCAAGTCTCCAATTGGTTATATTTCTAGTTGATAATATAATCCAGGCAATTCTCCAAACCATCAAAATTCAATGGAGTTCGCAATTTGAAATTCTTAATAGGTCTCCAGGTGATTATCTTGGAATCCTATCTCTTCCAGTCTGTGGTCATTTCAGGTCCTCTTATCAGCTAGCTCATAACCATTCATCGAGTTTCTTTCAAAGTAATGGAACTCCACGCACACTTCCAGCCTCCAGTTCAGATCTGTTTAATTCCAAATTCAGCAGAAATCTGTGAGTTCTCTGAAAATCTGTCTTCCATTCAATTTGTTACCATTGAGACTTCTACATTCTGTACATCTGAATAGATACCATTTCATGTACAAAGAGGAGTTTTCATTCATATACAGCCCAGTTCATCTTTCAGAAAACACAAGATATACATGGAAAGATATGTACCTTGGGAAATATCCTCCAGATCAATGATATCAAGTCTGCAATTAATCATTGAAAGATCTCATTTCAAAGGAAGGAAAATAGCTCCATACACACGCTTCCCAACAAATCACACCAAATTTATGTCCATTTGGCTCAGCAGCATTCTCGGCACAAAACTGTATTCGGATATATTTCTAGTTGATAATAATCCAGGCAGTTCTTCAAACTGTCAAAATTCAGAGGAGTTGGCAACTGAAAAGTCTTAGTAGGTCTGCAGGTGATTATCTTGAAATCCTATCTCTTCCAGTCTGCGGTCATTTCTGGTCCTCTTACCAGTTAGCTCATAACCATTCATCGAGTTTCTTTCAAAGTAGTGGAACTGCACACACATTTACAGCCTCCAGTCCAGATCTGTTTAATTCCAAATTCAGCAGAAATCTGCGAGTTCTCTGAAAAGCTGTCTTCCATTCAATTTGTTATCTTTGAGACTTCTAGATTCTGTACATCTGAATAGACACCATTTCATGTACAAAGAGGAGTTTTGATTCATACAAGGCCCAATTCATCATTAAGAAAACACAAGATATACATGGAAAGCTATTACCTTGAGAAATATCCTCCAGGTCAATGATATCAAGTCTCCAATTGCTCAGGAGCATTCTTGGCACAAAACTGAATTCGGTTATATCTCTAGTTGATAATATAATCCAAGCAATTCTCCAAACCGTTAAAATTCAAAGGAGTTGGCAATTTCAAATTCTTAATAGGTCTTCAGGTGATTATCTTGGAATCCTATCTTTTCCAGTCTGTGGTCATTTCTGGTCCTCTTACCAGTTAGCTCATAACCATTCATCGAGTATCTTTCAAAGTAGTGGAACTGCACACACATTTCCAGCCTCCAGTCCAGATCTGTTTAATTCCAAATTCAGCAGAAATCTGCGAGTTCTCTGAAAAGCTGTCTTCCATTCAATTTGTTACCTTTGAGACTTCTAGATTCTGTACATCTGAATAGACACCATTTCATGTACAAAGAGGAGTTTTGATTCATACAAGGCCCAATTCATCATTAAGAAAACACAAGATATACATGGAAAGCTATTACCTTGAGAAATATCCTCCAGGTCAATGATATCAAGTCTCCAATTGCTCAGGAGCATTCTTGGCATAAAACTGAATTCGGTTATATTTCTAGTTGATAATATAATCCAAGCAATTCTCCAAACCGTTAAAATTCAAAGGAGTTGGCAATTTCAAATTCTTAATAGGTCTTCAGGTGATTATCTTGGAATCCTATCTTTTCCAGTCTGTGATCATTTCTGGTCCTCTTACCAGTTAGTTCATAACCATTCATCGAGTTTCTTTCAAAGTAGTGAAACAGCACACACATTTCCATCCTCCAGTCCAGATCAGTTTAATTCCAAATTCAGCAGAAATCTGCGAGTTCTCTGAAAAGCTGTCTTCCATTCAATTTGTTACCATTGAGACTTCTAGATTCTCTACATCTGAATAGACACCATTTCATGTACAAAGAGGAGTTTTGATTCATACAAGGCCCAATTCATCATTAAGAAAACACAAGATATACATGGAAAGCTATTACCTTGAGAAATATCCTCCAGGTCAATGATATCAAGTCTCCAATTGGTTATATTTCTAGTTGATAATATAATCCAGGCAATTCTCCAAACCATCAAAATTCAATGGAGTTCGCAATTTGAAATTCTTAATAGGTCTCCAGGTGATTATCTTGGAATCCTATCTCTTCCAGTCTGTGGTCATTTCTGGTCCTCTTACCAGCTAGCTCATAACCATTCATCGAGTTTCTTTCAAAGTAGTGGAACTCCACGCACACTTCCAGCCTCCAGTTCACATCTGTTTAATTCCAAATTCAGCAGAAATCTGTGAGTTCTCTGAAAATCTGTCTTCCATTCAGTTTGTTACCATTGAGACTTCTACATTCTGTACATCTGAATAGATACCATTTCATGTACAAAGAGGAGTTTTGATTCATATACAGCCCAGTTCATCTTTCAGAATAAACAAGATATACATGGAAAGATATGTACCTTGGGAAATATCCTCCAGATCAACGATATCAAGTCTGCAATTAACCATTGAAAGATCTCATTTTAAAAGAAGGAAAATAGCTCCATAGACATGCTTCTCAACACATCACACCAAATTACTGTCCATTTGGCTCAGCAGCATTCTCGGCCCAAAACTGTATTCGGATATATTTCTAGTTGATAATAATCCAGGCAGTTCTTCAAACTGTCAAAATTCAGAGGAGTTGGCAACCGAAAAGTCTTAATAGGTCTGCAGGTGATTATCTTGAAATCCTATCTCTTCCAGTCTGCGGTCATTTCTGGTCCTCTTACCAGCTAGCTCATAACCATTCATCGAGTTTCTTTCAAAGTAGTGGAACTCCACGCACACATTTCCAGCCGCCAGTCCAGATCTGTTTAATTTCAAATTCAGCAGAAATCTGCGAGTTCTCTGAAAATCTTCTTCCATTCAATTTGTTACCATTGAGACTTCTACATTCTGTACATCTGAATAGATACCATTTCATGTACAAAGAGGAGTTTTGATTCATATACAGCCCAGTTCATCTTTCAGAATAAACAAGATATACATGGAAAGATATGTACCTTGGGAAATATCCTCCAGATCAACGATATCAAGTCTGCAATTAATTATTGATCTCATTTCAAATGAAGGAAAAGAGCTCCTTACACACGCTTCTCAACAGATCACACCAAATTTATGTCCATTTAGCTCAGCAGCATTCTCGGCACAAAACTGTATTCGGATATATTTCTAGTTGATAATAATCCAGGCAGTTCTTCAAACTGTCAAAATTCAGAGGAGTTGGCAACTGAAAAGTCTTAGTAGGTCTGCAGGTGATTATCTTGAAATCCTATCTCTTCCAGTCTGCAGTCATTTCTGGTCCTCTTACCAGTTAGCTCATAACCATTCATCGAGTATCTTTCAAAGTAGTGGAACTGCACACACATTTCCAGCCTCCAGTCCAGATCTGTTTAATTCCAAATTCAGCAGAAATCTGCGAGTTCTCTGAAAAGCTGTCTTCCATTCAATTTGTTACCTTTGAGACTTCTAGATTCTGTACATCTGAATAGACACCATTTCGTGTACAAAGAGGAGTTTTGATTCATACAAGGCCCAATTCATCATTAAGAAAACACAAGATATACATGGAAAGCTATTACCTTGAGAAATATCCTCCAGGTCAATGATATCAAGTCTCCAATTGCTCAGGAGCATTCTTGGCATAAAACTGAATTCGGTTATATTTCTAGTTGATAATATAATCCAAGCAATTCTCCAAACCGTTAAAATTCAAAGGAGTTGGCAATTTCAAATTCTTAATAGGTCTTCAGGTGATTATCTTGGAATCCTATCTTTTCCAGTCTGTGATCATTTCTGGTCCTCTTACCAGTTAGTTCATAACCATTCATCGAGTTTCTTTCAAAGTAGTGAAACTGCACACACATTTCCATCCTCCAGTCCAGATCAGTTTAATTCCAAATTCAGCAGAAATCTGCGAGTTCTCTGAAAAGCTGTCTTCCATTCAATTTGTTACCATTGAGACTTCTAGATTCTCTACATCTGAATAGACACCATTTCATGTACAAAGAGGAGTTTTGATTCATACAAGGCCCAATTCATCATTAAGAAGACACAAGATATACATGGAAAGCTATTACCTTGAGAACAATCCTCCAGGTCAATGATATCAAGTCTCCAATTGGTTATATTTCTAGTTGATAATATAATCCAGGCAATTCTCCAAACCATCAAAATTCAATGGAGTTCGCAATTTGAAATTCTTAATAGGTCTCCAGGTGATTATCTTGGACTCCTATCTCTTCCAGTCTGCGGTCATTTCAGGTCCTCTTACCAGCTAGCTCATAATCATTCATCGAGTTTCTTTCAAAGTAGTGGAACTCCACGCACACTTCCAGCCTCCAGTTCATAGCGGTTTAATTCCAAATTCAGCAGAAATCTGTGAGTTCTCTGAAAATCTGTCTTCCATTCAATTTGTTACCATTGAGACTTCTACATTCTGTACATCTGAATAGATACCATTTCAAGTACAAAGAGGAGTTTTGATTCATATACAGCCCAGTTCAACTTTCAGAATAAACAAGATATACATGGAAAGATATGTACTTTGGGAAATATCCTCCAGATCAATGATATCAAGTCTGCAATTAACCATTGAAAGATCTCATTTCAAATGAAGGAAAATAGCTCCATACACATGCTTCTCAACAGATCACACCAAATTACTGTCCATTTGGCTCAGCAGCATTCTCGGCACAAAACTGTATTCGGATATATTTCTAGTTGATAATAATCCAGGCAGTTCTTCAAACTGTCAAAATTCAGAGGAGTTGGCAACTGAAAAGTCTTAATAGGTCTGCAGGTGATTATCTTGAAATCCTATCTCTTCCAGTCTGCGGTCAGTTCTGGTCCACTTACCAGCTAGATCATAACCATTCGAGTTTCTTTCAAAGTAGTGGAACTCCACACACACTTCCAGCCTCCAGTTCAGATCTGTTTAATTCCAAATTCAGCAGAAATCTGTGAGTTCTCTGAAAATTTGTCTTCCATTCAATTTGTTACCATTGAGACTTCTACATTCTGTACATCTGAATAGATACCATTTCATGTACAAAAAGGAGTATTCATTCATATACAGCCCAGTTCATCTTTCAGAAAACACAAGATATACATGGAAATATATGTACCTTGCGAAATATCCTCCAGATCAATGATATCAAGTCTGCAATTAATCATTGAAAGATCTCATTTCAAATGAAGGAAAATAGTTCCATACACACGCTTCTCAACAAATCACACCAAATTTATGTCCATTTGGCTCAGCAGCATTCTCGGCACAAACTGTATTCGGATATATTTCTAGTTGATAATAATCCAGGCAGTTCTTCAAACTGTCAAAATTCAGAGGAGTTGGCAACTGAAAAGTCTTAGTAGGTCTGCATGTGATTATCTTTATATCCTATCTCTTCCAGTCTGCGGTCATTTCTGGTCCTCTTACCAGTTAGCTCATAACCATTCATCGAGTTTCTTTCAAAGTAGTGGAACTGCACACACATTTCCAGCCTCCATTCCAGATCTGTTTAATTCCAAATTCAGCAGAAATCTGCGAGTTCTCTGAAAAGCAGTCTTCCATTCAATTTGTTACCTTTGAGACTTCTAGATTCTGTACATCTGAATAGACACCATTTCATGTACAGAGAGGAGTTTTGATTCATACAAGGTCCAATTCATCACTAAGAAAACACAAGATATACATGGAAAGCTATTACCTTGAGAAATATCCTCCAGGTCAATGATATCAAGTCTCCAATTGGTTATATTTCTAGTTGATAATATAATCCAGGCAATTCTCCAAACCGTTAAAATTCAAAGGAGTTGGCAATTTCAAATTCTTAATAGGTCTCCAGGTGATTATCTTGGAATCCTATCTTTTCCAGTCTGTGGTCATTTCTGGTCCTCTTACCAGTTAGCTCATAACCATTCATTGACTTTCTTTCAAAGTAGTGAAACTGCACACACAATTCCAGCCTCCAGTCCAGATCAGTTTAATTCCAAATTCAGCAGAAATCTGCGAGTTCTCTGAAAAGCTGTCTTTCATTCAATTTGTTACCATTGAGACTTCTAGATTCTCTACATCTGAATAGACACCATTTCATGTACAAAGAGGAGTTTTGATTCATACAAGGCCCAATTCATCATTAAGAAGACACAAGATATACATGGAAAGCTATTACCTTGAGAACAATCCTCCAGGTCAATGATATCAAGTCTCCAATTGGTTATATTTCTAGTTGATAATATAATCCAGGCAATTCTCCAAACCATCAAAATTCAATGGAGTTCGCAATTTGAAATTCTTAATAGGTCTCCAGGTGATTATCTTGGAATCCCATCTCTTCCAGTCTGTGGTCATTTCAGGTCCTCTTACCAGCTAGCTCATAACCATTCATCGAGTTTCTTTCAAAGTAGTGGAACTCCACGCACACTTCCAGCCTCCAGTTCATAGCAGTTTAATTGCAAATTCAGCAGAAATCTGTGAGTTCTCTGAAAATCTGTCTTCCATTCAATTTGTTACCATTGAGACTTCTACATTCTGTACATCTGAATAGATACCATTTCATGTACAAAGAGGTGTTTTGATTCATATACAGCCCAGTTCAACTTTCAGAATAAACAAGATATACATGGAAAGATATGTACTTTGGGAAATATCCTCCAGATCAATGATATCAAGTCTGCAATTAACCATTGAAAGATCTCATTTCAAATGAAGGAAAATAGCTCCATACACATGCTTCTCAACAGATCACACCAAATTACTGTCCATTCGGCTCAGCAGCATTCTCGGCACAAAACTGTATTCGGATATATTTCTAGTTGATAATAATCCAGGCAGTTCTTCAAACTGTCAAAATTCAGAGGAGTTGGCAACTGTAAAGTCTTAATAGGTCTGCAGGTGATTATCTTGAAATCCTATCTCTTCCAGTCTGCGGTCATTTCTGGTCCTCTTACCAGTTAGCTCATAACCATTCATCGAGTTTCTTTCAAAGTAGTGGAACTGCACACACATTTCCAGCCTCCAGTCCAGATCTGTTTAATTCCAAATTCAGCAGAAATCTGCGAGTTCTCTGAAAAGCTGTCTTCCATTCAATTTGTTACCTTTGAGACTTCTAGATTCTGTACATCTGAATAGACACCATTTCATGTACAAAGAGGAGTTTTGATTCATACAAGGCCCAATTCATCATTAAGAAAACACAAGATATACATGGAAAGCTATTACCTTGAGAAATATCCTCCAGGTCAATGATATCAAGTCTCCAATTGCTCAGGAGCATTCTTGGCACAAAACTGAATTCGGTTATATTTCTAGTTGATAATATAATCCAAGCAATTCTCCAAACCGTTAAAATTCAAAGGAGTTGGCAATTTCAAATTCTTAATAGGTCTTCAGGTGATTATCTTGGAATCCTATCTTTTCCAGTCTGTGGTCATTTCTGGTCCTCTTACCAGTTAGCTCATAACCATTCATCGAGTTTCTTTCAAAGTAGTGAAACTGCACACACATTTCCAGCCTCCAGTCCAGATCAGTTTAATTCCAAATTCAGCAGAAATCTGCGAGTTCTCTGAAAAGCTGTCTTCTATTCAATTTGTTACCATTGAGACTTCTAGATTCTCTACATCTGAATAGACACCATTTCATGTACAAAGAGGAGTTTTGATTCATACAAGGCCCAATTCATCATTAAGAAGACACAAGATATACATGGAAAGCTATTACCTTGAGAACAATCCTCCAGGTCAATGATATCAAGTCTCCAATTGGTTATATTTCTAGTTGATAATATAATCCAGGCAATTCTCCAAACCATCAAAATTCAATGGAGTTCGCAATTTGAAATTCTTAATAGGTCTCCAGGTGATTATCTTGGAATCCTATCTCTTCCAGTCTGTGGTCATTTCAGGTCCTCTTATCAGCTAGCTCATAACCATTCATCGAGTTTCTTTCAAAGTAATGGAACTCCACGCACACTTCCAGCCTCCAGTTCATAGCAGTTTAATTGCAAATTCAGCAGAAATCTGTGAGTTCTCTGAAAATCTGTCTTCCATTCAATTTGTTACCATTGAGACTTCTACATTCTGTACATCTGAATAGATACCATTTCATGTACAAAGAGGTGTTTTGATTCATATACAGCCCAGTTCAACTTTCAGAATAAACAAGATATACATGGAAAGATATGTACTTTGGGAAATATCCTCCAGATCAATGATATCAAGTCTGCAATTAACCATTGAAAGATCTCATTTCAAATGAAGGAAAATAGCTCCATACACATGCTTCTCAACAGATCACACCAAATTACTGTCCATTCGGCTCAGCAGCATTCTCGGCACAAAACTGTATTCGGATATATTTCTAGTTGATAATAATCCAGGCAGTTCTTCAAACTGTCAAAATTCAGAGGAGTTGGCAACTGAAAAGTCTTAATAGGTCTGCAGGTGATTATCTTGAAATCCTATCTCCTCCAGTCTGCGGTCATTTCTGGTCCTCTTACCAGCAAGATCATAACCATTCGAGTTTCTTTCAAAGTAGTGGAACTCCACGCACACTTCCAGCCTCCAGTTCAGATCTGTTTAATTCCAAATTCAGCAGAAATCTGTGAGTTCTCTGAAAATCTGTCTTCCATTCAATTTGTTACCATTGAGACTTCTACATTCTGTACATCTGAATAGATACCATTTCATGTACAAAGAGGAGTTTTCATTCATATACAGCCCAGTTCATCTTTCAGAAAACACAAGATATACATGGAAAGATATGTACCTTGGGAAATATCCTCCAGATCAATGATATCAAGTCTGCAATTAATCATTGAAAGATCTCATTTCAAATGAAGGAAAATAGCTCCATACACACGCTTCCCAACAAATCACACCAAATTTATGTCCATTTGGCTCAGCAGCATTCTCGGCACAAAACTGTATTCGGATATATTTCTAGTTGATAATAATCCAGGCAGTTCTTCAAACTGTCAAAATTCAGAGGAGTTGGCAACTGAAAAGTCTTAGTAGGTCTGCAGGTGATTATCTTGAAATCCTATCTCTTCCAGTCTGCGGTCATTTCTGGTCCTCTTACCAGTTAGCTCATAACCATTCATCGAGTTTCTTTCAAAGTAGTGGAACTGCACACACATTTACAGCCTCCAGTCCAGATCTGTTTAATTCCAAATTCAGCAGAAATCTGCGAGTTCTCTGAAAAGCTGTCTTCCATTCAATTTGTTATCTTTGAGACTTCTAGATTCTGTACATCTGAATAGACACCATTTCATGTACAAAGAGGAGTTTTGATTCATACAAGGCCCAATTCATCATTAAGAAGACACAAGATATACATGGAAAGCTATTACCTTGAGAAATATCCTCCAGGTCAATGATATCAAGTCTCCAATTGGTTATATTTCTAGTTGATAATATAATCCAGGCAATTCTCCAAACCATCAAAATTCAATGGAGTTCGCAATTTGAAATTCTTAATAGGTCTCCAGGTGATTATCTTGGAATCCTATCTCTTCCAGTCTGTGGTCATTTCTGGTCCTCTTACCAGCTAGCTCATAACCATTCATCGAGTTTCTTTCAAAGTAGTGGAACTCCACGCACACTTCCAGCCTCCAGTTCACATCTGTTTAATTCCAAATTCAGCAGAAATCTGTGAGTTCTCTGAAAATCTGTCTTCCATTCAATTTGTTACCATTGAGACTTCTACATTCTGTACATCTGAATAGATACCATTTCATGTACAAAGAGGAGTTTTGATTCATATACAGCCCAGTTCATCTTTCAGAATAAACAAGATATACATGGAAAGATATGTACCTTGGGAAATATCCTCCAGATCAACGATATCAAGTCTGCATTTAACCATTGAAAGATCTCATTTTAAAAGAAGGAAAATAGCTCCATAGACATGCTTCTCAACACATCACACCAAATTACTGTCCATTTGGCTCAGCAGCATTCTCGGCACAAAACTGTATTCGGATATATTTCTAGTTGATAATAATCCAGGCAGTTCTTCAAACTGTCAAAATTCAGAGGAGTTGGCAACCGAAAAGTCTTAATAGGTCTGCAGGTGATTATCTTGAAATCCTATCTCTTCCAGTCTGCGGTAATTTCTGGTCCTCTTACCAGCTAGCTCATAACCATTCATCGAGTTTCTTTCAAAGTAGTGGAACTCCACGCACACATTTCCAGCCGCCAGTCCAGATCTGTTTAATTTCAAATTCAGCAGAAATCTGCGAGTTCTCTGAAAATCTTCTTCCATTCAATTTGTTACCATTGAGACTTCTACATTCTGTACATCTGAATAGATACCATTTCATGTACAAAGAGGAGTTTTGATTCATATACAGCCCAGTTCATCTTTCAGAATAAACAAGATATACATGGAAAGATATGTACCTTGGGAAATATCCTCCAGATCAACGATATCAAGTCTGCAATTAATTATTGAAAGATCTCATTTCAAATGAAGGAAAATAGCTCCTTACACACGCTTCTCAACAGATCACACCAAATTTATGTCCATTTAGCTCAGCAGCATTCTCGGCCCAAAACTGTATTCGGATATATTTCTAGTTGATAATAATCCAGGCAGTTCTTCAAACTGTCAAAATTCAGAGGAGTTGGCAACTGAAAAGTCTTAGTAGGTCTGCAGGTGATTATCTTGAAATCCTATCTCTTCCAGTCTGCGGTCATTTCTGGTCCTCTTACCAGTTAGCTCATAACCATTCATCGAGTTTCTTTCAAAGTAGTGGAACTGCACACACATTTCCAGCCTCCAATCCAGATCTGTTTAATTCCAAATTCAGCAGAAATCTGCGAGTTCTCTGAAAAGCTGTCTTCCATTCAATTTGTTACCTTTGAGACTTCTAGATTCTGTACATCTGAATAGACACCATTTCATGTACAAAGAGGAGTTTTGATTCATACAAGGCCCAATTCATCATTAAGAAAACACAAGATATACATGGAAAGCTATTACCTTGAGAAATATCCTCCAGGTCAATATCAAGTCTCCAATTGCTCAGGAGCATTCTTGGCACAAAACTCAATTCGGTTATATTTCTAGTTGATAATATAATCCAAGCAATTCTCCAAACCGTTAAAATTCAAAGGAGTTGGCAATTTCAAATTCTTAATAGGTCTTCAGGTGATTATCTTGGAATCCTATCTTTTCCAGTCTGTGGTCATTTCTGGTCCTCTTACCAGTTAGTTCATAACCATTCATCGAGTTTCTTTCAAAGTAGTGAAACTGCACACACATTTCCATCCTCCAGTCCAGATCAGTTTAATTCCAAATTCAGCAGAAATCTGCGAGTTCTCTGAAAAGCTGTCTTCCATTCAATTTGTTACCATTGAGACTTCTAGATTCTCTACATCTGAATAGACACCATTTCATGTACAAAGAGGAGTTTTGATTCATACAAGGCCCAATTCATCATTAAGAAGACACAAGATATACATGGAAAGCTATTACCTTGAGAACAATCCTCCAGGTCAATGATATCAAGTCTCCAATTGGTTATATTTCTAGTTGATAATATAATCCAGGCAATTCTCCAAACCATCAAAATTCAATGGAGTTCGCAATTTGAAATTCTTAATAGGTCTCCAGGTGATTATCTTGGACTCCTATCTCTTCCAGTCTGCGGTCATTTCAGGTCCTCTTACCAGCTAGCTCATAATCATTCATCGAGTTTCTTTCAAAGTAGTGGAACTCCACGCACACTTCCAGCCTCCAGTTCATAGCGGTTTAATTCCAAATTCAGCAGAAATCTGTGAGTTCTCTGAAAATCTGTCTTCCATTCAATTTGTTACCATTGAGACTTCTACATTCTGTACATCTGAATAGATACCATTTCAAGTACAAAGAGGAGTTTTGATTCATATACAGCCCAGTTCAACTTTCAGAATAAACAAGATATACATGGAAAGATATGTACTTTGGGAAATATCCTCCAGATCAATGATATCAAGTCTGCAATTAACCATTGAAAGATCTCATTTCAAATGAAGGAAAATAGCTCCATACACATGCTTCTCAACAGATCACACCAAATTACTGTCCATTTGGCTCAGCAGCATTCTCGGCACAAAACTGTATTCGGATATATTTCTAGTTGATAATAATCCAGGCAGTTCTTCAAACTGTCAAAATTCAGAGGAGTTGGCAACTGAAAAGTCTTAATAGGTCTGCAGGTGATTATCTTGAAATCCTATCTCTTCCAGTCTGCGGTCAGTTCTGGTCCACTTACCAGCTAGATCATAACCATTCGAGTTTCTTTCAAAGTAGTGGAACTCCACACACACTTCCAGCCTCCAGTTCAGATCTGTTTAATTCCAAATTCAGCAGAAATCTGTGAGTTCTCTGAAAATTTGTCTTCCATTCAATTTGTTACCATTGAGACTTCTACATTCTGTACATCTGAATAGATACCATTTCATGTACAAAAAGGAGTATTCATTCATATACAGCCCAGTTCATCTTTCAGAAAACACAAGATATACATGGAAATATATGTACCTTGCGAAATATCCTCCAGATCAATGATATCAAGTCTGCAATTAATCATTGAAAGATCTCATTTCAAATGAAGGAAAATAGTTCCATACACACGCTTCTCAACAAATCACACCAAATTTATGTCCATTTGGCTCAGCAGCATTCTCGGCACAAACTGTATTCGGATATATTTCTAGTTGATAATAATCCAGGCAGTTCTTCAAACTGTCAAAATTCAGAGGAGTTGGCAACTGAAAAGTCTTAGTAGGTCTGCATGTGATTATCTTTATATCCTATCTCTTCCAGTCTGCGGTCATTTCTGGTCCTCTTACCAGTTAGCTCATAACCATTCATCGAGTTTCTTTCAAAGTAGTGGAACTGCACACACATTTCCAGCCTCCAGTCCAGATCTGTTTAATTCCAAATTCAGCAGAAATCTGCGAGTTCTCTGAAAAGCAGTCTTCCATTCAATTTGTTACCTTTGAGACTTCTAGATTCTGTACATCTGAATAGACACCATTTCATGTACAGAGAGGAGTTTTGATTCATACAAGGTCCAATTCATCACTAAGAAAACACAAGATATACATGGAAAGCTATTACCTTGAGAAATATCCTCCAGGTCAATGATATCAAGTCTCCAATTGGTTATATTTCTAGTTGATAATATAATCCAGGCAATTCTCCAAACCGTTAAAATTCAAAGGAGTCGGCAATTTCAAATTCTTAATAGGTCTCCAGGTGATTATCTTGGAATCCTATCTTTTCCAGTCTGTGGTCATTTCTGGTCCTCTTACCAGTTAGCTCATAACCATTCATTGACTTTCTTTCAAAGTAGTGAAACTGCACACACAATTCCAGCCTCCAGTCCAGATCAGTTTAATTCCAAATTCAGCAGAAATCTGCGAGTTCTCTGAAAAGCTGTCTTTCATTCAATTTGTTACCATTGAGACTTCTAGATTCTCTACATCTGAATAGACACCATTTCATGTACAAAGAGGAGTTTTGATTCATACAAGGCCCAATTCATCATTAAGAAGACACAAGATATACATGGAAAGCTATTACCTTGAGAACAATCCTCCAGGTCAATGATATCAAGTCTCCAATTGGTTATATTTCTAGTTGATAATATAATCCAGGCAATTCTCCAAACCATCAAAATTCAATGGAGTTCGCAATTTGAAATTCTTAATAGGTCTCCAGGTGATTATCTTGGAATCCCATCTCTTCCAGTCTGTGGTCATTTCAGGTCCTCTTACCAGCTAGCTCATAACCATTCATCGAGTTTCTTTCAAAGTAGTGGAACTCCACGCACACTTCCAGCCTCCAGTTCATAGCAGTTTAATTGCAAATTCAGCAGAAATCTGTGAGTTCTCTGAAAATCTGTCTTCCATTCAATTTGTTACCATTGAGACTTCTACATTCTGTACATCTGAATAGATACCATTTCATGTACAAAGAGGTGTTTTGATTCATATACAGCCCAGTTCAACTTTCAGAATAAACAAGATATACATGGAAAGATATGTACTTTGGGAAATATCCTCCAGATCAATGATATCAAGTCTGCAATTAACCATTGAAAGATCTCATTTCAAATGAAGGAAAATAGCTCCATACACATGCTTCTCAACAGATCACACCAAATTACTGTCCATTCGGCTCAGCAGCATTCTCGGCACAAAACTGTATTCGGATATATTTCTAGTTGATAATAATCCAGGCAGTTCTTCAAACTGTCAAAATTCAGAGGAGTTGGCAACTGTAAAGTCTTAATAGGTCTGCAGGTGATTATCTTGAAATCCTATCTCTTCCAGTCTGCGGTCATTTCTGGTCCTCTTACCAGTTAGCTCATAACCATTCATCGAGTTTCTTTCAAAGTAGTGGAACTGCACACACATTTCCAGCCTCCAGTCCAGATCTGTTTAATTCCAAATTCAGCAGAAATCTGCGAGTTCTCTGAAAAGCTGTCTTCCATTCAATTTGTTACCTTTGAGACTTCTAGATTCTGTACATCTGAATAGACACCATTTCATGTACAAAGAGGAGTTTTGATTCATACAAGGCCCAATTCATCATTAAGAAAACACAAGATATACATGGAAAGCTATTACCTTGAGAAATATCCTCCAGGTCAATGATATCAAGTCTCCAATTGCTCAGGAGCATTCTTGGCACAAAACTGAATTCGGTTATATTTCTAGTTGATAATATAATCCAAGCAATTCTCCAAACCGTTAAAATTCAAAGGAGTTGGCAATTTCAAATTCTTAATAGGTCTTCAGGTGATTATCTTGGAATCCTATCTTTTCCAGTCTGTGGTCATTTCTGGTCCTCTTACCAGTTAGCTCATAACCATTCATCGAGTTTCTTTCAAAGTAGTGAAACTGCACACACATTTCCAGCCTCCAGTCCAGATCAGTTTAATTCCAAATTCAGCAGAAATCTGCGAGTTCTCTGAAAAGCTGTCTTCTATTCAATTTGTTACCATTGAGACTTCTAGATTCTCTACATCTGAATAGACACCATTTCATGTACAAAGAGGAGTTTTGATTCATACAAGGCCCAATTCATCATTAAGAAGACACAAGATATACATGGAAAGCTATTACCTTGAGAACAATCCTCCAGGTCAATGATATCAAGTCTCCAATTGGTTATATTTCTAGTTGATAATATAATCCAGGCAATTCTCCAAACCATCAAAATTCAATGGAGTTCGCAATTTGAAATTCTTAATAGGTCTCCAGGTGATTATCTTGGAATCCTATCTCTTCCAGTCTGTGGTCATTTCAGGTCCTCTTATCAGCTAGCTCATAACCATTCATCGAGTTTCTTTCAAAGTAATGGAACTCCACGCACACTTCCAGCCTCCAGTTCATAGCAGTTTAATTGCAAATTCAGCAGAAATCTGTGAGTTCTCTGAAAATCTGTCTTCCATTCAATTTGTTACCATTGAGACTTCTACATTCTGTACATCTGAATAGATACCATTTCATGTACAAAGAGGTGTTTTGATTCATATACAGCCCAGTTCAACTTTCAGAATAAACAAGATATACATGGAAAGATATGTACTTTGGGAAATATCCTCCAGATCAATGATATCAAGTCTGCAATTAACCATTGAAAGATCTCATTTCAAATGAAGGAAAATAGCTCCATACACATGCTTCTCAACAGATCACACCAAATTACTGTCCATTCGGCTCAGCAGCATTCTCGGCACAAAACTGTATTCGGATATATTTCTAGTTGATAATAATCCAGGCAGTTCTTCAAACTGTCAAAATTCAGAGGAGTTGGCAACTGAAAAGTCTTAATAGGTCTGCAGGTGATTATCTTGAAATCCTATCTCCTCCAGTCTGCGGTCATTTCTGGTCCTCTTACCAGCAAGATCATAACCATTCGAGTTTCTTTCAAAGTAGTGGAACTCCACGCACACTTCCAGCCTCCAGTTCAGATCTGTTTAATTCCAAATTCAGCAGAAATCTGTGAGTTCTCTGAAAATCTGTCTTCCATTCAATTTGTTACCATTGAGACTTCTACATTCTGTACATCTGAATAGATACCATTTCATGTACAAAGAGGAGTTTTCATTCATATACAGCCCAGTTCATCTTTCAGAAAACACAAGATATACATGGAAAGATATGTACCTTGGGAAATATCCTCCAGATCAATGATATCAAGTCTGCAATTAATCATTGAAAGATCTCATTTCAAATGAAGGAAAATAGCTCCATACACACGCTTCCCAACAAATCACACCAAATTTATGTCCATTTGGCTCAGCAGCATTCTCGGCACAAAACTGTATTCGGATATATTTCTAGTTGATAATAATCCAGGCAGTTCTTCAAACTGTCAAAATTCAGAGGAGTTGGCAACTGAAAAGTCTTAGTAGGTCTGCAGGTGATTATCTTGAAATCCTATCTCTTCCAGTCTGCGGTCATTTCTGGTCCTCTTACCAGTTAGCTCATAACCATTCATCGAGTTTCTTTCAAAGTAGTGGAACTGCACACACATTTACAGCCTCCAGTCCAGATCTGTTTAATTCCAAATTCAGCAGAAATCTGCGAGTTCTCTGAAAAGCTGTCTTCCATTCAATTTGTTATCTTTGAGACTTCTAGATTCTGTACATCTGAATAGACACCATTTCATGTACAAAGAGGAGTTTTGATTCATACAAGGCCCAATTCATCATTAAGAAGACACAAGATATACATGGAAAGCTATTACCTTGAGAAATATCCTCCAGGTCAATGATATCAAGTCTCCAATTGGTTATATTTCTAGTTGATAATATAATCCAGGCAATTCTCCAAACCATCAAAATTCAATGGAGTTCGCAATTTGAAATTCTTAATAGGTCTCCAGGTGATTATCTTGGAATCCTATCTCTTCCAGTCTGTGGTCATTTCTGGTCCTCTTACCAGCTAGCTCATAACCATTCATCGAGTTTCTTTCAAAGTAGTGGAACTCCACGCACACTTCCAGCCTCCAGTTCACATCTGTTTAATTCCAAATTCAGCAGAAATCTGTGAGTTCTCTGAAAATCTGTCTTCCATTCAATTTGTTACCATTGAGACTTCTACATTCTGTACATCTGAATAGATACCATTTCATGTACAAAGAGGAGTTTTGATTCATATACAGCCCAGTTCATCTTTCAGAATAAACAAGATATACATGGAAAGATATGTACCTTGGGAAATATCCTCCAGATCAACGATATCAAGTCTGCATTTAACCATTGAAAGATCTCATTTTAAAAGAAGGAAAATAGCTCCATAGACATGCTTCTCAACACATCACACCAAATTACTGTCCATTTGGCTCAGCAGCATTCTCGGCACAAAACTGTATTCGGATATATTTCTAGTTGATAATAATCCAGGCAGTTCTTCAAACTGTCAAAATTCAGAGGAGTTGGCAACCGAAAAGTCTTAATAGGTCTGCAGGTGATTATCTTGAAATCCTATCTCTTCCAGTCTGCGGTAATTTCTGGTCCTCTTACCAGCTAGCTCATAACCATTCATCGAGTTTCTTTCAAAGTAGTGGAACTCCACGCACACATTTCCAGCCGCCAGTCCAGATCTGTTTAATTTCAAATTCAGCAGAAATCTGCGAGTTCTCTGAAAATCTTCTTCCATTCAATTTGTTACCATTGAGACTTCTACATTCTGTACATCTGAATAGATACCATTTCATGTACAAAGAGGAGTTTTGATTCATATACAGCCCAGTTCATCTTTCAGAATAAACAAGATATACATGGAAAGATATGTACCTTGGGAAATATCCTCCAGATCAACGATATCAAGTCTGCAATTAATTATTGAAAGATCTCATTTCAAATGAAGGAAAATAGCTCCTTACACACGCTTCTCAACAGATCACACCAAATTTATGTCCATTTAGCTCAGCAGCATTCTCGGCCCAAAACTGTATTCGGATATATTTCTAGTTGATAATAATCCAGGCAGTTCTTCAAACTGTCAAAATTCAGAGGAGTTGGCAACTGAAAAGTCTTAGTAGGTCTGCAGGTGATTATCTTGAAATCCTATCTCTTCCAGTCTGCGGTCATTTCTGGTCCTCTTACCAGTTAGCTCATAACCATTCATCGAGTTTCTTTCAAAGTAGTGGAACTGCACACACATTTCCAGCCTCCAGTCCAGATCTGTTTAATTCCAAATTCAGCAGAAATCTGCGAGTTCTCTGAAAAGCTGTCTTCCATTCAATTTGTTACCTTTGAGACTTCTAGATTCTGTACATCTGAATAGACACCATTTCATGTACAAAGAGGAGTTTTGATTCATACAAGGCCCAATTCATCATTAAGAAAACACAAGATATACATGGAAAGCTATTACCTTGAGAAATATCCTCCAGGTCAATATCAAGTCTCCAATTGCTCAGGAGCATTCTTGGCACAAAACTCAATTCGGTTATATTTCTAGTTGATAATATAATCCAAGCAATTCTCCAAACCGTTAAAATTCAAAGGAGTTGGCAATTTCAAATTCTTAATAGGTCTTCAGGTGATTATCTTGGAATCCTATCTTTTCCAGTCTGTGGTCATTTCTGGTCCTCTTACCAGTTAGTTCATAACCATTCATCGAGTTTCTTTCAAAGTAGTGAAACTGCACACACATTTCCATCCTCCAGTCCAGATCAGTTTAATTCCAAATTCAGCAGAAATCTGCGAGTTCTCTGAAAAGCTGTCTTCCATTCAATTTGTTACCATTGAGACTTCTAGATTCTCTACATCTGAATAGACACCATTTCATGTACAAAGAGGAGTTTTGATTCATACAAGGCCCAATTCATCATTAAGAAGACACAAGATATACATGGAAAGCTATTACCTTGAGAACAATCCTCCAGGTCAATGATATCAAGTCTCCAATTGGTTATATTTCTAGTTGATAATATAATCCAGGCAATTCTCCAAACCATCAAAATTCAATGGAGTTCGCAATTTGAAATTCTTAATAGGTCTCCAGGTGATTATCTTGGACTCCTATCTCTTCCAGTCTGCGGTCATTTCAGGTCCTCTTACCAGCTAGCTCATAATCATTCATCGAGTTTCTTTCAAAGTAGTGGAACTCCACGCACACTTCCAGCCTCCAGTTCATAGCGGTTTAATTCCAAATTCAGCAGAAATCTGTGAGTTCTCTGAAAATCTGTCTTCCATTCAATTTGTTACCATTGAGACTTCTACATTCTGTACATCTGAATAGATACCATTTCAAGTACAAAGAGGAGTTTTGATTCATATACAGCCCAGTTCAACTTTCAGAATAAACAAGATATACATGGAAAGATATGTACTTTGGGAAATATCCTCCAGATCAATGATATCAAGTCTGCAATTAACCATTGAAAGATATCATTTCAAATGAAGGAAAATAGCTCCATACACATGCTTCTCAACAGATCACACCAAATTACTGTCCATTTGGCTCAGCAGCATTCTCGGCACAAAACTGTATTCGGATATATTTCTAGTTGATAATAATCCAGGCAGTTCTTCAAACTGTCAAAATTCAGAGGAGTTGGCAACTGAAAAGTCTTAATAGGTCTGCAGGTGATTATCTTGAAATCCTATCTCTTCCAGTCTGCGGTCAGTTCTGGTCCACTTACCAGCTAGATCATAACCATTCGAGTTTCTTTCAAAGTAGTGGAACTCCACACACACTTCCAGCCTCCAGTTCAGATCTGTTTAATTCCAAATTCAGCAGAAATCTGTGAGTTCTCTGAAAATTTGTCTTCCATTCAATTTGTTACCATTGAGACTTCTACATTCTGTACATCTGAATAGATACCATTTCATGTACAAAAAGGAGTTTTCATTCATATACAGCCCAGTTCATCTTTCAGAAAACACAAGATATACATGGAAATATATGTACCTTGGGAAATATCCTCCAGATCAATGATATCAAGTCTGCAATTAATCATTGAAAGATCTCATTTCAAATGAAGGAAAATAGTTCCATACACACGCTTCTAAACAAATCACACCAAATTTATGTCCATTTGGCTCAGCAGCATTCTCGGCACAAACTGTATTCGGATATATTTCTAGTTGATAATAATCCAGGCAGTTCTTCAAACTGTCAAAATTCAGAGGAGTTGGCAACTGAAAAGTCTTAGTAGGTCTGCATGTGATTATCTTTATATCCTATCTCTTCCAGTCTGCGGTCATTTCTGGTCCTCTTACCAGTTAGCTCATAACCATTCATCGAGTTTCTTTCAAAGTAGTGGAACTGCACACACATTTCCAGCCTCCAGTCCAGATCTGTTTAATTCCAAATTCAGCAGAAATCTGCGAGTTCTCTGAAAAGCAGTCTTCCATTCAATTTGTTACCTTTGAGACTTCTAGATTCTGTACATCTGAATAGACACCATTTCATGTACAAAGAGGAGTTTTGATTCATACAAGGTCCAATTCATCACTAAGAAAACACAAGATATACATGGAAAGCTATTACCTTGAGAAATATCCTCCAGGTCAATGATATCAAGTCTCCAATTGGTTATATTTCTAGTTGATAATATAATCCAGGCAATTCTCCAAACCGTTAAAATTCAAAGGAGTTGGCAATTTCAAATTCTTAATAGGTCTTCAGGTGATTATCTTGGAATCCTATCTTTTCCAGTCTGTGGTCATTTCTGGTCCTCTTACCAGTTAGCTCATAACCATTCATTGACTTTCTTTCAAAGTAGTGAAACTGCACACACATTTCCAGCCTCCAGTCCAGATCAGTTTAATTCCAAATTCAGCAGAAATCTGCGAGTTCTCTGAAAAGCTGTCTTCCATTCAATTTGTTACCATTGAGACTTCTAGATTCTCTACATCTGAATAGACACCATTTCATGTACAAAGAGGAGTTTTGATTCATACAAGGCCCAATTCATCATTAAGAAGACACAAGATATACATGGAAAGCTATTACCTTGAGAACAATCCTCCAGGTCAATGATATCAAGTCTCCAATTGGTTATATTTCTAGTTGATAATATAATCCAGGCAATTCTCCAAACCATCAAAATTCAATGGAGTTCGCAATTTGAAATTCTTAATAGGTCTCCAGGTGATTATCTTGGAATCCTATCTCTTCCAGTCTGTGGTCATTTCTGGCCCTCTTACCAGCTAGCTCATAACCATTCATCGAGTTTCTTTCAAAGTAGTGGAACTGCACACACATTTACAGCCTCCAGTCCAGATCTGTTTAATTCCAAATTCAGCAGAAATCTGCGAGTTCTCTGAAAAGCTGTCTTCCATTCAATTTGTTACCATTGAGACTTCTACATTCTGTACATCTGAATAGATACCATTTCATGTACAAAGAGGAGTTTTGATTCATATACAGCCCAGTTCATCTTTCAGAATAAACAAGATATACATGGAAAGATATGTACCTTGGGAAATATCCTCCAGATCAACGATATCAAGTCTGCATTTAACCATTGAAAGATCTCATTTTAAAAGAAGGAAAATAGCTCCATAGACATGCTTCTCAACACATCACACCAAATTACTGTCCATTTGGCTCAGCAGCATTCTCGGCACAAAACTGTATTCGGATATATTTCTAGTTGATAATAATCCAGGCAGTTCTTCAAACTGTCAAAATTCAGAGGAGTTGGCAACCGAAAAGTCTTAATAGGTCTGCAGGTGATTATCTTGAAATCCTATCTCTTCCAGTCTGCGGTCATTTCTGGTCCTCTTACCAGCTAGCTCATAACCATTCATCGAGTTTCTTTCAAAGTAGTGGAACTCCACGCACACATTTCCAGCCGCCAGTCCCGATCTGTTTAATTTCAAATTCAGCAGAAATCTGCGAGTTCTCTGAAAATCTTCTTCCATTCAATTTGTTACCATTGAGACTTCTACATTCTGTACATCTGAATAGATACCATTTCATGTACAAAGAGGAGTTTTGATTCATATACAGCCCAGTTCATCTTTCAGAATAAACAAGATATACATGGAAAGATATGTACCTTGGGAAATATCCTCCAGATCAACGATATCAAGTCTGCAATTAATTATTGAAAGATCTCATTTCAAATGAAGGAAAATAGCTCCTTACACACGCTTCTCAACAGATCACACCAAATTTATGTCCATTTAGCTCAGCAGCATTCTCGGCCCAAAACTGTATTCGGATATATTTCTAGTTGATAATAATCCAGGCAGTTCTTCAAACTGTCAAAATTCAGAGGAGTTGGCAACTGAAAAGTCTTAGTAGGTCTGCAGGTGATTATCTTGAAATCCTATCTCTTCCAGTCTGCGGTCATTTCTGGTCCTCTTACCAGTTAGCTCATAACCATTCATCGAGTTTCTTTCAAAGTAGTGGAACTGCACACACATTTCCAGCCTCCAGTCCAGATCTGTTTAATTCCAAATTCAGCAGAAATCTGCGAGTTCTCTGAAAAGCTGTCTTCCATTCAATTTGTTACCTTTGAGACTTCTAGATTCTGTACATCTGAATAGACACCATTTCATGTACAAAGAGGAGTTTTGATTCATACAAGGCCCAATTCATCATTAAGAAAACACAAGATATACATGGAAAGCTATTACCTTGAGAAATATCCTCCAGGTCAATATCAAGTCTCCAATTGCTCAGGAGCATTCTTGGCACAAAACTCAATTCGGTTATATTTCTAGTTGATAATATAATCCAAGCAATTCTCCAAACCGTTAAAATTCAAAGGAGTTGGCAATTTCAAATTCTTAATAGGTCTTCAGGTGATTATCTTGGAATCCTATCTTTTCCAGTCTGTGGTCATTTCTGGTCCTCTTACCAGTTAGTTCATAACCATTCATCGAGTTTCTTTCAAAGTAGTGAAACTGCACACACATTTCCATCCTCCAGTCCAGATCAGTTTAATTCCAAATTCAGCAGAAATCTGCGAGTTCTCTGAAAAGCTGTCTTCCATTCAATTTGTTACCATTGAGACTTCTAGATTCTCTACATCTGAATAGACACCATTTCATGTACAAAGAGGAGTTTTGATTCATACAAGGCCCAATTCATCATTAAGAAGACACAAGATATACATGGAAAGCTATTACCTTGAGAACAATCCTCCAGGTCAATGATATCAAGTCTCCAATTGGTTATATTTCTAGTTGATAATATAATCCAGGCAATTCTCCAAACCATCAAAATTCAATGGAGTTCGCAATTTGAAATTCTTAATAGGTCTCCAGGTGATTATCTTGGACTCCTATCTCTTCCAGTCTGCGGTCATTTCAGGTCCTCTTACCAGCTAGCTCATAATCATTCATCGAGTTTCTTTCAAAGTAGTGGAACTCCACGCACACTTCCAGCCTCCAGTTCATAGCGGTTTAATTCCAAATTCAGCAGAAATCTGTGAGTTCTCTGAAAATCTGTCTTCCATTCAATTTGTTACCATTGAGACTTCTACATTCTGTACATCTGAATAGATACCATTTCAAGTACAAAGAGGAGTTTTGATTCATATACAGCCCAGTTCAACTTTCAGAATAAACAAGATATACATGGAAAGATATGTACTTTGGGAAATATCCTCCAGATCAATGATATCAAGTCTGCAATTAACCATTGAAAGATATCATTTCAAATGAAGGAAAATAGCTCCATACACATGCTTCTCAACAGATCACACCAAATTACTGTCCATTTGGCTCAGCAGCATTCTCGGCACAAAACTGTATTCGGATATATTTCTAGTTGATAATAATCCAGGCAGTTCTTCAAACTGTCAAAATTCAGAGGAGTTGGCAACTGAAAAGTCTTAATAGGTCTGCAGGTGATTATCTTGAAATCCTATCTCTTCCAGTCTGCGGTCAGTTCTGGTCCACTTACCAGCTAGATCATAACCATTCGAGTTTCTTTCAAAGTAGTGGAACTCCACACACACTTCCAGCCTCCAGTTCAGATCTGTTTAATTCCAAATTCAGCAGAAATCTGTGAGTTCTCTGAAAATTTGTCTTCCATTCAATTTGTTACCATTGAGACTTCTACATTCTGTACATCTGAATAGATACCATTTCATGTACAAAAAGGAGTTTTCATTCATATACAGCCCAGTTCATCTTTCAGAAAACACAAGATATACATGGAAATATATGTACCTTGGGAAATATCCTCCAGATCAATGATATCAAGTCTGCAATTAATCATTGAAAGATCTCATTTCAAATGAAGGAAAATAGTTCCATACACACGCTTCTAAACAAATCACACCAAATTTATGTCCATTTGGCTCAGCAGCATTCTCGGCACAAACTGTATTCGGATATATTTCTAGTTGATAATAATCCAGGCAGTTCTTCAAACTGTCAAAATTCAGAGGAGTTGGCAACTGAAAAGTCTTAGTAGGTCTGCATGTGATTATCTTTATATCCTATCTCTTCCAGTCTGCGGTCATTTCTGGTCCTCTTACCAGTTAGCTCATAACCATTCATCGAGTTTCTTTCAAAGTAGTGGAACTGCACACACATTTCCAGCCTCCAGTCCAGATCTGTTTAATTCCAAATTCAGCAGAAATCTGCGAGTTCTCTGAAAAGCAGTCTTCCATTCAATTTGTTACCTTTGAGACTTCTAGATTCTGTACATCTGAATAGACACCATTTCATGTACAAAGAGGAGTTTTGATTCATACAAGGTCCAATTCATCACTAAGAAAACACAAGATATACATGGAAAGCTATTACCTTGAGAAATATCCTCCAGGTCAATGATATCAAGTCTCCAATTGGTTATATTTCTAGTTGATAATATAATCCAGGCAATTCTCCAAACCGTTAAAATTCAAAGGAGTTGGCAATTTCAAATTCTTAATAGGTCTTCAGGTGATTATCTTGGAATCCTATCTTTTCCAGTCTGTGGTCATTTCTGGTCCTCTTACCAGTTAGCTCATAACCATTCATTGACTTTCTTTCAAAGTAGTGAAACTGCACACACATTTCCAGCCTCCAGTCCAGATCAGTTTAATTCCAAATTCAGCAGAAATCTGCGAGTTCTCTGAAAAGCTGTCTTCCATTCAATTTGTTACCATTGAGACTTCTAGATTCTCTACATCTGAATAGACACCATTTCATGTACAAAGAGGAGTTTTGATTCATACAAGGCCCAATTCATCATTAAGAAGACACAAGATATACATGGAAAGCTATTACCTTGAGAACAATCCTCCAGGTCAATGATATCAAGTCTCCAATTGGTTATATTTCTAGTTGATAATATAATCCAGGCAATTCTCCAAACCATCAAAATTCAATGGAGTTCGCAATTTGAAATTCTTAATAGGTCTCCAGGTGATTATCTTGGAATCCTATCTCTTCCAGTCTGTGGTCATTTCTGGCCCTCTTACCAGCTAGCTCATAACCATTCATCGAGTTTCTTTCAAAGTAGTGGAACTGCACACACATTTACAGCCTCCAGTCCAGATCTGTTTAATTCCAAATTCAGCAGAAATCTGCGAGTTCTCTGAAAAGCTGTCTTCCATTCAATTTGTTACCATTGAGACTTCTACATTCTGTACATCTGAATAGATACCATTTCATGTACAAAGAGGTGTTTTGATTCATATACAGCCCAGTTCAACTTTCAGAATAAAGAAGATATACATGGAAAGATATGTACTTTGGGAAAGATCCTCCAGATCAATGATATCAAGTCTGCAATTAACCATTGAAAGATCTCATTTCAAATGAAGGAAAATAGCTCCACACACATGCTTCTCAACAGATCACACCAAATTACTGTCCATTCGGCTCAGCAGCATTCTCGGCACAAAACTGTATTCGGATATATTTCTAGTTGATAATAATCCAGGCAGTTCTTCAAACTGTCAAAATTCAGAGGAGTTGGCAACTGAAAAGTCTTAATAGGTCTGCAGGTGATTATCTTGAAATCCTATCTCTTCCAGTCTGCGGTCATTTCTGGTCCTCTTACCAGCAAGATCATAACCATTCGAGTTTCTTTCAAAGTAGTGGAACTCCACGCACACTTCCAGCCTCCAGTTCAGATCTGTTTAATTCCAAATTCAGCAGAAATCTGTGAGTTCTCTGAAAATCTGTCTTCCATTCAATTTGTTACCATTGAGACTTCTACATTCTGTACATCTGAATAGATACCATTTCATGTACAAAGAGGAGTTTTCATTCATATACAGCCCAGTTCATCTTTCAGAAAACACAAGATATACATGGAAAGATATGTACCTTGGGAAATATCCTCCAGATCAATGATATCAAGTCTGCAATTAATCATTGAAAGATCTCATTTCAAATGAAGGAAAATAGCTCCATACACACGCTTCTCAACAAATCACACCAAATTTATGTCCATTTGGCTCAGCAGCATTCTCGGCACAAAACTGTATTCGGATATATTTCTAGTTGATAATAATCCAGGCAGTTCTTCAAACTGTCAAAATTCAGAGGAGTTGGCAACTGAAAAGTCTTAGTAGGTCTGCAGGTGATTATCTTGAAATCCTATCTCTTCCAGTCTGCGGTCATTTCTGGTCCTCTTACCAGTTAGCTCATAACCATTCATCGAGTTTCTTTCAAAGTAGTGGAACTGCACACACATTTACAGCCTCCAGTCCAGATCTGTTTAATTCCAAATTCAGCAGAAATCTGCGAGTTCTCTGAAAAGCTGTCTTCCATTCAATTTGTTACCTTTGAGACTTCTAGATTCTGTACATCTGAATAGACACCATTTCATGTACAAAGAGGAGTTTTGATTCATACAAGGCCCAATTCATCATTAAGAAAACACAAGATATACATGGAAAGCTATTACCTTGAGAAATATCCTCCAGGTCAATGATATCAAGTCTCCAATTGGTTATATTTCTAGTTGATAATATAATCCAGGCAATTCTCCAAACCATCAAAATTCAATGGAGTTCGCAATTTGAAATTCTTAATAGGTCTCCTGGAGATTATCTTGGAATCCCATCTCTTCCAGTCTGTGGTCATTTCTGGTCCTCTTACCAGCTAGCTCATAACCATTCATCGAGTTTCTTTCAAAGTAGTGGAACTCCACGCACACTTCCAGCCTCCAGTTCATAGCAGTTTAATTGCAAATTCAGCAGAAATCTGTGAGTTCTCTGAAAATCTGTCTTCCATTCAATTTGTTACCATTGAGACTTCTACATTCTGTACATCTGAATAGATACCATTTCATGTACAAAGAGGTGTTTTGATTCATATACAGCCCAGTTCAACTTTCAGAATAAACAAGATATACATGGAAAGATATGTACTTTGGGAAATATCCTCCAGATCAATGATATCAAGTCTGCAATTAACCATTGAAAGATCTCATTTCAAATGAAGGAAAATAGCTCCATACACATGCTTCTCAACAGATCACACCAAATTACTGTCCATTCGGCTCAGCAGCATTCTCGGCACAAAACTGTATTCGGATATATTTCTAGTTGATAATAATCCAGGCAGTTCTTCAAACTGTCAAAATTCAGAGGAGTTGGCAACTGAAAAGTCTTAATAGGTCTGCAGGTGATTATCTTGAAATCCTATCTCTTCCAGTCTGCGGTCATTTCTGGTCCTCTTACCAGTTAGCTCATAACCATTCATCGAGTTTCTTTCAAAGTAGTGGAACTGCACACACATTTCCAGCCTCCAGTCCAGATCTGTTTAATTCCAAATTCAGCAGAAATCTGCGAGTTCTCTGAAAAGCTGTCTTCCATTCAATTTGTTACCTTTGACACTTCTAGATTCTGTACATCTGAATAGACACCATTTCATGTACAAAGAGGAGTTTTGATTCATACAAGGCCCAATTCATCATTAAGAAAACACAAGATATACATGGAAAGCTATTACCTTGAGAAATATCCTCCAGGTCAATGATATCAAGTCTCCAATTGGTTATATTTCTAGTTGATAATATAATCCAGGCAATTCTCCAAACCATCAAAATTCAATGGAGTTCGCAATTTGAAATTCTTAATAGGTCTCCAGGTGATTATCTTGGAATCCTATCTCTTCCAGTCTGTGGTCATTTCTGGCCCTCTTATCAGCTAGCTCATAACCATTCATTGAGTTTCTTTCAAAGTAGTGGAACTCCACGCACACTTCCAGCCTCCAGTACATATCTGTTTAATTTCAAATTCAGCAGAAGTCTGTGAGTTCTCTGAAAATCTGTCTTCCATTCAATTTGTTACCATTGAGACTTCTACATTCTGTACATCTGAATAGATACCATTTCATGTACAAAGAGGAGTTTTGATTCATATACAGCCCAGTTCACCTTTCAGAATAAACAAGATATACATGGAAAGATATGTACCTTGGGAAATATCCTCCAGATCAACGATATCAAGTCTGCAATTAACCATTGAAAGATCTCATTTTAAATGAAGGAAAATAGCTCCATACACATGCTTCTCAACACATCACACCAAATTACTGTCCATTTGGCTCAGCAGCATTCTCGGCACAAAACTGTATTCGGATATATTTCTAGTTGATAATAATCCAGGCAGTTCTTCAAACTGTCAAAATTCAGAGGAGTTGGCAACTGAAAAGTCTTAATAGGTCTGCAGGTGATTATCTTGAAATCCTATCTCTTCCAGTCTGCGGTCATTTCTGGTCCTCTTACCAGCTAGATCATAACCATTCGAGTTTCTTTCAAAGTAGTGGAACTCCACGCACACTTCCAGCCTCCAGTTCAGATCTGTTTAATTCCAAATTCAGCAGAAATCTGCGAGTTCTCTGAAAATCTGTCTTCCATTCAATTTGTTACCATTGAGACTTCTACATTCTGTACATCTGAATAGATACCATTTCATGTACGAAGAGGAGTTTTCATTCATATACAGCCCAGTTCATCTCTCAGAAAACACAAGATATACATGGAAAGATATGTACCTTGGGAAATATCCTCCAGATCAATGATATCAAGTCTGCAATTAATCATTGAAAGATCTCATTTCAAATGAAGGAAAATAGTTCCATACACACGCTTCTCAACAAATCACACCAAATTTATGTCCATTTGGCTCAGCAGCATTCTCGGCACAAAACTGTATTCGGATATATTTCTAGTCGATAATAATCCAGGCAGTTCTTCAAACTGTCAAAATTCAGAGGAGTTGGCAACTGAAAAGTCTTAATAGGTCTGCAGGTGATTATCTTGAAATCCTATCTCTTCCAGTCTGCGGTCAATTCTGGTCCTCTTACCAGTTAGCTCATAACCATTCATCGAGTTTCTTTCAAAGTAGTGGAATTGCACACACATTTCCAGCCTCCTGTCCAGATCTGTTTAATTCCAAATTCAGCAGAAATCTGCGAGTTCTCTGAAAAGCTGTCTTCCATTCAATTTGTTACCTTTGAGACTTCTAGATTCTGTACATCTGAATAGACACCATTTCATGTACAAAGAGGAGTTTTGATTCATACAAAGCCCAATTCATCATTAAGAAAACACAAGATATACATGGAAAGCTATTACCTTGAGAAATATCCTCCAGGTCAATGATATCAAGTCTCCAATTGGTTATATTTCTAGTTGATAATATAATCCAGGCAATTCTCCAAACCATCAAAATTCAATGGAGTTCGCAATTTGAAATTCTTAATAGGTCTCCAGGTGATTATCTTGGAATCCTATCTCTTCCAGTCTGTGGTCATTTCTGGCCCTCTTACCAGCTAGCTCATAACCATTCATCGAGTTTCTTTCAAAGTAGTGGAACTCCACGCACACTTCCAGCCTCCAGTACATATCTGTTTAATTTCAAATTCAGCAGAAGTCTGTGAGTTCTCTGAAAATCTGTCTTCCATTCAATTTGTTACCAATGAGACTTCTACATTCTGTACATCTGAATAGATACCATTTCATGTACAAAGAGGAGTTTTGATTCATATACAGCCCAGTTCATCTTTCAGAATAAACAAGATATACATGGAAAGCTATTACCTTGAGAAATATCCTCCAGGTCAATGATATCAAGTCTCCAATTGCTCAGGAGCATTCTTGGCACAAAACTGAATTCGGTTATATTTCTAGTTGATAACATAATCCAAGCCATTCTCCAAACCGTTAAAATTCAAAGGAGTTGGCAATTTCAAATTCTTAATAGGTCTTCAGGTGATTATCTTGGATCCTATCTTTTCCAGTCTGCGGTCATTTCTGGTCCTCTTACCAGTTAGCTCATAACCATTCATCGAGTTTCTTTCAAAGTAGTGAAACTGCACACACACTTCCAGCCTCCAGTCCAGATCTATTCAATTCCAAATTCAGCAGAAATCTGTGAGTTCTCTGAAAATCTGTCTTCCATTCAATTTGTTACCATTGAGACTTCTACATTCTGTACATCTGAATAGATACCATTTCATGTACAAAGAGGAGTTTTGATTCATATACAGCCCAGTTCAACTTTCAGAATGAACAAGATATACATGGAAAGATATGTACTTTGGGAAATATCCTCCAGATCAATGATATCAAGTCTGCAATTAACCATTGAAAGATCTCATTTCAAATGAAGGAAAATAGCTCCATACACATGCTTCTCAACAGATCACACCAAATTACTGTCCATTTGGCTCAGCAGCATTCTCGGCACAAAACTGTATTCGGATATATTTCTAGTTGATAATAATCCAGGCAGTTCTTCAAACTGTCAAAATTCAGAGGAGTTGGCAACTGAAAAGTCTTAATAGGTCTGCAGGTGATTATCTTGAAATCCTATCTCTTCCAGTCTGCGGTCAGTTCTGGTCCACTTACCAGCTAGATCATAACCATTCGAGTTTCTTTCAAAGTAGTGGAACTCCACACACACTTCCAGCCTCCAGTTCAGATCTGTTTAATTCCAAATTCAGCAGAATTCTGTGAGTTCTCTGAAAATTTGTCTTCCATTCAATTTGTTACCATTGAGACTTCTACATTCTGTACATCTGAATAGATACCATTTCATGTACAAAGAGGAGTTTTCATTCATATACAGCCCAGTTCATCTTTCAGAAAACACAAGATATACATGGAAAGATATGTACCTTGGGAAATATCCTCCAGATCAATGATATCAAGTCTGCAATTAATCATTGAAAGATCTCATTTCAAATGAAGGAAAATAGTTCCATACACACGCTTCTCAACAAATCACACCAAATTTATGTCCATTTGGCTCAGCAGCATTCTCGGCACAAAACTGTATTCGGATATATTTCTAGTTGATAATAATCCAGGCAGTTCTTCAAACTGTCAAAATTCAGAGGAGTTGGCAACTGAAAAGTCTTAGTAGGTCTGCATGTGATTATCTTTAAATCCTATCTCTTCCAGTCTGCGGTCATTTCTGGTCCTCTTACCAGTTAGCTCATAACCATTCATCGAGTTTCTTTCAAAGTAGTGGAACTGCACACACATTTCCAGCCTCCAGTCCAGATCTGTTTAATTCCAAATTCAGCAGAAATCTGCGAGTTCTCTGAAAAGCTGTCTTCCATTCAATTTGTTACCTTTGAGACTTCTAGATTCTGTACATCTGAATAGACACCATTTCATGTACAAAGAGGAGTTTTGATTCATACAAGGTCCAATTTATCACTAAGAAAACACAAGATATACATGGAAAGCTATTACCTTGAGAAATATCCTCCAGGTCAATGATATCAAGTCTCCAATTGGTTATATTTCTAGTTGATAATATAATCCAGGCAATTCTCCAAACCGTTAAAATTCAAAGGAGTTGGCAATTTCAAATTCTTAATAGGTCTTCAGGTGATTATCTTGGAATCCTATCTTTTCCAGTCTGTGGTCATTTCTGGTCCTCTTACCAGTTAGCTCATAACCATTCATTGACTTTCTTTCAAAGTAGTGAAACTGCACACACATTTCCAGCCTCCAGTCCAGATCAGTTTAATTCCAAATTCAGCAGAAATCTGCGAGTTCTCTGAAAAGCTGTCTTCCATTCAATTTGTTACCATTGAGACTTCTAGATTCTCTACATCTGAATAGACACCATTTCATGTACAAAGAGGAGTTTTGATTCATACAAGGCCCAATTCATCATTAAGAAGACACAAGATATACATGGAAAGCTATTACCTTGAGAACAATCCTCCAGGTCAATGATATCAAGTCTCCAATTGGTTATATTTCTAGTTGATAATATAATCCAGGCAATTCTCCAAACCATCAAAATTCAATGGAGTTCGCAATTTGAAATTCTTAATAGGTCTCCAGGTGATTATCTTGGAATCCTATCTCTTCCAGTCTGTGGTCATTTCAGGTCCTCTTACCAGCTAGCTCATAACCATTCATCGAGTTTCTTTCAAAGTAGTGGAACTCCACGCACACTTCCAGCCTCCAGTTCATAGCAGTTTAATTGCAAATTCAGCAGAAATCTGTGAGTTCTCTGAAAATCTGTCTTCCATTCAATTTGTTACCATTGAGACTTCTACATTCTGTACATCTGAATAGATACCATTTCATGTACAAAGAGGTGTTTTGATTCATATACAGCCCAGTTCAACTTTCAGAATAAACAAGATATACATGGAAAGATATGTACTTTGGGAAATATCCTCCAGATCAATGATATCAAGTCTGCAATTAACCATTGAAAGATCTCATTTCAAATGAAGGAAAATAGCTCCATACACATGCTTCTCAACAGATCACACCAAATTACTGTCCATTCGGCTCAGCAGCATTCTCGGCACAAAACTGTATTCGGATATATTTCTAGTTGATAATAATCCAGGCAGTTCTTCAAACTGTCAAAATTCAGAGGAGTTGGCAACTGAAAAGTCTTAATAGGTCTGCAGGTGATTATCTTGAAATCCTATCTCTTCCAGTCTGCGGTCATTTCTGGTCCTCTTACCAGTTAGCTCATAACCATTCATCGAGTTTCTTTCAAAGTAGTGGAACTGCACACACATTTCCAGCCTCCAGTCCAGATCTGTTTAATTCCAAATTCAGCAGAAATCTGCGAGTTCTCTGAAAAGCTGTCTTCCATTCAATTTGTTACCTTTGAGACTTCTAGATTCTGTACATCTGAATAGACACCATTTCATGTACAAAGAGGAGTTTTGATTCATACAAGGCCCAATTCATCATTAAGAAAACACAAGATATACATGGAAAGCTATTACCTTGAGAAATATCCTCCAGGTCAATGATATCAAGTCTCCAATTGGTTATATTTCTAGTTGATAATATAATCCAGGCAATTCTCCAAACCATCAAAATTCAATGGAGTTCGCAATTTGAAATTCTTAATAGGTCTCCAGGTGATTATCTTGGAATCCTATCTCTTCCAGTCTTTGGTCATTTCTGGTCCTCTTTCCAGCTAGCTCATAACCATTCATCGAGTTTCTTTCAAAGTAGTGGAACTCCACGCACACTTCCAGCCTCCAGTTCATATCTGTTTAATTTCAAATTCAGCAGCAGTCTGTGAGTTCTCTGAAAATCTGTCTTCCATTCAATTTGTTACCATTGAGACTTCTACATTCTGTACATCTGAATAGATACCATTTCATGTACAAAGAGGAGTTTTGATTCATATACAGCCCAGTTCATCTTTCAGAATAAACAAGATATACATGGAAAGATATGTACCTTGGGAAATATCCTCCAGATCAACGATATCAAGTCTGCAATTAACCATTGAAAGATCTCATTTTAAATGAAGGAAAATAGCTCCATACACATGCTTCTCAACACATCACACCAAATTACTGTCCATTTGGCTCAGCAGCATTCTCGGCACAAAACTGTATTCGGATATATTTCTAGTTGATAATAATCCAGGCAGTTCTTCAAACTGTCAAAATTCAGAGGAGTTGGCAACTGAAAAGTCTTAATAGGTCTGCAGGTGATTATCTTGAAATCCTATCTCTTCCAGTCTGTGGTCATTTCTGGTCCTCTTACCAGCTAGATCATAACCATTCGAGTTTCTTTCAAAGTAGTGGAACTCCACGCACACTTCCAGCCTCCAGTTCAGATCTGTTTAATTCCAATTTCAGCAGAAATCTGCGAGTTCTCTGAAAATCTGTCTTCCATTCAATTTGTTACCATTGAGACTTCTACATTCTGTACATCTGAATAGATACCATTTCATGTACAAAGAGGAGTTTTCATTCATATACAGCCCAGTTCATCTCTCAGAAAACACAAGATATACATGGAAAGATATGTACCTTGGGAAATATCCTCCAGATCAACGATATCAAGTCTGCAATTAATCATTGAAAGATCTCATTTCAAATGAAGGAAAATAGCTCCATACACACGCTTCTCAACAGATCACACCAAATTTATGTCCATTTGGCTCAGCAGCATTCTCGGCACAAAACTGTATTCGGATATATTTCTAGTTGATAATAATCCAGGCAGTTCTTCAAACTGTCAAAATTCAGAGGAGTTGGCAACTGTAAAGTCTTAATAGGTCTGCAGGTGATTATCTTGAAATCCTATCTCTTCCAGTCTGCGGTCATTTCTGGTCCTCTTACCAGTTAGCTCATAACCATTCATCGAGTTTCTTTCAAAGTAGTGGAACTGCACACACATTTCCAGCCTCCAGTCCAGATCTGTTTAATTCCAAATTCAGCAGAAATCTGCGAGTTCTCTGAAAAGCTATCTTCCATTCAATTTGTTACCTTTGAGACTTCTAGATTCTGTACATCTGAATAGACACCATTTCATGTACAAAGAGGAGTTTTGATTCAAACAAGGCCCAATTCATCATTAAGAAAACTCAAGATATACATGGAAAGCTATTACCTTGAGAAATATCCTCCAGGTCAATGATATCAAGTCTCCAATTGCTCAGGAGCATTCTTGGCACAAAACTGAATTCGGTTATATTTCTAGTTGATAATATAATCCAAGCAATTCTCCAAACCGTTAAAATTCAAAGGAGTTGGCAATTTTAAATTCTTAATAGGTCTTCAGGTGATTATCTTGGAATCCTATCTTTTCCAGTCTGTGGTCATTTCTGGTCCTCTTACCAGTTAGCTCATAACCATTCATCGAGTTTCTTTCAAAGTAGTGAAACTGCACACACATTTCCAGCCTCCAGTCCAGATCAGTTTAATTCCAAATTCAGCAGAAATCTGCGAGTTCTCTGAAAAGCTGTCTTCCATTCAATTTGTTACCATTGAGACTTCTAGATTCTCTACATCTGAATAGACACCATTTCATGTACAAAGAGGAGTTTTGATTCAAACAAGGCCCAATTCATCATTAAGAAGACACAAGATATACATGGAAAGCTATTACCTTGAGAACAATCCTCCAGGTCAATGATATCAAGTCTCCAATTGGTTATATTTCTAGTTGATAATATAATCCAGGCAATTCTCCAAACCATCAAAATTCAATGGAGTTCGCAATTTGAAATTCTTAATAGGTCTCCAGGTGATTATCTTGGACTCCTATCTCTTCCAGTCTGTGGTCATTTCAGGTCCTCTTACCAGCTAGCTCATAACCATTCATCGAGTTTCTTTCAAAGTAGTGGAACACCACGCACACTTCCAGCCTCCAGTTCATAGCGGTTTAATTCCAAATTCAGCAGAAATCTGTGAGTTCTCTGAAAATCTGTCTTCCATTCAATTTGTTACCATTGAGACTTCTACATTCTGTACATCTGAATAGATACCATTTCATGTACAAAGAAGTGTTTTGATTCATATACAGCCCAGTTCAACTTTCAGAATAAAGAAGATATACATGGAAAGATATGTACTTTGGGAAATATCTTCCAGATCAATGATATCAAGTCTGCAATTAACCATTGAAAGATCTCATTTCAAATGAAGGAAAATAGCTCCATACACATGCTTCTCAACAGATCACACCAAATTACTGTCCATTTGGCTCAGCAGCATTCTCGGCACAAAACTGTATTCGGATATATTTCTAGTTGATAATAATCCAGGCAGTTCTTCAAACTGTCAAAATTCAGAGGAGTTGGCAACTGAAAAGTCTTAATAGGTCTGCAGGTGATTATCTTGAAATCCTATCTCTTCCAGTCTGCGGTCAGTTCTGGTCCACTTACCAGCTAGATCATAACCATTCGAGTTTCTTTCAAAGTAGTGGAACTCCACACACACTTCCAGCCTCCAGTTCAGATCTGTTTAATTCCAAATTCAGCAGAAATCTGTGAGTTCTCTGAAAATTTGTCTTCCATTCAATTTGTTACCATTGAGACTTCTACATTCTGTACATCTGAATAGATACCATTTCATGTACAAAGAGGAGTTTTCATTCATATACAGCCCAGTTCATCTTTCAGAAAACACAAGATATACATGGAAAGATATGTACCTTGGGAAATATCCTCCAGATCAATGATATCAAGTCTGCAATTAATCATTGAAAGATCTCATTTCAAATGAAGGAAAATAGCTCCATACACACCCTTCTCAACAAATCACACCAAATTTATGTCCATTTGGCTCAGCAGCATTCTCGGCACAAAACTGTATTCGGATATATTTCTAGTTGATAATAATCCAGGCAGTTCTTCAAACTGTCAAAATTCAGAGGAGTTGGCAACTGAAAAGTCTTAGTAGGTCTGCAGGTGATTATCTTTAAATCCTATCTCTTCCAGTCTGCGGTCATTTCTGGTCATCTTACCAGTTAGCTCATAACCATTCATCGAGTTTCTTTCAAAGTAGTGGAACTGGAAACACATTTCCAGCCTCCAGTCCAGATCTGTTTAATTCCAAATTCAGCAGAAATCTGCGAGTTCTCTGAAAAGCTGTCTTCCATTCAATTTGTTACCTTTGAGACTTCTAGACTCTGTACATCTGAATAGACACCATTTCATGTACAAAGAGGAGTTTTGATTCATACAAGGTCCAATTCATCACTAAGAAAACACAAGATATACATGGAAAGCTATTACCTTGAGAAATATCCTCCAGGTCAATGATATCAAGTCTCCAATTGGTTATATTTCTAGTTGATAATATAATCCAGGCAATTCTCCAAGCCATCAAAATTCAATGGAGTTCGCAATTTGAAATTCTTAATAGGTCTCCAGGTGATTATCTTGGAATCCTATCTCTTCCAGTCTGTGGTCATTTCTGGTCCTCTTACCAGCTAGCTCATAACCATTCATCGAGTTTCTTTCAAAGTAGTGGAACTCCACGCACACTTCCAGCCTCCAGTTCATAGCTGTTTAATTCCAAATTCAGCAGAAATCTGTGAGTTCTCTGAAAATCTGTCTTCCATTCAATTTGTTACCATTGAGACTTCTACATTCTGTACATCTGAATAGATACCATTTCATGTACAAAGAGGAGTTTTCATTCATATACAGCCCAGTTCATCATTCAGAATAAACAAGATATACATGGAAAGATATGTACCTTGGGAAATATCCTCCAGATCAACGATATCGAGTCTGCAATTAATCATTGAAAGATCTCATTTCAAATGAAGGAAAATAGCTCCATACATATGCTTCTCAACAGATCACACCAAATTACTGTCCATTCGGCTCAGCAGCATTCTCGGCACAAAACTGTATTCGGATATATTTCTAGTTGATAATAATCCAGGCAGTTCTTCAAACTGTCAAAATTCAGAGGAGTTGGCAACTGAAAAGTCTTAATAGGTCTGCAGGTGATTATCTTGAAATCCTATCTCTTCCAGTCTGCGGTCATTTCTGGTCCTCTTACCAGCAAGATCATAACCATTCGAGTTTCTTTCAAAGTAGTGGAACTCCACGCACACTTCCAGCCTCCAGTTCATATCTGTTTAATTCCAAATTCAGCAGAAATCTGTGAGTTCTCTGAAAATCTGTCTTCCATTCAATTTGTTACCATTGAGACTTCTACATTCTGTACATCTGAATAGATACCATTTCATGTACAAAGAGGAGTTTTCATTCATATACAGCCCAGTTCATCTTTCAGAAAACACAAGATATACATGGAAAGATATGTACCTTGGGAAATATCCTCCAGATCAATGATATCAAGTCTGCAATTAATCATTGAAAGATCTCATTTCAAATGAAGGAAAATAGCTCCATACACACGCTTCTCAACAAATCACACCAAATTTATGTCCATTTGGCTCAGCAGCATTCTCGGCACAAAACTGTATTCGGATATATTTCTAGTTGATAATAATCCAGGGAGTTCTTCAAACTGTCAAAATTCAGAGGAGTTGGCAACTGAAAAGTCTTAGTAGGTCTGCAGGTGATTATCTTGAAATCCTATCTCTTCCAGTCTGCGGTCATTTCTGGTCCTGTTTCCAGTTAGCTCATAACCATTCATCGAGTTTCTTTCAAAGTAGTGGAACTGCACACACATTTCCAGCCTCCAGTCCAGATCTGTTCAATTCCAAATTCAGCAGAAATCTGCGAGTTCTCTGAAAAGCTGTCTTCCATTCAATTTGTTACCTTTGAGACTTCTAGATTCTGTACATCTGAACAGACACCATTTCATGTACAAAGAGTAGTTTTGATTCATACAAGGCCCAATTCATCATTAAAAAAACACAAGATATACATGGAAAGCTATTACCTTGAGAAATATCCTCCAGGTCAATGATATCAAGTCTCCAATTGCTCAGGAGCATTCTTGGCACAAAACTGAATTCTGTTATATTTCTAGTTGATAATATAATCCAAGCAATTCTCCAAACCGTTAAAATTCAAAGGAGTTGGCAATTTCAAATTCTTAATAGGTCTTCTGGTGATTATCTTGGAATCCTATCTCTTCCAGTCTGTGGTCATTTCTGGTCCTCTTACCAGTTAGCTCATAACCATTCATCGAGTTTCTTTCAAAGTAGTGAAACTGCACACACACTTCCAGCCTCCAGTCCAGATCTGTTTAATTCCAAATTCAGCAGAAATCTGCGAGTTCTCTGAAAAGCTGTCTTCCATTCAATTTGTTACCATTGAGACTTCTAGATTCTGTACATCTGAATAGACACCATTTCATGTACAAAGAGGAGTTTTGATTCATACAAGGCCCAATTCATCATTAAGAAAACACAAGATATACATGGAAAGCTATTACCTTGAGAACTATCCTCCAGGTCAATGATATCAAGTCTCCAATTGGTTATATTTCTAGTTGATAATATAATCCAGGCAATTCTCCAAACCATCAAAATTAAATGGAGTTCGCAATTTGAAATTCTTAATAGGTCTCCAGGTGATTGTCTTGGAATCCTATCTCTTCCAGTCTGTGGTCATTTCAGGTCCTCTTACCAGCTAGCTCATAACCATTCATCGAGTTTCTTTCAAAGTAGTGGAACTCCACGCACACTTCCAGCCTCCAGTTCATAGCGGTTTAATTACAAATTCAGCAGAAATCTGTGAGTTCTCTGAAAATCTGTCTTCCATTCAATTTGTTACCATTGAGACTTCTACATTCTGTACATCTGAATAGATACCATTTCATGTACAAAGAGGAGTTTTGATTCATATACAGCCCAGTTCAACTTTCAGAATAAACAAGATATACATGGAAAGATATGTACTTTGGGAAATATGCTGCAGATCAATGATATCAAGTCTGCAATTAACCATTGAAAGATCTCATTTCAAATGAAGGAAAATAGCTCCATACACATGCTTCTCAGCAGATCACACCAAATTACTGTCCATTTGGCTAAGCAGCATTCTCGGCACAAAACTGTATTCCGATATATTTCTAGTTGATAATAATCCAGGCAGTTCTTCAAACTGTCAAAATTCAGAGGAGTTGGCAACTGAAAAGTCTTAATAGGTCTGCAGGTGATTATCTTGAAGTCCAATCTCTTCCAGTCTGCGGTCAGTTCTGGTCCACTTACCAGCTAGATCATAACCATTCGAGTTTCTTTCAAAGTAGTGGAACTCCATGCACACTTCCAGCCTCCAGTTCAGATCTGTTTAATTCCAAATTCAGCAGAAATCTGTGAGTTCTCTGAAAATCTGTCTTCCATTCAATTTGTTACCACTGAGACTTCTACATTCTGTACATCTGAATAGATACCATTTCATGTACAAAGAGAAGTTTTCATTCATATACAGACCAGTTCATCTTTCAGAAAACACAAGATATACATGGAAAGATATGTACCTTGGGAAATATCCTCCAGATCAATGATATCAAGTCTGCAATTAATCATTGAAAGATCTCATTTCAAATGAAGGAAAATAGCTCCATACACATGCTTCTCAACAAATCACACCAAATTTATGTCCATTTGGCTCAGCAGCATTCTCGGCACAAAACTGTATTCGGATATATTTCTAGTTGATAATAATCCAGGCAGTTCTTCAAACTGTCAAAATTCAGAGGAGTTGGCAACTGAAAAGTCTTAATAGGTCTGCAGGTGATTATCTTGAAATCCTATCTCTTCCAGTCTGCGGTCATTTCTGGTCCTCTTACCAGTTGGCTTTAACTCATAACCATTCATCGAGTTTCTTTCAAAGTAGTGGAACTGCACACACATTTCCAGCCTCCAGTCCAGATCTGTTTAATTTCAAATTCAGCAGAAATCTGCGAGTTCTCTGAAAAGCTGTCTTCCATTCAATTTGTTACCATTGAGACTTCTAGATTCTGTACATCTGAATAGACACCATTTCATGTACAAAGAGGAGTTTTGATTCATACAAGGCCCAATTCATCACTAAGAAAACACAAGATATACATGGAAAGCTATTACCTTGAGAAATATCCTCCAGGTCAATGATATCAAGTCTCCAATTGGTTATATTTCTAGTTGATAATATAATCCAGGCAATTCTCCAAACCATCAAAATTCAATGGAGTTCGCAATTTGAAATTCTTAATAGGTCTCCAGGTGATTATCTTGGAATCCTATCTCTTCCAGTCTGTGGCCATTTCTGGTCCTCTTACCAGCTAGCTCATAACCATTCATCGAGTTTCTTTCAAAGTAGTGGAACTCCACGCACACTTCCAGCCTCCAGTTCATATCTGTTTAATTGCAAATTCAGCAGAAATCTGTGAGTTCTCTGAAAATCTGTCTTCCATTCAATTTGTTACCATTGAGACTTCTACATTCTGTACATCTGAATAGATACCATTTCATGTACAAAGAAGAGTTTTGATTCATATACAGCCCAGTTCATCTTTCAGAATAAACAAGGTATACATGGAAAGATATGTACCTTGGGAAATATCCTCCAGATCAACGATATCAAGTCTGCAATTAACCATTGAAAGATCTCATTTTAAATGAAGGAAAATAGCTCCATACACATGCTTCTCAACACATCACATCAAATTACTGTCCATTTGGCTCAGCAGCATTCTCGGCACAAAACTGTATTCGGATATATTTCTAGTTGATAATAATCCAGGCAGTTCTTCAAACTGTCAAAATTCAGAGGAGTTGGCAACTGAAAAGTCTTAATAGGTCTGCAGGTGATTATCTTGAAATCCTATCTCTTCCAGTCTGCGGTCATTTCTGATCCTCTTACCAGCTAGATCATAACCATTCGAGTTTCTATCAAAGTAGTGGAACTCCACGCACACTTCCAGCCTCCAGTTCAGATCTGTTTAATTACAAATTCAGCAGAAATCTGCGAGTTCTCTGAAAATCTGTCTTCCATTCAATTTGTTACCATTGAGACTTCTACATTCTGTACATCTGAATAGATACCATTTCATGTACAAAGAGGAGTTTTCATTCATATACAGCCCAGTTCATCTTTCAGAAAACACAAGATATACATGGAAAGATATGTACCTTGGGAAATATCCTCCAGATCAACGATATCAAGTCTGCAATTAATCATTGAAAGATCTCATTTCAAATGAAGGAAAATAGCTCCATACTCACGCTTCTCAACAGATCACACAAAATTTATGTCCACTTGGCTCAGCAGCATTCTCGGCCCAAAACTGTATTCGGATATATTTCTAGTTGATAATAATCCAGGCAGTTCTTCAAACTGTCAAAATTCAGAGGAGTTGGCAACTGTAAAGTCTTAATAGGTCTGCAGGTGATTATCTTGAAATCCTATCTCTTCCAGTCTGCGGTCATTTCTGGTCCTCTTACCAGTTGGCTTTAGCTCATAACCATTCATCGAGTTTCTTTCAAAGTAGTGGAACTGCACACACATTTCCAGTCTCCAGTCCAGATCTGTTTAATTTCAAATTCAGCAGAAATCTGCGAGTTCTCTGAAAAGCTGTCTTCCATTCAATTTGTTACCATTGAGACTTCTAGATTCTGTACATCTGAATAGACACCATTTCAGGTACAGAGAGGAGTTTTGATTCATACAAGGTCCAATTCATCACTAAGAAAACACAAGATATACATGGAAAGCTATTACCTTGAGAAATATCCTCCAGGTCAATGATATCAAGTCTCCAATTGGTTATATTTCTAGTTGATAATATAATCCAGGCAATTCTCCAAACCATCAACATTCAATGGAGTTCGCAATTTGAAATTCTTAATAGGTCTCCAGGTGATTATATTGGAATCCTATCTCTTCCAGTCTGTGGTCATTTCTGGTCCTCTTTCCAGCTAGCTCAACCATTCATCGAGTTTCTTTCAAAGTAGTGGAACTCCACGCACACTTCCAGCCTCCAGTTCATAGCTGTTTAATTCCAAATTCAGCAGAAATCTGTGAGTTCTCTGAAAATCTGTATTCCATTCAATTTATTACCATTGAGACTTCTACATTCTGTACATCTGAATAGATACCATTTCATGTACAAAGAGGAGTTTTGATTCATATACAGCCCAGTTCATCTTTCAGAATAAACAAGATATACATGGAAAGATATGTACCTTGGGAAATATCCTCCAGATCAACGATATAAAGTCTGCAATTAATCATTGAAAGATCTCATTTCAAATGAAGGAAAATAGCTCCATACACACGCTTCTCAACAGATCACACCAAATTTATGTCCATTTAGTTCAGCAGCATTCTCGGCACAAAACTGTATTCGGATATATTTCTAGTTGATAATAATCCAGGCAGTTCTTCAAACTGTCAAAATTCAGAGGAGTGGGCAACTGAAAAGTCTTAGTAGGTCTGCAGGTGATTATCTTGAAATCCTATCTCTTCCAGTCTGCGGTCATTTCTGGTCCTGTTTCCAGTTAGCTCATAACCATTCATCGAGTTTCTTTCAAAGTAGTGGAACTGCACACACATTTCCAGCCTCCAGTCCAGATCTGTTCAATTCCAAATTCAGCAGAAATCTGCGAGTTCTCTGAAAAGCTGTCTTCCATTCAATTTGTTACCTTTGAGACTTCTAGATTCTGTACATCTGAACAGACACCATTTCATGTACAAAGAGTAGTTTTGATTCATACAAGGCCCAATTCATCATTAAAAAAACACAAGATATACATGGAAAGCTATTACCTTGAGAAATATCCTCCAGGTCAATGATATCAAGTCTCCAATTGCTCAGGAGCATTCTTGGCACAAAACTGAATTCTGTTATATTTCTAGTTGATAATATAATCCAAGCAATTCTCCAAACCGTTAAAATTCAAAGGAGTTGGCAATTTCAAATTCTTAATAGGTCTTCTGGTGATTATCTTGGAATCCTATCTCTTCCAGTCTGTGGTCATTTCTGGTCCTCTTACCAGTTAGCTCATAACCATTCATCGAGTTTCTTTCAAAGTAGTGAAACTGCACACACACTTCCAGCCTCCAGTCCAGATCTGTTTAATTCCAAATTCAGCAGAAATCTGCGAGTTCTCTGAAAAGCTGTCTTCCATTCAATTTGTTACCATTGAGACTTCTAGATTCTGTACATCTGAATAGACACCATTTCATGTACAAAGAGGAGTTTTGATTCATACAAGGCCCAATTCATCATTAAGAAAACACAAGATATACATGGAAAGCTATTACCTTGAGAACTATCCTCCAGGTCAATGATATCAAGTCTCCAATTGGTTATATTTCTAGTTGATAATATAATCCAGGCAATTCTCCAAACCATCAAAATTAAATGGAGTTCGCAATTTGAAATTCTTAATAGGTCTCCAGGTGATTGTCTTGGAATCCTATCTCTTCCAGTCTGTGGTCATTTCAGGTCCTCTTACCAGCTAGCTCATAACCATTCATCGAGTTTCTTTCAAAGTAGTGGAACTCCACGCACACTTCCAGCCTCCAGTTCATAGCGGTTTAATTACAAATTCAGCAGAAATCTGTGAGTTCTCTGAAAATCTGTCTTCCATTCAATTTGTTACCATTGAGACTTCTACATTCTGTACATCTGAATAGATACCATTTCATGTACAAAGAGGAGTTTTGATTCATATACAGCCCAGTTCAACTTTCAGAATAAACAAGATATACATGGAAAGATATGTACTTTGGGAAATATGCTGCAGATCAATGATATCAAGTCTGCAATTAACCATTGAAAGATCTCATTTCAAATGAAGGAAAATAGCTCCATACACATGCTTCTCAGCAGATCACACCAAATTACTGTCCATTTGGCTAAGCAGCATTCTCGGCACAAAACTGTATTCCGATATATTTCTAGTTGATAATAATCCAGGCAGTTCTTCAAACTGTCAAAATTCAGAGGAGTTGGCAACTGAAAAGTCTTAATAGGTCTGCAGGTGATTATCTTGAAGTCCAATCTCTTCCAGTCTGCGGTCAGTTCTGGTCCACTTACCAGCTAGATCATAACCATTCGAGTTTCTTTCAAAGTAGTGGAACTCCATGCACACTTCCAGCCTCCAGTTCAGATCTGTTTAATTCCAAATTCAGCAGAAATCTGTGAGTTCTCTGAAAATCTGTCTTCCATTCAATTTGTTACCACTGAGACTTCTACATTCTGTACATCTGAATAGATACCATTTCATGTACAAAGAGAAGTTTTCATTCATATACAGACCAGTTCATCTTTCAGAAAACACAAGATATACATGGAAAGATATGTACCTTGGGAAATATCCTCCAGATCAATGATATCAAGTCTGCAATTAATCATTGAAAGATCTCATTTCAAATGAAGGAAAATAGCTCCATACACATGCTTCTCAACAAATCACACCAAATTTATGTCCATTTGGCTCAGCAGCATTCTCGGCACAAAACTGTATTCGGATATATTTCTAGTTGATAATAATCCAGGCAGTTCTTCAAACTGTCAAAATTCAGAGGAGTTGGCAACTGAAAAGTCTTAATAGGTCTGCAGGTGATTATCTTGAAATCCTATCTCTTCCAGTCTGCGGTCATTTCTGGTCCTCTTACCAGTTGGCTTTAACTCATAACCATTCATCGAGTTTCTTTCAAAGTAGTGGAACTGCACACACATTTCCAGCCTCCAGTCCAGATCTGTTTAATTTCAAATTCAGCAGAAATCTGCGAGTTCTCTGAAAAGCTGTCTTCCATTCAATTTGTTACCATTGAGACTTCTAGATTCTGTACATCTGAATAGACACCATTTCATGTACAAAGAGGAGTTTTGATTCATACAAGGCCCAATTCATCACTAAGAAAACACAAGATATACATGGAAAGCTATTACCTTGAGAAATATCCTCCAGGTCAATGATATCAAGTCTCCAATTGGTTATATTTCTAGTTGATAATATAATCCAGGCAATTCTCCAAACCATCAAAATTCAATGGAGTTCGCAATTTGAAATTCTTAATAGGTCTCCAGGTGATTATCTTGGAATCCTATCTCTTCCAGTCTGTGGCCATTTCTGGTCCTCTTACCAGCTAGCTCATAACCATTCATCGAGTTTCTTTCAAAGTAGTGGAACTCCACGCACACTTCCAGCCTCCAGTTCATATCTGTTTAATTGCAAATTCAGCAGAAATCTGTGAGTTCTCTGAAAATCTGTCTTCCATTCAATTTGTTACCATTGAGACTTCTACATTCTGTACATCTGAATAGATACCATTTCATGTACAAAGAAGAGTTTTGATTCATATACAGCCCAGTTCATCTTTCAGAATAAACAAGGTATACATGGAAAGATATGTACCTTGGGAAATATCCTCCAGATCAACGATATCAAGTCTGCAATTAACCATTGAAAGATCTCATTTTAAATGAAGGAAAATAGCTCCATACACATGCTTCTCAACACATCACATCAAATTACTGTCCATTTGGCTCAGCAGCATTCTCGGCACAAAACTGTATTCGGATATATTTCTAGTTGATAATAATCCAGGCAGTTCTTCAAACTGTCAAAATTCAGAGGAGTTGGCAACTGAAAAGTCTTAATAGGTCTGCAGGTGATTATCTTGAAATCCTATCTCTTCCAGTCTGCGGTCATTTCTGATCCTCTTACCAGCTAGATCATAACCATTCGAGTTTCTATCAAAGTAGTGGAACTCCACGCACACTTCCAGCCTCCAGTTCAGATCTGTTTAATTACAAATTCAGCAGAAATCTGCGAGTTCTCTGAAAATCTGTCTTCCATTCAATTTGTTACCATTGAGACTTCTACATTCTGTACATCTGAATAGATACCATTTCATGTACAAAGAGGAGTTTTCATTCATATACAGCCCAGTTCATCTTTCAGAAAACACAAGATATACATGGAAAGATATGTACCTTGGGAAATATCCTCCAGATCAACGATATCAAGTCTGCAATTAATCATTGAAAGATCTCATTTCAAATGAAGGAAAATAGCTCCATACTCACGCTTCTCAACAGATCACACAAAATTTATGTCCACTTGGCTCAGCAGCATTCTCGGCACAAAACTGTATTCGGATATATTTCTAGTTGATAATAATCCAGGCAGTTCTTCAAACTGTCAAAATTCAGAGGAGTTGGCAACTGTAAAGTCTTAATAGGTCTGCAGGTGATTATCTTGAAATCCTATCTCTTCCAGTCTGCGGTCATTTCTGGTCCTCTTACCAGTTGGCTTTAGCTCATAACCATTCATTGAGTTTCTTTCAAAGTAGTGGAACTGCACACACATTTCCAGTCTCCAGTCCAGATCTGTTTAATTTCAAATTCAGCAGAAATCTGCGAGTTCTCTGAAAAGCTGTCTTCCATTCAATTTGTTACCATTGAGACTTCTAGATTCTGTACATCTGAATAGACACCATTTCAGGTACAGAGAGGAGTTTTGATTCATACAAGGTCCAATTCATCACTAAGAAAACACAAGATATACATGGAAAGCTATTACCTTGAGAAATATCCTCCAGGTCAATGATATCAAGTCTCCAATTGGTTATATTTCTAGTTGATAATATAATCCAGGCAATTCTCCAAACCATCAACATTCAATGGAGTTCGCAATTTGAAATTCTTAATAGGTCTCCAGGTGATTATATTGGAATCCTATCTCTTCCAGTCTGTGGTCATTTCTGGTCCTCTTTCCAGCTAGCTCAACCATTCATCGAGTTTCTTTCAAAGTAGTGGAACTCTACGCACACTTCCAGCCTCCAGTTCATAGCTGTTTAATTCCAAATTCAGCAGAAATCTGTGAGTTCTCTGAAAATCTGTATTCCATTCAATTTATTACCATTGAGACTTCTACATTCTGTACATCTGAATAGATACCATTTCATGTACAAAGAGGAGTTTTGATTCATATACAGCCCAGTTCATCTTTCAGAATAAACAAGATATACATGGAAAGATATGTACCTTGGGAAATATCCTCCAGATCAACGATATAAAGTCTGCAATTAATCATTGAAAGATCTCATTTCAAATGAAGGAAAATAGCTCCATACACACGCTTCTCAACAGATCACACCAAATTTATGTCCATTTAGTTCAGCAGCATTCTCGGCACAAAACTGTATTCGGATATATTTCTAGTTGATAATAATCCAGGCAGTTCTTCAAACTGTCAAAATTCAGAGGAGTGGGCAACTGAAAAGTCTTAGTAGGTCTGCAGGTGATTATCTTGAAATCCTATCTCTTCCAGTCTGCGGTCATTTCTGGTCCTGTTTCCAGTTAGCTCATAACCATTCATCGAGTTTCTTTCAAAGTAGTGGAACTGCACACACATTTCCAGCCTCCAGTCCAGATCTGTTCAATTCCAAATTCAGCAGAAATCTGCGAGTTCTCTGAAAAGCTGTCTTCCATTCAATTTGTTACCTTTGAGACTTCTAGATTCTGTACATCTGAACAGACACCATTTCATGTACAAAGAGGAGTTTTGATTCATACAAGGCCCAATTCATCATTAAAAAAACACAAGATATACATGGAAAGCTATTACCTTGAGAAATATCCTCCAGGTCAATGATATCAAGTCTCCAATTGCTCAGGAGCATTCTTGGCACAAAACTGAATTCTGTTATATTTCTAGTTGATAATATAATCCAAGCAATTCTCCAAACCGTTAAAATTCAAAGGAGTTGGCAATTTCAAATTCTTAATAGGTCTTCTGGTGATTATCTTGGAATCCTATCTCTTCCAGTCTGTGGTCATTTCTGGTCCTCTTACCAGTTAGCTCATAACCATTCATCGAGTTTCTTTCAAAGTAGTGAAACTGCACACACACTTCCAGCCTCCAGTCCAGATCTGTTTAATTCCAAATTCAGCAGAAATCTGCGAGTTCTCTGAAAAGCTGTCTTCCATTCAATTTGTTACCATTGAGACTTCTAGATTCTGTACATCTGAATAGACACCATTTCATGTACAAAGAGGAGTTTTGATTCATACAAGGCCCAATTCATCATTAAGAAAACACAAGATATACATGGAAAGCTATTACCTTGAGAACTATCCTCCAGGTCAATGATATCAAGTCTCCAATTGGTTATATTTCTAGTTGATAATATAATCCAGGCAATTCTCCAAACCATCAAAATTAAATGGAGTTCGCAATTTGAAATTCTTAATAGGTCTCCAGGTGATTGTCTTGGAATCCTATCTCTTCCAGTCTGTGGTCATTTCAGGTCCTCTTACCAGCTAGCTCATAACCATTCATCGAGTTTCTTTCAAAGTAGTGGAACTCCACGCACACTTCCAGCCTCCAGTTCATAGCGGTTTAATTACAAATTCAGCAGAAATCTGTGAGTTCTCTGAAAATCTGTCTTCCATTCAATTTGTTACCATTGAGACTTCTACATTCTGTACATCTGAATAGATACCATTTCATGTACAAAGAGGAGTTTTGATTCATATACAGCCCAGTTCAACTTTCAGAATAAACAAGATATACATGGAAAGATATGTACTTTGGGAAATATCCTGCAGATCAATGATATCAAGTCTGCAATTAACCATTGAAAGATCTCATTTCAAATGAAGGAAAATAGCTCCATACACATGCTTCTCAACAGATCACACCAAATTACTGTCCATTTGGCTCAGCAGCATTCTCGGCACAAAACTGTATTCGGATATATTTCTAGTTGATAATAATCCAGGCAGTTCTTCAAACTGTCAAAATTCAGAGGAGTTGGCAACTGAAAAGTCTTAATAGGTCTGCAGGTGATTATCTTGAAATCCTATCTCTTCCAGTCTGCGGTCAGTTCTGGTCCACTTACCAGCTAGATCATAACCATTCGAGTTTCTTTCAAAGTAGTGGAACTCCACGCACACTTCCAGCCTCCAGTTCAGATCTGTTTAATTCCAAATTCAGCAGAAATCTGTGAGTTCTCTGAAAATCTGTCTTCCATTCAATTTGTTACCATTGAGACTTCTACATTCTGTACATCTGAATAGATACCATTTCATGTAGAAAGAGGAGTTTTCATTCATATACAGCCCAGTTCATCTTTCAGAAAACACAAGATATACATGGAAAGATATGTACCTTGGGAAATATCCTCCTGATCAATGATATCAAGTCTGCAATTAATCATTGAAAGATCTCATTTCAAATGAAGGAAAATAGCTCCATACACACGCTTCTCAACAGATCGCACCAAATTTATGTCCATTTAGCTCAGCAGCATTCTCGGCACAAAACTGTATTCGGATATATTTCTAGTTAATAATAATCCAGGCAGTTCTTCAAACTGTCAAAATTCAGAGGAGTTGGCAACTGAGAAGTCTTAATAGGTCTGCATGTGATTATCTTGAAATCCTATCTCTTCCAGTCTGCGGTCATTTCTGGTCCTCTTACCAGTTGGCTTTAACTCATAACCATTCATCGAGTTTCTTTCAAAGTAGTGGAACTGCACACACATTTCCAGCCTCCAGTCCAGATCTGTTTAATTTCAAATTCAGCAGAAATCTGCGAGTTCTCTGAAAAGCTGTCTTCCATTCAATTTGTTACCATTGAGACTTCTAGATTCTGTACATCTGAATAGACACCATTTCATGTACAAAGAGGAGTTTTGATTCATACAAGGCCCAATTCATCACTAAGAAAACACAAGATATACATGGAAAGCTATTACCTTGAGAAATATCCTCCAGGTCAATGATATCAAGTCTCCAATTGGTTATATTTCTAGTTGATAATATAATCCAGGCAATTCTCCAAACCATCAAAATTCAATGGAGTTCGCAATTTGAAATTCTTAATAGGTCTCCAGGTGATTATCTTGGAATCCTATCTCTTCCAGTCTGTGGCCATTTCTGGTCCTCTTACCAGCTAGCTCATAACCATTCATCGAGTTTCTTTCAAAGTAGTGGAACTCCACGCACACTTCCAGCCTCCAGTTCATATCTGTTTAATTGCAAATTCAGCAGAAATCTGTGAGTTCTCTGAAAATCTGTCTTCCATTCAATTTGTTACCATTGAGACTTCTACATTCTGTACATCTGAATAGATACCATTTCATGTACAAAGAAGAGTTTTGATTCATATACAGCCCAGTTCATCTTTCAGAATAAACAAGGTATACATGGAAAGATATGTACCTTGGGAAATATCCTCCAGATCAACGATATCAAGTCTGCAATTAACCATTGAAAGATCTCATTTTAAATGAAGGAAAATAGCTCCATACACATGCTTCTCAACACATCACATCAAATTACTGTCCATTTGGCTCAGCAGCATTCTCGGCACAAAACTGTATTCGGATATATTTCTAGTTGATAATAATCCAGGCAGTTCTTCAAACTGTCAAAATTCAGAGGAGTTGGCAACTGAAAAGTCTTAATAGGTCTGCAGGTGATTATCTTGAAATCCTATCTCTTCCAGTCTGCGGTCATTTCTGATCCTCTTACCAGCTAGATCATAACCATTCGAGTTTCTATCAAAGTAGTGGAACTCCACGCACACTTCCAGCCTCCAGTTCAGATCTGTTTAATTACAAATTCAGCAGAAATCTGCGAGTTCTCTGAAAATCTGTCTTCCATTCAATTTGTTACCATTGAGACTTCTACATTCTGTACATCTGAATAGATACCATTTCATGTACAAAGAGGAGTTTTCATTCATATACAGCCCAGTTCATCTTTCAGAAAACACAAGATATACATGGAAAGATATGTACCTTGGGAAATATCCTCCAGATCAACGATATCAAGTCTGCAATTAATCATTGAAAGATCTCATTTCAAATGAAGGAAAATAGCTCCATACTCACGCTTCTCAACAGATCACACAAAATTTATGTCCACTTGGCTCAGCAGCATTCTCGGCACAAAACTGTATTCGGATATATTTCTAGTTGATAATAATCCAGGCAGTTCTTCAAACTGTCAAAATTCAGAGGAGTTGGCAACTGTAAAGTCTTAATAGGTCTGCAGGTGATTATCTTGAAATCCTATCTCTTCCAGTCTGCGGTCATTTCTGGTCCTCTTACCAGTTGGCTTTAGCTCATAACCATTCATCGAGTTTCTTTCAAAGTAGTGGAACTGCACACACATTTCCAGTCTCCAGTCCAGATCTGTTTAATTTCAAATTCAGCAGAAATCTGCGAGTTCTCTGAAAAGCTGTCTTCCATTCAATTTGTTACCATTGAGACTTCTAGATTCTGTACATCTGAATAGACACCATTTCAGGTACAGAGAGGAGTTTTGATTCATACAAGGTCCAATTCATCACTAAGAAAACACAAGATATACATGGAAAGCTATTACCTTGAGAAATATCCTCCAGGTCAATGATATCAAGTCTCCAATTGGTTATATTTCTAGTTGATAATATAATCCAGGCAATTCTCCAAACCATCAACATTCAATGGAGTTCGCAATTTGAAATTCTTAATAGGTCTCCAGGTGATTATATTGGAATCCTATCTCTTCCAGTCTGTGGTCATTTCTGGTCCTCTTTCCAGCTAGCTCAACCATTCATCGAGTTTCTTTCAAAGTAGTGGAACTCCACGCACACTTCCAGCCTCCAGTTCATAGCTGTTTAATTCCAAATTCAGCAGAAATCTGTGAGTTCTCTGAAAATCTGTATTCCATTCAATTTATTACCATTGAGACTTCTACATTCTGTACATCTGAATAGATACCATTTCATGTACAAAGAGGAGTTTTGATTCATATACAGCCCAGTTCATCTTTCAGAATAAACAAGATATACATGGAAAGATATGTACCTTGGGAAATATCCTCCAGATCAACGATATAAAGTCTGCAATTAATCATTGAAAGATCTCATTTCAAATGAAGGAAAATAGCTCCATACACACGCTTCTCAACAGATCACACCAAATTTATGTCCATTTAGTTCAGCAGCATTCTCGGCACAAAACTGTATTCGGATATATTTCTAGTTGATAATAATCCAGGCAGTTCTTCAAACTGTCAAAATTCAGAGGAGTGGGCAACTGAAAAGTCTTAGTAGGTCTGCAGGTGATTATCTTGAAATCCTATCTCTTCCAGTCTGCGGTCATTTCTGGTCCTGTTTCCAGTTAGCTCATAACCATTCATCGAGTTTCTTTCAAAGTAGTGGAACTGCACACACATTTCCAGCCTCCAGTCCAGATCTGTTCAATTCCAAATTCAGCAGAAATCTGCGAGTTCTCTGAAAAGCTGTCTTCCATTCAATTTGTTACCTTTGAGACTTCTAGATTCTGTACATCTGAACAGACACCATTTCATGTACAAAGAGTAGTTTTGATTCATACAAGGCCCAATTCATCATTAAAAAAACACAAGATATACATGGAAAGCTATTACCTTGAGAAATATCCTCCAGGTCAATGATATCAAGTCTCCAATTGCTCAGGAGCATTCTTGGCACAAAACTGAATTCTGTTATATTTCTAGTTGATAATATAATCCAAGCAATTCTCCAAACCGTTAAAATTCAAAGGAGTTGGCAATTTCAAATTCTTAATAGGTCTTCTGGTGATTATCTTGGAATCCTATCTCTTCCAGTCTGTGGTCATTTCTGGTCCTCTTACCAGTTAGCTCATAACCATTCATCGAGTTTCTTTCAAAGTAGTGAAACTGCACACACACTTCCAGCCTCCAGTCCAGATCTGTTTAATTCCAAATTCAGCAGAAATCTGCGAGTTCTCTGAAAAGCTGTCTTCCATTCAATTTGTTACCATTGAGACTTCTAGATTCTGTACATCTGAATAGACACCATTTCATGTACAAAGAGGAGTTTTGATTCATACAAGGCCCAATTCATCATTAAGAAAACACAAGATATACATGGAAAGCTATTACCTTGAGAACTATCCTCCAGGTCAATGATATCAAGTCTCCAATTGGTTATATTTCTAGTTGATAATATAATCCAGGCAATTCTCCAAACCATCAAAATTAAATGGAGTTCGCAATTTGAAATTCTTAATAGGTCTCCAGGTGATTGTCTTGGAATCCTATCTCTTCCAGTCTGTGGTCATTTCAGGTCCTCTTACCAGCTAGCTCATAACCATTCATCGAGTTTCTTTCAAAGTAGTGGAACTCCACGCACACTTCCAGCCTCCAGTTCATAGCGGTTTAATTACAAATTCAGCAGAAATCTGTGAGTTCTCTGAAAATCTGTCTTCCATTCAATTTGTTACCATTGAGACTTCTACATTCTGTACATCTGAATAGATACCATTTCATGTACAAAGAGGAGTTTTGATTCATATACAGCCCAGTTCAACTTTCAGAATAAACAAGATATACATGGAAAGATATGTACTTTGGGAAATATGCTGCAGATCAATGATATCAAGTCTGCAATTAACCATTGAAAGATCTCATTTCAAATGAAGGAAAATAGCTCCATACACATGCTTCTCAGCAGATCACACCAAATTACTGTCCATTTGGCTAAGCAGCATTCTCGGCACAAAACTGTATTCCGATATATTTCTAGTTGATAATAATCCAGGCAGTTCTTCAAACTGTCAAAATTCAGAGGAGTTGGCAACTGAAAAGTCTTAATAGGTCTGCAGGTGATTATCTTGAAGTCCAATCTCTTCCAGTCTGCGGTCAGTTCTGGTCCACTTACCAGCTAGATCATAACCATTCGAGTTTCTTTCAAAGTAGTGGAACTCCATGCACACTTCCAGCCTCCAGTTCAGATCTGTTTAATTCCAAATTCAGCAGAAATCTGTGAGTTCTCTGAAAATCTGTCTTCCATTCAATTTGTTACCACTGAGACTTCTACATTCTGTACATCTGAATAGATACCATTTCATGTACAAAGAGAAGTTTTCATTCATATACAGACCAGTTCATCTTTCAGAAAACACAAGATATACATGGAAAGATATGTACCTTGGGAAATATCCTCCAGATCAATGATATCAAGTCTGCAATTAATCATTGAAAGATCTCATTTCAAATGAAGGAAAATAGCTCCATACACATGCTTCTCAACAAATCACACCAAATTTATGTCCATTTGGCTCAGCAGCATTCTCGGCACAAAACTGTATTCGGATATATTTCTAGTTGATAATAATCCAGGCAGTTCTTCAAACTGTCAAAATTCAGAGGAGTTGGCAACTGAAAAGTCTTAATAGGTCTGCAGGTGATTATCTTGAAATCCTATCTCTTCCAGTCTGCGGTCATTTCTGGTCCTCTTACCAGTTGGCTTTAACTCATAACCATTCATCGAGTTTCTTTCAAAGTAGTGGAACTGCACACACATTTCCAGCCTCCAGTCCAGATCTGTTTAATTTCAAATTCAGCAGAAATCTGCGAGTTCTCTGAAAAGCTGTCTTCCATTCAATTTGTTACCATTGAGACTTCTAGATTCTGTACATCTGAATAGACACCATTTCATGTACAAAGAGGAGTTTTGATTCATACAAGGCCCAATTCATCACTAAGAAAACACAAGATATACATGGAAAGCTATTACCTTGAGAAATATCCTCCAGGTCAATGATATCAAGTCTCCAATTGGTTATATTTCTAGTTGATAATATAATCCAGGCAATTCTCCAAACCATCAAAATTCAATGGAGTTCGCAATTTGAAATTCTTAATAGGTCTCCAGGTGATTATCTTGGAATCCTATCTCTTCCAGTCTGTGGCCATTTCTGGTCCTCTTACCAGCTAGCTCATAACCATTCATCGAGTTTCTTTCAAAGTAGTGGAACTCCACGCACACTTCCAGCCTCCAGTTCATATCTGTTTAATTGCAAATTCAGCAGAAATCTGTGAGTTCTCTGAAAATCTGTCTTCCATTCAATTTGTTACCATTGAGACTTCTACATTCTGTACATCTGAATAGATACCATTTCATGTACAAAGAAGAGTTTTGATTCATATACAGCCCAGTTCATCTTTCAGAATAAACAAGGTATACATGGAAAGATATGTACCTTGGGAAATATCCTCCAGATCAACGATATCAAGTCTGCAATTAACCATTGAAAGATCTCATTTTAAATGAAGGAAAATAGCTCCATACACATGCTTCTCAACACATCACATCAAATTACTGTCCATTTGGCTCAGCAGCATTCTCGGCACAAAACTGTATTCGGATATATTTCTAGTTGATAATAATCCAGGCAGTTCTTCAAACTGTCAAAATTCAGAGGAGTTGGCAACTGAAAAGTCTTAATAGGTCTGCAGGTGATTATCTTGAAATCCTATCTCTTCCAGTCTGCGGTCATTTCTGATCCTCTTACCAGCTAGATCATAACCATTCGAGTTTCTATCAAAGTAGTGGAACTCCACGCACACTTCCAGCCTCCAGTTCAGATCTGTTTAATTACAAATTCAGCAGAAATCTGCGAGTTCTCTGAAAATCTGTCTTCCATTCAATTTGTTACCATTGAGACTTCTACATTCTGTACATCTGAATAGATACCATTTCATGTACAAAGAGGAGTTTTCATTCATATACAGCCCAGTTCATCTTTCAGAAAACACAAGATATACATGGAAAGATATGTACCTTGGGAAATATCCTCCAGATCAACGATATCAAGTCTGCAATTAATCATTGAAAGATCTCATTTCAAATGAAGGAAAATAGCTCCATACTCACGCTTCTCAACAGATCACACAAAATTTATGTCCACTTGGCTCAGCAGCATTCTCGGCACAAAACTGTATTCGGATATATTTCTAGTTGATAATAATCCAGGCAGTTCTTCAAACTGTCAAAATTCAGAGGAGTTGGCAACTGTAAAGTCTTAATAGGTCTGCAGGTGATTATCTTGAAATCCTATCTCTTCCAGTCTGCGGTCATTTCTGGTCCTCTTACCAGTTGGCTTTAGCTCATAACCATTCATTGAGTTTCTTTCAAAGTAGTGGAACTGCACACACATTTCCAGTCTCCAGTCCAGATCTGTTTAATTTCAAATTCAGCAGAAATCTGCGAGTTCTCTGAAAAGCTGTCTTCCATTCAATTTGTTACCATTGAGACTTCTAGATTCTGTACATCTGAATAGACACCATTTCAGGTACAGAGAGGAGTTTTGATTCATACAAGGTCCAATTCATCACTAAGAAAACACAAGATATACATGGAAAGCTATTACCTTGAGAAATATCCTCCAGGTCAATGATATCAAGTCTCCAATTGGTTATATTTCTAGTTGATAATATAATCCAGGCAATTCTCCAAACCATCAACATTCAATGGAGTTCGCAATTTGAAATTCTTAATAGGTCTCCAGGTGATTATATTGGAATCCTATCTCTTCCAGTCTGTGGTCATTTCTGGTCCTCTTTCCAGCTAGCTCAACCATTCATCGAGTTTCTTTCAAAGTAGTGGAACTCTACGCACACTTCCAGCCTCCAGTTCATAGCTGTTTAATTCCAAATTCAGCAGAAATCTGTGAGTTCTCTGAAAATCTGTATTCCATTCAATTTATTACCATTGAGACTTCTACATTCTGTACATCTGAATAGATACCATTTCATGTACAAAGAGGAGTTTTGATTCATATACAGCCCAGTTCATCTTTCAGAATAAACAAGATATACATGGAAAGATATGTACCTTGGGAAATATCCTCCAGATCAACGATATAAAGTCTGCAATTAATCATTGAAAGATCTCATTTCAAATGAAGGAAAATAGCTCCATACACACGCTTCTCAACAGATCACACCAAATTTATGTCCATTTAGTTCAGCAGCATTCTCGGCACAAAACTGTATTCGGATATATTTCTAGTTGATAATAATCCAGGCAGTTCTTCAAACTGTCAAAATTCAGAGGAGTGGGCAACTGAAAAGTCTTAGTAGGTCTGCAGGTGATTATCTTGAAATCCTATCTCTTCCAGTCTGCGGTCATTTCTGGTCCTGTTTCCAGTTAGCTCATAACCATTCATCGAGTTTCTTTCAAAGTAGTGGAACTGCACACACATTTCCAGCCTCCAGTCCAGATCTGTTCAATTCCAAATTCAGCAGAAATCTGCGAGTTCTCTGAAAAGCTGTCTTCCATTCAATTTGTTACCTTTGAGACTTCTAGATTCTGTACATCTGAACAGACACCATTTCATGTACAAAGAGGAGTTTTGATTCATACAAGGCCCAATTCATCATTAAAAAAACACAAGATATACATGGAAAGCTATTACCTTGAGAAATATCCTCCAGGTCAATGATATCAAGTCTCCAATTGCTCAGGAGCATTCTTGGCACAAAACTGAATTCTGTTATATTTCTAGTTGATAATATAATCCAAGCAATTCTCCAAACCGTTAAAATTCAAAGGAGTTGGCAATTTCAAATTCTTAATAGGTCTTCTGGTGATTATCTTGGAATCCTATCTCTTCCAGTCTGTGGTCATTTCTGGTCCTCTTACCAGTTAGCTCATAACCATTCATCGAGTTTCTTTCAAAGTAGTGAAACTGCACACACACTTCCAGCCTCCAGTCCAGATCTGTTTAATTCCAAATTCAGCAGAAATCTGCGAGTTCTCTGAAAAGCTGTCTTCCATTCAATTTGTTACCATTGAGACTTCTATATTCTGTACATCTGAATAGACACCATTTCATGTACAAAGAGGAGTTTTGATTCATACAAGGCCCAATTCATCATTAAGAAAACACAAGATATACATGGAAAGCTATTACCTTGAGAACTATCCTCCAGGTCAATGATATCAAGTCTCCAATTGGTTATATTTCTAGTTGATAATATAATCCAGGCAATTCTCCAAACCATCAAAATTAAATGGAGTTCGCAATTTGAAATTCTTAATAGGTCTCCAGGTGATTGTCTTGGAATCCTATCTCTTCCAGTCTGTGGTCATTTCAGGTCCTCTTACCAGCTAGCTCATAACCATTCATCGAGTTTCTTTCAAAGTAGTGGAACTCCACGCACACTTCCAGCCTCCAGTTCATAGCGGTTTAATTACAAATTCAGCAGAAATCTGTGAGTTCTCTGAAAATCTGTCTTCCATTCAATTTGTTACCATTGAGACTTCTACATTCTGTACATCTGAATAGATACCATTTCATGTACAAAGAGGAGTTTTGATTCATATACAGCCCAGTTCAACTTTCAGAATAAACAAGATATACATGGAAAGATATGTACTTTGGGAAATATCCTGCAGATCAATGATATCAAGTCTGCAATTAACCATTGAAAGATCTCATTTCAAATGAAGGAAAATAGCTCCATACACATGCTTCTCAACAGATCACACCAAATTACTGTCCATTTGGCTCAGCAGCATTCTCGGCACAAAACTGTATTCGGATATATTTCTAGTTGATAATAATCCAGGCAGTTCTTCAAACTGTCAAAATTCAGAGGAGTTGGCAACTGAAAAGTCTTAATAGGTCTGCAGGTGATTATCTTGAAATCCTATCTCTTCCAGTCTGCGGTCAGTTCTGGTCCACTTACCAGCTAGATCATAACCATTCGAGTTTCTTTCAAAGTAGTGGAACTCCACGCACACTTCCAGCCTCCAGTTCAGATCTGTTTAATTCCAAATTCAGCAGAAATCTGTGAGTTCTCTGAAAATCTGTCTTCCATTCAATTTGTTACCATTGAGACTTCTACATTCTGTACATCTGAATAGATACCATTTCATGTAGAAAGAGGAGTTTTCATTCATATACAGCCCAGTTCATCTTTCAGAAAACACAAGATATACATGGAAAGATATGTACCTTGGGAAATATCCTCCTGATCAATGATATCAAGTCTGCAATTAATCATTGAAAGATCTCATTTCAAATGAAGGAAAATAGCTCCATACACACGCTTCTCAACAGATCGCACCAAATTTATGTCCATTTAGCTCAGCAGCATTCTCGGCACAAAACTGTATTCGGATATATTTCTAGTTAATAATAATCCAGGCAGTTCTTCAAACTGTCAAAATTCAGCGGAGTTGGCAACTGAGAAGTCTAAGTAGGTCTGCAGGTGATTATCTTGAAATCCTATCTCTTCCAGTCTGCGGTCATTTCTGGTCCTGTTTGCAGTTAGCTCATAACCATTAATCGAGTTTCTTTCAAAGTAGTGGAACTGCACACACATTTCCAGCCTCCAGTCCAGATCTGTTTAATTCCAAATTCAGCAGAAATCTGCGAGTTCTCTGAAAAGCTGTCTTCCATTCAATTTGTTACCTTTGAGACTTCTAGATTCTGTATATCTGAACAGACTCCATTTCATGTACAAAGAGGAGTTTTGATTCATACAAGGCCCAATTCATCATTAAGAAAACACAAGATATACATGGAAAACTATTATCTTGAGAAATATCCTCCAGGTCAATGATATCAAGTCTCCATTTGCTCAGGAGTATTCTTGGCACAAAACTGAATTCGGTTTTATTTCCAGTTGATAATATAATCCAAGCAATTCTCCAAACCGTTAAAATTCAAAGGAGTTGGCAATTTCAAATTCTTAATAGGTCTTCAGGTGATTATCTTGGAATCCTATCTCTTCCAGTCTGTGGTCATTTCTGGTCCTCTTACCAGTTAGCTCATAACCATTCATCAAGTTTCTTTCAAAGTAGTGAAACTGCACACACACTTCCAGCCTCCAGTCCAGATCTGTTTAATTCCAAATTCAGCAGAAATCTGCGAGTTCTCTGAAAAGCTGTCTTCCATTCAATTTGTTACCATTGAGACTTCTAGATTCTGTACATCTGAATAGACACCATTTTATGTACAAAGAGGAGTTTTGATTCATACAAGGCCCAATTCATCATTAAGAAAACACAAGATATACATGGAAAGCTGTTACCTTGAAAACTATCCTCCAGTTCAATGATATCAAGTCTCCAATTGGTTATATTTCTTGTTGATAATATAATCCAGGCAATTCTCCAAACCATCAAAATTCAATGGAGTTCGCAATTTGAAATTCTTAATAGGTCTCCAGGTGATTATCTTGGAATCCTATCTCTTCCAGTCTGTGCTCATTTCTGGTCCTCTTACCAGCTAGCTCATAACCATTCATCGAGTTTCTTTCAAAGTAGTGGAACTCCATGCACACTTCCAGCCTCCAGTTCATAGCGGTTTAATTCCAAATTCAGCAGAAATCTGTGAGTTCTCTGAAAATCTGTCTTCCATTCAATTTGTTACCATTGAGACTTCTAAATTCTGTACATCTGAATAGATACCATTTCATGTACAAAGAGGAGTTCTGATTCATATACAGCCCAGTTCATCTTTCAGAATAAACAAGATATACATGGTAAGATATGTACTTTGGGAAATATCCTCCAGATCAACAATATCAAGTCTGCAATTAACCATTGAAAGATCTCATTTCAAATGAAGGAAAATAGCTCCATACACATGCTTCTCAACAGATCACACCAAATTACTGTCCATTTGGCTCAGCAGCATTCTCGGCACAAAACTGTATTCGGATATATTTCTAGTTGATAATAATCCAGGCAGTTCTTCAAACTGTCAAAATTCAGAGGAGTTGGCAACTGAAAAGTCTTAATAGGTCTGCAGGTGATTATCTTGAAATCCTATCTCTTCCAGTCTGCGGTCAGTTCTGGTCCACTTACCAGCTAGATGATAACCATTCGAGTTTCTTTCAAAGTAGTGGAACTCCACGCACACTTCCAGCCTCCAGTTCAGATCTGTTTAATTCCAAATTCAGCAGAAAGCTGTGAGTTCTCTGAAAATCTGTCTTCCATTCAATTTGTTACCATTGAGACTTCTACATTCTGTACATCTGAATAGATACCATTTCATGTACAAAGAGGAGTTTTCATTCATATACAGCCCAGTTCATCTTTCAGAAAACACAAGATATACATGGAAAGATATGTATCTTGGGAAATATCCTCCAGATCAACGATATCAAGTCTGCAATTAATCATTGAAAGATCTCATTTCAAATGAAGGAAAATAGCTCCATACACACGCTTCTCAACAGATCACACCAAATTTATGTCCATTTGGCTCAGCAGCATTCTCGGCACAAAACTGTATTCGGATACATTTCTAGTTGCTAATAATCCAGGCAGTTCTTCAAACTGTCAAAATTCAGAGGAGTTGGCAACTGTAAAGTCTTAATAGGTCTTCAGGTGATTATCTTGAAATCCTATCTCTTCCAGTCTGCGGTCATTTCTGGTCCTCTTACCAGTTGGCTTTAGCTCATAACCATTCATCGAGTTTCTTTCAAAGTAGTGGAACTGCACACACATTTCCAGCCTCCAGGACAGATCTGTTTAATTTCAAATTCAGCAGAAATCTGCGAGTTCTCTGAAAAGCTGTCTTCCATTCAATTTGTTACCATTGAGACTTCTAGATTCTGTACATCTGAGTAGACACCATTTCATGCACAGAGAGGAGTTTTGATTCATACAAGGTCCAATTCATCACTAAGAAAACACAAGATATACAAGGAAAGCTATTACCTTGAGAAATATCCTCCAGGTCAATGATATCAAGTCTCCATTTGGTTATATTTCTAGTTGATAATATAATCCGGGCAATTCTCCAAACCATCAAAATTCAATGGAGTTCGCAATTTGAAATTCTTAATAGGTCTCCAGGTGATTATCTTGGAATCCTATCTCTTCCAGTCTGTGGTCATTTCTGGTCCTCTTACCAGCTAGCTCATAACCATTCATCGAGTTTCTTTCAAAGAAGTGGAACTCCACGCACACTTCCAGCCTCCAGTTCACAGCTGTTTAATTCCAAATTCAGCAGAAATCTGTGAGTTCTCTAAAAATCTGTCTTCCATTCAATTTGTTACCATTGAGACTTCTACATTCTGTACATCTGAATAGATACCATTTCATGTACAAAGAGGAGTTTTGATTCATATACAGCCCAGTTCATCTTTCAGAATAAACAAGATATACATGGAAAGATATGTACCTTGGGAAATATCCTCCAGATCAACGATATCAAGTCTGCAATTAATCATTGAAAGATCTCATTTCAAATGAAGGAAAATAGCTCCATACACACGCTTCTCAACAGATCGCACCAAATTTATGTCCATTTAGCTCAGCAGCATTCTCGGCACAAAACTGTATTCGGATATATTTCTAGTTGATAATAATCCAGGCAGTTCTTCAAACTGTCAAAATTCAGAGGAGTTGGCAACTGAGAAGTCTTAGTAGGTCTGCAGGTGATTATCTTGAAATCCTATCTCTTCCAGTCTGCGGTCATTTCTGGTCCTGTTTCCAGTTAGCTCATAACCATTCATCGAGTTTCTTTCAAAGTAGTGGAACTGCACACACATTTCCAGCCTCCAGTCCAGATCTGTTTAATTCCAAATTCAGCAGAAATCTGCGAGTTCTCTGAAAAGCCGTCTTCCATTCAATTTGTTACCTTTGAGACTTCTAGATTCTGTACATCTGAACAGACTCCATTTCATGTACAAAGTGGAGTTTTGATTCATACAAGGCCCAATTCATCATTAAGAAAACACAAGATATACATGGAAAGCTATTACCTTGAGAAATATCCTCCAGGTCAATGATATCTAGTCTCCAATTGCTCAGGAGCATTCTTGGCACAAAACTGAATTCGGTTATATTTCTAGTTGATAATATAATCCAAGCAATTCTCCAAACCGTTAAAATTCAAAGGAGTTGGCAATTTCAAATTCTTAATAGGTCTTCAGGTGATTATCTTGGAATCCTATCTCTTCCAGTCTGCAGTCATTTCTGGTCCTCTTACCAGTTAGCTCATAACCATTCATCGAGTTTCTTTCAAACTAGTGAAACTGCACACACACTTCCAGCCTCCAGTCCAGATCTGTTTAATTCCAAATTCAGCAGAAATCTGCGAGTTCTTGAAAAGCTGTCTTCCATTCAATTTGTTACCATTGAGACTTCTACATTCTGTACATCTGAATAGATACCATTTCATGTACAAAGAGGAGTTTTGATTCACATACAGCCCAGTTCATCTTTCAGAATAAACAAGATATACATGGAAAGATATGTACTTTGCGAAATATCCTCCAGATCAACGATGTCAAGTCTGCAATTAACCATTGAAAGATCTCATTTCAAATGAAGGAAAATAGCTCCATACACATGCTTCTCAACAGATCACACCAAATTACTGTCCATTTGGCTTAGCAGCATTCTCGGCACAAAACTGTATTCGGATATATTTCTAGTTGATAATAATCCAGGCAGTTCTTCAAACTGTCAAAATTCAGAGGAGTTGGCAACTGAAAAGTCTTAATAGGTCTGCAGGTGATTATCTTGAAATCCTATCTCTTCCAGTCTGCGGTCATTTCTGGTCCTCTTACCAGTTGGCTTTAGCTCATAACCATTCATCGAGTTTCTTTCAAAGTAGTGGAACTGCACACACATTTCCAGCCTCCAGTCCAGATCTGTTTAATTTCAAATTCAGCAGAAATCTGCGAGTTCTCTGAAAAGCTGTCTTCCATTCAATTTGTTACCATTGAGACTTCTAGATTCTGTACATCTGAATAGACACCATTTCATGTACAAAGAGGAGTTTTGATTCATACAAGGCCCAATTCATCATTAAAAAAACACAAGATATACATGGAAAGCTATTACCTTGAGAAATATCCTCCAGGTCAATGATATCAAGTCTCCAATTACTCAGGAGCATTCTTGGCACAAAACTGAATTCGGTTATATTTCTAGTTGATAATATAATCCAAGCAATTCTCCAAACCGTTAAAATTCAAAGGAGTTGGCAATTTCAAATTCTTAATAGGTCTTCTGGTGATTATCTTGGAATCCTATCTCTTCCAGTCTGTGGTCATTTCTGCTCCTCTTACCAGTTAGCTCATAACCATTCATCGAGTTTCTTTCAAAGTAGTGAAACTGCACACACACTTCCAGCCTCCAGTCCAGATCTGTTTAATTCCAAATTCAGCAGAAATCTGCGAGTTCTCTGAAAAGCTGTCTTCCATTCAATTTGTTACCATTGAGACTTCTAGATTCTGTACATCTGAATAGACACCATTTCATGTACAAAGAGGAGTTTTGATTCATACAAGGCCCAATTCATCATTAAGAAAACACAAGATATACATGGAAAGCTATTACCTTGAGAACTATCCTCCAGGTCAATGATATCAAGTCTCCAATTGGTTATATTTCTAGTTGATAATATAATCCAGGCAATTCTCCGAACCATCAAAATTCAATGGAGTTCGCAATTTGAAATTCTTAATAGGTCTCCAGGTGATTATCTTGGAATCCTATCTCTTCCAGTCTGTGGTCATTTCAGGTCCTCTTACCAGCTAGCTCATAACCATTCATCGAGTTTCTTTCAAAGTAGTGGAACTCCACGCACACTTCCAGCCTCCAGTTCATAGCGGTTTAATTACAAATTCAGCAGAAATCTGTGAGTTCTCTGAAAATCTGTCTTCCATTCAATTTGTTACCATTGAGACTTCTACATTCTGTACATCTGAATAGATACCATTTCATGTACAAAGAGGAGTTTTGATTCATATACAGCCCAGTTCAACTTTCAGAATAAACAAGATATACATGGAAAGATATGTACTTTGGGAAATATCCTCGAGATCAATGATATCAAGTCTCCAATTGCTCAGGAGCATTCTTGGCACAAAACTGAATTCGGTTATATTTCTAGTTGATAATATAATCCAGGCAATTCTCCAAACCGTTAAAATTCAAAGGAGTTGGCAATTTCAAATTCTTAATAGGTCTTCAGGTGATTATCTTGGAATCCTATCTTTTCCAGTCTGCGGTCATTTCTGGTCCTCTTACCAGTTGGCTTTAGCTCATAACCATTCATCGAGTTTCTTTCAAAGTAGTGGAACTGCACACACATTTCCAGCCTCCAGTCCAGATCTGATTAATTTCAAATTCAGCAGAAATCTGCGAGTTCTCTGAAAATCTGTCTTCCATTCAATTTGTTACCATTGAGACTTCTACATTCTGTACATCTGAATAGATACCATTTCATGTACAAAGAGGAGTTTTCATTCATATACAGCCCAGTTCATCTTTCAGAAAACACAAGATATACATGGAAAGATATGTACCTTGGGAAATATCCTCCAGTTCAATGATATCAAGTCTGTAATTAATCATTGAAACATCTCATTTCAAATGAAGGAAAATAGCTCCATACACACGCTTCTCAACAAATTACCCCAAATTTATGTCCATTTGGCTCAGCAGCATTCTCGGCACAAAACTGTATTCGGATATATTTCTAGTTGATAATAATCCAGGCAGTTCTTCAAACTGTCAAAATTCAGAGGAGTTGGCAACTGAAAAGTCTTAATAGGTCTGCAGATGATTATCTTGAAATCCTATCTCTTCCAGTCTGCGGTCATTTCTGGTCCTCTTACCAGTTAGCTCATAACCCATTCATCGAGTTTCTTTCAAAGTAGTGGAACTGCACACACATTTCCAGCCTCCAGTCCAGATCTGTTTAATTCCAAATTCAGCAGAAATCTGCGAGTTCTCTGAAAAGCTGTCTTCCATTCAATTTGTTACCTTTGAGACTTCTAGATTCTGTACATCTGAATAGACACCATTTCATGTACAAAGAGGAGTTTTGATTCATACAAGGCCCAATTCATCATTAAGAAAACACAAGATATACATGGAAAGCTATTACCTTGAGAAATATCCTCCAGGTCAATGATATCAAGTCTCCAATTGCTCAGGAGCATTCTTGGCACAAAACTGAATTCGGTTATATTTCTAGTTGATAATATAATCCAGGCAATTCTCCAAACCGTTAAAATTCAAAGGAGTAGGCAATTTCAAATTCTTAATAGGTCTTCAGGTGATTATCTTGGAATCCTATCTTTTCCAGTCTGTGGTCATTTCTGGTCCTCTTACCAGTTAGCTCATAACCATTCATCGAGTTTCTTTCAAAGTAGTGAAACTGCACACACATTTCCAGCCTCCAGTCCAGATAAGTTTAATTCCAAATTCAGCAGAAATCTGCGAGTTCTCTGAAAAGCTGTCTTCCATTCAATTTGTTACCATTGAGACTTCTAGATTCTCTACATCTGAATAGACACCATTTCATGTACAAAGAGGAGTTTTGATTCATACAAGGCCCAATTCATCATTAAGAAGACACAAGATATACATGGAAAGCTATTACCTTGAGAACAATCCTCCAGGTCAATGATATCAAGTCTCCAATTGGTTATATTTCTAGTTGATAATATAATCCAGGCAATTCTCCAAACCATCAAAATTCAATGGAGTTCGCAATTTGAAATTCTTAATAGGTCTCCAGGTGATTATCTTGGAATCCTATCTCTTCCAGTCTGTGGTCATTTCAGGTCCTCTTACCAGCTAGCTCATAACCATTCATCGAGTTTCTTTCAAAGTAGTGGAACTCCACGCACACTTCCAGCCTCCAGTTCATAGCGGTTTAATTCCAAATTCAGCAGAAATCTGTGAGTTCTCTGAAAATCTGTCTTCCATTCAATTTGTTACCATTGAGACTTCTACATTCTGTACATCTGAATAGATACCATTTCATGTACAAAGAAGTGTTTTGATTCATATACAGCCCAGTTCAACTTTCAGAATAAACAAGATATACATGGAAAGATATGTACTTTGGGAAATATCCTCCAGATCAATGATATCAAGTCTGCAATTAACCATTGAAAGATCTCATTTCAAATGAAGGAAAATAGCTCCATACACATGCTTCTCAACAGATCACACCAAATTACTGTCCATTTGGCTCAGCAGCATTCTCGGCACAAAACTGTATTCGGATATATTTCTAGTTGATAATAATCCAGGCAGTTCTTCAAACTGTCAAAATTCAGAGGAGTTGGCAACTGAAAAGTCTTAATAGGTCTGCAGGTGATTATCTTGAAATCCTATCTCTTCCAGTCTGCGGTCAGTTCTGGTCCACTTACCAGCTAGATCATAACCATTCGAGTTTCTTTCAAAGTAGTGGAACTCCACGCACACTTCCAGCCTCCAGTTCAGATCTGTTTAATTCCAAATTCAGCAGAAATCTGTGAGTTCTCTGAAAATCTGTCTTCCATTCAATTTGTTACCATTGAGACTTCTACATTCTGTACATCTGAATAGATACCATTTCATGTAGAAAGAGGAGTTTTCATTCATATACAGCCCAGTTCATCTTTCAGAAAACACAAGATATACATGGAAAGATATGTACCTTGGGAAATATCCTCCTGATCAATGATATCAAGTCTGCAATTAATCATTGAAAGATCTCATTTCAAATGAAGGAAAATAGCTCCATACACACGCTTCTCAACAGATCGCACCAAATTTATGTCCATTTAGCTCAGCAGCATTCTCGGCACAAAACTGTATTCGGATATATTTCTAGTTAATAATAATCCAGGCAGTTCTTCAAACTGTCAAAATTCAGCGGAGTTGGCAACTGAGAAGTCTAAGTAGGTCTGCAGGTGATTATCTTGAAATCCTATCTCTTCCAGTCTGCGGTCATTTCTGGTCCTGTTTGCAGTTAGCTCATAACCATTAATCGAGTTTCTTTCAAAGTAGTGGAACTGCACACACATTTCCAGCCTCCAGTCCAGATCTGTTTAATTCCAAATTCAGCAGAAATCTGCGAGTTCTCTGAAAAGCTGTCTTCCATTCAATTTGTTACCTTTGAGACTTCTAGATTCTGTATATCTGAACAGACTCCATTTCATGTACAAAGAGGAGTTTTGATTCATACAAGGCCCAATTCATCATTAAGAAAACACAAGATATACATGGAAAACTATTATCTTGAGAAATATCCTCCAGGTCAATGATATCAAGTCTCCAATTGCTCAGGAGTATTCTTGGCACAAAACTGAATTCGGTTTTATTTCCAGTTGATAATATAATCCAAGCAATTCTCCAAACCGTTAAAATTCAAAGGAGTTGGCAATTTCAAATTCTTAATAGGTCTTCAGGTGATTATCTTGGAATCCTATGTCTTCCAGTCTGTGGTCATTTCTGGTCCTCTTACCAGTTAGCTCATAACCATTCATCAAGTTTCTTTCAAAGTAGTGAAACTGCACACACACTTCCAGCCTCCAGTCCAGATCTGTTTAATTCCAAATTCAGCAGAAATCTGCGAGTTCTCTGAAAAGCTGTCTTCCATTCAATTTGTTACCATTGAGACTTCTAGATTCTGTACATCTGAATAGACACCATTTTATGTACAAAGAGGAGTTTTGATTCATACAAGGCCCAATTCATCATTAAGAAAACACAAGATATACATGGAAAGCTGTTACCTTGAAAACTATCCTCCAGTTCAATGATATCAAGTCTCCAATTGGTTATATTTCTTGTTGATAATATAATCCAGGCAATTCTCCAAACCATCAAAATTCAATGGAGTTCGCAATTTGAAATTCTTAATAGGTCTCCAGGTGATTATCTTGGAATTCTATCTCTTCCAGTCTGTGCTCATTTCTGGTCCTCTTACCAGCTAGCTCATAACCATTCATCGAGTTTCTTTCAAAGTAGTGGAACTCCATGCACACTTCCAGCCTCCAGTTCATAGCGGTTTAATTCCAAATTCAGCAGAAATCTGTGAGTTCTCTGAAAATCTGTCTTCCATTCAATTTGTTACCATTGAGACTTCTAAATTCTGTACATCTGAATAGATACCATTTCATGTACAAAGAGGAGTTCTGATTCATATACAGCCCAGTTCATCTTTCAGAATAAACAAGATATACATGGTAAGATATGTACTTTGGGAAATATCCTCCAGATCAACAATATCAAGTCTGCAATTAACCATTGAAAGATCTCATTTCAAATGAAGGAAAATAGCTCCATACACATGCTTCTCAACAGATCACACCAAATTACTGTCCATTTGGCTCAGCAGCATTCTCGGCACAAAACTGTATTCGGATATATTTCTAGTTGATAATAATACAGGCAGTTGTTCAAACTGTCAAAATTCAGAGGAGTTGGCAACTGAAAAGTCTTAATAGGTCTGCAGGTGATTATCTTGAAATCCTATCTCTTCCAGTCTGCGGTCATTTCTGGTCCTCTTACCAGTTGGCTTTAGCTCTTAACCATTCATCGAGTTTCTTTAAAAGTAGTGGAACTGCACACACATTTCCAGCCTCCAGTCCAGATCTGATTAATTTCAAATTCAGGAGAAATTTGCGAGTTCTCTGAAAATCTGTCTTCCATTCAATTTGTTACCATTGAGACTTCTACATTCTGTACATCTGGATAGATACCATTTCATGTACAAAGAGGAGTTTTCATTCATATACAGCCCAGTTCATCTTTCAGAAAACACAAGACATACATGGAAAGATATGTACCATGGGAAATATCCTCCAGATCAACGATATCAAGTCTGCAATTAATCATTGAAAGATCTCATTTCAAATCAAGGAAAATAGCTCCATACACACACTTCTCAACAGATTGCACCAAATTTATGTCCATTTAGCTCAGCAGCATTCTCGGCACAAAACTGCATTCGGATATATTTCTAGTTGATAATAATACAGGCAGTTCTTCAAACTCTCAAAATTCAGAGAAGTTGGCAACTGAGAAGTCTTAGTAGGTCTGCAGGTGATTATCTTGAAATCCTATCTCTTCCAGTCTGCGGTCATTTCTGGTCCTGTTTCCAGTTAGCTCATAACCATTCATCGAGTTTCTTTCAAAGTAGTGGAACTGCACACACATGTCCATCCTCCAGTACAGATCTGTTTAATTCCAAATTCAGCAGAAATCTGCGAGTTCTCTGAAAAGCTGTCTTCCATTCAATTTGTTACCTTTGAGACTTCTGGATTCTGTACATCTGAACAGACTCCATTTCATGACCAAAGAGGAGTTTTGATTCATACAAGGCCCAATTCATCATTAAGAAAACACAAGATATACATGGAAAACTATTACCTTGAGAAATATCCTCCAGGTCAATGATCTCAAGTCTCCAATTGCTCAGGAGCATTCTTGGCACAAAACTGAATTCGGTTATATTTCTAGTTGATAATATAATCCAAGCAATTCTCCAAACCGTTAAAATTCAAAGGAGTTGGCAATTTCAAATTCTTAATACGTCTTCAGGTGATTATCTTGGAATCCTATCTCTTCCAGTCTGTGGTCATTTCTGGTCCTCTTACCAGTTAGCTCATAACCATTCATCGAGTTTCTTTCAAAGTAGTGAAACTGCACACACACTTCCAGCCTCCAGTCCAGATCTGTTTAATTCCAAATTCAGCAGAAATCTGCGAGTTCTCTGAAAAGCTGTCTTCCATTCAATTTGTTACCATTGAGACTTCTAGATTCTGTACATCTGAATAGACACCATTTCATGTACAAAGAGGAGTTTTGATTCATACAAGGCCCAATTCATCATTAAGAAAACACAAGATATACATGGAAAGCTGTTACCTTGAAAACTATCCTCCAGGTCAATGATATCAAGTCTCCAATTGGTTATATTTCTAGTTGATAATATAATCCAGGCAATTCTCCAAACCATCAAAATTCAATGGAGTTCGCAATTTGAAATTCTTAATAGGTCTCCAGGTGATTATCTTGGAATCCTATCTCTTCCAGTCTGTGGTCATTTCAGGTCCTCTTACCAGCTAGCTCATAACCATTCATCGAGTTTCTTTCAAAGTAGTGGAACTCCACGCACACTTCCAGCCTCCAGTTCATGGCGGTTTAATTCCAAATTCAGCAGAAATCTGTGAGTTCTCTGAAAATCTGTCTTCCATTCAATTTGTTACCATTGAAACTTCTACATTCTGTACATCTGAATAGATACCATTTCATGTACAAAGAGGTGTTTTGATTCATATACAGCCCAGTTCAACTTTCAGAATAAACAAGATATACATGGAAAGATATGTACCTTGGGAAATATCCTCCAGATCAACGATATCAAGTCTGCAATTATCCATTGAAAGATCTCATTTTAAATGAAGGAAAATAGCTCCATACACATGCTTCTCAACATATCACACCAAATTACTGTCCATTTGGCTCAGCAGCATTCTCGGCACAAAACTGTATTCGGATATATTTCTAGTTGATAATAATCCAGGCAGTTGTTCAAACTGTCAAAATTCAGAGGAGTTGGCAACTGAAAAGTCTTAATAGGTCTGCAGGTGATTATCTTGAAATCCTATCTCTTCCAGTCTGCGGTCAGTTCTGGTCCACTTACCAGCTAGATCATAACCATTCGAGTTTCTTTCAAAGTAGTGGAACTCCACGCACACTTCCAGCCTCCAGTTCAGATCTGTTTAATTCCAAATTCAGCAGAAATCTGTGAGTTCTCTGAAAATCTGTCTTCCATTCAATTTGTTACCATTGAGACTTCTACATTCTGTACATCTGAATAGATACCATTTCATGTACAAAGAGGAGTTTTCATTCATATACAGCCCAGTTCATCTTTCAGAAAACACAAGATATACATGGAAAGATATGTACCTTGGGAAATATCGTCCAGATCAATGATATCAAGTCTGCAATTAATCATTGAAGATCTCATTTCAAATGAAGGAAAATAGCTCCATACACACGCTTCTCAACAAATCACACCAAATTTATGTCCATTTGGATCAGCAGCATTCTCGGCACAAAACTGTATTCGGATATATTTCTAGTTGATAATAATCCAGGCAGTTCTTCAAACTGTCAAAATTCAGAGGAGTTGGCAACTGAAAAGTCTTAGTAGGTCTGCAGGTGATTATATTGAAATCCTATCTCTTCCAGTTTGCGGTCATTTCTGGTCGTCTTACCAGTTAGCTCATAACCATTCATCGAGTTTCTTTCAAAGTAGTGGAACTGCACACACATTTCCAGCCTCCAGTCCAGATCTGTTTAATTCCAAATTCAGCAGAAATCTGCGAGTTCTCTGAAAAGCTGTCTTCCATTCAATTTGTTACCTTTGAGACTTCTAGATTCTGTACATCTGAATAGACACCATTTCATGTACAAAGAGGAGTTTTGATTCATACAAGGCCCAATTCATCATTAAGAAAACACAAGATATACATGGAAAGCTATTACCTTGAGAAATATCCTCCAGGTCAATGATATCAAGTCTCCAATTGCTCAGGAGCATTCTTGGCACAAAACTGAATTCGGTTATATTTCTAGTTGATAATATAATCCAGGCAATTCTCCAAACCGTTAAAATTCAAAGGAGTTAGCAATTTCAAATTCTTAATAGGTCTTCAGGTGATTATCTTGGAATCCTATCTTTTCCAGTCTGTGGTCATTTCTGGTCCTCTTACCAGTTAGCTCATAACCATTCATCGAGTTTCTTTCAAAGTAGTGGAACTGCACACACATTTCCAGCCTCCAGTCCAGATCAGTTTAATTTCAAATTCAGCAGAAATCTGCGAGTTCTCTGAAAAGCTGTCTTCCATTCAATTTGTTACCTTTGAGACTTCTAGATTCTGTAGATCTGAATAGACACCATTTCATGTACAAAGAGGAGTTTTGATTCATACAAGGCCGAATTCATCATTAAGAAGACACAAGATATACATGGAAAGCTATTACCTTGAGAACAATCCTCCAGGTCAATGATATCAAGTCTCCAATTGGTTATATTTCTAGTTGATAATATAATCCAGGCAATTCTCCAAACCATCAAAATTCAATGGAGTTCGCAATTTGAAATTCTTAATAGGTCTCCAGGTGATTATCTTGGAATCCTATCTCTTCTAGTCTGTGGTCATTTCAGGTCCTCTTACCAGCTAGCTCATAACCATTCATCGAGTTTCTTTCAAAGTAGTGGAACTCCACGCACACTTCCAGCCTCCAGTTCATAGCGGTTTAATTCCAAATTCAGCAGAAATCTGTGAGTTCTCTGAAAATCTGTCTTCCATTCAATTTGTTACCATTGAGACTTCTACATTCTGTACATCTGAATAGATACCATTTCATGTACAAAGAGGTGTTTTGATTCATATACAGCCCAGTTCAACTTTCAGAATAAACAAGATATACATGGAAAGATATGTACTTTGGGAAATATCCTCCAGATCAATGATATCAAGTCTGCAATTAACCATTGAAAGATCTCATTTTAAATGAAGGAAATAGCTCCATACACATGCTTCTCAACACATCACACCAAATTACTGTCCATTTGGCTCAGCAGCATTCTCGGCACAAAACTGTATTCGGATATATTTCTAGTTGATAATAATCCAGGCAGTTCTTCAAACTGTCAAAATTCAGAGGAGTTGGCAACTGAAAAGTCTTAATGGGTCTGCAGGTGATTATCTTGAAATCCTATCTCTTCCAGTCTGCGGTCATTTCTGGTCCTCTTACCAGCTAGATCATAACCATTCGAGTTTCTTTCAAAGTAGTGGAACTCCACGCACACTTCCAGCCTCCAGTTCAGATCTGTTTAATTCCAAATTCAGCAGAAATCTGCGAGTTCTCTGAAAAGCTGTCTTCCATTCAATTTGTTACCATTGAGACTTCTACATTCTGTACATCTGAATAGATACCATTTCATGTACAAAGAGGAGTTTTCATTCATATACAGCCCAGTTCATTTTTCAGAAAACACAAGATATACATGGAAAGATATGTACCTTGGGAAATATCCTCCAGATCAACGATATCAAGTCTGCAATTAATCATTGAAAGATCTCATTTCAAATGAAGGAAAATAGCTCCATACACACGCTTTTCAACAGATCACACCAAATTTATGTCCATTTGGCTCAGCAGCATTCTCGGCACAAAACTGTATTCGGATATATTTCTAGTTGATAATAATCCAGGCAGTTCTTCAAACTGTCAAAATTCAGAGGAGTTGGCAACTGTAAAGTCTTAATAGGTCTGCAGGTGATTATCTTGAAATCCTATCTCTTCCAGTCTGCGGTCATTTCTGGTCCTCTTACCAGTTGGCTTTAGCTCATAACCATTCATCGAGTTTCTCTCAAAGTAGTGGAACTGCACACACATTTCCAGCCTCCAGTCCAGATCTGTTTAATTTCAAATTCAGCAGAAATCTGCGAGTTCTCTGAAAAGCTGTCTTCCATTCAATTTGTTACCATTGAGACTTGTAGATTCTGTACATCTGAATAGACACCATTTCATGTACAGAGAGAAGTTTTGATTCATACAAGGTCCAATTCATCACTAAGAAAACACAAGATATACATGGAAAGCTATTACCTTGAGAAATATCCTCCAGGTCAATGATATCAAGTCTCCAATTGGTTATATTTCTAGTTGATAATATAATCCAGGCAATTCTCCAAACCATCAAAATTCAATGGAGTTCGCAATTTGAAATTCTTAATAGGTCTCCAGGTGATTATCTTGGAATCCTATCTCTTCCAGTCTGTGGTCATTTCTGGTCCTCTTACCAGCTATCTCATAACCATTCATCGAGTTTCTTTCAAAGTAGTGGAACTCCAAGCACACATCCAGCCTCCAGTTCATAGCTGTTTAATTCCAAATTCAGCAGAAATCTGTGAGTTCTCTGAAAATCTGTCTTCCATTCAATTTGTTACCATTGAGACTTCTACATTCTGTACATCTGAATAGATACCATTTCATGTACAAAGAGGAGTTTTGATTCATATACAGCCCAGTTCATCTTTCAGAATAAACAAGATATACATGGAAAGATATGTACCTTGGGAAATATCCTCCAGATCAACGATATCAAGTCTGCAATTAATCATTGAAAGATCACATTTCAAATGAAGGAAAATAGCTCCATACACACGCTTCTGAACAGATCACACCAAATTTATGTCCATTTAGCTCAGCAACATTCTCGGCACAAAACTGTATTCGGATATATTTCTAGTTGATAATAACCCAGGCAGTTCTTCAAACTGTCAAAATTCAGAGGAGTTGGCAACTGAAAAGTATTAGTAGGTCTGCAGGTGATTATCTTGAAATCCTATCTCTTCCAGTCTGCGGTCATTTCTGGTCCTGTTTCCAGTTAGCTCATAACCATTCATCGAGTTTCTTTCAAAGTAGTGGAACTGCACACACATTTCCAGCCTCCAGTCCAGATCTGTTTAATTCCAAATTCAGCAGAAATCTGCGAGTTCTCTGAAAAGCTGTCTTCCATTCAATTTGTTACCTTTGAGACTTCTAGATTCTGTACATCTGAACAGACTCCATTTCATGTACAAAGAGGAGTTTTGATTCATACAAGGCCCAATTCATCATTAAGAAAACACAAGATATACATGGAAAACTATTACCTTGAGAAATATCCTCCAGGTCAATGATATCAAGTCTCCAATTGCTCAGGAGCATTCTTGGCACAAAACTGAATTCGGTTATATTTCTAGTTGATAATATAATCCAAGCAATTCTCCAAACCGTTAAAATTCAAAGGAGTTGGCAATTTCAAATTCTTAATAGGTCTTCAGGTGATTATCTTTAAATCCTATCTCTTCCAGTCTGCGGTCATTTCTGGTCCTCTTACCAGTTAGCTCATAACCATTCATCGAGTTTCTTTCAAAGTAGTGGAACTGCACACACATTTACAGCCTCCAGTCCAGATCTGTTTAATTCCAAATTCAGCAGAAATCTGCGAGTTCTCTGAAAAGCTGTCTTCCATTCAATTTGTTACCTTTGAGACTTCTAGATTCTGTACATCTGAATAGACACCATTTCATGTCAAAGAGGAGTTTTGATTCATACAAGGTCCAATTCATCACTAAGAAAACACAAGATATACATGGAAAGCTATTACCTTGAGAAATATCCTCCAGGTCAATGATATCAAGTCTCCAATTGGTTATATTTCTAGTTGATAATATAATCCAGGCAATTCTCCAAACCATCAAAATTCAATGGAGTTCGCAATTTGAAATTCTTAATAGGTCTCTAGGTTATTATCTTGGAATCCTATCTCTTCCAGTCTGTGGTCATTTCTGGTCCTCTTACCAGCTAGCTCAAAACCATTCATCGAGTTTCTTTCAAAGTAGTGGAACTCCACGCACACTTCCAGCCTCCAGTTCATATCTGTTTAATTCCAAATTCAGCAGAAATCTGTGAGTTCTCGGAAAATCTGTCTTCCATTCAATTTGTTACCATTGAGACTTCTACATTCTGTACATCTGAATAGATACCATTTCATGTACAAAGAGGCGTTTTGATTCATATACAGCCCAGTTCATCTTTCAGAATAAACAAGATATACATGGAAAGATATGTACCTTGGGAAATATCCTCCAGATCAACGATATCAAGTCTGCAATTAATCATTGAAAGATCTCATTTTAAATGAAGGAAAATAGCTCCATACACATGCTTCTCAACACATCACACCAAATTACTGTCCATTTGGCTCAGCAGCATTCTCGGCACAGAACTGTATTCGGATATATTTCTAGTTGATAATAATCCAGGCAGTTCTTCAAACTGCCAAAATTCAGAGGAGTTGGCAACTGAAAAGTCTTAATAGGTCTGCAGGTGATTATCTTGAAATCCTATCTCTTCCAGTCTGCGGTCATTTCTGGTCCTCTTACCAGCTAGATCATAACCATTCGAGTTTCTTTCAAAGTAGTGGAACTCCACGCACACTTCCAGCCTCCAGTTCAGATCTGTTTAATTCCAAATTCAGCAGAAATCTGCGAGTTCTCTGAAAATCTGTCTTCCATTCAATTTGTTACCATTGAGACTTCTACATTCTGTACATCTGAATAGATACCATTTCATGTACAAAGAGGAGTTTTCATTCATATACAGCCCAGTTCATCTTTCAGAAAACACAAGATATACATGGAAAGATATGTACCTTGGGAAATATCCTCCAGATCAACGATATCAAGTGTGCAATTAATCATTGAAAGATCTCATTTCAAATGAAGGAAAATAGCTCCATATACACGCTTCTCAACAGATCACACCAAATTTATGTCCATTTGGCTCAGCAGCATTCTCGGCACAAAACTGTATTCGGATATATTTCTAGTTGATAATAATCCAGGCAGTTCTTCAAACTGTCAAAATTCAGAGGAGTTGGCAACGGTAAAGTCTTAATAGGTCTGCAGGTGATTATCTTGAAATCCTATCTCTTCCAGTCTGCGGTCATTTCTGGTCCTCTTACCAGTTGGCTTTAGCTCATAACCATTCATCGAGTTTCTTTCAAAGTAGTGGAACTGCTCACACATTTCCAGCCTCCAGTCCAGATCTGTTTAATTCCAAATTCAGCAGAAATCTGCGAGTTCTCTGAAAAGCTGTCTTCCATTCAATTTGTTACCTTTGAGACTTCTAGATTCTGTACATCTGAACAGACACCATTTCATGTACAAAGAGGAGTTTTGATTCATACAAGGCCCAATTCATCATTAAGAAAACACAAGATATACATGGAAAGCTATTACCTTGAGAAATATCCTCCAGGTCAAAGATATCATGTCTGCAACTGCTCAGCAGCATTCTCGGCACAAAACTGAATTCGGTTATATTTCTAGATGATAATATAATCCAGGCAATTCTCCAAACCATCAAAATTCAAAGGAGTTGACAATTTGAAATTCTTAATAGGTCTCCAGGTGATTTTCTTGGAATCCTATCTCTTCCAGTCTGTGGTCATTTCTGGTCCTCTTACCAGTTAGCTCATAACCATTCATCGAGTTTCTTTCAAAGTAGTGGAACTGCACGCACACTTCCAGCCTCCAGTTCAGATCTGTTTAATTCCAAAATCAGCAGAAATCTGCGAGTTCTCTGAAAATCTGTCTCCCATTGAATTTGTTACCATTGAGACTTCTAGATTCTGTACATCTGAATAGATACCATTTCATGTACAAAGAGGAATTTTGATTCATATATAGCCCAGTTCATCTTTCAGAAAGATATGTACCTTGGGAAATATCCTCCAGATCAAGTCTGCAATTAACCACTGAATGACCTCATTTCAAATGAAGGAAAATAGCTCCATACATATGCTTCTCAACAGATCAGACCAAATTTCTGTCAAATGACTTAGCAGCGGTCTCGGCACAAAACTGAATTCGGTTATATTTCTAGTTGATAATATAATCCAGAAATTCTCCAAACCGTGAAAATTCAGAGGAGTTGGCAATTTAAAATTCTTAATAGGTCTCCAGGTGATTATATTGGAATCCTATCTCTTCCAGTCTCTGGTCATTTCTGGTCCTCTTACCAGCTAGCTGATAACTTCAAATGCCAGGTCCTAAAATAAGGCTTCCGGATCAGATTATTGTCAAGAAAATGAGATTCCGTCTTCTGCTGTAGTAAGATTTCTGGGTTTCAATTTCACATCCAAACCAATACTTTGCCCCTGTCCTGGAAAGTCCATTCACAAGTAGTATGGCCTCAAAACAATAGACAACATTCACGATAATTCCAAATTCAGCCGAAATCTATGAGTTCTCTGAAAAGCTGTCTTCCATTCAATTTGTTACCATTGAGACTTCTAGATTCTGTACATCTGAATAGACACCAATTCATGTACAAAGAGTTTTGATTCAGACATAGTCCAGTTAATCATGAAGAAAAGACAAGATATACATTGAAAGCTATGGACCTTGGGAAATGTCCTCCAGGTAAACGATATCAAGTCTGCAAAAAAACATTGAAAGATCTCATTTCAAATGAAGGAAAATAGCTCCATACATATGCTTCTCAACAGATCAGACCAAATTTCTGTCCACATTGCTCAGCAGCGTTCTTGGAAAAAACTGTATTCGGATATATTTCTAATTGATGATAATAATCCAGGCAATTCTCCAAACAGTCAAAATTAAGAGGAATTGGCAATTTAAAATTCTTAATAGGTCTGCAGGTTATTATCTTGGAATCCTATCTCAACCAGTCTCTGGTCATTTCTGGTCCTCTTACCAGCTAGCTGATAACCATTAATCCATTTCTTTCAAAGAGGTGGAATTCCAGGCACATTTCTAACTTCCAGTTCAGATGCAGCCAAGTTGAAAAACCTTTTTAAGACTTTATATTCCATACATACCGCTCATGGTAAGCTATACAAAATATTCCATACATACATCAAGTTGACAATAGAAAATGTTGTAATTGTCATAGGAAAGATCTCTTTGTTTTAATACAATTTTCCTGTCACAATTCCAGTGTACTTAAAAAAATAATATCTGGTATATCTTTTAAATAAAGCCTGGATTGTTAAATTCTTAATTTTCAACTCTTTTCTTCTATTATATTGAAGTAATAAACCTCTTATTAGCGCATATATCTAATAAAGGCTCTTGTAATGAATATATATATAACTTCTAATTCTGAACTGATCATGATGTTAAATTTACACAGCATTATGCTGATAATAGTGTGTCTTGATAAATTCCTCTGGAAAGTTCAGGTACTTAACATGAGAATTTCAATCTTGTTGCTATTTATTATCCAACATTCTGAAAGTGGCTGTTTTCAATGTACTCTTTTATACAATTTGAGATCAGATAAAAACCAGTACAAATAGAAAAAAGATAATGTAAATACAAGCAGAGCATTTGATTTGAAGAGAGCTGAATTATGCTCCAAAGGTGATTTGTAATAATTATTATTCTTGTCAAGTGTATGTAAATAATTGTTTAGTTACAATTCATCGGAGAGTGGCTGTGAGTACTGTTCACTTAATTATAACATGACTACTTTCTATAACATTTTGTCCTGCCTCTGAACAAACTTGTTCATGTATACAGCAAAAAGTCAGTAAATTGGCTTTCCTTATTTTTCCATACAGCCATGACAGTGTATTCAAGCAGCCAACCAGATAATATACATACCAAGAGTTTAGAGATTAAATATTTGCTACATGTCCATGGGAAATTCATTTAGATGAAATGTGAGCGCCATACAAAAAATCATTTCGATGATAAAGCCAAATCTTGGGTTCCTTTTTTCTAACAAAGCTGTTCTCCTGTTAAAACATTAATCAAATTCAAGATCCCCTCCAAACCAGTAAACACCACTTGATGAAAGATGAGTTGTTTCATATATCACACAATTTGATTTTCAGTCACCATTCTGCAATGTCAATACTTTTAAATCTGTACATATCCATTGCTGAATCTGTTGCTGAAAAAAACTGTTCCATACAGAGGCTAGTTAGCGGATCTAGCTGGTGTCAAGACATATCTTTAAAGAACTCTTGCAAAACCCGGGCATTTAGGTCCATTCCAATCCATTTTTAGTACTGCCGTTACTTTAAAAGCTCTGTTGTAAAAACGACCACACAGCATTCCAGTTGACATACTGGCTTACTGAAAAATCAAATTCCTAAGGAACTCAGTGAATACATGTCAGTTTCCTGTTCTCTTACAAGTTGATAATTATTGATCATGTTTCTGCGCTCAGAAGCAAGAATCTCTCATGGCATACAAGTGAGCTCCAGTCCAAATACAACAAATTAATCATCCTCTATACTCCTGAAAATAGGGAAGTTGCATTAATACTGAACAGACTATTCCAGATACAGATGTCATGATGAAGACTACAAAATCTAGAATGCAAGAAGACAAATTCTCTCAATATGTTCATGGAAAGGTCTCCTACTTGTCACATATCACTCACGCTAAAAACCACTTCATCAGTAAAAGCAAATCTTGTACAAATAAAAAAAATTCCTTGCCTAAATGTTTGGTTTCCCGGATTCTGTCACAACATTCCACGACCTGGTACCTTGTGATATAATGCTGCCTGTGTGGAAAAACTTTTCTTAATCACATCTCCAATACTTATTTGTGGAAGGGTTTCTTGGAAGGCTTGGTGGAAATGCAGAACTTCTGATTTACTACTTTATTCCAAAAATGCTCGTTCCTATACATTTCCTTGAAAAGTTCACGTCAAACAAAATAAGGTTTCTGGACCAGATTATTATCAAGAAAATGAGATTCTGTCATCTGCTGTAGGAAAATTTCTTGGTATCAATTTCACATCCAGCCAAATATTCTACCCTTGTCATGGAAAGACCAATGACAAGACGAATGACCTCAAAACAACTTTCATGATAATTCTGAATCCAGTAGAAATCTATGAGTTTTTTGAAAAGCTGTTTTCTATTCAATTTGCTACCATTGAGACTTCAAAGTTCTGTACATATGAATAAACACTATTTCATGCACAAAGAGAAGTTCTGATCCACACATGACCCAGTTAATCATTAAAAAAACACAGGATATACATGGAAAGCTATGCCCATTGGTAAATGTCTTCCAAGTCAACAATATCAAGTCTGCAAATAACCATTAAAAGATCTCATTTCAAATAAAAGCAAAACAGCTCCATACATATGCTTCTCAACAGATCAGACCAAATTTATGTGCATATGCCCAGCAGCCTTCTTGGCACAGAACTGTATTCAGATATACTTCCAGTTGATAATACTAATTCAGGAAATTCCCCAAACTGTCAAAATTCGGAGGAGTTAATAATTTAAAATTCTTAAAGCGGTTGATATCTAAGATGACTTTAAAGTTTTCTGAGCATGTTCATGGAAAGGTCTCACAGTTGACATCCATCCCTCACACCAAACCACTTCATGAACAAGAGGCTCTAAAGGGCCTATAATCACTCCCCTGGAAGAACTACATATCCCTTAATTATTCTAATCAGAATCAAAGAATGCAGATTGTGGAGGTTTTTGTAAAGTATTCTCTCCAGATGTATCTTTATTTATTTATTGGGGTTTAATGATACTTTTGAAAGCCAAGGTCATCCTGTGTAAGTTTCATGGATGCAGGAAGCTGGAGTACCCAGAGAGAATAACCGAGCAGTCGCAAGCAACAGTCCCTCAATGTACTAATCCTTCACAAGCAGGGTTTGCATTGGATGAATGCATGAGATGTATCATTGACCATTCCTCCATTCAGAGGTGCAAAAAATAATGGTTGCAATTTTCGGATAGCATTTTTTCTCTTGGTCAAGTTCATTTCAATAGGAGAATTGCTGTTTAGTTTATTCCAGTACATTGCATTTTAAAGTTAAATTTTAATACACATGAAAATAAAAATGATTACTCACAGATATAAGTGTATCCAGGCATATGATTCAGAGACATCATTCAAATTGTATGAATGCTTCAAAAGTATTATCCACCAGTAAGTATTATTTCCTGAAAATGAAAATCACAGGGCATCAGAAATTGAATTTAACAAACTCTTACAGAGTTGAGGGTCTAATGAAAAGCTGGAGTGGGTTATCTATTGGATGACCACTGATTCAAAATTATTGTTTTATGCTCACTTCACAATAACATACAAGTATTATAACAAGAGGCCCCAAGGAACCTCAATCACTTACCTGATAAAATTGTTTAAAGAAGGATTTAAGGTCACATTCAGCATGTACACATTAATTATACTTCTACTTTAAATGGGTCAGTGGGGTGATTTTTTTTTTTTTTTTTTTTGGGGGGGGGGGGGGGGGGGGTTGAACTCACTCAAACACCTTCAAAACATATTTAGAAGCAAAGAGGAAAATAATCTCCAGTGCACTCCCTCTCACTCAACCCTCCATATCATCTTCTCAAGCAATAAAAAAAAACAAAAAACAAGAGGCCCCAGGGAGCCTGAGGGCACTCACCTGACATGGTAGATTAAATATCAACCCAGGGAATTGATTTGAACAAGTTGCATCTGCCCCTCCTAAGAAAAGCTTATACCAAATATCCAAACATTCTGACCAGTCGATCTAAACAAAAAAAAGAGTTTTAAAGATTATTCCTCATATTGAACTAAGTAATAATTCGGGCTCCCACATTCCTGTGGGAGTCCGAATATGAACCCAAGGACTTGGCTTAAACAAACTTGAATCTCACCTCTGTAAGGATGCTGTATACCAAATGTCAAAACATTCTGACTAGTGGTTGTGAAGAAGCAGACTTTTGAAGAATATTCCTCATATTGAACTAAGCTATAATTTGGGTTCCCACAGTGAGCCAAAATATGAACCCAGGGACTTGGCTTGAACAAACTTGAATCCCACCGCCCCCTAAGCATGTGCATAACAAATATCAAAAGATTTTTAAAGAATATTCCTCATACTGCACTAATTTAAGCATTTGGGCTCTCATAGATAGAGAGCCCAAATATGAACCCAGGGATTAGATTTCAATGAACATGTGAAACATCCCTCCAAAGATGTTATATGTGAAATTTGAAAGCTTTTTGAGCAGTGGTTTGGGAGAAGAAAAGTCTTAAATATTTTTCCCATTACCCACAGGTATGTTACCCACCGTGTTAAAAAAAATGTGGACTCAGCACTTTTTCAAAGTCCTGGAAAAGTACTCTATGATAAAACCGATGGCAATTATTTCGGACCATTCCTTTCTGCTGTTCCTCAGGAAGCTTCATACAATAAAAAAATTATGTAGTTTGAAGATATGGAGTTTTAAATATTTTCTATTTTTAGGTCCTGCGGTTCCCATGGAGTGACTGGAAAACATTTTTTGCATAAATTAGGTACTCATGACCCAATAAGCCCTCATATCAAATTTGGTTCAAATCGGCCTCTCAGTTCGGAAAATAAATATTTTGGTACAATTCGGGAATCCCAGCTATGAACCCAGGGACTTGGCTTAAACAAACTTATGTCTCACCACCCTAAGGATACTGTATAGCAAATATTAAAAGATTCTAACTGATGGATGTGAAGTAGAGTTTTGAAGAATATTCCCCATATTGAATTAAGTTATAAATCGGGCTCCCACAGTGAGCCCAAATGACCCAGGGACTTGACTTGAACAAACTTGAATCTCACCCCCCAAGGATGCTGCATGCCAAATATCAAAAGATTCTGACTGATGGATCTGAAGAAGATTTAAAGAAAAAAACAAGTGCAACGCTGATCGAAGGCGATCAGACTCTAGTCCCCCTCGATGGATGGTCTATTCTATAAAACATGCAAAATATTTTTTAGGCCTGTTGGGCATTTAAAAAATAAGTTGCACATTATGAAATCGATAAAAGATTTCAACAGCAAGTAGGAATTGAAGTCCTCTCTCTCCCATCATGTATCTGTTCTCAGAAACCTACCATTTAACAACAGGAACAACATTGTAATCATTCCATATTGCACTTTAATTCAAAAACTATTGACGTGCATCATCCTCCTATTATGTGTCACCAATGGTATAAATATGAAAGTACAGCCTCGAAGCATCTATATATTAGATACAGGTGGAAAGCGTAAAATAGGAACACATAACAAGAGGCCCCAAGAGGGTCCTGATTTGAACAAACTTGCATCTGCCCCATTAAGAAAACCATATACCAAGTATCAAAACATTCTGACCGGTGGATCTGAAAAAAAAAATTCCTCATATTGAACTAAGTTATATGGGAGCCCAAATATGAACTCAGGGACATGGCTTGAACAAACTTGAATCTCACCTCCCAAAGGATGCTGTATTCCAAATATCAAAAGATTCTGACTACTGGATCTGAAGAAAAATATTTAAGCAAGAGGCCCCAAGGGGCCTTAATCGCTCACCGGGCAATGTGATTCAAACAAAGTGGTTCAAAGAAGTATTTGGGGTCACATTCAGTTAGACATGGTTCATCAACACTACAAAGGAATGAAGTCATGAGAGACAAATTTTATGGAACTAGGGACATGGCTTGAACGAACTTGAATCTTACCCCCCTAAGGATGCTGCATACCAAATATCAAAAGCATTCATCTGCTGGATCTGAAGAAGAAGATTTTTAAAGAAAATTCCTCATTTTGAACTAAGTTATCATTCGGGCTCCCACAGTGAGCCCAAATATGAACCTAGGGACTTGGCTTTAACAAACTTGAATCTCACCCCCCTAAGGATGCTACACACCACCTATCAAAACATGCTGACTGCTGAATCTGAAGAAGATGATTTTTAAAGAAAATTCCTCATTTTGAACTAAGTTATAATTCGGGCTACCACAGTGAGCCCAAATATGAACCCAGGGACTTGGCTTGAACAAACTTGAATCTCACCCCCCTAAGCATGCTGCATACCAAATATCAAAACATTCTGAGTGCTGGATCTGAAGAAGAAAATTTTTAAAGAAAATTCCTCATTTTGAACTAAGTTATTATTTGGGCTCCCACAGTGAGCCCAAATATGGACCTAGGGACATGATTTGAACGAACTTGAATCTCACCCCCCTAAAGATGCTGCATACCAAATATCAAAACATTCTGACTGCTGGATCTGAAGAAGATGATTTTTAAAGAAAATTCCTCATTTTGAACTAAGTTATAATTCGGGCTACCACAGTGAGCCCAAATATGAACCCAGGGACTTGGCTTGAACAAACTTGAATCTCACCCCCCTAAGCATGCTGCATACCCAATATCAAAAGATTCTGCCTGCTGGATCTTGAGAAGATGATTTTTTAAGAAATTTGCCTGAAATGCACTAAGTTCAAATTTGGGCTCCTATACTGAGCCCAAATAAGAACCCAGGGGGCCGATTTGAACAAACTTGAATCAGATCCACCCCACAATGTTGCATACCAACTATCAAAAGATTCTGCCTGCTGGATCTGGAGAAGAATATTTTTTAAGAAATTTGCCTGAAATGCACAAAGTTCGAATTCGAGCTTCTAGAGTGAGCCCAAATATGAATCCAGGAAGCCGATTTGAACAAACTTGAATCACGTCCACCCCACAATGTTGCATGCCAAATATCAAAAAGATTCTGCCTGCTGGATCTTGAGAAGATTTTTTAAGAAATTTGCCTGAAATGCACCAAGTTCGAATTCGAGCTTTTATAGTGAGCCCAAATATGAATCCAGGGGGCCGATTTGAACAAACTTGAATCACATCCACCCCACAATGTTGCATACCAAATATCAAAAGATTCTACCTGCTGGATCTTGAGAAGAAGATTTTTTAAGAAATTTGCCTGAAATGCACTAAGTTCGAATTCGGGCTTCTATACTGAGCCCAAATATGAATCCAGGGGGCCGATTTGAACAAACTTGAATCAGATCCACCCCACAATGTTGCATACCAAATATCAAAAGATTCTGCCTGCTGGATCTGGAGAAGAAGATTTTTTAAGAAATTTGCCTAAAATGCACTAAGTTCGAATTCGGGCTTCTATACTGAGCCCAAATGTGAATCCAGGGGGCTGATTTGAACAAACCTGAATCAGATCCACCCCACAATGTTGCATACCAAATATCAAAAGATTCTGCCTGCTGGATCTGGAGAAGATTTTTTAAGAAATTTGCCTGAAATGCACTAAGTTCGAATTTGGGCTTCTATAGTGAGCCCAAATATGAATCCAGGGGGCCGGTTTGAACAAACTTGAATCAGACCCATACCAAGATGCTGCATACCAAGTATCAAAAGATTCGGCCCACTGGTTCTGGAGAAGATTTTTTAATAATTTTTCTATAATTCATATGGTGCTATCAGAGTTATGCCCCATACAGAGCCCCCATGAGACGTGGCCATTTCGTTTGAACAAACGTGAATTGCTATATAGTAATGAACATCCATATGAAGTTTCGTGAAAAATGGACCAGTGGTTTCAGAGGAGAAGTCGTTTAAAAAATGTTCACGACGACGAACGACGACGGACGGCCGGTGATAAGTTAAGCTCCCTTCGGTGAGCTAAAAATCAATGAAAATGGTTATCCTTCGGCCATTCTAAATTTTTTTCCAAAACATTTTGACGTGCATCATCCTCCTAGCATCTCTGACCAACATTAGAAATCCTCCTAGTGACGTGCATCATCCTCCTAGCATCTCTGACCAATGTTAGGAATCCTCCTAGCATCTCTGACCAATGTTAGAAATCTGAAAGTAATAGCTCGAAACATGTCTCAGATACAGGTGATAATGTCAAATATGACAAAAAAGTCTGTCATTCAACCATCTTGAATTCTTTTTCAGAAGATTTTGGCCATCTTGAATTTTTAAAAAAAAATTTTGACGTGTATCACCCTCCTAGCATCTCTGACCAATGTCAGAAATCTGAGAATAATAGTTCAAAATATGTTTAAGATACAGCTGGTGACGTCAAATACGGCAAAAAACCCCCAAAAATGGCTGCCATTCAGCCATCTTGAATTTTTTTTCAAAAGATTTTGGCATGCATCATTCTCCTATGGTGTCTGATAAATGTTGATAATTTAAAACTAATATCTCAAAACATCTCCAAGATATGGGTCATAACGTAACTTGAGAATGCAAAAAATGAACAAATATAGCCCGGCCATCTTGAAATTTTTTTTTTTTTTAAATTTGGACGTGCATCATCCTCATAGCATCCATGAACAATGTTAGAAACCTGAAACAAATATATTAACACATGTCTAAGATACAGGTGGTAACATCAAATGAAGCCAAAAATGATGACAAAAATGGCCGCCGGTCGGACATCTTGAATTTTTTTTCAAAAAGTTTTGACGTGCACTGTCCTCCTATTATGTGTCACCAATGGCATAAAAATAGGACAATGAAATCGTCAGATGTATACACATATGTGCAACTAGTAGAAAGCTGTATGAAGGAGGGCCACTACAGATGCCGACATTATGTACACCATACATGGTATGGAAACATATAGAAATGGATTGGAGGAGTGTCTAATTTGATGGATAAAGGGTTAATATCTCTGGATCAAATTATCAGATTTACATAAAAAACTATTCTGCACATCAGCACATCCTGAATAAATATATAAAGTAACATGACAATCGGACTGATATTTTTTGAGTTATCTCATGCCAAAGGGATTGGAGGAATTTTCAATTTGAAGGATAAAGGGTTAATATCTCAGGATCAAATTATCAGATTTACACCAAAAACTATACAGCTCGGCACATCAGTAACCTGAACACAAATATAAAGTAACTTGACAATCCAAGCAAAATTTTTCAAGTTATCGAATGCCAAACAAATTAATATGGATGCCGGACGGACAGACGGATGGACAGACGGATGGCCACCCCGGATGCCAGCATTATGTGTACCATACATAGTATGGGTACACATAAAAATGAAAGTACAGCGTCGAAGCATCTATGAGATACAGGTGGTAACATAAACTAAGATACAGGTGGTAACGTCAAATATAGTAAAAAAAAAAATGACAACAAAAATGACTTGCATTCGGCCATCTTGAATTTTTTTTTTCAAAAGATTTTGACATGCATCCTCCTCCTATGATGTCTGACAAATGTTGATAATTTAAAACTAATATCTCAAAACATCTCTAAGGTTTGGGTGATAACGTAACTTGAGAATGCAAAAAATAAACAAAAATGGATGTCATTCGGCCATCTTGAATTTTTTTTTCAAACAATGTTGACTTGCATCATCCTCATAGCATCTATGAACAATGTTAGAAACCTGAATCATAAAATATCAAAACATGTCTAAGATGCAGGTGGTAACATCAAATGAAAATGAAGCAAAAAGTGACAAAAATGGCTGCAAGTCGACCATCTTGAAATTTTTTTTCAAAATTTTTTGGTGTCCATCATCCTCCTATTAAAACCGTGGGGGACTGATAAATATTCCTCATGTTACACTTGGTTACAATTTGGGCTCTCACAGTGAGCCCAAATATGACAACAGGGACTTGATTTGAACATACTTCAAGCTGACACCCCTAAAGATGCAGAATCAGAGCTTTACATTACCCCAATTTCACACCTTCTACAGGTGTCCCCAAATGAGAGAAAGTGTGAAGGCATTAAGAAAAATATATATATTCTCTATGACCATAGAAACAGAAAGAAAAGCACGACAATAAAACATAACAGGATAAAAGTGTTATTTCTGTTTTAATATCTCCTTTAGCTTATAACCTTAATCTGTACTATGGAATTCAAACGTGCGAGGGGGGTAATAATATATTGTATTGTTCATAGCTAATTCTTTCAGTCAAGCTATAATTTCCCAAATGTTATTAGAATGCTTCTATATATAAAATTGTATACCCTTTCCAGTAGCACCGTATTATTGCACAACCATCCCGGACAGAACTGTAAGCCTTACACAACAAAGTCCCTTATAAACAATATGCATAGATATTTCTACCATATTTTCCACAATTGTGTGTTAAAATGGGTAAGATAAATAAAACCTATATGTACGTCACTGTGTACATGCAAGTTCATGTTCCCAGAAACAGATGCATAAGTCCGATTGTTCCTTTTATGTTTCTTTGTATTTTTTTTTTTACTTGATGACTGAAACTTAGTTTCGCGCCTAACATTGGCCTAGGACAAAATTGCAATTCTTGTAAATACCAAAAAGATCTTGTAACTTCAGTGGCTGATCTGTGTGTTGTGACATTACAGAGCTTTCCAGTCACCAAAATGAAACTAAAAGTTTTTATACAGCTCTTGCAATGTGTACTATATGTATCACATACTAACTCCGCTCAGATCTGCTGTATATAGTTAGTTCTACTCAATATTTAACCCTTTAGTTCGGGAGGCGTTTTTTCCAGCATGGAACATGATACGTCATAGCGTCATTTGGTAGGGTGGCTGTTCAGTGGGGGGGGGGGGGGGGGGGGGGGGGGGGTGCGATCAGTGTTTTCAACGTGCGACCCTGAGGCTGCATTTTGGGAATATTAATTGGTCTACCCCAAATAATGAATATGGACTTTTCTAATTACTGCCATCGGGATGGTATGGAATATGCCACTAGAGTTTAAGGGGTTCATATAAGGAGGAACATTTAGTGGAATGACCCGTTCGAGGCTAAGTAAACAAATATAACACTAAAATGCACCATCTGCTGCACATAATTGTGTACATGATTGTCTCAGGCATTATGTAATATTTAGATTTCACAGTATTACATATGTAGTTATGAGCAAGCTGCTCTATGTGTTAACACATGGCTGTCCTGGATTAACCTGTTTAGTCCATGGCAGGCATGTGTTAACATATGGGCAGAGTAAATATTGCCAAGACTTTTATGTCCACAGAAAAGTGCTTTCTTGTGTGTTAGCTACAATGGGATCAGTTTGAGTCAGACTGGGATACCAAGTGCACTGTAATTTACAGTTTCTCAGTTTGGTATAGATGAGTGTCTTCCTTGTTTATATCATGGATGATTCAAAATATACATCATGTTGTTATTTACTTTATTAGAGTAACATCAAGACAGCTTATAGCCCTGATTGCTTTCATTACTCTGACATGTAGAGGTCTGTGTTGTTATTTACTTTATTAGAGTGACATCAATACTCATTATTATTTGCTTTATTAGACAGCCCTGATTGATTTCATTACTCAGACATGTAGGTTATAATTATCAAAGTAGGATATCCAGTCACAATATCTCATTTAATAGATGAATACTAATCCCATAAAAGTAGTGTATCCATTTATATATGTCATCCATAGACTCATTTTATTCTATCAAATGAGTCTATGGATGACATATATACCTATTGACAGGTAGTTTCGATTCTTCTTAGTGAACAAAACAAAGGCACGGGCTTTGTTCGAAATGTATAAACCCAGTGTCCCTTCCTTGTGCACAACTGTAATTCCAAAGTAGAAATGACCCACATAGCTGATATATTTTCAGTTCGGTTACTTAGGTCACACAACTGAGTTTTGAAATAACCTTACAAGGAGCGCTGTCAACACAACTGCCTTCTGGACATCTGTGTCTGTTTGTATGTGTGAGCGTGTAATTGCATTGCACTGCACACATCATGATTATGTTTACATTACAATCCCATCTCTGATTTGACGCTGCCCACATTAAAACACCCTTTTAGGCCTAATTAAAGTAACTCTGCTGGCTAAACACAGGAAGAAATGTTTGTCATAAACTGTCCAAACATTCTTCCTCCGAAATTGCTCGTCGACTCACACAATCCTGACAACGGCACACAATTCCTCCTGCAAAATACCTACTCAGTTACATTGGCAAAGTCTTTTGGTTTATTCCTTGGTAGAGTGGCCCTCATTCCGACATTTGATAATGGCTAATACACTTACATTTGATGAGATACAGAGCAGCAGCTCATTTGACTTTATTTCTCAATTTAACGATGTAATTACCGATAATGATGCTGATTTGAACTCTCTTCTCGATGGATGAAAGTAGTTGTGAATACTACACACCAGAGCGTTTTAGTAATGAGATATCAAAAAAGCCCAACTCACTCACGCTATTCAACCTTAACTGTCGAAGCCTTAATGCCAACTGGGAGCCCCTTAAGAACCTGATATGCAGCCTCCAACATGAATCAAATGTTTTAGACATTATAGGCTTAACATAAATATTCAACGTGAAAGAAAACACTGCCTTCTCACTGGAAGGTTACCATCCCTTGATTACTCGACAAAGACCTATTAACGACGATGGTAGAGGAGGTGTTGGACTTTATATAAAAGATACCATCCCTTTTAAAATCCGCGAAGACCTTTCTGTGTTTATCCCACATGTATTTGAATCCCTTTTTGTGGAAATCTTGACGAAAGACAAAAATATTGTTGGAATTATTTATAGACCAAATACAGCCCCTAAAGCAGACCTTGATTTATTCCTGGAAAAATTGACGAATTTAGTAAACATCTTAGATGACTCTAAAAAAAGTGTTTATCTTATGGGTGATTTTAATATCGATCTTCTTGGCTTTTGTAGACATAACAAAACCAATTTATTTATCGACACTATGTTTAGTGCAGGTTTTATGCCATTTATTACAAGACCAACTAGAATTACAGACCATTCAGCCACCATAATTGATAATATTTTCAGTAACAAAATTAATCCCTGTACATCCAGAATAATTATTACAGATGTAAGTGACCATTTTGCAACATTTTATGTTGATGAATCATCAAAAAGGCACACCCATCCCATAAAAACTTCTAAAAGATCTTTTAAACAGGAGAATGTAAACCAGTTTAAGTCTCTTTTATCTAACAGTGACTTCACAAATGTAATGAATGCACTCTGTCCCAACGAAGCCTACAATATCCTTGTTGAGATAATTCATGTAGCCTTTGACCAAGCTTTTCCAGAACAACTTGTAAGAGTTCCCCATAAGTTAGTGAAACGGGAACCATGGATGACTTCAGGCCTTTTGCAGTCGTCATTGGAAAAAACAAAACTATACGTCAAAAAATTAAAATCCCTGACCACACAAAATAAAATGAGATACAAAACGTATTGCACCATTTTTAACAGATTGAAAAGGGCTCGCAAATCTGATTATTACAAGACTATACTTTACAAAAATAAATACAATATGAAAAAAACTTGGGAAATCTTGAAGAAAGCAATTAATGAATGTAATTCTACATTTACGTACCCATCCACATTTGTCGCTGGCAATGTGGAAATATCAGACTCTAAAGAGATAGCTGACAAATTTAACTCCTACTTCGTTAACATTGGTTCAAAATTAAGCGAGTCATTTCCTACCTCCTCTCGTCGTTTCACTGATTACGCTCAGGGAAATAACCTTGAGTCATTTTTTATTTTGCTAACTACTCCGCAATAAGTAATACAATGTACAAAAAGCCTGTAGTCCAAAACAAGTAGAGACCTTGACAATATGTCCTCAAAAATGGAAAAGGAGATAATATAAGAGATAGCTGACCCTTTAACGCACATAATTAATTTATCTTTCTCAACTGGTATTGTCCCAAAAATGAAAATTGCAAAAGTAATTCCCGTCTTTAAAGCTGGCGATCAACGACTATTTAACAATTATAGGCCCATTAGCATCCTACCAACCTTTTCTAAAGTATTAGAAAAATTAATGTACTCTAGGTTAATATCTTTCTTAGAAGATAATAAGATAATTCATCAATATCAATTTGGCTTTAGAAAGGCACACTCAACAATACATCCGGTATTGCATCTCATAAACAATGTTGCTGAAATGAACGATAAGTCAACAAAGGATTGTACTTTAACTCTATTTCTCGATTTCTCCAAAGCATTTGATACTATAAATCACTCGATCTTACTAAAAAAGCTAGAACTCTTTGGAATACGGGGCCATGCAGACACCTGGTTCGAGGATTATTTGACACACAGATCCCAATTGGTGTCCCTCCCAAAGGCCAATTCTGACTTCCAGGTCATACCAACTGGTGTCCCTCAGGGATCTATTCTTGGTCCTCTTCTTTTTATAATTTACATAAACGATATTATAAATTCAACACGTTTGAAAATTTTATTATATGCGGACGATACTACTGCCTATACATCAGGTAATAATATAGATACTATTATAGAATTAGTTAACAATGAACTCAATAACTTATACTGTTGGTTTACGGCTAATAAACTTGCCCTAAATGAGAGTAAAACAAAGTTTATTATTTTTCACCCTCAGAGTGACATGTACTCTATTGAAAGCGACAGAATTGTGCTTAATAATTCAACGATCTCGCTCGTTGCAAATAATCAAGAGGAAAAATCTGTAAAATTCTTAGGAATCCACGTAGATGAAAATTTGAATTTCAAAACGCCAATTTCAGAAATCTGTTCTAAAATTTCCAGAGCAATTTATGCCATAAACAAAGTTAAGCGGATTCTTCTGAAAAAGTGCCTAAAAATATTATACTACTCTCTGATCCAGAGTCACATGATGTATGGTATTCATATCTGGGGTCACTCGCCATCAACTCGAAAGATTACAAAATTACAAAAGAAAGCCATCCGAATTATATCTAACAAAAAATACAATGCTCATACAGACCCCCTGTTTAGAGAACATGGCATTTTAAAATTTACAGACCTGTATAAACTCCAGATCTCTCTGTTTATGCACGACTGGTACAACAACATGCTACCCGAAAGCTTTGTGGACACTTTTAGAATTTACCAAAACCCTTCAGGAATGGACACAAGACAGTCGGGTAAATTACATACATTAAAACCAAGAACTCAGTTCTCCGCAAACTTTCCAATTCATACTTTCCCTAGGATGTGGAATTCATTAGAACCATCGATTCAAAACTCTTCCATATCATCATTCAAAAATTCTCAGAGCAATTCTTGAATTCGTACTCTTTTCGCGTCAGGTGTAATAATCCAGGTGTAATAATCCAGTTTGCCCCGATTGTAGGTCCTAGCTCTGTAATCTCATCCTTACCTATTAACTACCACTAAATTGTTTCATTTTCTAAAAACGATGAAAAATTATTTTTATTTATATGGAAAGAACCATTTTAAAAATTAATCCATTCATTTTTCTCTTCATTAATAAAGCCGTTGTCAGGATTGTCTCACATTTTACATCTTTGTTTTTATTGGGAATGGCGGGAAGACAGCCCCAGTGGCTATGCCATCTCCCTGTAGTGCAACCTTGTATTTGAAATAATTGTATGTTGTTGTATTTAGTTTGTATTTGTATGCATGTTGTATTACAAAATAAAATCATTCATTCATTCATTCTCCAAATTAGGGCAAAACAGTGTCCCCAAAATAAATGAATTTGAAGGCCCCAGCAGAGTACCAAACATCTCGAGACTGACTTGTAGATCTGAAGAAGATTTTAAAATATATTTCCTCATATTGCACCAAGTTTAAATTTGGGTTCCCTAAGAGGACTTGTGTCACACAAGCCTGAATCTGACCTCCCCATCCCCCTCACCCCCAAGAATGTTGTATACCAAGTATCAAAAGATTCTGAGTGGTTCTGGAGAAGAAGAGTTTTTAATTTAAAAAAATAAATTTGCAGAGTGTTAACAGAATTATGCCCCCTTTTGGTGCCCCCCTGTGGGCATAGCAACTTCATTTGAACAGACTTGAATTGACACATGAAAAGGAACATGCACATCAAATTTAAGGATGTATACTTCTGGAAAATTAGTCAATAGCTAATCATGACCGCAACATGGAGATAAATTCAAGTTTAGTCCATCATTTATACCCTCATGCCCATTTTTTTGGACTTCCACCACAACCATTGGTGACTGCCTGACTGGATCCTATTTTACTTGTAAAACAGAGCTTGTTAACTGATAGAGTGCTACATTATTTTTGGTCCTGAAAATTTCTTCTTCGGTCTTTGCATTGTCACAATTTATGGGAGAGTGCCTATAGGCACTCTCCCATAAAATGTAACAAGGCAAATCAGCACAGATAAAATAATATCACTTCAAAGATAATATGAAGCACACCCATGAAATATGAAGCCTTTAAACTGTGGTGCCTGCTCTTCCAAATAAAGCCCACATATGGGCTTCCAGCACTCTACCAGTTAACAATAAACAAGCACAGCTTCACTTTCCAGTGTTTCCACAGGGAACATGGGCATGGAACATTACCAAATAACTAACAACACCTTTTGTAAAATTAAAACAGTATCTTAGCATGAGGTGTAATAATATCTAATGGACAACCATTTTTTGGCTTTTCCTGAAAGGAAAAGACATTTGTTTTTCTAATGAATTTTTTCCCCTCTTCTTTCTTTCTCTCTTTTTTTCCCCACACTTTTTGGGAATAGAAATCTAGAGAACACTCTTACAGATTGTGCTAAAACTTTGCATGTTCTTAGATGGCGATAATTTATACTTGTAATAAACTTTACTTTAGGCATTAACTTTCTTCTGCCAAAACCAGCTGCAAAACACCGACATTTTCAGTGACCAATATAACATGGTCCAAATGCGCAAATGATCTGAAATTTTTACAGCTTTGTCAGAAATACACTTTTTCATAACCAAATGTTAAAAGTTTACCCAAATTATTTTTTTGGCCCAAACTTAAAAAATATGCCTAAAACAATTTGCCATTTTCGTCAACAATCTCAGGACTATGAATTGGCAGAACCACAGTAATGGACTGAACAGTAAGAATGCAATGTATCTTTATTCATAAACACAAAAGAAATTTTGATTTTATACATGATGAGTCCAAATATTGCAATAATTGGATCATTTTTTAAAACCTTATATCTCATAACTGACAAGTGATCAGTGAACAGATTTTAGCTTGTACAGTGTCCATAGTGAAAGATATATAAAGATTATTCTTTGAAGTTTGGGATCAGTTTGGGGGCATAGAAGGTGCTCCAAGTAGTGCTGAAATGGTTGGCCCATTTTTTGTAACCAGCTAACCGTCGGGCATAACCAGATTTCAACCGGATATCCGTTAATTTTAACCACTGGTATAACTGCAATGTCTACAATGCAAAAACAGTAAGGAATGGTGCGAAAACAGTTCAAAACACTGCCACCTGACATCCGCAAAACAAACATACGAACACCTTCAATTGCCAACAGGAATAGTCGATGTACAAACGATCATTAACAATTTATAGGACTGCAATGGTCCCACATAATAGTGATGATACATCGTAACTGTGGACACCCTGCATTACCCGGTTACAAAAACAGGCCTTGCCCTTTGAAAATCACAGGCGCTACATGTGAAAATCACAGATGCACAGCTTGCAACACACCTGAAACAAAAATTGTGTGAGCAATTTGTTCCCACAGGTGTGCATTTGAAGTGAGGGACAAATGTCATTAATAATAGTTTAGAATTTTCCAACCAGTCTGTATATGGTAGTTAGGTCTAGTTATTAGTTAACTGTATTAGCAAAGAGCCTTTTACCTTGAGTGGCTTGAAACTGATATGATCACACATGTACATGTAGGGTAAATATGTAATCTAATTTTTGGAGTATCTTTTGTGTTCAATGCCTAGACAAAAGTCACAAGCAGTTCCGCATTTACATTTACCTATTCTTCGGAATGAAATTTCTGGAGGAAATGTGTTGCGAGTCATGAAAGTGGTGTGGTAAGAAATTATTATATGCCTCATTGACCAAGGGCCCCACGTCCGACATTGACAATTGAAAAAGGAATTATAAAATGCTAGATTTTAAAAGTTTTTTTTATGACATACATGTACGTTCATACTTTTAAACAGTTCAATAAAATCAAAACGTGGTTTTTCTGAAATGCGTTTGTAAAGTAGCAAACAGTCAATTTATTCTGAAAGCTCCATTACTCACACTGAGGGATTTTTTTCAGCATTATAATCAGCAATTAACAACACCTCATCAAAGAGATGAATGTCAAATTTGTCTGTAGGAGACAATGTTACACTGACAGGCACGTGCTCACTGCTGCCCATGAGGAAAACAACCTGCAGTGCACTCGACTGTTGGCAGTTTGATACAAAGTAAGAAACATTTATCCACAACTTGACAGCCCAAGTGACCTAAATAAATGTTCATTCAAGTATTCTAACACCTTAATCCTTTCATGTTACATTGAGTACATACCATTGTAAATTGAGAAATGTTTGTTTTAGCTTTGACAATGCTTGTGTCAGCAAGAGAATTCTAACATCTCGCGGTCAAATACTATTTATTTTCCTGGTGTTATCCCATAAACTATAGGTATAGCGGTTATTTGGTTGACAGCTTTTCTAACTGATTATGCTGATAACCGGTTGCAAACTGGTTATGCAGATTACTGTTTCAGCACTAGCTCCCAGTTTGGTGATAACATGAAGTGACCAGAATTTTAAGTTCAGAAAATCAATTTGCACTCAATCACCCAAGATACAGGTGCTTTGAACTGCCTTGTTTTTGTTCATTTCTACAGCAGCTTGGAAGCACTAAGTAGATTTTACTTAATAGAGTCAAAAGTTTTGCTATCCAGTCATTACCAATGACTGTTAAGTCAAAGGCTATTGCAAGCGTTGGGCCAAGGGTATTTTGGTCTATTTTTGTGGTGTATTTTGCTTTAAAATGAGTTTTGAAGGATTTTGAATGATTTTATGAAAAACAAGAGTGCACTGTCACAGTGGCGAAGCTGCGACGATTCGTGCAACGCCAATGATGTTTTAAAACTCGTTGGTGACAAAAAAACTTGTTGGTGAAAAAAAAAACCTCATTGGTGACAAAAAACTTGTTGGTGACAAATCCATACATATGACAGAAATTGTTCGAATGAATGGACTATTGAGAGGTTGTAGACATCATGAAGATACACTTGCATACCAAGTGTGGTGTCATTCCATCAAGTATTTTAGGAGTTATGGTGTTTTTTAAACTCTTTGGTGACAGACCGACCGACTGACCGACCAACCAACAGATCGACATTGCCATATATAGAGTCGCTCGACGCAGCTAAAAAAAACTAGACAGAAGCATGCCGCTGCACAGCACATGGACACAGGAGGTTGAGGAGCAAACAGTGATTTGTTACTCATACATGTGCTGTGTCTGTAAGACACATATGATGCCCCTTAACTCTTTACGCAACGTAGAGAATATCAAAATTTATTATTTTAATTACTATTTTTTTTTGATTTTTCAAAAAGATTTCAACGAAACCATATCATGTGACCCCTCATTGGAACGAGCTCCTACAGACAAAATTGACATTCATCTCTTTGATGAAGTGTTGTTAATTGCTGATTATAATGTTGAAAAAAATCCCTGTGTGATATGGTTTTGTTGAAATATTTCGAAATTTTTTTTTTTTTCAACTGCTCAATTTGCAAATTACGTGGGCGGATGCGGGCGATTCGTAAGGTGAAGGGTTAAGTTCTATCATGTACTTATATTTACATATGTATTGTGGATGGAATTAGTTGGACAAATCATGTATATTCAAAATTTCACAGAAATTTACTAAATTCAACAATCCGTAATTCTGTGAAAAATTAAAGAAAATCAAATTCTGGCAATATGTACATCTTTGGTATATTTATAAATACCCTGTAAAATAAAAGGGTTCTAGTTTGAAAACTGTGAAAGGAGTTAGGCAGACAAACCTTGTTCCCTATATTAGAAATTTCACAAAAATTTACTATGGTTCCGCTCTAGTTTCGCACTATTGCACAGGGGTGAAATTCTAAACAAAGGGCACAAGTTGAAACTAAGGCCATGCAAAACAGAGATATATTTTTAGTATCAGATATATGATTACATTAGGCTGTTTGTTGAACAAGAGAATTTGAAGTTTTGGACCCAAAGTTGGAGCCTGATACTTCGAAAAATTGGTCATTTTTACACGGATTTGTTAGCAGACATGTAACTAGAAAATAGGCTGATTAAATCGTCAGATGTGTACCCATACACGCAACAAGTGGAAAGCTGTATGACGGAGGGCCACCCCGGATTCCGACATTATGTACACCATAAATGGTATGGGTACATATAGAAATGGATTGTAGGAGTGTCTAATTTGATGGATAAAGGGTTAATACCTCCGGATCAAATTATTAGATTTCAATAAAAGTAACCTGATAATCGGATTAATATTTTTTGAGTTATCGCATGGCGAAGAAATGGATTGGAGGAGTTCTCAATTGAAGGATAAAGGGTTAATATCTCAGGATCAAATTATCAGATTTACACCCAAAACTATACAGCTCAGCATATAAGTAACCTGAACACATATAGTTTAAACAGTATTTATTTCCAAAGTATGAAAGTACATTTTTTCACAAATCAATAAAAGCATACAAATATTAAGGAAATGGATTCAGCATCAATCTAAAGAGTTTATACTCGGCTGTTTCCAGTCAAATATTTTGTAGAAATATATCATATGCGGCTGGTACATACACTATTACGCAGGACGATCAGGACCCACCATAGATGCATGCTTAGTTTTATGTTCACTCCTCGCTTTTTGCGTTGTAAAGTAATTGCTAGCCAGTTCTTATCGAGTGATGGGTCCCGGTCGTGCAGGCGCTGTACTATTGTTTTACTTTGGCTATGGTTAATGTTGTTAGAAGACAGATGAGGAAAGGAACAGGACAGTGATAGAGAAAGGGGACTTTTTGAGCTGATGGAGTGAGCAATGCGAAGCGTTTCGAGTAGGGGCGTCGACGACAGACACCACATGCGAACAAATATATGAAGGAACATGACAATCGGATTGATATTTTTTGAGTTTTCTCATGCCAATGGGAGTGGAGGAATTTTCAATTTGAAGGATCAAGGGTTAATATCTCAGGATCAAATTATCAGATTTACACCAAAAACTATACAGCTCGGCACATCAGTAACCTGAAGACAAATATAAAGTAACATGACAATCCAAGCGATATTTTTCAAGTTATCGAATGCCAAAGAGATTGGAGGAATTTTCAATCTGAAGGATAAAGGGTTAATATCTCAGGATCAAAATAACAGATTGACACCAAAAACTATACAGCTCGGCACATCAGTAACCTGAACACAAATATAAAGTAACATGACAATCCAAGCGATATTTTTCAAGTTATCGAATGCCAAAGGGATTGAAGGAATTTTCAATTTGAAGAATAAAAGGTTAATATCTCAGGATCAAAATACCAGATTTACACCAAAAACTACACAGCTCGGATCATCAGTAACCTCAAAGATATATATAAAGTAACATGACAATTGGATTGATATTTTTTGAGTTATCTCATGCCAAAGGGATTGGAAGAATTCTCAATTTGAAGGATAAACAGTTAATATCTCAGGATCAAATTATCCGATTTACACCAAAAACTATAGAGCTCGGCACATCAGTAACCTGAACACAAATATAAAGTAACTTGACAATCAAAGCAATATTTTTCAAGTTATCGAATGCCAAAGAAATGGATACGGATGCTGGACGGACAGATGGATGGGTGGACAGACAGATGGACAAACAGACAGATGGACAGACAAAGTATGGACGAATGACGGATGGCCACCCCGGATGCCTGCATTATGTGTACCATACATAGTATGGGTACACATAAAAATGAAATGGAAACATAGAAATTTTTTTTTGCATTTTAAAAATATTAAAATTTTTTAGTAAATTTTGTTTCTTAACATACCTACCACAATTGTTTACAATTGGCTGTAACATAAGTGCAAGCCCTACTTCGGAACTAACTCAAGCTTTTAGAATCTTTTCCAAACGAGTTGGAAAAGTACTAGAGTGCAAAAGCACGAAAAAGATCAAAAAAAGGGTCGAGCGAGACCAGCGTTCGAAATTACATGTTCTCTCTCTGCACACCTCTTGCGTTTACCGAGCGCATGCACAACAACCGCTACGTCAATTCCGTATTTCTACCAACGAGAAGTTTGTGATTTAGCGGGGAGGCATCGATATCAAAGATATCCCCAAGGAGGGTGGGCCTCCGGTAAACAATTCTGGTAGGTATGTTAAGAAACAAAATTTACTAAAAAATTTTAATTTCTTTTCAACCTACTCACAATTGTTTACAATTGGCTGAATAAACAATAGGAAGAGGTGAATCACATAACCAATACCAACAAGAGTAGCAGAACGAAAGCAAGGATGGCAGAGAACAATAACGAAAACCTGTAATGAAGATAGAGAGAAGGCACCTGAAAAGAACAAGGCTGAGCGAAGCACAACCTCGAGAAAAACAATTTTAACGAGGATGCACAACAGCCTGAGCAGCAACGAGAGGGCCTAAAGAATAAAGGTCCTCAGATTGCTGCTGAAGGTGGTGGAGATAAAAGGAGGAGAAGGTAGAAGTATTCCTCCAGTAAGCCGCATTCATAACATTCCGGAGCGAAATAGAATTGGAGAACGCCCAGGATGTAGAAATGGCACGAACCTCATGAGCATTAAGCCGGTTCGAAACAAGATCCGACGCAGACAAGCGAGAATAAGCCAGCTTGATTGCAAGACAGATCCACCTGGAAATAGAATGGGAAGAGATAGACTGCCTCTTAGGAATGAGAGACAGAAAGAATCTCTTCCGACCCCTCCTAATGAACTGAGTGCAAGTAATGTAAGTCTTGATCGCACGAACAGGACAAAGAAGAGGCCTCCGGCCATCTACAGCAGGGAGAGCCCGAATGCAGATGGGAGGAGGTACCGAATCAGGAAGTTGATTCTTAGCCAGAAAAGAGCAATCAGTAATGAAGGTGACACTGTTAGCCTCATTTCTGAAGAAGGCAGAATCAACAGATAGCGCATGAAGCTCACTGACTCGACGAGCAGAAGCAAACACTAGAAGAAAAGCCATCTTATAGGTGAGAAAACGCATGTCGGTCTGAGATAAAGGCTCGAATGGTGCCCCCTCCAAACAGTGCAACACCCATGCCAAGTTCCACTTTGGTGTAAGACGCAAAACTCGAGGCCTTTTCAAAGAAAAGTGCCGAATGAGTTTGGAGAGAAAAAGATTACGACCGATGCACCGCTTTCCCACATAAGAGAAAGTATCAGACAGCATAGACCGATAGCCCTTAATCGTAATAGGCTGGAGGCCCTTGGAGTCAAAAAGAAAAACCAGAAAATCCGCAATTTGAGCGATTGACGGATCACGGTAATTCACATTGTGATCTGCACACCAGCAGCAGAAAACCTTCCACTTGGCGGCATAAGTCATGCCAGTGGAATGTCGCCACGATGCAGAAATGCACTCCACTGATCGTCTCGAAAAACCTCTACGTCGGAGACTGGACCTGATAAAAGACAGGCGTGAAGGGACAGGCTCGCCAGGTTGTTGTGATACTTCCTGGGATGACCCTGTGAAAGAAGATCGAGACGTAGAGGTAGACGAATCGGTCGATCGGCCAATAGAGGCCGCAGCAGATTGATCCACACCCTCTGTGGAGACAGGGATGTGATCAGAATGATCCTGCAACTGCAAGCACGAATCTTCGCCAATACTTGAGGAAGAATAGGTGCAGGAGGAAAGGCATAGCCGATCCAACCTGTCCAGTCCAGAGACAGAGCGTCTACTGCAAATGCCAGAGGATCTGGACAAGGGGAGACAAAGGTCTCTACCTGATGATTCCAGCGAGTAGCGAAAAGGTCGACCTGAGGACGGCCCCACTGCTCGCAAATCGCCTGAAACACCGACCGATGTAGCATCCATTCGGGTGGAAGGACACTGTCGCGTCGGGACAGGGAGTCTGCTAGGACGTTGAGACGCCCGGGAATGTGTCGAATGGACACCCGAGCGTTCACATCTCGCGCCAACAGAAGATCCCGAGTCAGCCGATACATGGGAATCGAATGTGTGCCTCCTTGATTCCGTATGTAGGCCACTACTGTCGAATTGTCCGAAAGAAGTAGGACAATATGGTCCGACAGATGAGGGATCCAAAGCCGAAAACTCAACAGAAGAGCAAGGAGCTCCTGGTTGATATGAAGGCCCACCTGCTCGCTGTCCCACTCTCCGTGAATAGACAGACCGAGAGGATCCAACGTCGCACCCCAACCCCGATCGCTGGCATCTGCAGTAAGGATGTGATCGTCCAAAGGAAGATCCAATGGAACACCCTGTGTCAGCCAGGGAATATCTGCCCAAGGGCGGAGGTGACAAAGCAGAGACCGAGGAATAGTGAGTTCGAGGTCCAGCGGATCTACATTCGGACGCCAATGATCCAACAGGAAGTGTTGGAGAGGTCGGACAAACAAGCGATCGAGCGGAATGAGATCTGTCACCGAACTGCAAAGGCCCAGCATCCGAAGGATAGTCCTGGCCGAGACCGAGGAAGATTGAAGCAGGTTTCGGGTCAAGGCGGAAAGAATCGTCGCCCGAGCCTGGGGGACCGACACTACATTGAGAAGAGTGTCGAAATCCATCTCCAAATGGCGGAATCGCTGAGAAGGAAGAAGATCCGACTTCTCGCGATTGACTCTGAAACCCAGCGACACTAGCAGGCAAAGAAACTGCCGGACATCGAACTCCAGAACAGCAGCATCGTGGTGCCGTTGGAGGAGGTTGTCTAGGTAGGCTGACGAAGTCACTGCCGACTGAGTGCAGTGGAAAGCAAGCACATGAGACATCAGTCGGGTGAAGGCCCAAGGAGCCAGGTTCAAACCGAACGGGAGAGCTCTGAATTGAAAAACTCGATCCCGAAACGAGAACCGAAGGTATTTCCGTGACGCCAGATGAATGGGTACATGGAAGTAGGCATCCTTCAGGTCGATACTGGCCGCAAAATCGCCCTGATGAACTGAACGTCGAACCGACCGGAAAGTCTCCATACTGAAACGAGGAGCTATTATGTACTCATTCAGGGTACTCAGATTGATGACAGGACGATATTGGCCGTTTTTCTTCGGCACCAAGAAAAGTCTCGAGTAAAAGCCCGGTGAAAGGGTGTTCCTGACCACCTCGATCGCCCCTTTGGAGAGGACATTGTCGATCTCCTGCACCAGAAGGTCCCGACGCAGAGAATCGGAAGGGGCACCCGAGATAAACTGGGGTGCCGATGGAAGGACAGTCGCAGACTGGATTGAATGACGTCGAGGATCCAAGAGTCTGACGTTATCTCTGTCCAACGGTCGTAAAACAGCAACAGCCTTCCCCCGACTGGAGGCGAATCGAGGTGAGAACCTTCACTTGCGGCCTCGACGAGGCCCCCGAGAGGAGAAACCACCTCGGGAAGTGACAGAGTCCTGAGACTTTCCAGCCTGAGGCTGCCAGCGAGCCTGGCCATGTTGGCGCTTCTTATGTGCAGAAGGAGCAGACGGAGCCGCCGACGAGGCAGACGCAGCAGCACGCTTGGCGAGCCTGGAACGACCCCCACCTGCAGCAGCAGGTTGGTCAATTTATTTATTTATTTATTTATTGGTGCTTAACGCCACATCAGCAACAAAGGCCATACCATGGCGAGAAAGTCATGAAAATGAGTTAAAAGGTAATGGTCAGGACTGCTTTTAAAAAGAAAAAAAAAAGAAAAAAAATTGTGATAGATGAACGATAATACAATGAAAATGTGAAAATGAATATTCATAATGAAAGAAGAACAACAAACATGATACAAATCAACCTATTGATACCAAATCATGATGGTTAGATTAAAAGACAAAGCTCTAAAACTTGCTAAAAAGGTTGATTTCTTTTAGAAAAGACAAAAGCTTGCGCGGACTGGTAGTGTAAAAAAGGTCTCTAAGAGACTCCACAGTGAAAAACTGCCGCCTAACATGATCAAAATCTGTACAATCTAAAAGAATGTGTTGCACTGTCAGCCCCTGCTGACAAGGAACACATTCAGGTCGCAGAGTGCCCTCCAATAAGAAACTATGAGTGAGTCTGGTATGACCAATATGACATCGTGTAAGGATAACGTGATCTTTTCGACAAAGATGAGAAAGAGGATAATAATCAGACACAGTTGGACGGAATCGGTGGGGCTTGTTATTGGTAGCTCCATCCCATTCCGACTGCCACAAAGACCGGATGTATTTAGAAGTGGCTTGTAATCACTGTAAGGAATTGGAAAATCAGTGATTGGCTTACTCAGAGCCTGTTTCGCTGCACTGTCTGCCCTGGTGTTACCAGCAATACCGACGTGTCCAGGTAACCAGCAAAACACAACATCATATTGGTCAGACTTCATTACAGTAAGTCGTTCACGAAGTGACAAGATTAGAGGGTTCTTCAACCTGGGGTTGAGAAGAGCCTGTAAACAAGAAAGAGAATCTGAGAAGATAATGGACTTCCATTCCTCTTCAGCCTCAATCTCATCGAGCGCAAGGTCAATAGCTTTTACCTCAGCTGTAAAAATGGAACTCGTATCAGGTATCCTGGTTGAGGTGGTCTGATCACCACTAACAACAGCAGATGACACTCTATCATTATCCTTGGATCCATCTGTATAGAACATAGTGTATGCTCTATAGTGAGACTTAATCTCGGCATACGCTTGCTTAAATTGCAAAGAATTTGTGTTTGCCTTTTTAGACGAGGCCAGATCTAAAATAACCTTGGGTTTTGACAGACGCCAAGGGGGAATATTTGGTTTACGATTTTCTGCCACAGAATCTGGAGCAACACCAGTAGCCTCCATGTGGGTTTTGATTCGGAGTCCCAGTGGAGGAATCTGTTTTGGATTTTTATCAAAAAAAACTTTATTTAGAGGTTTAAAAACACAGCAGTAAGCAGGATTTGAAGGATTTGCGGATAATTTTGAGACATATTGCAAAGAGAGTTTAATTCGACGCTTCTCAAGAGAAGGCTCACCTGCTTCGATAAGAAGAGAATCTATAGGTGACGTACGAAACGCACCAAGGCTAATTCTGATACAACTATGATGGATGGCATCAAGAGGTTTCAAATAGGATTTCCTAGCCGAACCGTAAACCACACAACCATAATCCAACTTTGACCGTACAAGAGCTCTATACAGATGGAGCAGAGTTTTTTGGTCAGCACCCCAATCAGTGCTGCCAACAACTTTTAGCAGATTAAGTGCTTTCTTGCATTTAATTTTTAGTTGTTTGATGTGAGACCTAAAACTTAGTTTCTCATCAAACAACAAGCCAAGGAATTTCACTTCCTTTACAACTTTAAGTGGAGTTCCATCTAAAAATAACTCCGGATCCAGGTGGTGTTTCCGGAGTTTACAGAAATGAACACAATTTGTTTTACATTTTGAAAACTTGAAACCATTTTCAGTAGCCTAGCGCTGAACCTTGTTTAAGGATAGCTGAAGTTTGCGCTCAATAGCAGGCATTTTCTTGCCACTGTGGCAGATGAGGAAATCATCTACATACAATGACGAATCAACATTTGTTTCAATAGCTGTAACAATGCTGTTGATTTTTATTGAAAAAAGAGTAACAGATAGAATACTACCCTGAGGTACTCCCAATTCCTGGTCGTGAGGGTCAGATAATGTTGACCCAAGACGAACCTGGAAATTGCGGTCCTTTAAAAAATTTTCAATAAAAAGTGGCATTCTGCCTCTCAACCCCATGTTGAAGAGGTCTTTTAAAATCCCATACATCCATGTAGTGTCATATGCCTTCTCCAGATCACGGCGACCACGTGTTCTCTTCTGGCAAAGGCATTTCGAATAAATGTTTCAAGGCGGACTAGATGATCAACCGTGCTTCTCTGGTTTCTGAAGCCACATTGAACATCTGCCAGCAGATTGTTCGATTCCAGAAACCAAACAAGCCAATCATTGATCATTCTTTCCATGGTTTTACAAAGGCAACTAGTAAGCGCTATTGGTCTATAGTTGCTTGGATTGCTGTGGTCCTTATCAGGCTTGGGAATAGGAATGATTGTTGCTTTGCGCCTGGAAGATGGAAACTGGCCAGTCACCCATATATCATTAAAAATAGAAAGTAAAAGCTTGAGCGATGAATTTGGCAAATGTTTTAAAATCTGATAATGTATTTCATCAGGACCAGTTGCTGTATCTTTTGCTTTACTCAATGACGCTAGTAGCTCATCAATAGAAAATGGTTCATTATAATTTTCATCATTATCAGATTGGAATTTTAGTTTTTGTTTCTCCTGTTGCTTTTCAACAGGGATAAATTGCGGAGTGCAATTTTCAGAAGAGGAATTTGTGGAAAAGGTAGAAGCTAGGGTGTTCGAAATATCTTTTTTAGATGTTATTTTATTATTATTATGTTCGAGGTGCTGTACTGTAGATTTTGATTCTTTACCTTTAATTTTCTTGATCATTTTCCAGACCTTTTTGATGGGGGTATTTTGATTCAATCTTGAAACATAATTTTGCCATGACGTTTTCTTCTTTTGTTTGATGAGCCGTCGGGCTTGTGCTCGACCAATACGTAATTTATCTAAATTATTCGTCGTTGGTGACTTATTAAAATCCCGTTCAGCCTTTTTGCGTTGATGAATTGCCTGTTTGCAATCCGTGTCGAACCATGGTTTATGGAAACGTTTTGGATTTGCCGAGGTTTTAGGAATGACTTGGCTTGCAATGTCAATCAACTCTGTGGTGAAGTGTTCAATCTGGTCAGTACTGTCCTGAAATTTCTCCCGTGTGAGGCGTTCAGAACAAAGCGATGAGAAAGTGTCCCAGTCAGCCTTTTTAAAGTTCCACTGGGGCACCCTCTCATCATCCGCCGGAACTACACTCTCCAGCACAATCGGAAAGTGGTCATTCCCGCACAAGTCATCTGCCTTCCATGAGAAATCTAGGAAGACAGAAGGGCATGCAATTGTTAAGTCAATTGAAGTGTAAGAACCAGATGCGGGGTGCAGGTAAGTATCTGACCCATCATTGAACAAGCACAAGTCATATTTTGTAATGAACTCTTCTACAGTTTTACCTTTTGCATCTTCTTGACTGCAGGAATTACCCCAAAGGGGGCTATGTGCGTTAAAATCACCCAACAAAATGTATGAAGTTGGGAGTTGTTGGACCAGCAGCTCAAGGTCATTCAGTTGTAAGGCTTTACTTGGTGAAACATAAATAGAACAAAGTGTAACTGTTTTGTCTAATGTTAGCCGTACCGCCACAGCCTGTAAATTTGTCTGTAATGGTACAGAACTGTGAATGATGTTGTTCCTAACTAAGACAGTCGTTCCACGAACATGAAGATCATTATCGTCAGCCCAGGCATTATACGAAGTATAATGTTTAAAAGCTGAATGATCTTAAGCCTCGGGTTTCCTTAAAAGCGTTTCCTGCAGGCAAAAAGCTGCAGGTTTATATTTTTGGCTTAATAGACCGAGTTCATTAAAATTTGCTCTAAAACCTCGACAATTCCACTGTATAATATTTTGTTTGCGTGTGTTATCCATGTTTTAGTGGTGATTTGGCAGGTGGACGTATGGGCGAAATTGCCCCCGTGTTTGTTTTGGGTGATATTTTACGTGGGGACTTATTTTGAGAAGAGTTTGAGCATAAGTGCCCGAACGTTTCATCGATGCACTCACCGATTTCCATAGATTCAAACCCTTCAAACCTGTTACGGGTAACAGGGTCTTGAAGGGCCTTAGGTGTTCTATCTGATAACTGTTTCTGTTTTTCTTTATCTAATTTCTTTCTGAGTTTTTCTTGATTTTTTTTCTGACTCTAAGATTTTGAAGTTCTGCTTTCGACTTTGAGTTAGGTTCATTTTTCCTTCCTGGTTTCGATTCTGGTGCTTTATCATCCTCTGGTTTAAGTTTTGCTTGTTCTTTTTTCTGACCCCCTTTCAAGTTTTCTTTTGGTAGTGTTTGAGAAATTGGTGTTGTTTTTGAAGTTTGTGGTGTTTGAGTTGACTGTTGCAGAAGGTGATCACTGTGCTGTATTGTAAAGGACTGTAGTAAGGTTGGTATTGAACCTACGAGCCATGTATATTGTGTCTGGCATTCTATCGACTTTGTTGAAACTTTCTGTTTTGTTACTGTAGCGTATGATGGTGTTGTAGTATGCATGCCAGGAAGCGAAGAAACAATTTCTCTGGCCTGTTTGAAACTTATCTGTCTTTCACATTTTATTTTTTGTATGTTTTTTTCTTTTTGCCAGATGGGGCAATCTTTTGATGATGACATATGATTGCCCTGACAATTTACACATTTAAAAATATTGGTGGTACATGGCTTGTCATGTTTTTGGCCGCATTTGTAGCAGATTGACTGGCCTCTACAAGAGTTCTGACTGTGTCCGTATTTTTTGACATTTGAAACATCGAAGTGGATTTGGGATATATAGATCCACTCCGACGTTCATGTAACCTATTTTGACTGATTTTGGTGGCTGGGGAGTATTGAAAGTAAATATATAGGTGTCTGTACTGATTTCATTGCCATTCTTCTTTATTTTTATTCTTTTTACACCTGTTACTCCCTGTGTTTTCATTTCTGTAACGATTTCTAATTCATCAATGTCGGCAAGCTCACGGGTTCGAACAACGCCTCTGCTGGTATTGAGGGTTCTGTGAGCTTCTGATTTTACTTCAACATCTAATAGTTTCTGAGTCTTCAAGAGATTGAATGACTGGATTTTACTAGCACATTCAATCAATATGCCACCAGACCGTATTTTTTTCATGTTTTTAATAGTGCCCGCGATCCCTTTTATTGCCTTCTCTAATGCGAAGGGGTTAAAATTAACCTTTTTGTTTTCATCTGCTGGACGTATATATATGAATCTAGGCCAGTCATCTGTTTGGTAATCAGTATCAGAATCAGAGTCAGACGATTTATCATTAGTCGTATCCAAAGGTCGTTTTATTTTGTTTTTGGTAGCCATATTGTAGAGAATTTATGATTCACTGCCCCGGCTCCCACCCACCACGGAGTCCAACAAGGGGTAAGGTTACTGCCCTGCAGTGAACCCACCGGGTTGCCGTTATTCCCACATACCTGGTATGGGGCAGTATACTCAGCCGGTGTTGATACCGAAGTATGCCACTGGCTGATTGGCCCGTGTGTGGAAGTGCCAGGTCTTCAGATGGCGACCATCCAACCAATCACTTTATAAAACACTGTAATTACGGTTGCCACATGAAACTGAAACAAACAGTGCAGCAAAAACAAGTATTTGGTTAAAAGATGAGTTTAAAAACAGCACACAATGGCAATTATGATAAATGATTAAAAGAAATGACTGACTGAATGGCCACCAAATGCCCCCCGACGTGACACCCAGTACTTTTTTGGGTGGGGGCTCCCGATTGGCCAGAACGGACCATCCGACCATCCTTCTACTCCCGAAATTGGGGCCAAAGCAGTGTGTTGAACATTATCTCCGAAATGGAGACCAGGGCTCCATCCCGGAGACTGCCCTAACGGGGCCACTAGTCCTCAACTGCCAGGATTCCTTCTTCCGGGGCCTTCAGAATGCACTTCACGGGAGAACAAGGTGCCTGCAAGATGGTATTAGCAGGGTTGATCATTTTGGTCCGGGGCTGCGTATTCGTATATTCCGCAGCGAACCAGCTCAATTGAGCAAACCTGCCAATTAAAAATTAGCAAACCTGCCCAATTGAGCAGGCCGTCCTCTATCCGCCACCTGAGGACCCGCCTAGTAGGGGACGATCAAACCCCACTAGGAGCAGGTTGGTCAAGCTGTCGCAGCAAAAGCTGGTCCTTCGAATGACGAAGAACTTTGCCACGAACAGCTTCCACGGAACCATGGAACAACTGAGGTCCCACCAAAGAGGCAGACCTCAGAAAAGCACGTTGCTCAGAAGGAAGGGATGGTAAAGAATCCAACACTGCATCCTGGTGTGCTAGCTCCAAATTAGCCGTGTTACAGGCGTGAGCGTGTGTCAAGTTCATAAGAGCCTGTGACAAAACGCGAAAAAGCGCCTGAGCGTCATCAAACTCCCCTGGTGGAAAATATTCAGCCAGAGCAGTGACGACATGGTCCGCGAGAGATAACATACACAGCATCTCTCGGGACAGGTCCACCATAGACTTAACTACCGACATCGGGAGAACTGCCGACTTAGGCTTAGTCAACCCGAGGGAAGAAGAATCCTCATCCACAGTAGTCATCCCTTGGAAGACTGGTGGAGAGACGGAATCGTAAACACGAAACCGCGATGGAGGCAGAAAGGCATCAGCTCTAGAAAAGAAGGAACCCTTGAGGGCCTTAGAACGCATTTTGGCGTCTAAGCCCTGGAAGGACTCAACAACCTGAGCCGATTGCAGAGGACGCAAAGCCTCGGAGCTAGAAGCTCAACAGGGTTACGGCGCTCCACAGTGGACCGCAGCCAGATGGTCACAGAAGGCTGGTCGGAAGGTTGAAAATTTGGCAATAAGCCAAAGACGAAATCCAAAGCCTGCCCCAAGACTGACGAGGGGGGGGCCATCACCTTCAAGATACTCGTCATCCTCCGTAGCAGAGGAGACGTAGCCCAACTCAGGCTGACCAGCAGAAAACTCCTGTGAATACTGTGCAGTATCCAAGGGGCCAGGCAAGACATCTCGGCGACCGACCAAAGGAGGTTGTGCCTCAGGAGGCACAGGGAGGCCAACTTGAGGGTTGCCAGAAAGCAACCGGGTGAGCGCCAAAACGGCCTGACGCAGGTCACCCTGAGAATCCGTTGCAGCAGTATCGCCCGACGGAGTGTCCTCCCAATGGACCTTTCTGGTGGAAGAACCCAAATCCTCAGAAGAGACCGACGTCGAACGTCGATCGGCAGACAGAATAGGGATACGGTGAAAAGACACCGGAGGATAGTCCCGATTGTGACGCCCAGGGGCCATCACTGACCTCTGCGAAACAGAAGGTCCTGCCTGCAAATCCTCTAAAGAGACCAACGGCACACGTTGATCGGTAGTTGGACCTAGGACATGGTGAGAAGACACCGGAGGATTGTCCCAAGAATGACAGGAACCTGTCATTGGCCTCTGCGCAGCAGACGGCCCCAACTGCCTATCCTCCGAGACTGACGGCAAGCATCGATCGACACCCAGACTCAGAACATAGTGAGGAATCACCGGAGGAAGGTTCCGAGAGTGACAGCTAACAGGGGCTGTCACTGACCGCTGCCGAACAGCAGGCCCTGGATGCGAATGTCCCAACACCATCCCGCTAGGCGGCACACTAGCAGGGGAAGGTGGAACAATAAACGATTCACTCGAGGGACGAGGAATCGCTGCCGAAGCGACCGGCCAGCTCAACCGACTAGGAGCAAACCTAGCCAGATGAGACGGAGCAGACAGCAAACCCGCACAGCCCCGCTGCGAGGATGGGGGAGGCTGAGAACACACAGACACACCAGCAGATACAGCCTCGGTCCCCCGAGACTGTAGACCATCCCCAGAGGAGATGGAAGAGCCACCATCAGACAGAATAGGATCTAGAGTAACAACTTCCTCAACAACAGTCGACGGTGTACGAGGCAGATCGGAGAGGGTCACCGAGCTGACCTCGGAAAAGCTCTCAACGAAAACAGACGCCTCAATAGTGACATCAGAAGACAAAGAGACCACGTTCTCCTCATCAGGTATCACTGAACTAACACCGTCAACAGTTGCGGAGGAACTCGCCACAGAAGACAGATCAGAATCCTGTGTGACAGAGTCACCATGTGCACCAGCAGAAATGTCTGCTATGGCACGGCTACCCTTACCCCGAGAACGAGGGGTTCTAGCTCTGGACAGAACCACCTTGTTAACAGAAGCCCAGAATTTAGAGGACCAAACCCCACAAATACCACATGATTGGGCCTGAGTGCAATTGCTGCAAGTGACACATGTGGAATGAGAGTCGTCCACATGCTTCACCTGCAAGCAAGAGGTACAAGGAATAGTCTTTGGCATTATATCAAAGTAATCAAGCTTCCCGCCGACGGAAAACAGCACGAAGGCCGTGTTCACACGTGGGGGAAAAACAAGATAAAGTGTGAAGAAACAAGCAATAATAATACAAATTAACATTAATTAACAATTAATTTGGTAGCTTGACAAAAGGATACAATCCACTTGCACACTAAGAATGTAGAATAAGTTGTTCACGAAGAATAAACAGCAAATTAGCACGAGTCACAAAAATTTCCGACCATGTACAATGGCGGAAATAAAAGGAATTGACGTCACGGTTGTTGTGCATGCGCTCGGTAAACGCAAGAGGTGTGCAGAGAGAGTACCTGTAATTTCGAGCTGGTCTCGCTCGACCCTTTTTTCGATCTTTTTCCTGCTTTTGCACTCTAGTACTTTTCCAACTCGTTTGGAAAAGATTCTAAAAGCTTGAGTTAGTTCCAAAGTAGGGCTTGCACTTATGTTACAGCCAATTGTAAACAATTGTGAGTAGGTTGAAAAGAAAGGGGATGCCCTGATCCAGAGGTAGGTTGGTAGGGTGGTGGGAAAATTCTGCTTTTGAGACTGAAAATGACACGATTTGGCATTTTTTCATGCAGTTTTTCAGGTTGAAGTCTTGCCATTGACAATAAATTATTCCACCCACATTCAGATTGTTTATTTCTACTTAGTCATATAGTGTTATGTTTTTTGTGGATTTGGGGAATGTAATACATGTTATGGGTTAGATAACTAAGTTACAGAATATCTGCATTTGAAGAGTGTATGGCTTAACATTTTTGGAAATGCTTGGACAACTGTGGAATGGAACTTAAGTTCAAAAACCTGTAATTTTTGTGAAAAGTTCAATCTAATCAAATTCCTGACAATATGCACACCTCTGGTATATGTAGAAACATCCAGTAAAATAATAAAGTCCTGCCTTGAAAACTGTAAGAGCAGTCAGCCAGACAAACAATGTACTCTAGATGCACATACAATGTACTTTAAATGCAGGCAGATGGATGGATATACAGTAGATGGCAGGCAAACAGGGGTAAAACAATATGCACCTTGACTATTCGTTGTGGGGGTATAAAAATTTCCATATATGAGCTTTATTACCCTGTGACCACTGTTAGGGTGAGGGTCTATTTGATAAGTGTTTTTCTGCTTAACACTGATTTTTGAAGGATTTCCAAGTGATTTTATGCAAAAAAAAAAATAAGAAAACAAAAATCACCAGGACCCTTCATAATCCCAATTGGGGTGAGAGTCAATTTGGGTGAAGGTTTTTTTTTCTTCTTTCAAATAAATTTTGAAGGATTTTGAGCATTTTTTTCGTCAAAAAAAAAGAAAATCATCATTGTCCCCCAAGTTATGGGGAGGATCAATTTGGATAGTGTTTTTTCTGCTTCAAAATGAGTTTTGACGATTTCAAGTTATTTTATGTGAAAAAAAACAAGGTGCAAAACACCACGGTATCCCCTGCCAAGGGTTTCTAAGTTGAAACAAGAGCACCGCGTAGAGGGACAATATACGCCCGTTTTGTATTTTTGAAGGGTTGGGGTAAGGATTAGGGTGAGGGTGAAAATTGTTTGGAACAACCCCATATTCGAACTTGACCTGTATTTTGTTGTGATTAAACAACATACCAAGTTTGGAACCAATCGGAAAACAAATAATAAAAGTTATCATCCGGAAACCAAATATTTGATGCATTCTATGTCCAACAAGGTCCATAATTCAGGGGAACTTCGAAGTTCGAACTGACCCCATATTCGAACTTGACCTGGCTTTTGTTTGATTAAACCACATACCAAGTTTAGGAGTCAATCGAAAAAAAAATACTAAAGTTATCATCTGGAAACCAAATGTTGACGAACGGACAGACCGATGGATGGACAAATAGATGGACAAATGGACAGACTGATTCCATAATTCGATGGTTTTTCAACAGGCGTATAATAAAAAATCAGTTAGGCCATACTAAAGTTATAATCCAGAAAACACAAATTCAACAGAAATAACTCTAGAAAGGTACATGCGATTTTGGCTGAAAGTGAACTTCAGCTGTGCTTTGTGGCCATAAACAAAATCTGAGAATTTGAAACAAATTAGTCAAGGCAAACTAAAGTTATCATCCGGAAACAACATAATTCACAAATTTGCAATCATTCAAGGGGAATAACTATGGAACGGTACATGCAATTATGGCCAAAGGTGAACTTGAGCTGTGCTTTGTGGTCAAAAACAAAATCTGAGAATTTGAAAAAAAAATCGGTCAAGGCAAACTAAAGTTATCATCCGGAAACCACAAAATCCACTAATTTGCAATCATTCAAGGGGAATAACTCTGGAAAGGTATATGCGATTGTGGTCAAAAGTGAACTTGAGCTGTATTTTGTGGTCAAAAACAAAAAAAACTGAAAATTTGAAATAAATCGGTCAAGGCAAACTAAAGTTATCGTCCGGAAATGAAAAGTTGGGCTAAATTCCCATAAAGGGTCATAACTCTACTGCAAATGGGCCGCTCGAAATGGAAATCGAACCCATCCTGTATTTTGTCATACTAAATCCACATGCCAAATTTAACTCAGCTCAAACCATTACAACAAAAGTTATCATCCGGAAACGAAATGTGTCCATGGACGGACAGACAGACAGACGGGTGGAGAGAGCATTCACATAATACGTCCCGTTTTTGAAACAGGTGTATAAAATCAACATCTGAAAAATTTGGTGTCAATCCGTCAAGGCGTTCGTCTTTAAATGAACGGAAACCAATTTTTAAAAAAAAATTGTGTTTTCAAAGGGCCATAACTCTGCTGTGGATGGACTGAGAAACACCAATATCGAACATGACCTGTATTTTATTGCTACAAACAACATCTGAAAGTTTGATGTCGATCCGTCAAGGCATTCGACTTTAAATGAAGGGAAACCAATGTTTTTCGAAAGATTGTGTTTTCAAAGAGCCAGAACTCTGCCGTGGATGGACTGAGAAACACCAATATCGAACTTGAGATGTATTTCATTGCTAAAAACAACATCTGAAAAATTTGATGTCAAGGCGTTCAGCTTTAAATGAACGGAATCCAATTTTTTTAGAAAAATTGTGTTTTCAAAGGGCCATATCTCTGCAGCAGATGGACTGAGAAACACAATATCGAACTTGACCTGTATTTTAATGCTAAAAACAACTTCTGAAAGTTTGATGTCGATCCATCAAGGTGTTCGACTTTAAATGAATGGAAACCAAATTGTTTACGGACGGACAGATGGACAGACTGATAACATAATACGACCGTTTTTTAAACGGGCGTATAAAAAGTGGAAAAACGCCCATAACTCTGGAAAAAAATGGACAAAACCTGTTACAGGTGAATATTTTTCCCCATGGTGGTATATCAGCATACCAAAGATCATTTAAATCCAATATCTACTGACTGAGATATGAAGTTCCAAAGTTGTTATGGATGGACAGGTGGACAGACAGATGAATGGACGAACAGACCCCATTTCTATATCCCTGCAAACTTCTTTTTGATGGGGTATAAAAAAATTCACCATGAATTTTTGACCCCTCAGCCCCAGTTAGGGAGAGAGGCAATATGGGTGAAGTTTTTCCTGCTTTAACATATGTTTGGAATGATTTCGAATGATTTTATGCAATTTTATTGACCCCAGATTGGTGAAAAGTCTGGTTGGATGATGTTCTTTCTGCTGTAAAATTATTATTGAAGGATTTCAAGTCATTTTTACGTAACAGAAAAAGAATGTCACCACGACCCTTTTGACTCCTTGACACCAGTTAGGATGAGGTCACTTTGGGTGAGGTTTTTTCTGCTTTAAAATATGGTTTGCGGGATTTTGAGAGAATTTGGCACAAAAGATTGCCACATGACCCCTTTAGAGACCCCCTACCCCAGAGGGTCTCTTTCAATGATGAATTTGATTTAAAATGAGTTTTGAAGAGTACTGAGTTATTTTATGCAAAAAAAGAGGAAACTGACATACAATCTTTTTGACTCCCTCAACTCCAGTTTTGGGCAAGTGTATTTATGTTATTCTTGTCTTCTGCTATGAAATGCATTTTTATCTTTAGTTAATTCAATGATACAAATGAAACAATTCATAATTTATTGGTGCTTTATGCCACATCAGCAGCTAAGGCTACATTATGGAGCAATTCATAACATAAATGAAAAGACTGAGAGGGGCTTGCTGTAGGGATTTTTTTGTCATCTATCCAATCCATCCTTCCAACTTCTACAAACCAAACACTGGGACTTACACATACCAGGACTGTTGAAATTAGAACATTTTTTAGTTGTGGAATGGAGGGGTGGGGGGGGGGATGGGGTGGGGTGGCTGTGGCAAAAAGCAGAGTTGTGAGTGACAGCCACAATAGAGAATTTCCATTGTAAGCCTATAGTACATGATCTGTTTCCTACACATTCATTATAATTTGTTCAATATCAGTGAAAACATAATTTCATTTCCAACTGTACATAGAGGGAAGGAGAGAAGGGGAAAGAAATTTGCTGATTTCGTGATTTAATTCTGATCTCAATAACCTTTTTACCTACTCCTGGCAGTCATTTGACCAGGACAGCAGCATGGCATGGCCCCCAATTGAACTTGATGGTGCATTAACCATTCAACCAGCACATTACCATGAACAGTTAGACTCTGCTATGCCTTCTTACTGAGCATTAACCCTTCAACACATACAGCAACCCCTTCACATTTATTTGTAGCGCCAATGTATCTCAATCTGTCAAAACATGTGGCACATATGGGTCATTTAACTAGGTGGCATGAGATATGGTCGGAATTATCCTAGATGTCGCATTAATCCTTCAACAACTGCAATGCCATGCACAGTTCGACTCTGCTATGCCTCAGACAAATTTAGCACCAAAGGTAAATTGACAATGGAAGGGACATGGTGTGGTACTCAAATGCCAACAGCGTTGTAACCCTTCAACCCATCCAATGCTGGATATCATTTGATTCTGCTGTGCCTCAGCCAATCTACAAACAAATTTCCCATCTGCAGGTCATTTGACCATGAAAGGTAATTTGACCAAGTGATGGATATTAGATGGATCTAGATTGCAAATGACTAAGCATCAACACTTTAACCACAACATTCCTACATTTTCACATGTCAATCAATGCAAAATTTAGCACTTATGGGAAATTCGACCAGGGAGGGGATATGGAGGGATCTCATTTGTGCCCAATATCACATAACTCTTCAACTCAAGCAACAGGACACATTATTCAACCATGCCATATCTGATCTAGATTTTAATTTGACACCTACTGGTAATTAAACCACAAAAGGTAATTTGACCAACAAAAGGACATTAGATGGGACGCAATTTCATCCGATGTTGCTTTAACCCTCTAACTAAAGCACTCCTACACACGAGGAGTTGAAAATTGTGACCTACACTGACCTAGAGGTAATGTTTTATCCGAAATAAGATGGACGGGGCGAGTTGTCTGTGAGACATATCATTAACCTTTCATCCATTAAATATTCCAGCAGACTAGATGAGATATTGAGCTGAACTTTATGTGTCAAGTTTATCAGGAGTTACACAGGTTGGACAGACTTTCTTTCAATGTTGTATTACCACTTCTACCAGAATATCTGTACGCACACCATGGAGTTGAAACCTAGTACATGTGGCAGCACTTGGGGGGGGGGGGGGGGGGGTGGGGGAGGGGGGAAGGGGGGTGGGTATTAGGACTAACATGGCAGGAGAGTTTTAGATTTGGGGTTTAGAGCTGAAATTTGTCACCTGAGATAATTTTACCAGAAAAGGATCATGGGACGGGTTCTGATTGAATTTTTTGCCTCAACAGGAAAACTTTCAACAAGTCTGGTAGTCTGGAGAGCTGGTTGAATAATCTTGTTTAGCATGAGTTTATCAAAAGTTTAGCATAGAGACCTCTGCGAGTTGTAAATAAGCATGAGTTTAACAAAAGTTTGTTGATACTTAAATATGATGTTTTGAGTAGCACTCTTTGGTGATATAAGTCCACAAATTTCTCTAGAAAATCGATTTTCATTTAAATGCAGTTGTAACTGAATTATTTACAATTGATAGAAAAGCTGCATATGTCATGAAGCAAGAAGAATCTTTCAGTTCAGAAAATTGGTTTGTGCTCAATCACCAGAAATACAGTATGCATTAGACTGCTTTGTTTTTAGTTGGTAACTACAGCAATTTTAAAATGCTAAGTATATTTTAGTTAATAGAGTAACAAATTTTGCTATGCAGTTTTTAATAATGTGCACCCCCCGCCCCCCTCCTCTGCCCATCCACCAATAACAAAAAACAAAAACTAACGAAAGTGTCAATGACACTGTAGCTCAACTTGTCAAGACATGTACATGTATAGTATGTGACACAGCAATGACAAACATTTAGGTAATGACCTGATAACAAAGGTACATATAAAGTATTGTAACGGTCTGTACATAAAAACTGACTGTAGCCTGTAACAAATGTATAGGTAAAGTACTGTAAAGGTGGGCGACAGTCAGATGCTAAACTAGAAAAGAAATCTTTTGAGTCCCAGAGTGGGTCTGACTGAACCCCAAAATATTTGTTCTCATAGCACAGTGATAACAAAGCCACCCCCAAAACACACTCATTCCTGTCCCAAGGTGAAAACAAAGGTACCCAAGAAGATTCATGAAGATCAGTTCATAAATACGAGCTGTATAGAAGTTGTGACAAAAAACTGATTGAACCTAATTTCGGTACAAAATGGACACTGGCAGCCATCTTGAATTTTGGACCGCACTCAGAAACACTCGTTCTCATCCCAATGTGATAACAGAGGTACCCAAGAAGTTTCGTGAAGATTGGTTGATAAATACAGCCTCTAGCCCGAGCCGTATTGACATGCGCACTTACAGTGTACAAGTAGCACAAAATAAATCAAAATTCATCTAATTTGCAAAATTTCTACACGAGAAAAAAACCTGTACTATATGTGATGTATTCCATTTTACTAAACAATCATACAAAAATTTATTCAAATCAGAACTTTCATACCGAAGTTCTGTACAAAAGACTGATTGCACTAATTTTGGTACAAAATGGTTGCTGGTGGCCATCTTGAATTTCAGACCACACCCAAATACACTTGTTCTCATCCCACGGTGATAACAAAGGTACCCAAGAAGTTTCGTAAAGATAAATACAGCCTCTACCCTGAGCCATATAGAAGTTGTGTACAAAAAACTGATTAGACCTAATTTCGGTACAAAATGGCCACTGGCAGCCATCTTGAATTTTGGACCACACTCAGAAACACTCGTTCTCATCCCAAGGTGATAACAGAGGTACCCAAGAAGTTTCGTGAAGATCGGTTGATAAATACAGCCTCTAGCCCGATCCGTATTGACATGTGTACTTACTGTGTGTAAGGAGCACTGAAAAAATCAAAGTTCATCTAATTTGCGTAAGTTCTGCACGAGAAAAAAACCTGTATTATATGTGATGTATCCCATGGTACTAAACATTCATACAAAAAAAATTTTCAAATCAGAGCTTTCATATGGAAGTTCTGGGCAAAAATCTGACTGCACCTAATTTTGTACAAAATGGCAGCCATCGGCCATCTTGAATTACGGGCCGCACCCAAAAACACTCGTTCTTGTCCCACGGTGATACCAAAGGTACCCAAGAAGTTTCATAAAGATCGGCATATAAATATGGCTTCTATCCTGAGCCGTATTGGCATTTGCACTGACAGTGCTGAAAGTAACACTAAATACATCAAAGTTAGTCTAATTTGCATAATTTACATACCAGAAAAAAACCTGTATTATATGTGATGTATCCCATGGTACTAAACATTCATACAAAAAATTATTCAAATCAGCGCTTTCATATGGAAGTTCTGCGCAAAAATCTGATTGCACCTAAGTCTGTACAAAATGGCCGCCAGCGGCCAACTTGAATTTCAGATCGGACCCCAAAACACTTGTTCTCGTCCCACGGTCATAACAAAGGTACCCAAGAAGTTTCGTAAAGATTGGTTCATAAATACGGCCTCTAGCCATATTGAATTGTTGCCGGACAGACAGACGACTGGCTAGGGCATAAGCTCAAATTTGGCTTCGCCAAAGTTGAGCTGGAAAAAATACCTGTATGACCTGAACACATGATGGGTAAGGGTCTATTTTTGTAATGTTTTCTGCTTTAAAAAGGGTTTTGACTGATTTTGAATGATTATTGATTATATGAACTAGAGTGATGTCACGCATGCAGCTCGACTGTCCCAGGAATGGCAATGCTTAGACGCAAAATAGTCGGAGCCATTTTTTGTTAACAGTTTACCTAACAAATCTGCCCTATCTGCACTCGTGATATACAAAATTTGCTATTCAAATTTTATTTTTTCATTTCTCTACTTCAAAACATACCTCATGACCTATTAATGGAACAAACTTGATGAGCTTGTTCCAATAAGGAGTAATAAGCCATGGTAAGAAGTAAATAAACAATGAAAAAATCTAATGTTTCAGAAATATAATTTGTACTGTTGGCTTTAACTTGTGTTAGGTAAAGGATTAAAGATGCAGTACATAAAGCAATGCTGGGCTATATGAGTCAATTTTGTTTTTTGCATGTAATAACTCCCAATCCTTCAAAATGCATTTTGGGAATAATTGCCTAAATGACACGTTTGTGTGCGTGTGTGTGTGTGTGTGTTTTTTCAGATGACTCAATCATGTTTTAGAGGAATTTTGAATGTTGGTTTCTGATCCCCCGCCGGGATTCGAACCCTCGGCAACACCGCCTGGCAGTCATGAGTCCAGCGTCTAAACCACTAAACCATTGCACACCGTCAAATACGATGGCTGGAATCAAGCTTTTTAGATGAAGTCCTCATGATTACTTGGTTCATCTTCCTTTCGGCAGCAGCATTAAAGTGTGGAACGCGCTGGCTACAGTACGACGAAAGTGCTGTGGATGGCCTCAGACGAAGACGGGCACGGGCTTGTGTGTGTTTTTTCAGATGACTCAATCATGTTTTAGAGGAATTTTGAATGTTGGTTTCTGATCCCCCGCCGGGATTCGAACCCTCGGCAACACCACCTGGCAATCATGAGTCCAGCGTCTAAACCACTAAACCATTGCACACCGGCAAATACGATGGCTGGAATCTAGCTTTTTAGATGAAGTCCTCATGATTACTTGGTTCATCTTCCTTTCGGCAGCAGCATGAAAGTGTGGAACGCTCTGGCTACAGTACGACGAAAGTGCTGTGGATGGCCTCAGACGAAGACTGGCACGGGCTTGTGTGTGTTTTTTCAGATGACTCAATCAAGTTTTAGAGGAATTTTGAATGTTGGTTTCTGATCCCCCGCCGGGATTCGAACCCTCGGCAACACCGCCTGGCAATCATGAGTCCAGCGTCTAAACCACTAAACCATTGCACACCGTCAAATACGATGGCTGGAATCTAGCCTTTTAGATGAAGTCCTCATGATTACTTGGTTCATCTTCCTTTCGGCAGCAGCATGAAAGTGTGGAACGCGCTGGCTACAGTACGACGAAAGTGCTGTGGATGGCCTCAGACGAAGACTGGCACGGGCTTGTGTGTGTTTTTTCAGATGACTCAATCATGTTTTAGAGGAATTTTGAATGTTGGTTGCTGATCCCCCGCCGGGATTCGAACCCTCGGCAACACCGCCTGGCAATCATGAGTCCAGCGTCTAAACCACTAAACCATTGCACACCGTCAAATATGATGGCTGGAATCTAGCTTTTTAGATGAAGTCCTCATGATTACTTGGTTCATCTTCCTTTCGGCAGCAGCATGAAAGTGTGGAACGCGCTGGCTACAGTACGACGAAAAGGGTGTGGATGGCCTCAGACGAAGACTGGCACAGGCTTGTGTGTGTTTTTTCAGATGATTCAATCATGTTTTAGAGGAATTTTGAATGTTGGTTTCTGATCCCCCGCCGGGATTCGAACCCTCAGCAACACCGCCTGGCAATCATGAGTCCAGCATCTAAACCACTAAACCATTGCACACTGTCAAACACGATGGCTGGAATCTAGCTTTTTAGATGAAGTCCTCATGATTACTTGGTTCATCTTCCTTTCGGCAGCAGCATGAAAGTGTGGAACGCGCTGGCTACAGTACGACGAAAGTGCTGTGGATGGCCTCAGATGAAGACTGGCACGGGCTAAGGACTAAGTTATAATTCGGGCTCCCACAGGGACTTGGCTTTAACAAACTTGAACCTCACCCCCTAAGGATGCTGCACACCAAATATCAAAACATTCCGACTGCTGGATCTGAAGAAGATTTTTAAAGAAAATTCCTCATTTTGAACTAAGTTACAATGCAAGCTCCTACAGTGAGTCCAAATATGGACCTAGAGACTTGGCCAAAGTTCGAATTCGAGGTTCTATAGTGAGCCCAAATATGAATCTAGGGAGCTGATTTGAACAAACTTGAATCAGATCCACCCCACAATGTTGCATACCAAATATCAAAAGATTCTGCCTGCTGAATCTGGAGAAGAAGATTTTTTAAGAAATTTGCCTGAAATGCACAAAGTTCGAATTCGGGCTTCTATAGTGAGCCCAAATATGAATCCAGGGGGGCCGTTTTGAACAAACTTGAATCAGATCCACCCCACCAAGTTGTATACTAAATATCAAAAGATTCTGCCTGCTGGATCTGGAGAAGAAGATTTTTTAAGAAATTTGCCTGAAATGCACTAAGTCCGAATTCGAGCTTCTATACTGAGCCCAAATATAAACCCAGGGGGCCGATTTGAACAAACTTGAATCAGATCCATCCCACAATGTTGCATGCCAAATATCAAAAGATTCTGCCAGCTGGATCTGGAGAAGAAGATTTTTGAAGAAATTTGCCTGAAATGCACTAAGTTCGAATTCGGGCTTCTATAGTGAGCCCAAATATGAATTCAGGGAGCCGATTTGAACAAACTTGAATCAGATCCACCCCTCAATGTTGTAAACCAAATATCAAAAGATTCTGCCTGCTGGATCTGGAGAAGAAGATTTTTTAAGAAATTTGCCTGAAATGCACTAAGTTCGAATTCGAGCTTCTATACTGAGCCCAAATATAAACCCAGGGGGCCGATTTGAACAAACATGAATCAGATCCACCCACAATGTTGCATACCAAATATCAAAAGATTCTGCCTGCTGGATCTGGAGAAGAAGATTTTTGAAGAAATTTGCCTGAAATGCACTAAGTTCGAATTCGGGCTTCTACAGTGAGCCCAAATATGAATCCAGGGAGCCAATTTGAACAAACTTGAATCAGATCCACCCCACAATGTTGCATGCCAAATATCAAAAGATTCTGCCTGCTGGATCTGGAGAAGAAGATTTTTTAAGAAATTTGCCGCAAATGCACTAAGTTCGAATTCGGGCTTCTATAGTGAGCCCAAATATGAATCCAGGGGGCCGATTTGAACAAACTTGAATCAAATCCACCCCACAATGTTGCATACCAAATATTAAAAGATTCTGCCTGCTGGATCTGGAGAAGAAGATTTTTGAAGAAATTTGCCTGAAATGCACTAACTTCAAATTCGATCTTCTATACTGAGCCCAAATATAAACCCAGGGGGCCGATTTGAACAAACTTGAATCAGATCCACCCCACAATGTTGCATACCAAATATCAAAAGATTCTGCCTGCTGGATCTGGAGAAGAAGATTTTTTAAGAAATTTGCCTGAAATGCACTAAGTTCGAATTCAAGCTTCTACACTGAGCCTAAATAAAAACCCAGGGGGCCGATTTAAACAAAAGTGAATCAGATCCACCCCACAATGTTGCATACCAAATATCAAAAGATTCTGCCTGCTGGATCTGGAGAAGAAGATTTTTTAAGAAACTTGCCTGAAATGCACTAAGTTCGAATTCGGGCTTCTATAGTGAGCCCAAATATGAATCCAGGGGGCCGATTTGAACAAACTTGAATCAGTTCCACCCCTCAATGTTGCATACCAAATATCAAAAGATTCTGCCTGCTGGATCTGGAGAAGAAGATTTTTTAAGAAATTTGCCTGAAATGCACTAAGTTCGAATTCAAGCTTCTACACTGAGCCTAAATAAAAACCCAGGGGGCCGATTAAAACAAAAGTGAATCAGATCTACCCCACAATGTTGCATACCAAATATCAAAAGATTCTGCCTGCTGGATCTGGAGAAGAAGATTTTTTAAGAAACTTGCCTGAAATGCACTAAGTTTGAATTCGAGCTTCTATACTGAGCCCAAATATAAACCCAGGGGCCAATTTGAACAAACTTGAATCAGATCCACCCCACAATGTTGCATGCCAAATATCAAAAGATTCTGCCTGCTGGATCTGGAGAAATTTTTTTAATCTTTTTCCCATTGCCTAGTGTTAAAAAGTGCTGACTCGGCACTTTTTCAAAGTCCTGAATAAAGTACCTTGTGATCAAACCGATAGGGATATTTTTAACCATTCTATTCTACTGGATAAAAGTAAGCTTTATACAAAATAAGAATTCTCTGTGCCGTGTAGTTTTGGAGATATGGCAGTTTTAAGGTTTTTCCTATTTTTAGCTCCCGAGGTTCCCATGGGGAAATGAGAAAATTTTTGTTTGCATCAATCAACTACTTATGACCCATTATCATCTCATATCAAATTTGGTTCAAATCGACCTCATGGTTCAGAAAATAGAAATTTTAGGCGTGGCCAAAATTTGTGCCCCTCTCATAACGAAGGCAAATAATGCCCGACAAACTTCTCTTGAACAAACTTCATTTTACACCTCAAAAGGAAGCTGCAAACCAAATATCAAGTCTCTGCTACTGCTGTTTCATGAGAAGAAGATTTTCAAAGATTGTGGTGCCCCTTGGGTGCGTGGTCCCACCCAGGAGGAGGGGCAACTTCATTTGAACAAATCTCAATTGACATTAGGTAATAAACATTTACTCAACATTTGAAAAATATTGGGCCAGTGGTTTCTTCTGAGAAGTTGCTTTTGTAAAGTTTACACCGGACGACGACAGATGACGGACGGACGACGGACGGAAAGCGATTAGTAAAGCTCACCTTGAGCTTCACTCAGGTGAGCTAAAAAAATTTAAGGATTTTGGTCCAAAAAGTCCCACCCAGACCCAAAATTTTCAGTGTAAAAATTTTTTTTTTTTCTCTCTTAAAATATTGACCGAAACGCATAAAAAACAAAAAAAAGAAATTTTCAGGATTTTGGTCCAAAATTTTCTTGGTCGAACCTGGACCCCAAATTTTCAGTGTAAAAAATTTTTTTTTTTTCTATTAAAATTAACCGAAACGCATAAAAAACAAAAAAAAAATTTCCAGATTTTGGTCCAAAATTTTCTAGGTCCCACCCAGACCCCAAATTTTCAGTGTAAAAAAAATTTTTTTTTTTTCTCTTAAAATTGACCGTAACGCATAAAAAACAAACAAAAAAATTTTTCGGATTTTGGTCCAAAATTTTCTTGGTCCAACCCAGACCCCAAATTTTCAGTGTAAAAAAAAAAATTTTGCCCAAATTAAAATTGACCAAAACGCAAAAAAAAAAACAAAAAAAAAATTTCCAGATTTTGGTCCAAAATTTCGAAGTTCGCAACGGGACCCCAAATTTTCAGCCTAAATATCAACCCAGAGACTTGGCTTGAACAAACTTGAATCTCACCCCTCTAAGGATGCTGCATACCAAATATCAAAAGATTCTTATTGGTAGATCTGAAGAAGATTTTTAAAAAATACTCCTCATACTGCACTAATTTAAACATTTCAGCTCCCATAGAGAGCCCAAATATGGACCCAGGCAATTGCTTTCAATAAACATGTGAAACAATCTTCCAAAGATGTTATATGTGAAATTTGAAAGTTTTGGAGCAGTGGTTTGGCAGAAAAGTAGTCTTATATGTTTTTCCCATTACCCACAGTGTTAAAAAATGCTGACTCAGCACTTTTTTAAAGTCCCCAAAAAGTACCCCATGATAAAACCGATGGCAATTTTTTTTTACCATTCCATTCTGTTGGTCCTAAGGAAGCTTCACAATAAATAAGAATTCTCAGTGCCGTGTAGTTTTGGAGATATGGGCGTTTTAATTTTTTTCTATTTTTAGCTCCTGCGGTCCCCATGGGGCGACGGGAAAAAAAATTTTTTGGCATAAATTAAGTACTTATGACCCAATAAGCCCTCATATCAAATTTGGTCAAAATTTGCCTCTCGGTTTGGAAAATAGAAATTTTGGGAGGGGCAAATATTATTTCCCCTCCCATTACGATGCCAAGTATAGCCCCACAAACTTCTCTTGAACAAATTTGAGTCTACACATCAAAAGGAAGCTGCACACCAAATATCAAGTCTCTGCTACTGCTGGTTCATGAGAAGAAGATTTTTTAAGATTTCAGCACACTTTTTGGGTGTGGCCCTACCCACAGGCGAGGCAACTTGATTTGAACAACAAACTATTATCTCAAATATCAATTAAATTGGTTCAGCAGTTTGGGAGGAGAAGACGCAAACACCATGTTCAAGAACGACGACGGATGACGACGGATGGTGGGTGATCATTATAGCTCTCCTGACTGAAAGTCAGGTGAGCTAAAAAGGTGCCTAATTGGCCCCTGGGGTGGGGTGGGGTGGTGGGAGGGATTTGTTTAAAAAAAGGTTCCGCATGTAGTGACTGTAAATAGTTTAAAATGCATATTGGAGAAAAGAAGAAGAAAAAAAAGCCTAATTGGGAGGGGGGGGGGGGGTAGGGGGTGGTGGTGTTTGTCTGGCTTTTTAACCACAAACCTGGAGTCATCCTACCAAGCTACAATGAAATCCCTTCATAATTATGGCCTGTGGAATATTCTAAAGGTTTTCAGTCTTCGGGCCTCTGTTGCCGGCACAGTTGCCCAAAAGGGGACATCCTCATCTAGACATTATATGAAGTCAACCTAACAAGTTACAATGAAATCCCTCCATAAATATGACGTGAAGACTGTGCTAAAGGTTTTCGGGTTTCAGGCCACTGTTGCCATCACAGTTGCCCAAAAGGGGACGTTCTCATCTAGACATTATATGAAGTCCACCTATCAAGTTACAATAAAATCCCTCCATAAATATGACATGTAGACTGTGCTAAACAGCTAAGGGTTTTCGGGTTTTCGGCTCGGGCAGCCATCATGGTCGAATGATCGCAACCAAAAGGGGACATTCTCATCTGGGCATCATGTGGATTGATCCTACGAAGTTACAATGAAATCCCTTCATAAATATGACCTGTAGACTGTGCTGCAGGTTTTCGGGCTTCGGGCACCTGCAGGCGTCACAGTTGCCCAAAAGAGGACATTCTCATCTAGACATTATATGAAGTCAACCTATCAAGTTACAATGAAATTCCTCCATAAATATGACCTGTAGACTGTGCTAAGGGTTTTCGGGTTTTGGACTCGGGCAGTCGTGATGGTTGACAGATCACGCCCAAATGGAGAAATTCTCATGTAGACATCATACGGAGTCATCGTATCAAGTTACAATGAAATCCGTCCATATTAAACATGACCTGCAGACTGTGCTAAAAGTTTTTTGGTTTCGGGCTTGGGCAACCATCACAGTTGACAGATCATGCCCAAACGGGGACGTTCTCATCTTGGCATTATACAGGGGCTTTCTATTAAGTTGCAATGAAATCCCTTCAAAAATATGACCTGTAGACTGTGCTAATGGTTTTCGGGTTTTTGGGCTCGGGCAGCCATACCGGTTGACCGATCGCGACCAAAACGGGACGTTCCCATGTAGACATGACCTAAAACCTGCATATGAAATTTCGTGACGATCAGACAATAACTACCAGGTATAGCCTGTACTTGAAGGTTGAATAAAAAACTTTAACCACAAACTTTAACCAAAACTCCAAATGTCAACAAAACAGGAAAAGAAAAAAAAAACACTTGAACCTTCAGTAAAAAACTTTAACCACAAACTTTAACCAAAACTCTAAATGTGGACAGACGGATGGATGGACGGACAGAAAGACGGACGGACAGACAGACAAAAGTCATTACAATAGCCCTCACTGTAAACAGTCGGGCTAATAAACAGTCGGGCTAAAAAAGAAGAAAATCCCCATCCAGCTTTATGACCCCTGACACTGTTAGGGTGAATGTATATTTGATGGACAATTTTCTGCTTTAAAATGAGTTTTGAAGGATTTTTGAGTGAATTACATTCAACGTTGTGAAAACATTTGGACCAGAACAACATCAGTACACACCCCTTCATGTTCAGAAATATGGAGCTGAAACTTATAACTGTATCTTGGGCTAATTTTGGGGGACTAACATGATGTGGGAATTTTAGCTGCACAGTTGTTTTAACTCATCATTCATCAACCTTTCACATGTAGGCTGAACACCTTCATTTACAGATATGGAGCTGTAATGTATCACCTGAGTTAATTTTACCAGAAAAGGTACTTGGGATGGGTACTGATTGCATTTGTTGTTGCCTTAATGGTAAAAACCTTCAACCACAGCAACTCAGAGCTTGGAAAGCAAGTTTTAAATAAGCGTGAGTTTATCAAGAGTCTGTTTTTATGCTGCAATAAGAGCTACATATGACTAAGGGAATACATTATATGAACAGAAAATAACACATAAATGTGTTTAAGGACTACACTGAAATGTAGAATTTATTACTTAAATCATTTTGGATAACGTACAGTGTAGCCAAACAGATAATTCACTAACATGAATATTAATTACAGTAGTGAGGAGTTTCGAAGGGAAATCTAGTCTGACAAGAGCAAAGAGGGTGGAATAAATAAAACGCCCACAAAACCGATATAGGATAAGATGGGGGAAGCAAAACCCACACCGATTCAAGTCAGGACTCCAATGGATGGATTGAGGTGGGAGAGATTTTTAACACTTGTCATCTCAATGTTTTTGTCAGTGAATGAATCACAAAGCGAGATGATCATGTGACCAGAATTCCCTTAAAATCTCATTGACCCTGACAGCAGTGTGTAAATAGAAGTATCTTTTCTAAAACATGATAGAACGTTGGGAATCAGTGAAGCAAATAGAGCTCCCGTGACCCCAAGTTGATTTGGAATAAACATTATATAACCCATTAACCCCCAATTGTACTTGAGTGAACCAGAAACATTTATTGCTGCATAAAGTCAACCATCATTCTTCTAGTTTTGTATTTATGCTGCAATAAGAGCTACATATGACTGAGGGAATACATTAAATGAACAGAATATAACACATAAATGAGTTTAAGGACTACACTGTAATATAGAATTTATTACTTAAATCATATCGTATAATGTAAAGTGCAGCCAAACAGATAATTTACTAACATGAATATTAATTACAGTAGTGAGGAATTTCAAAAGGAAAACCAGCCTGACAAGAGCAAAGTGGGCGGCATAAATAAAATGCCCAAAATGCTCCTATCCAGCCACAGAGAGGGGCATTCCACCCATTAGCACAGAAGAGGGAGAAAACACTACAAACAGAACACCAAACGTGAAACAATAGCTGCATCGAAAATCCCCCAGGAACAATTGATGATGGTAAACAAGTGAGTCCCAAGCCAGGCCCAAGCACCGTTAAACAATGAGGGATACAAACCCTACCGCACGGAGATAGCATGCACCAAGCATAATGTGTAGACGTGTAAAGCCAGACACAACTGGCACAACCGACTGCAGAGCGTGGCCAACGATAGCCAACAACGGGGAAACACCTGCAACAAAACAAGCAGAAAGGTCTGTAACAGAATCCCCAGGCAAAAGGGGTGAACTATGCCTGGACATGACTTGGGCCAACAAGTCACTAACACAGACAATTCGGCATTATTGATCTATGTGGTCCATAGAACCAAATATCAAATATAAAACAAAATTCGCAATGTAGATATATACAAAGATAGAACATAGAGCAGGCCCCAAAGCTAATAACCCAAATGATGCCCAAGCACCATGGGTATGTAGGACCAGTGTAAATTAAATACACCCAACACAACAATATGCAAATAACACAGAAAGTGCGCATAGCTCATATCTCTAAGCCAACTGTACACACAGTGCCCAAACACTCTGTGCAGGCAGAACCTTCAGTAAATATTCAGAACCATAACCATTCATAAACACATAATTATACAGTGTCTAGCTCAAAATTGCAAATCAACAGCACAAATGGTGCCCAAGCACCATTTGTAACATGTACAAAACATTAAAGAACAACAATCAGCACTAGGATAGGGAAGGTATACGCATACAGAAAGAGCCTATTGCTCAAGTCAACAAGTCATCAGCACATAGTTCCCGGGCACGATGTGCAGGCTATATCAGCACGAAAAAAGACAATCTGCAATTTAACATGCAAGAGACACACAGCTGAGCCAACAGCTCAGGTCTCCAAACCATCCACACAAACAATGACCAAGTAAGGGCAAAGTGAGAAGGAGATGGATATCACTTGATGGATGCAAAACACTGCATTCCAGCCAACAGTTTCTTAACAAGAAACTGCCGAGTTGGATGAGGCAAAATATAAATGTTGTGAGTTTGAGTCTCTCGAAATCAGCAACTTGTAAACATGAAAGGGATCGGCTTACATATTCGACTTTCCTGGAACATGTTTAGCTTTGAACAAAATGTTCTGTAAACAAACTAAAACCATTTGTTGTAACAAATGGAAAAGAGGTACAGTTTTTGAAGATTGGGAATTGATTGATGCACTGTACAACCGACATATTATCGCAAAAGAACAGCACTCGCTGATTACGAAAGGGTGGTGAAAATAAATGTAATGACAAAACAATGGGATTCAACTCTAATATCGTAATACTATTATTCTTGTCCGATGAAGCCAAAGCTCCATAGAACCACTGATGCCCAAAAACTCCCCTACAACCCAAGGAAGCTGCTGAATCTGTGTGGAAAACTAATGCATCACTAGACAACCACTGACATTTGAGAAAAAGAGATTTACCGTTAAAACTAGGTAAGAAAATTAGCCACAACTGAAGATCCAACTTCACCTGTGTAGTTATTCATCTCTGGTGAGGAGCCTTGGACAGACATGTCCATAGTGTCAAGGGCAATACCCAGGAACATTAAGCTTGTAGGTGGTGGCGAAGGTCTTTTACAAGAGAGCACACACTAGACCGTTATGATGCTTCCATACAAACATTCTCCTGGCATTTCCCCTCATGGTAGTTTCCAATAATTGTAGTGCAAATATAAGAGTACAGTCCATTTCTGGCAAATCTTACTGACTGACAAAGTTACTCTGCAGATTGTTAACAACACCTCTCTGACAGTGTTAAGAAGAAAAGAATAAAAGGAACCTATCACAACCCTATCATGCACAAACTAAGCAAATTTCATGAGGAAGAGTTTCACACACAGTAGACTATTATTTCCATACTTTTTTCAAGGAGCTAAAGTGTTTTGAATGCCAGGGAAAGCATGTGATTCTACAGAATCGCTCATCTACAAATAATTCTTGACAAGATGTGGTGATGAGGTAGATTAACATACTTTGACACTCATCCCCTATCATGAGAAAAGCTCTGAACACTGTGTAGAATACATATGAGGTGAATTAATTAATTCATTTATTGGTATTTTGGGTCGCATACATGTATTTCTGCCACATTTATTCATTTATTTATTTATTGGGCTTTAACAACACTTTTGACAGCCAGGGTCACCGGGTATATGACAGTTTTATGGGTGGAGGAAGCCTCAGTTCCCAGAGAGAACCACCAAACAATGGTAAGCAACTGTCAGACTCTCTAATGTACTAACTCCACACAAGCTGGGTTAGCAGTGGTTGAAGACAAGTGAATCATCATCGTGCAGTATGCCTTAGTACACAATGCCACCGTGCCCACACGTGGGCAATTGGAATTAAGTGTCTTGCCCAAGGACAAAATGTGGTTCCTGCAGGTGGGATTCGAATAAAGGACATCTGTACCTACTGAGTCACCATGCTCCCATTTCTGCCAAAAGAATAACTGTGGCCTCAACATGAATATAAAATCAAGTCCAGTCAATCATGCATATTCATGTTGCCTTTTTTTAGAGAACTTACATTGGTTCACTGGTTACCAGGTCCTCTTTTACCAGGAAAACAGAGCTTGTTGACAACAGTAAACAAGCACCAACTCACGTAGTTGAACTACAAAAAAAACAAAACAAGGACAATCTGAGTAGCCATAGCCAACAGATGCACCCCAAACACAAAGGGTGGCTATACCCCTGCCTCCATTGTCGAGCATGAATTTCTAGTTATTGTCTTTGTTGATACCGAATTATTAAATATCTTATCTCCATTAAATCATACAGCAGGCCACTAAATCTGTCCATGAGACTCAAATGCTCCCGCTTTATAAAAAACTATATTTTAGTGGTTAACAAAGTCCAAAAGAGGCCATAACTCAGAGAAAAATTATTGCACCATACTAAAAATCAAACCTGACTGGTATATTGTCAACAGTAAGCCATATTCCAAGTTTGAAGTTACCATCTGGAAACCAATATCAACATGTTTTCAAAGTTGACCCAAGCCCACTTTCAATCCCAACATGTATTATGTGGTCATGAACATTTTTGTGTAACATTTTGTTTCATTTGGTTCAGTCAAACTAAAGATATTGACCAGAAACCAATATCAACATGTCTAAGTTGGAAAAGGTTCATAACTTTGCCAAAAAATACCATACCAAGCCCACTATCAATCCCAACCTGTATTATGTGGTTGTAAACATGGGTATAAAAATTTGTTTCATTTTGTTCAATCAAACTAAAGTTATTGTTTAGAAACTACAGACCTTCCTTTTCTTTTCTAGCAAATGGACAAGTTGATAAGAAATTTATGATCATTTAAAAGTGGTCATTTACCAACAGGGACAAAAAAGATTTCATTAAAATCTAAGTGAAAAAAAATATACAAGTTGAAAAAAATCTCAGGTAAGAAGGTGGGGGCAGGATGGGGTAGATATTCTAGGTTTACACAGATGTGGATTACCTCATTTACCTTCTGTCATGGAGAAGACACAGATGACAACACAATTCCAAAGCATTAGATATTTCTTATCCCCCCACATCTGATTAAACTACAGCCAATAATAAAGAGTGTTGGTACAAGAAAGAGAGAGAAACACAGTTCACTACATCATACAACTCTTGTCCAGGCCTGACAATTTGAGGTGAAATGCTGTTTGGGACATGTGGAGTTTACCTAAAAAGACAAGAGCTGATGCCCCCGAAGGTAGCAAAGTTGGACTTGCATGTAAATAAATAACTTCTGAATGTTTGAAGAGAATTTGTTCATCCAAACAACTTTGAATGAACGGAATTAACGGAATTAAAAAACACTATGATTCTTGTGTCATCCATATTTATATGAATATATCGATATGTAGTAGGTTAAAATGACATGCAAACCTGCCCTGCAAACACTGGGCAGTACAGAAATAGTGGACTAGAAAAAATTGGGGATAGAGGACTCAAAAAAAAAATTGGACAGCACTTCCCCTATAAGACACTGGACAGTAAGAATAATGCTGAAATTGCCATCTATATTTATATGGTTAAATCGATATGTAGTAGATTAAAATGACATGCAACCTCCCCACCAAGCACTGGGCAGCACAGAAATAGTGGATAAAAAAAATTGAGCAGCACTTCCCCCAAAGGCACTGGCCAGTAAGAATAAAGCTGAAATTGGCATCTATATTTATATGGTTATACTGATATGTAGTTTAACCCTTTACCCAACGAATCGCCCGCATCCACCTGCAAATTCAGCAGCTGAAAAAAATATTTTTCGAACAATTCAACAAACCATATCATGTGACCCCTCTTTGGAACGAACTCAAAGAGCTCGATCCAAAGAGGGGTCACATAACATGGTTTTGTTGAAATTTTTTGAAAAAATTTAAAAAATGATATTTAAAATAATAAATTTTGATAACGTCTGCGTTGGGTAAAGGAACGTCTGCGTTGGGTAAAGGAACGTCTGCGTTGGGTAAATGGTTAAAATGACATGCAACCTCCCCTGCAAGCACTGGGCAGGACAGAAATAGTGGACTAAAAAAAAAAATCGGGCACCACTTCCCCAAAAGGCACTGGACAGTAAGAATAAAGCTGAAAATGGGAAATTTGTGATTTTTAAATTCAAAAAGAGGCATATAACTCTTGCAAGAATGGTTGGAGTGAACCTCCAAATCGAACTTGACCTGTATTTTGACGTTAGTAACTAGATGGTGTCACTTGTGTGCAAAGCACTTAGCACACTATAGCGTATCCCCGCATTTGCATCCTTGACTTTGTATGAATGCTTGATACAAAGATGAAATGTATTATATGACACACTAAAATCATATTGAGTGGCACAGGTGACACAGCTTCGTGCGCACCTACAGACTCCACTGCAACATTTGGGCATGGTTTTAGCGTTTCGAATTACATACATGTACCCTGGGAGCCTTTCGCCGGAAACGGTCTTAGAAAACATGAAAGTGGCAACGGTGGCACCCCAAAAATCAGAAACCTTCGTGCACATCTACAGACCCTACTGCAACTTTTGAGCATAGTTTTAGCATTTCAAATTACATACTCTGGGAGCCTTTTGCCGGAAACGGTCTAAGAAAACACAAAAGTGGCAACGGTGGCACAGCCACGTGGCACCTGAAAAATCCGAAACCTTTGTGCGCATCTACAGACCCCACTGCAACATTTGAGCATGGCTTTAGCGTTTCGAATTACATACCCTAGGAGCCTTTCGCCGGAAACGGTCTAAGAAAACACAAAAGTGGCAACGGTGGCACAGCCACATGGCACCTGAAAAATTGGAAACCTTCGTGCACATCTACAGACCCTACTGCAACATCTGAGCGTGCTTTTAGCATTTCGAATTACATACCCTAGGAGCCTTTCGCCGGAAACGGTCTAAGAAAACACGAAAGTGACAATGGTGGTGCAGTCACATGGCAGCTGAAAAATCTGAAACCTTCTTGCACATCTACAGACCCCACAGAAACATTTGAGCATGGTTTTAGTGTTTCAAATTACATACCCTAGGAGCCTTTCGCCGGAAACGGTCTAAGAAAACACAAAAGTGGCAACGGTGGCACAGCCACTAGGCAGCTGAAAAATCTGAAACCTTCGTGCGCATCTACAGACCCCACTGCAACATTTGAGCATGCGTTTAGTGTTTCAAATTACATACTCTAGGAGCCTTTCGCCGGAAACAGTCTAAGAAAACACAAAAGTGGCAATGGTGGCACAGCCACGTGGTACCTGAAAAATCCGAAACCTTCATGCACATCTACAGACCCTACTGCAACATTTGAGCATGGTTTTAGCGCTTCGAATTACATACTCTAGGAGCCTTTTGCCGGAAACGGTCTAAGAAAACACAAAAGTGGCAACGGTGGCACAGCCACATGGCACCTAAAAAATCTGAAACCTTCGTGCACATCTAGAGACCCTACTGCAACATTTGAGCATGGTTTTAGCGTTTCAAATTACATACTCTGGGAGCTTTTCGCTGGAAATGATCTAAGAAAACACGAAAGAAAAACGGTGGCACCGCCACGTGGCATCTGAAAAATCTGAAACCTTTGTACGCATCTACAGACCTTACTGCAACATTTAAGCATGCGTTTAGCATTTCGAATTACATACCCTAGGAGCCTTTCGCCGGAAACGGTCTAAGAAAACACAAAAGTGGCAACGGTGACACAGCCACTTAGCACCCAAAAAATCCAAAACCTTCCTACGCATTTACAGACTCTACTGCAACATCTCAGCATGGTTTTAGCGTTTCGAATTACATACTCTAGGAGCCTTTCACCGGAAACGGTCCAAGAAAACACGAAAGAAAAACGGTGGCACCACCACGTGGCATCCGAAAAATCTGAAACCTTTGTACGCATCTACAGACCTTACTGCAACATTTAAGCATGCGTTTAGCATTTCGAATTACATACCCTAGGAGCCTTTCGCCGGAAACGGTCTAAGAAAACACAAAAGTGGCAACGGTGACACAGCCACTTAGCACCCAAAAAATCCAAAACCTTCCTACGCATTTACAGACTCTACTGCAACATCTCAGCATGGTTTTAGCGTTTCGAATTACATACTCTAGGTGCCTTTCACCGGAAACGGTCTAAGAAAACATGAAAGTGGCAATGGTGGCACAGCCATGTGGCACCTGAAAAATCCGAAATCTTTGTGCACATCTACAGACCCTCCTGCAGCATTTGAGCATGGTTTTACCATTTCGAAATACATACTGTAGGAGCCTTTCGCCAGAAATGGTCTAAGAGAACATGAAAGAGGCAACGGTAGCACAGCCACGTGGCACCCCAAAAATCCAAAACCTTCGTGCGCATCTACAGACCCCACTGCAACATTTGAGCATGGTTTTAGGATTTTGAATTACAAACCCTAGGAGCCTTTCGCCGGAAACGGTCTAAGAAAACACAAAAGTGGCAACGGTGGCACAGCCACGTGGCACCTGAAAAATCCGAAACCTTCGTGCGCATCTACAGACCCCACTGCAACATTTGAGCATGGTTTTAGCGTTTCGAATTACATACCCTAGGAGCCTTTCGCCGGAAACGGTCTAAGAAAACACAAAAGTGGCAACGGTGGCACAGCCACATGGCACCTGAAAAATTAGAAACCTTCGTGCACATCTACAGACCCTACTGCAACATCTGAGCGTGCTTTTAGCATTTTGAATTACATACCCTAGGAGCCTTTCGCCGGAAACGGTCTAAGAAAACACGAAAGTGACAATGGTGGCGCAGTCACATGGCAGCTGAAAAATCTGAAACCTTCGTGCACATCTACAGACCCCACAGAAACATTTGAGCATGGGTTTAGTGTTTCAAATTACATACCCTAGGAGCCTTTCGCCGGAAACGGTCTAAGAAAACACAAAAGTGGCAACGGTGGCACAGCCACTAGGCAGCTGAAAAATCTGAAACCTTTGTGCGCATCTACAGACCCCACTGCAACATTTGAGCATGGTTTTAGTGTTTCAAATTACATACTCTAGGAGCCTTTCGCCGGAAACGGTCTAAGAAAACACAAAAGTGGCAACGGTGGCACAGCCACGTGGTACCTGAAAAATCCGAAACCTTCATGCACATCTACAGACCCTACTGCAACATTTGAGCATGGTTTTAGCGTTTCGAATTACATACCCTAGGAGCCTTTTGCCGGAAACGGTCTAAGAAAACACAAAAGTGGCAACGGTGGCACAGCCACATGGCACCTAAAAAATCTGAAACCTTCGTGCACATCTAGAGACCCTACTGCAACATTTGAGCATGGTTTTACCGTTTCGAATTACATACCCTAGGAGCCTTTCGCCAGAAACGGTCTAAGAAAACACGAAAGTGGCAATGGTGGCGCAGCCACGTGGCAGCTGAAAAATCCGAAGCCTTCGTGCACATCTACAGACCCCACTGCAACATTTGAGCATGGTTTTAGCGTTTCGAATTACATACCCTAGGAGCCTTTTGCCAGAAACGGTCTAAGAAAACACAAAAGTGGCAATGGTGGCACAGCCACGTGGCACCTGAAAAATTGGAAACCTTCGTGCGCATCTACAGACCCCACTGCAACATTTGAGCATGGTTTTAGCATTTCGAATTACATACCCTAGGAGCCTTTCGTCGGAAAAGGTCTAAGAAAACACAAAAGTGGCAACGGTGGCACAGCCACGTGGCACCCAAAAAATCCAAAACCTTCGTACGCATCTACAGACCATACTGCAACATCTGAGAATAGTTTTAGCATTTCGAATTACATACCCTACGAGACTTTCGGCGGAAACGGTCTAAGAAAACATAAAAGTGGCTAAAGTGGCACAGCCACGTGGCACCCGAAAACTCCGAAACCTTTGTGCACATCTATAGTCCCTACTGCAACATATGAGCATGGTTTGAGCATTTCGAATTACATTCCCTACGAGCCTTTCACCGGAAAGGATCTAAGAAAACACGAAAGTGGCTATGGTGGCACAGCCACGTGGCACCCGAAAAATCCGAAACCTTTGTGTGCATCTATAGACCCTACTGCAACATATGAGCATGGTTTTAGCATTTCGAATTACATACCCTCTGAGCCTTTTGCTGGAAACGGTCTAAGAAAACACAAAAGTGGCTACGGTGGCACAGCCACGTGGCACCCGAAAAATCCGAAACCTTTGTGCGCATCTATAGTCCCTACTGCAAGATATGAGCATGGTTTTAGAATTTTGAATTACATTCCCTACGAGCCTTTCGCCGGAAACGATCTAAGAAAACACGAAAGTGGCTACGGTGGCACAGCCACGTGGCACCCGAAAAATCTGAAACCTTCGTGTGCATCTATAGACCCTACTGCAACATATGAGCATGGTTTTAGCATTTCGAATTACATACCCTACGAGACTTTCGCTGGAAACGGTTCAAGAAAACACAAAAGTGGCTACGGTGGCACAGCCACGTGGCACCCGAAACATCTGAAACCTTCCTGCGCATCTATAGCCCCTACTGCAACTTCTGAGCATAGATTTAGCGTTTCGAATTACATATCCTACGAGCCTTTTGCCGGAAACGGTCTAAGAAAACACAAAAGTGGCTATGGTGGCACAGCCACGTGGCACCCGAAAAATCCGAAACCTTCGTGCGCATCTATAGACCCTACTGCAACATCTGAGCATGGATTTAGCATTTTGAATTACATATCCTACGAGCCTTTTGCCGGAAACGGTCTAAGAAAACACAAAAGTGGCTACGGTGGCACAGCCACGTGGCACCCGAAAAATCCGAAACCTTCCTACATATCTACAGATCATTTAGCAACACAATTTTAGAACTCCGAATTACATAGGCTGGGACTATTCAGCAAAAAAGTGAAAAAATAACGCCTTTTTTAAGTGGCTCCACAGAAGCCACCTGGTGGCACAAAAATTTAAAAGTTGTATTTTTGGGTTGCACAGACCCTATCGAACAACTGTAGAAAGTTACAGCGTTTCGAATTACAAAACCGGACGTACGGAAGTACGGCCGTACGGACGTATGGACGGAGATCATGACAATATCCCCGCATTTTTTAAAATGCGGGGATAATAAGCAAATAAAATTTGAAATCGATTGGTGCGGTGATAAAATTTTAAATGGTCTGGAACTAAAATCACTATAATTCTTGTGTCATCCATATTTATAAGGATATATTGATATGTAGAGGTTAAAATGTCATGCAACCTCCCCTGCAAGCACTGGGCCACAGAGAAATAATGAACTAAAAAAAATTGCCCTGTAGGCTATGGTACAATTTACCTTAGTCAGAAACAGAGGCCAAAAACAAACAGGGGCCATAACTCTACCAAACATGAATGGACGAAACGCTAGGTACGAGGGCATCCGTTTCCCCAAGCTGCCCTATCACCATACCAAAGAACATTAAAATTCGACAACTGATGCTCGAGTTTATATACAAAATGTCTGTTCATACGGACAGCCGAACAGACAGATGGATGGAGACCTCGACTATGTTCCCCCTCGAAAATTTTTCAGGGGCATAAAAAACATGTGAACTCAAAATGGATCATGCCAAACTATCGTCAGGTCATGCAAAATTTTTGTCAGGTTGAATGATCTAATACAAATGAATGATGGAATATTGTTGAGCATCAACCAATCATCAGCTGTACAGGTGTTTGCATCTGTGTGAAGTATAGCTGCTCTGTTGGTCAATTATTGGCCAACAGAGCAGCTATACTTCCGGCAGATGCAAACACCTATACTGATGATTGGTTGATGATCAACATCATTTTAAATTGTTAATCATCTTGAGACGTAGCATACGTACAAAATCAGAAAATGGCAATAATTCATGTCTCTGCCACAAACAGTGATTATGGAAGTCTTACTCTTCTGCAGCATTATTTCATGTCAAAATTAGGCAATAATTGCCACTAATTTGTGTCTGAATTGGTGGAACACAGGCTCCTTATTGTTCCTGAGGATTCATCTTTATTCATCAGGTTATTTTGCCCATCGGAGCAAGAACTTGGCTACAGTTCAACAGTTCATACATCAGCATAGTTGCGATACATATATATTTACGTTATCTAATATGCTACCTGAATCAAGTTCAGGGAAACGAACAATAAGTCACCAAAGCTCAGACCAGGTGAACGATAAATGGGTTATGCAAAATTTTGAAAACAGCAGGCCTGCTTGTCCTGCTGAAAAACATTCCCAAAATATACGTGATGAAATCAAATTACTCGGTGGGGTTTGTTGGGTTAATTATCTTATGGATAACAATTTTCTTTAATTTTTGTTAATTATACATGTATTTGAAAAAATGTGGTGAGGTGTCAGATTATCACATAAAGATAACTGCTGTTTAAGTAAAATCCAAAACAAACTTTGGATGAATGGCTGTGTGAATGGAAAGATGGACAGAAATATAGATGATGGAAAGTTCTTTGTTGGAAGCCTTCCTAATAAGAAGATAATAATATGGAGTTATTAAGGGGATAGCATTACCTAATAGTATACCAGTATTTTATTATTGGCTGTACTGTGAGTTAGTATTGAAATAGTTAACCAGATAACCATTTTGAAACCAGTTACCTACTGACCAAGTAGAAAAATCACCACCCAGTTATCTGAAATATCAATAGTGATTGTCATTCCATGGTTAAAGCGTAGAAAATCTGCTGCCTCTTGTTTGGGATAGATTACATCACATAGTCGTGTTATATATATTGAGAAATAATCAACTTTGGTGTTCAAGACTTCAGTAATGATTGGCAATTTCCATGAGTACTGAGCTAACTGTTCCAGCCCTGTTCCAGCCCTACTATGAGTACATGTATTTAATCCATTATATCTTGCCTCAATGCCTGACAGAGCTCTGAGGTGTTTGTAGATGACAGGCCAATTTTTCATTCAATAAATATTCATGCTAAACAAATACTTTTTAACAGGTGAATTTAATAGTCAGTTCAGTTAGCATTGTATGTGAATTGCACTGCATTCTGAACCATGTTTATCAGGTCAAGAAATATTGATGCTCAAATATATTTAAAATCATTTCTGCTTTACTATCATCACAACTAGATAGTTAACTAGACTTTATAATTCTGGAGAATCATGGCTTTTCCAGATGAGATTCCATGATTTTTCATGATCCCAGAGTGTTTGATGAATTGTTTTTAACTGTCTCCCTGATGTTCCTTTATTGATGTTATGAGAAATGTGGGAATAGCAGTCTCAAATGACTCAGTTTGATAAAAAAATGTTTAGGTAAAAACCATCATTAATGGTGGAGAGGTTAATATCAATATCGTCGTCCAACAAGTTAACAATCAACAAAAGAAATTATGTTTGACACCCACCCACCAACCAAGTGCTGTGGCTATTTGAATATGATCCATTTTATCTCAAATATATCCAGAATATTGATGTCTGGCAGACTGTAGAGGGATAACAAGTGCTAAAAGGAATATTTTAATAAGCACACCAAGAACCGCAAATGATCATCTTATCTTAAAAATCTACAATATGTTTTCAGAGAAATCCAGGGAGAACATGAATTTTAAGCTTTTGATGGGCATCATAGTTTATCAAGCCCAAAAAGAGGTTAATTGTTGTTTTTTGAATACCCTTATTACTTACAAAAATAATTCTCAGTGAATTCTACTTCCACTTATGTTGATCTCTCCTCTTAACTTTGGGTGCTGTGGGTACGCAAACACAGACCTTTTTATCAAAATTTTGATGTTTGAGAACCAGCATTGGGTTAACAAATGCTTACTGGAATATTTTGTACATGTAACTTGTAATGTCACACTAAAATCTGAGAATGGCCAATTTTTGTTGAAAATCTACTCAAGGTTTTTAGAGAAATCCCCCGATAACATGAATGTTTAACATTTTGAGTGGTATCGTTCTGTAACCAGCCCTAAATAGGTTAATGCTTGGTTTTGTAAATACCATCATTACTTACAAAGATGATCCTCGGTGAATTCCACTTCCAATGAAGGTTATGTTTATCTCGCAGGTAGACGACATTGGGTGTTTTGGGCACCCAAGAACAGCTCATTTTCTCAAAATGTCTATACTTTGCAGGCTCTGGAGGATCAACGAATGCTTATCGTAATATTTTGTCCATGCAACTTGCAATGTCACTCCAAGACCTGTGAATGGTCAATTTTTCTTGAAAACTTACTAGATTTTTTTGGAGAAATTCAAAGAAAATAGGAATTTTAAGCTTTAAAGGGGTATATCTCCTTAACCAGGCAAAAATGGGTTAAGACCTCGATTTTTGAATACCCTTACTACTTACAAAAATGATTCCCTATCAGTTTTGCGACCGGTAAGAGAAGTTATGTTTCTCCGTGGCATTCCCATTTGACATTGTTGGTGTCCGAAAACAAGACTATTGGTTCAAAATTTTGACATTTAGCAGCCCATGGAAGGTTAACAAATGTTTACCGGAATAATTTATCCATGCAGCTGGTAACGTGACACCAAGACCTATCAATGGCCATTTTCTCTTGAAAACCCTACAAGATGTTTGTAAAAAAATCCAGGGAAAACATGAATTTTTTAAGCTTTTGATGAGTATATTAACCACCTCAAAAGGGGTTAACGCTAGATTTTTTGAATACCTTTATTACTTACAATGAAAGTGTCAATGGCACTGTAGCTAAACTTTTGTAAGACATGTACATGTATAGTATGTGACACAGCAATGACACACATCTAGGTAATGACCTGATAACAAAGGTACATATAAAGCATTTTAACGGTCTGTACATAAATGCTAGTCGTAGCCTGTAACAAATGTATAGGTAAAGTATTGTAAAGGTGGGCGACAGTTAGAAGCTAAACTAGAAAAGAAATCTTTGAGTCCCAGAGTGGGTCTGACTGAACCCCAAAATATTTGTTCTCATAGCAGTGTGATAACAAAGGCACCCAAAAACGCTCGTTCTCATCCCAAAGTGATAACAAAGGTACCCAAGAAGTTTCGTGAAGATTGGTTCATAAATACAGCCTCTAGCCCGAGCTGTATTGACATGTGAACTTACTGTGTATAAGTAGCACTGAATAAATCAAAAGTTCATCTAATTTGCATAATTTCTGCATGAGAAAAAAAACCTGTATTATATGTGATGTATTCCATGTACATTCATTCCAAAATTTATTCAAATCAGAACCTTCATGTAGAAGTTCTGTACAAAAAACACTCGTTCTCGTCCCACAGTGATAACAAAGGTACCCAAGAAGTTTCGTAAAGATCGGTTCATAAATACGACCTCTAGCCTGAGCTGTACAGAAGTTGTGTACAAAAAACTGATTGGACCTAATTTCAGTACAAAATGGCCACTGGCAGCCATCTTGAATTTTGGACCACACCCAGAAACGCTTGTTCTCATTCCAAGGTGATAACAAAGGTACCCAAGAAGATTCGTGAAGATCGGTTTATAAATACAGTCTCGAGCCCAAGCCGTCTTGACATTTTTACTTACTGTGTGTGTAAGTAGCACTGAAAAAAGTTCATCTAATTTGCAGAATTTCTGCACAAGAAAAAAACCTGTATCATATGTGATGTATTCCATGTTACTAAACATTCATTCAAAAATTTATTCGAATCGGAACTTTCATACAGAGGTTCTGTACAAAAAACTGATTGCACTAACTAAGGTACAAAATGGGTGCTGGTGGCCATCCAGAATTTCCCGCATCCAAAAACACCCGTTCTCATCCCACGGTGATAACAAAGGTACTCATGAAGTTTCGTAAAGATCGGTTCATAAATACGGCCTCTCGCCCGAGCTGCATTGAATTGTTGACGCATGGACAGACAGATGACGGGCCATGGCATAACCTCAAATTTGACTTATGTCAAAGTTGAGCTAAAAATGGTCATTAGTGAATCCCACTTCCAATAAAGGAGATTATGTTTATCTCTCAGGTACACATTGGGTGCTGTGCGTGTCCCAAAACAGCTCATTTAAACAAAATTACGATGCTTGGCTGCCTGTAGAGGGTTAATAAATATTGAAAGGAATATTTTGTGCATGCAACTTGTAATGTCACACAAAGACCTGTGAGCAGTCAATTTTTCTTGAAAACCTACGAGATGTTTTTAGAGAAACCCACAGAAAATGGGAATTTTAAGTATTTAAGGGGTATCTCTCTTTAGCCTGTCCAAAATGGGTTAAGACTTCGACTTTTGAATACCTTTACTACTTACAAAAATGTTTCCGAATAAATTCTGCGCTCGATAAAAGGCACTTTTCTTTGTGGCTTACTCATTGGGTGCTGGTTGTGTCCAAACACAGCCCATCTTATCACACTTTTTACTTTTAGCAGCCCGAGGAGGGTTAACAAATGCTCACCAGAATTATTTTGTCTATGCAACTTCTACTGTCACACTAAGACCTGCACATGGCCAATATTTTTCTTGAAAATCTACAAGACACGTTTAGAGAATTCCACAGAAAACATGAATTTTTGAGCTTTTACATGGTATTGCAGTTTAACCAGCCCAAAACGGGTCAACACTTGGTTTTTTTAATACCCTTATTACTTACAAAAAATGATCCATAGTGTATCATGTATCATTTGGGTGGTTTTGGGGCCCAAAAACAGAGCCATTTCATCAAAATTTTGATGTTTGGCAGTCTGTAGAGGGTTAATATATACATTGCGTAATATCTCTTGTATATGGATGGTCGTCTTATAGACAGGTATAACAATGATGAATGTTTTAAAAAAAAATCTACATGACGCGTTTGGAGTAACTGCCAATAAACCCCAATTTTGACAGAGTAAAATTGAAAATTCCACTTTGGTACATTTTTAGATTTTGTGCCCCTCTATGCTTGTACAAAATTGTGTGAAAATCGGTTTGAAAAAGGCTTCTGAATCATATGGACAAAATGTGTGGAACCAAAGCAGCACCACCCCCCCCCCCCCAACTGCTCCCCCCCCCCCCCCCCAATAATAATAATCTGCTGAAAAACAATAGTCTTTTCCAAAGGGAGAAGCCTAATAAGTGTTCAATGGTTTCTATGTTAAGAGGTTTAAGGTGATTCAGCATCTACATGTACAAGTATATCTAGATCACAACTGCAATACAAATGTAAAACTGAAGTGCAGTCAACTAAATGTTCACTGCTATAACCAACTACTCAACTGCCAAGGGTTTCAAGTTTTCATAAATGATAAATTTTAGTTTTACTTCGATGCATATGTTACCTTCAGTGTTTAATATCAGTCAATTTGTAAAATGACAGAGTTTCATTCCATTTGTAAAGTTCCTAGTGCCCTCAGTCAATTTGCAACCTGACAAGAAATTCAAACAAGAGGCCTAAGGTGCCTACGTGACGAAAGTACTTTAAAGAAGTATTTAATCAGCATTTGAGCAGTAAACAACACAGTAGTATGAATTATATTTTTTTCTTCTATTCATTTAAATGAACTGTACATATATAAACATTCAAACATTTTGGCCCTTTGAGGTGATTCGGCCTCCTTCACAATACAGCGTAGAGTTAGGAGAGCACCATGATGTGGTGGTATCATCAGGTGTGACCGAGGTATGAATACTGCAGTGTCACACAAAGACATGTTATTGAACTAGCACCAAGTTGCAAAGTCCATCATGGGTGAAGATTAGTATTGCAGCCTAGGTGACTGAAATGAATTAGGGAGACGATGCTGAGAACACAAAGTATTTTCAGCATCGCAACTGCCAGCCAGATCATGCAGCAAACCAAGCCACAGTGAGGCATGTCAAAAACAAAACAAGGTACCCAAGAGAAACAGAAAACGTGGACAAGGCAGAAAGGGCAAGGAGGAAGGGGTATTGGTGGGTGGTTACTGAACAGACTGAACTGAATGTCTGTGCATTTCAAAGAAACGAGCAAGACTGATTTGGTCTAGCTGGGACTTGGTATATACAAGCAAGTTTTGCAATTCCCATTTCCATATTTGGTCATACCTCTTTGTAGTTTTCCTGGAAACGTTTAGCTAGAATACCCATGTCACAACTCTGGAATGTCACCAGTAACACATGACAATGAATGGATTGTTCAGGTCTGCATAAAAATACCATTCTGTAGCCTGTAAGACTGAGTCAGCTTGGAGGCAACAAATGGTAATTTTCAACAACCAAGGAAAGCCCAGTATTAACATTAAAATATCTGCACAGAAATTAGTTAAATTTATAGAAATAGCTCTACATGGTATAAAGCAACTCAGCTGCTTGTACCTAGCCTGGTATACATAGAAACCATACAAGATCAGTTTAATTAGTGAAAGATAGTCTTGTTTCAGCTTAAACTTCCATTAATACAAATTGCATTAATTTTTAATCTATGGTTATACAACACTGCAGAGGAATGAGGTTATTCAAATTATTTAAAACTCTGTTGTCCATGTCAGATGATTTTTTTCTAGTATTGGAATAAAGCCCAGGTATCTGGTAATGGAAAACCAGAAAGACCAAGTATAAACCTGGGGACTTAACTTGAACAAACAAATCTGAGCCTTTCTCTTCCACCCCCAGAATGCCATATACCAAGTATCAATAGATTCTGAAAGGAAGATCTGAAGCAGGAAATTTTTTTAAAGGGTGACCAAATATGAATCCAGAGACCTACATGTAAATTGAATAAACTTGAAATTTGAAGTGTTTTACCAAGTATCAAAACATTCTGAATGGTGGTTCTCAAGATTTCAAAGAATATTGCTCTTTTCCTGCAAGGTAAAATTAGGACTCCTCACTTGTGGTTCGGGAGGAGACTTTTAAAATATTACCAATTTAGCACTATCATGCCACTATGTTAAAATTCCTTCCTCCCTTCCCAATAGGGAACATAAATATCAACCCTGGGATGTTATTTGAACAAACTTAATCTGAACCCTCTAAGGATTCTGTATAGCAAATATCAAAAGATTCTGATTGTATCTCATGAAGCAGATCTTTTTAGATTATTCCTCATATTGGACTAAGTTAAAATCCAGGCTATAATAGGAAGCCCAAAAATAACCATGAGACTTGATTTAACCAACTTTAATCTGCCTCCAATAAGGGTGGTGTATACCATGTATCAGAAGATTCTAACTGGGGGTTCATAAAAAGAAGATTTTTAAAGAATATTTCCCATATCGCACGAAGTAAAAATTCCAGCTCCAATAGGGAGCCCATATATCGATCAAATGATTTGATTTGAATAAACTTGAATCTGACGCCCACAAGGGGGCTCTATACCACATATCAAAAGATTCTAATGAGTGGTTCTGGAGAAGATTTTTAAAGATTATTCTTTACATTGGACAAAGTTTACATTTGGGCTCCAATAGGGAACCTAAAATATTAACCCAAGGACTTGATTTTTCCCAATGTGAATCTGACAACCTTAAGAAAGTGTATTCCATATGTCAAAAAGATTCTGATTGGGGGGATTCATGAGAAGAGAATTTGTACAGAATATTTCTCATATTGAAGCAAGTAAAAGATCGGGCTCAAATAGGGAGCCCAAATATTATTCGAAAGACTTGGTTGGAACAAATTCGAATCTGCCCCATAAGGATGCTGAAAACCATACAGTTAAAACAAGAAGTCCTGTCATGAAATGCGCACAAATAGCACGTCGATCTGCGCGTTAATCTACGCATTATAACCATAGTAAGGCTATCAAAGTCTGTACATATGGCCTGTGCACAGACAATGTTTCAGCCAATGGACCATAGAAACATTGCCTGTGTTTGCTATGAGTAACCAGGAGAACCTGCCATGCTTTAGGTGCCATTCGATAAGGCAATTGCGCGCAATTCCTACGTGCAATTAAGCCTAGATAAGCGCACAGTTCGTGACAGGACTTCTAGTTTTAACTGTATATCTAAAGATTCTGACTGGTGAATCTGAAGAAGATATATTTAAAGATTAATTCACATACTGCACTATGTTAATACTTGCGCTTCCACAGAGAGCCTAAATATTAACCAATGGACTTGATTTGAAAAAAACTTGAATTGGATCCCTGAAGGGATTCTGCATACCATATATTAAAAGATTCTGGCAGGTGGTTTTTGAAGAAGAAGAGTTTTTTTTAAAGATTATTCCTCATATTGGACTAAGTTAAAATTCGGGCTCCAGTAGAGAGCCCAAATAATAACCAAGGGACTTGATTTGAACAAACTTCGATCTGACCTCCCTAAGGATGCTGTATATTAAATAACAAAAGATTCTGACAGGGTTCATCTGAAGTAGATTTTTAAATATTACACCCAATATTGCACTATGTTAAAATTCCCAAAGCTTCCAGACAAAAAGAAAGCCCAGTTATTAAATGATGGATTTGAGTTGAACAAATCTGAATCCAACGTCTGTAAGGATTCTGTATACCATATTAAAAAAAATTCTGACTAGTGTTTCTAGAAAAGAAGAGTTTTAAAGATTATTTCTCATACAGGACTCAGTTTACAGGACTAAGTTAAAATTCAAACTCCAGCAATGTAGCCCAAAACTAACCCAGGGACTTGGTTGGAACATAATTAGATCTACCCTCCCTAAGGATGTTGTACACCAAAAATCAAAAGATTCTGATTATTAAATGATGGATTTCAGTTGAACAAATCTGAATCCAACGTCTGTAAGGATTCTCTATACCATATTAAAAAAAATTCTTACTAGTGTTTCTAGAAAAGAAGAGTTTTAAAGATTATTCCTCATACAGGACTCAGTTTACAGGACTAAGTTAAAATTCAAACTCCAACAATGTAGCCCAAAACTAACCCAGGGACTTGGTTGGAACATAATTAGATCTACCCTCCCTAAGGATGATGTACACCAAAAATCAAAAGATTCTGTGCCCCTCCCCCCCACCCCCCCCCCCCCCCCCCCACCCCCCTAGAAAGCCCAAATATTAAGTTAGGGATTTGATTCGAACAAACTTGAATCAGCCACTCGTAACAATGACGTATACCAAACATTAAACAACTCTAAATGGTGGTTCTGAAAAAGATTTTTAAAGATTAATTCCATATTGCCCTAAGTTACAATTTGCTCCCCTGAATTAGGCCCAAATATGAATCGAGGGGTTTAATTTTAACGAGCTTGCTTCTGATCCCTCTATGGATGCTGTATACCAAATATCAAAAAATTCTGATCAGTGGTTCTCCCCCTTCATAACACCCTGCCACAACCGATGGCAATTTTTTTTTTACCATTCTACTCTACCGGTCCTAAGGATACTTCATACTAAATAACAGTTCTCTGTTAAGAGCAGTTTGGGAAACAGGGCATTTGAAAATATTTCTATTTTTAGCTCCTGGTGTTCACATGGGCCACACAAAATCTATTTTGTTGCATGAATCAAGTATTCACGAGTCATTAATACCACATACCAAATTTAGTTCCAATCAGCTCAGTGGTTCAGAAAATATAAATTTCAGGAGTTGCTAAAAAATCTTGCTCCTCCCATACATCTCAAAAGGAAGTGCTCCATACCAAATATAAAGCCATTGTACCAGTTGATTCATAAGAAAAAGTTTTTTATTCAATTTTGAGCATTTTCGCACACCCCCATCCCTATGGGGCTGGACAAGTTGATTTGAACAAAACAAAATGTGATGTCAGAACAAGCAATATCACCTCAAATTTAACTAAAATCGATTCTGCAGTTTTGGAGGAGCGGGTGCAAACACCATGTCCACAGATGAGATGGCAGACTTGGAGTAATTACAATAGTTCACCCTGACTTTCAGTCAGGTTACTTAGGTGAGCTAAAACTAAACCTTGTTTGTTTCTGCTGGAGCTGTAGGTTTTTAAATTTCTTGTTCGGTTTTGGTTTGGTTTTTCAGGTGGAGAAAAACCTTGGTTCGGTTCGGTTTTCGGTTTGTTCATGAGGCCAAGTAAAATTTAATAAAACTCATTCTTATGTCCGGAGTCATAACTGAATGGTAGTGAAATTGAGTGAAACTCAATGAATGCCTGAAATAAGCTAAAAAACATGAAGAATCAGGAAGGCCAATATAATAATTACCTAAATACACAGAACTTTTATTGTGCTTGGCCATTTTTCAAGGTCTGACACCTACACTTGAGGAAAGCTGCAAACACAACTAAACTGAAATGTCGGAAATTCACAGAATGGAATGTAGCCTTCCCAGAGTAGTGAGAGTACCCTGACACTGCCATTGGCAGTGTCTGGGTACTCTCACTACTCTGGGATGGCTACATTATGTGAATTTCTGCAGCAAGAGAGTATTTAATAAAAAACGAAAAACCTTAGATTACGGGATGTCGACGGTTTCGGTTTTGGTTTTTAAAAAAAACTAAAAACCGCGGTTCGGTTAACCTACAGCTCTAGTTTCTGCTTGTGAGTGAGTGTAGGGGGGGGGGGGGAGGGTGTTTGCAAACAAATTCCAGGTGGAGAGCTCACCTCTCCCACTCCCTGGGCATCGATTATTGGGTCTTATTCAACCAGTAAAGGTGCATTTGTTGTATGCTAACAAAAACAGCTCTATTTCAAAGTGTGTCCACAGGGGTTTATGGAATTTCCACCCTAGCAACAGCTCACAATCTGAAGAGTCATACAGCAAAGCGATCTCAAAAATAATTTATTTCTTTTCGACCAGCAAAAAATACTGCAAAATCAAAACTGCGTTGAGAAAATCAAACAATAATAGCATCTCATATTCAATGTTTTCGCATTTTCTCTCCAACAGGTGTTGTGTGGGAGGGTGGCCAGAGAATTTTCCAGTCAAAATTCTCCGGGGTTTTTTTGTGATCACAGTACAGTAGAGTCATCAGAGGTTGGTTATAATCCATGCATGGTCAGTGATGTTCATGCATGCATTTACCCAGTAATAAAAATCATCAATGTTAATTAAAGAAGCACAGGGTTATACACAGTCCTTCATTAATTAAATTTTTGATAATGATTCCAATCATTGGTGTTTGGAATCTTATATTACTGAATCCGTGGAAATATTGCCCACCTATGGAAAGTGACCAGTACACAGTGGCCTTACTGTACTGTAGGAAGTACCAGGCCAGCATTTTTAAAAATGCAGGAGGGCTAAAATTTGCTCTCCTCACATGGCCTAGGGGAGCGATTAGCAAAAGCTAAAAATGGCAAAATGAAGTTGTACTATTAATGAATTTTGCCTAGTGGGCTTTGTACATACATTTTATTTGGTGCTGCTGAGCAAGTAGTCTCTGTGAGATGGCTACATTGCCCCTCCCACACCTCCGGACGTTGGTAAGGCCCAGAGGTGAGGGAGGGGCAGTGTGGTCATATTGCAGAGCCCACTAATGCAGCAGAGACATGAAAACCTGTGAGTTTTAGGAATAGGCTGTTGTGGTAATCATTATTTCCTAAGGCTAGGAGGGCTATTTTTTGCCCTCCTCAGTTTTTTTAAGGTGAGCAGTAGGCGAGCGAATAAATCGCTCCCCTGAAAACGCCAGTCCTAAAGTACAATTTTTCAGCCAATCAAGCAATGAGTTGGCAACGGGAGCCAGTTGGCAAAAACTTTGCAAATGACCCTTGAGCTTTTTACATATTTTCTAACTTCATATCCAGTGAAAACTCCACTTCATGATTGGCCTAACATGATTTTATACTTGTGATGCAGCCATGATATAGGTATAGATGGATTTATTCAATCATTTATTAATGTTTAAGGTCACATACTTCTGCACAATGGCTAATCGTTACTGCAACATGCAGGGTTTGCATTTTGTCAGGGCTCATCAGCCCAGGCCCCGAAATCACACCTGAGATTGCTTCTGCCAGGGCTGATTTTTCAGTCCCAACAAAAATTTCAAACTAGAGGGGTGTCATTTGTGTGCAAAGCACACTATAGTATATTCCTGCATTCGCATTTGTGATTATTGTCGGGGCCGAATCAAAAATCCAAAACCTTTATGCACATCTACAGACGCTATTCACTAACATGAACACACTTTTAGTGTTTCGAATTGAAACCCCTAGGAGTTTTTCTCTGGAAACCATTCCTCTAACGACAAAAATGGTGCCCCTTGCACCCCTCAGGGCCACATCAAAAATCCAAAACCTTTATGCACATCTACAGACCCTATTGATTAACATGAACACACTTTTAGTGTTTTGAATTGAAACCCCTAGGAGTTTTTCACTGGAAACCATTTCTCTAACGACAAAAGTGGTGGCCCTTACACCCTCGGGGGCCGAATCAAAAATCCAAAACCTTTATGCACATCTACAGACCCTATGAATGAACATGAACATACTTTCAATGTTTCGAATTGAAACCCCTAGGAGTTTTTCTCCGGAAACCATTCTTCTAACGACAAGAATGGTGCCCCTCGCACCCCTCGAAGCTGAATCAAAAATCCAAAACCTTTATGCACATCTACAGACCCAATTGATTAACATGAACACACTTCCAGTGTTTCAAATTGAAACCCTGGGAGTTTTTTTTCCGGAAACCATTCCTCTAAAGACAAAAATGGTGCCCCTTGTGCCCTCCGAAGCTGAATCAAAAATACAAAACCTTTATGCACATCTACAGGCCCTATTGATTAACATGAACACACTTTCAATGTTTCGAATTGAAACCCCTAGGAGTTTTTCTCTGGAAACCATTCCTCTGATGACAAAAATGGGGCCCCTTGCACCCCTCGGGGCCAAATCAAAAATCCAAAACCTTTATGAACATCTACAGACCTTATTGATTAACATGAACACACTTTTAGTGTTTCGAATTGAAACCCCTAGGAGTTTTTCTCCGGAAACCATTCCTCTAACGACAAAAATGGTGACCCTTGCACCCCTCAGGGCTGAATCAAAAATCCAAAACCTTTATGCACATCTACAAACCCTATGAATGAACATGAACACACTTTCAATGTTTCGAATTGAAACCCCAAGGAGATTTTCGCCGGAAACCATTCCTCTAACGACAAAAGTGGTGCCCCTTACGCCCCGAGGGCCAAATCAAAAATCCAAAACCTTTATGCATATCTACAAACCCTATTGATTAACATGAACACACTTTTAGTGTTTTGAATTGAAACCCCTAGGAGTTTTTCTCCGGAAACCATTCCTCTAACGACAAAAATGGTGCCCCTCGGGGCCGAATCAAAAATCCAAAACCTTTATGCAAAATCTACAGACCCTACTAATGAACATGAACACACTTTCAGTGTTTCGAATTGAAACTCGTACCAGTTTTTCGCTGGAAATCATTCCTCTAATGTCAAAAGTGGTGCCCCTTGCACCCCTCAGGGCCTAATCAAAAATCCAAAATCTTTATGCACATCTACAGACCCTATTGATTAACATGAATACACTTTGTGTTTCGAATTGAAACCCCTAGGAGTTTTTCACTGGAAACCATTCCTCTAACGACAAAAGTGGTGGCCCTTGCACCCCCGAGGGCCGAATCAAAAATCCAAAACCTTTATGCACATCTACAAACCCTATGTATGAACATGAACACACTTTCAATGTTTCGAATTGAAACCCCAAGGAGATTTTCGCCGGAAACCATTCCTCTAACGACAAAAGTGGTGCCCCTTACGCCCCGAGGGCCGAATCAAAAATCCAAAACCTTTATGCACATCTACAAACCCTATTGATTAACATGAACACACTTTTAGTGTTTTGAATTGAAACCCCTAGGAGATTTTCTCTGGAAACCATTCCTCTAACGACAAAACTTGTGCCCCTCGGGGCCGAATCAAAAATCCAAAACCTTTATGCACATCTACAGACCCTACTAATGAACATGAACACACTTTCAGTGTTTCGAATTGAAACTCGTAGCAGTTTTTCACTGGAAACCATTCCTCTAACGACAAAAGTGGTGTCCCTTACGCCCCCGAGGGCCATATCAAAAATCCAAAACCTTTATGCACATCTACAGACCCTATGAATGAACATGAACACACTTTCAATGTTTCAAATTGAAACCCCTGGGAGTTTTTCTCCGGAAGCCATTCTTCTAACGACAAGAATGGTGCCCCTTGCACCCCTCGGAGCTGAATCAAAAATCCAAAACCTTTATGCACATCTACAGACCCAATTGATTAACATGAACACACTTCCTGTGTTTCAAATTGAAACCCTGGGAGTTTTTTTTCCGGAAACCATTCCTCTAACGACAAAAATGGTGCCCCTTGCGCCCTCCGAAGCTGACTCAAAAATACAAAACCTTTATGCACATCTACAGGCCCTATTGATTAACATAAACACACTTTCAGTGTTTCGAATTGAAACCCCTAGGAGTTTTTCTCTGGAAACCATTCCTCTGATGACAAAAATGGGGGCCCTTGCGCCCCTCGGGACCGAATCAAAAATCCAAAACCTTTATGAACATCTACAGACCTTATTGATTAACATGAACACACTTTTAGTGTTTCAAATTGAAACCCCTAGGAGTTTTTCTCCGGAAACCATTCCTCTAACGACAAAAATGGTGCCCCTTGAGGCCCTCGGGGCCGAATCAAAAATCCAAAACCTTTATGCACATCTACAGACCCTATTAATGAACATGAACACACTTTCAGTGTTTTGAATTGAAATTCCTAGCAGTTTTTCACCGGAAATCATTCCTCTAACGACAAAAATGGTGCCCCTTGCGCCCCTCAGGGCTGAATCAAAAATCCAAAACCTTTATGCACATCTACAAACCCTATGTATGAACATGAACACACTTTCAATGTTTCGAATTGAAACCCCTAGGAGTTTTTCGCCGGAAACCATTCCTCTAACGACAAAAGTGGTGCCCCTTATGCCCCGAGGGCCGAATCAAAAATCCAAAACCTTTATGCACATCTACAAACCCTATTGATTAACATGAACACACTTTTAGTGTTTTGAATTGAAACCCCTAGGAGTTTTTCTCCAGAAACCATTCCTCTAACGACAAAAATGGTGCCCCTCGGGGCCGAATCAAAAATCCAAAACCTTTATGCACATCTACAGACCCTACTAATGAACATGAACACACTTTCAGTGTTTCGAATTGAAACTCGTAGCAGTTTTTCGCTGGAAACCATTCCTCTAACGACAAAAGTGGTGCCCCTTACGCCCCCGAGGGCCGAATCAAAAATCCAAAACCTTTATGCACATCAACAGACCCTATGAATGAACATGAACACACTTTCAATGTTTCGAATTGAAACCCCTAGGAGTTTTTTGCCGGAAACCATTCCTCTAACAACAAAAGGGGTGCCCCTTACGCCCCCGAGGGCCGAAAAAAAAATCCAAAACCTTTATGCACATCTACAGACCCTATGAATGAACATGAACACACTTTCAATGTTTTGAATTGAAACTCCTAGGAGTTTTTTGCCGGAAACCATTCCCGGACGTACGGATGGACGGACGGACGGACAGATGGACAAAGACGACCAATATATCCCCGCATTTTTTCAAATGCGGGGATAACAAAACTTAACTATTAAGGCATGTTTAAAAATCATCCTGGAGTAGGCCCAACCCTCAAATCTCTGGGGCTTATTTCAGGCCCCAACCATTTTTTAAAATGCAAACCCTGTAACATGGATATAACGTCAAGTCCAACCAATCCTGTATACCCATTTGCTGTAGTCTGTTTTAGAGAACTTCCACACCATGCACTCAGACATGTTAAGTCTCACTATTTTAGAGGGAGACTCACTATTTTCAAGAATTAATTTTTGTTAAATGAGCCTAAAATTGGGATTTTTTACAGAATCTCACTATTATAATAAAAAACTTTACTCTTTGAGCCATTTAAAAATTAAAATCTCACTATTTTTGCTCAGAAATCTCACTATTTTACAATTCAGCAGCTTAACATGTCTGCACGCACTAGTCACTGAGACCTATTTTACCTGTAAAATAGAGCTTGGTTGCCATAGTAAACAAGCACTGCTTCATTTCTCAGGTTTCCTATGGAGAAAGATGGAGATATGATAAAATGAGTACATGTTTTAGTGATATAAAATCTTGAGATCAGCGAGATGATTGTTCATCCACAAAAATAAAATTTGTTGAAAAATTACATTTTGTGGGGGATATCAAGCTCATAATTCTTCCAGTCTCAAATATGTAAATTATAGAGACAGATGATTGTGAAATTGACATAAGTGGTAAACTTGAAAGAATATTATCTGATTATCTGCAGTCCACATGATAGATATATGAATATTTATTTATTTATTGGTGTTTAAGGTCACATAAAAGATATATGAATACAAGAGGCCCAAAACATGCACCTGACAAAAGCCCATTGATTCTTCACAAGTGACTTGAGGATTTTTTAAACAATAATTTGTCACTTATTTTTACTTTAATTTTCTTCTACTGACTGGGACAGGGATTTGAGAGAAGCAACAGAGTTCCCATAAGGCAGTTGCATTTAATATACTGAAAGAATAGACATTTTTTTGTGGACCACTTTTTGCTTTTCTGACACCATATACGCCAGAAATTGCTGCACTGAACCTTAGTATTCGTTTTGAAGCAAAATTATTGACACGTTTCGGGATTCAAAGATTTCAATTTTTCGAGAAATTAATGACAAAAAATGGGAATTCCTATGTGAAGTATTTTTAGATACGTAGTAAAGCCATGTGGACATCCTGTCAGGAGTTTCATCAACCAGACGAGAATCCAGACAATTTTTGCTTCAAGCATGTATTCAACATACAGATATCCTGTATCGACTGAGAAAGCCAAACAAATTGAAATGAGAAAATTACACCGTTTTCACGCAAGTTATTCAGTGTTATTATGAATTTTCACTTCATTCTGATGACCTTTCGGAAATCATTTCAAAGGTATGTTGTAGTTACCAGTTTGCATTTCAGAATTAAAATGTTAAACTACAATCTACACTAAACACATTTAGGTCACTGGTAGCTGGAGTTCACTACAACCGGAGGTTAATTCAAATTGCAGTTAGTTCACAATACTGTCAACAAAAACAACAGCGAAAATACAATGCAACCTTTCTCTGACAGTCTTCATTTAGAGCAAAGACAACACTAAACACAACTTCAATCCAATCGCAGTTTGTCTACAATGTAAATTGATGCTAGAAGCAGAACCATGCATTATGAATGGGGTCATCCTAAACACCAAAATCCCCCTAAATAATTATTTATTTATTTATTGGGGTTTAACGATACTTTTGACAACAAGTGTCACTTCCTGGCGGACCATTTTACAAGTGGAGGAAGCAATAGTACTGGGAGAGAACCACCAAGCAATGGCAAGCAACTGTCTGACTTCCAAATGTACAAACTCAGCACAAGCAGAGTTAGCACTGATTTAAGACAAGTGCACATCAACGTGTAACTCGCCTTAGTACCACTGTGACCCACCCCCATTAATAGACCAAAAAATCACTTCCCCACCCACTCCATTTAAAGCCCAAGGTCCCAATGAAATACATCTAAATGGTTTATGGCTGTTTCAGCCACCATCTGGTTGAAAATAAAACAATAAAAAACTTCAATGAACTTTGTGTAAAATGGTAGGTCCTCTGTACACTATATAGAAAATCGATTTTTTACCACTGCCTGATTTTTGACAAATCTGCTGGAAGAGGTGCAACCCTTTTTTTCTGTATCTTTGCTTCTGGATAAATAAATTAAGCATTTCAAAAATCTCTGGTAAACTTTAGTGGGGAATGGGTTTCTCCATCTGTATGGACACCACTGAATTAATACACTGTGTATTACATGTGTCTTGCCGAGGGAGTTTTTTTTTTAAAGTGTTTACTTTCAATAAAAATATCAAAATATCTTTTATGTCATTTCACCATTAATGTTTCCTCCTATTCCCGCACCTGTGCAGGTTTTTTTGTAGTTATTACATATAATTCATAGAAACAGGAAATTTCCAGTTTCCATACAATACAGAGTAATAAAGTTGAAAGGGTTAAACTGACTGAGGGCATGATTTATTTATTTATTGTACGGTCACATATTTCTACGCATTGGCTAATCATGGCCACAATATGGAGATAAAACCAAGTTTAGTCAATCATTTATACCCATGTTGCCCATTTTTCCACCCCAAACATCGGTGTCGGTGGCTGGATCCTATTTTACCAGGAAACAGAGGTTGTTCACCAATATAGTAAACAAATGTTGCTTCACCTCTTGGGGTCCCCATTGGGAAAAGGTTATGCTTAGTTATTGCTGAAAGGATTTGTTGAATAGTTGATTAATGTATTTAGTTGACAAGAAAATTGCCTGTCGATAAGTCGCTGACATTTCTAATATCCCAGTTGTCAGGTTACATTGACAGTATCCCACCAGTACCATGAACTGCTGTTTCTTTTGTCTCTATCAATGTCAGTTTACTTGTAAGCATTCTAGTTACCTAATTCTTCTTTAATCACAGCCAACACAAAGTGGACAATTACAAATTAACATAAAATACACTCATCAGCCAATTGTTTACACAGTCGGTGTATAACTTTAATGTACTGTGGATAATTTCTTATTTATGTAAACAATCTAAAAGCACTGAATGGCCGTTTTGTGCATGGTTTTCTGGGATTGGTGAAGTGTTATATTTTTCCATTCGTGATTTTCCTGTACTAGGCGCCCAACTTCAAATTTACAAAATGGAGTAAGTTGCACTGTTAGAAGCTATTGGAAAACACATCAGCGCTGTTATGTATAAATTTTTCAGGCCTTGATTTTGTCCCACAATGGAAGCAATCTGAATTAATGTATATAAAATGGGACCTTCATTTGGCCTGTAAATCCATGCTGGTTTCAAATCAAAACTTGGAATTTGAACATAATTCTATAATTAAATCAAGAAAATAAATCTATGTTATTTGCCCGTTGATACATTTTATTCAATTTCATCTCAAAACTTAATTTAAATGGAAGTGGAATTTAAAACAGTATGAGCGTAAATCACATATTTTTTGCTCTAAACGTCCGACTCTGGTGATACTTAAAATTCAACTTTAAACTGCCAAAAAAAAACAACCTTTGTTTTACTTTCCAGTATTAAAATGAAACTAGTCTCAATCCCAGAGTAACTTGAATAATTATCCCAGACATTCCAGGTCAGCTGGTCAGATCGTGACACAAACAGAGGCACTGCAATTTGGTCTAAAACGATGGCCCATCAGTATGGAGTTTCGTTGCTACTGCAATATTGGGATGTGATTAGTCAACTTCAACTGAACTTTTAGTCCTTCATTAGTTGATATGAAAGATCTTTAGTCGTTTCAACTCTATGATTAATACATGTAAGTACTTGATTTGAACAAAATTGAATCTGATCTCCCTAGGGATTAGTGGATCTGAATAATATTTTGAAAAAATTATACTCATATTGCACCATGTGTAAGACTAAGTTAAAATTCAAGCTCCCACAGGAAGCCCAAATATGAAGTTGGAGTACTTGATTTGAACAAATTTGTATCTGGCCGAAACGAATGTGTAAAACCTTTCTATGGGCTACATTTGTCCTTGATGACGTAAAAGTTACCCTTAATATGAAATTCCGTAATTCAAAATATTATACTACTTTTTTACCTGGAAATCGGTTTACGCAGTGAGCTCTGAATTTGGTAGCTTGTTCCACACTTGTGTTCAATATATGAGTCGTATGTAGCGATTTGGACTTTGTCTTTCACACAAGAAGCATGTGCCATCAACTCACTACCTAACAGAATGTGGTGCATTTTCAATTTAAATTCACAACGTTTTTCTAGTGGCAAAGAAAATATTCACTTCACATGTGACTGAGTTGCTATCAATTCCTCCTGGGAATCCCTTCCCCTCAATTCCTCGAATCAACAGTCTTCCTGTTTATTTGATCGCTTTTCACCAACAATGCAACAGAAATTGTTTGAATCTATTGCAGGGTGAAACTATAAATTATTATTTTCAAATATACATAAATCACCTACCTCGTCATGACTATCAGAGATTGCAAATTGTGTTCTGGAGACGGCTTAGAAAAGTAATGAAAGTGTCAATGACACTGTAGCTCAACTTGACAAATTAGAAATGGTAAATCTGAAGAACATTGGTTCCAATGTTATTTGCAGAAACTTCAACATAACAGTACTGTGTGTGCCAATGTCAGACCAATCCATGCATTTTAAATGTAATCTGTAAGGCTGGCTAAAGGAATGAAAGTGTCAATGACACTGAAGCTCAACTTGACAAACTTGAACTTGGTAAGTTATAAATGAAATGGCAAAAGTGAAGATCATTGGTACCAATGTTATTTGATGAAATTTCAACATAACAGCATTGTGTGTGCACAACGTCAGATTAATCCATGCATTTTTAAATGTAAACTGTAAGACTGGCTAAAGGAAGAATGTTGATACACATATGCAGTATGTTCAGAGGTTATTGTAAATGGCAACTTTTTTCACAGAAATGAGTGCTAATCAACAGCTCTTATCTAAAGTTCTTACCTAATGAGCACACCAAGTTCAAAAACAATCCTATGATAAATGTGGCCTGTAGGCCATGTCAAAGAATGTTGATGAACAAATGCAATAAATTCAAAGACTGTTGCTAACAGCAACAGTTTTTGATGGAAATGAAAAGAAAATCAATAGCTCCTATCTTTGTCACCCTACATAAGCATACAAAGTTTCAAAACAACCTGATAATGAATGTGCCCTCTGAGGCACGCCAAAGGTTTTTTTGGGGAGGGGGTGGGAAATGGTGGGTGTGGAAATTCATAAATATACCCTCCAGAGAGAGCAAAAGGGATAAGTTGATGCACAAATGCAGTAATTTCAAAGGCTGGTGATAACAACAATAATTTTTAATGCAAAAGAAAAAAAGCAATAGCTCACATCTAGAGGTCACCCCGAACACACATACCAAGTTACAAAGTGATCCTATCATAAATGTGCCCTGAAGGATGTGTTAAAGGGAAATATTGAGGTCTGACTAAACTAAGTTCAAAGGTCAGCGACAATATTTTTTGACAGAAATGGAAGAAAATCGACAGATCCCATATAGATGTCACCCCACACAAGCACACCAAGTTTGCAAGTGATCCAATCATAAATGTGCCCTGCTGGGTATGTCAAAGGGAAATATTGATGCTTAACTGCACAAACTTTTTACTAAGTTCATCGAAGGTCATTTGCCAGGGGCAACATTTTTTGACTGAAATCGAAGAAAATCGATAGCTCCCATCTAGAGGTAACCCCAAACAAGTATGCCAGGTTTCAAAGCAATCCTATCATAAATGTGCCCTGTAGGGTGTGCCAAAGGAAAATATTGAGGTCTGACTAAACTAAGTTCTAAGAACGTTGGCCGTGGCAACATTTTTTGACGGAAATGGAGGAAAATCAATAGCTCCCATCTAGAGGTCACCCCAAACAAGCATGTGAGGTTTCAAAGCAATCCGATCATAAATGTGCCCTGTAGGGTGTGCCAAAGGGAAATATTGAGGTCTGACTAAACTAAGTTCTAAGAATGTTGGCCGCGGCAACATTTTTTGAAGGAAATCGAAGAAAATCGATAGCTCCCATCTAGTGGTCACACCAAACAAGCACGCCAGGTTTCAAAGCAATCCAATCATAAATGTGCCCTGTAGGGTGTGCCAAAGGGAAATATTGAGGTCTGACTAAACTAAATTCTAAGAATGTTGGCCGCGGCAACATTTTTTGACGTAAATTAAAGAAAATCGATAGCTCCCATCTAGAGATCACCCCAAAAAAGTATACCAAGTTTCGACCAAGCGATCTGATCATAAATGCGACATGTGCCGAAGGAAATTGTGGACGTACGCGTATGAACTAACATATGTACACCGGTGGACGAGACGTGATGGAAATAGCTCAGCTTGACTTTGTCAAGTTGAGCTAAAAATGTTGATACACAAATGCAGTAAGTTTGGAGGTCACTGTAAACGACAACTTATTTCACAGAAATGAATCTACATGAAGAGGTTTCGCATAATGAGCATGCAGAGTCCAAAGACAATCCTATGATAAATGTGCCCTGTAGGTCATGTCAAAAAACAATGTAAATGCACAAATGCAATAGATTCAAAGATTGTTGCTGACAGCCACAGTTTCTGATAGAAATGAAAAGAAAATTGATAGCTCCTATCTCTTTCACACTGAATAAGCATATGAAGTTTCAAAACAACCCGATAATGAATGCGCCCTCTGAGGCATGCCAGAGGAAGATGCTAATGCACAAATGCACTAAGTTTGACAGACATGGCTGGCGGCATGCCAGAAAATAAGCACACTGTCATCTGCAAAATGAGGTCCCCAGAGGGTGAATTTAGTGATGCTACCCTGCACAGCAGGGTAGAATCACTAAATTTACCCTCTGTGAAAGTCAGTCTGAATCAGGGTCTCAAAACTAAACAGAAAGAGGTACCCTGAGGATAAATTGGCCCACTTTATGGGATAGCATCATCAAATTCACTTTCTGGGGACCTCATTCTGCAAATGTCAGACTGCTTATTTTCAGGCCTGGCTGGTGGCAATGGTCTTTTTATCTTTTTTTATGGAAATTCATAAATATACCCTGCAGAGAGTTCAAAAGAGATAAGTTGCTACAAAAATGCACAACGTCCAAAGGCTGGTGCTGACGATACTTTTTTATGGAATGAAAAGAAATCAACAGCTAACATCCATAAGCCATCCAGAACATGCATACCAAGTTTCAAGCGATTCTATCATAAATGTGCCCTGTAGGGCATGACAGAGGAATATACTGATGCCTGAGTTTTTTAAGTTTAACAGTTGTTGCCAATGGCAACCACTTTTGACGAAAATGGCAGGGGTCACCCTGAACAAGCATATCAAGTTTCAAAGCAATCCTATCATAAATGTGCCCTGCAGGGTGTGCCAAAGGGAAATATTAATGCATAAGTGCACTAAGTTCATTGAAGGTCATTTCCAGCGACAACATTTTTCGATGGAAATGGAAGATAATCGATAGCTCCTATCTGGAGGTCACCCCAAATAAGCATACCAGGTTTCAAAGGAATCTGATAATAAATGTGCCCTGTAGGGTGTGCCAAAAGGAAATATAGAGGTCTGACTAAACTAAGTTCAAAGGCCGTTGCCAGCAGAAATATTTTTTTGACGGAAATGGAAGAAAATTGATAGTTCCCATCTAGAGGTCACCCCAAACAAGCATACCAAGATTCAAATTGATCCGATTATACATGAGCCCTGCAGGGTGTGCCAAAAGGAAATATTGATGCATAAGTGCACTAAGTTCATCAAAGGTCTTTGCCAGCGGCAATTTTTTTTGACGGAAATGGAAGATAATCGATAGCTCCCATCTAGAGGTAACCCCAAACAAGCATATCAAGTTTCAAACCGATCTGATCATAAATGTGTCCTGTAGGGTTTTCTAAAGGAATGTATTGATGCCTGACTAAACAAAGTTCAAAGCTTGTTGGCAGCGGCAACATTGTTTGCCGGAAATAGAAGAAAATCAATAGCTCCCATCTAGAGGTCACCCCAAATAAGCATACCAGGTTTCAAAGAAATCCAATAACAAATGTGCCCTGTAGGGTGTGCCAAAGGGAAATATTGAGGTCTGACTGAACTAAGTTCAAAGGCCATTGCCAACGGCAAGATTTTTAGACAGAAATGGAAGAAAATCGATAGCTCCCATTCGAGGTCACCCCAAACAAGAATACCAAGTTTCAAATCGATCCGATTATAAATGTGCCCCCACAATGATGCTGTATTTTACATCAAAAGATTATACTGGCTGGCAGATTTGAAGGTGATTTCAAAGAATATTTATTCCTCATATTGTATGAAGTTAAAATTCAGGATCTCATAAGGACCTTCACTTATTTCTTTGAGTTTAATTACACTTTCCACAGCCAAGGGCACCTCATTACAGACAATTCTATGGGTGGAGGAAGCCAGAGTACCTGGAGAGAACTACTGAACAATGGCAAGCAACTGTCAGACTCCCCAACATACTAACTCCATACAAGCAGGGTTAGTATTGGTTGAAGACATGTGCACCATTGACACGCAGTACACCTTAGCACACAGCACCACTGTGCCCTCACATGTGCAATCATGATTAAGTGACTTGCCCAAGGACACAAGTGGGGATCAAACCATTACTTATCAGTTTGAAGTTCAGTGCCATAATCACTGAGCCATTGCACTCCCCGTAAGGAGCTTTAATTACAGTTTAATCCATGTAGAATGGGATTCAGAATGGGGGCCTTTTTCTTGGTTCTGGAAAAATTATTCAATTGGTCATTTATTAGAATTAACTATCAGAAGAGCACTATGCCATTGTAACCTGATTATGCTGCTTAAGTTTATGGAAAATGGTGTTTTGTGCAAAATCGGGAATTTTATAGCGTGTACCATATTGAGAAAGAGGCCTTATTTTGGCAGCAAAAAGGACCTAGATTAAACCTGGCCTTAATATGAACTCACATACTCAATTTGAACACACTTGAATTCAGGGCTGGGGTGAGTACTGGACTTCAGTACTCGAGTATGAGTAATCTGAAAATGTGTGGGTAAAGTACGAGTACCAGTACTGGGGGAAGTGTATGAGTACAAGTACTGAGTACTTTGAAAGTACTTGAGTACGAGTACACATACCCTTTCAATTCAAGTTGAATTTGACCCCCATAAAGATGCAACCTAATAAAAATCAAAAGATTTTGACTGGTGGAACTTAAAACTTTCAAAGAGTATATATTCCTCATATTGCACCCATGGGGAGCCCAAATATGAATCCAGGGCTTGATCAGAACAAACTTGATGTCGGAAAGGGTGTTGAATATTAAATATCAAAAGATCCTCACCTGTGGATCAAAAAACAAAATTTCCACAGGAGCCCAATTATGAAACCGGGAGATTTCATCTGAACAAAATCTGAATCTGCCCCAAGGATGCTGTATACAAAAAAAAATCAAAAACTTTTGACTGGTGGATCTGCATAGGATATTCAAACAAAATTCCTCATATTGCAATAGGTTAAAATCTGAGCTCCCAGCAGGGGGAGTGTGTGTGTGTGTGGAGGGGGGGGGGGGGGGGGGGGGGGTGTTGGGCAAATATAAAACCAGGAACTTATACTTGAATCTGACAACCATCCAGATGCTGAATACTGAATAACAAAATATTCTTATTGGTGGAACATCAGATTTCCAAAGAATTTTCCCTCATATTTCATCAAGTCAAAATTTGGGCTATGATAAGAAGCCCAAATATGAACACATGATGAAATAACATGAAACTGAATCTGCCCCCCCCCCCCCTCCCCCCACACACACACACATAAAGAAGCTTATACAGAAGAACCATGTTAATTCAATAGCCAATTTACCCAAGAAAAATATTCAGTTAACACAAGTGTACAATTAATGGGAATTGGGACATTTTCCTTTCTTCTAGTTATAAAGTAAGCACTTATTCTATTATACCATGTTTGACAGAGCTCATAGAGCTTTGTCAAACAAGACACACTAGACTAAATACCTGTATTAGATGTACTGAGGCCAAAGAGGTATATAAACTAGGTGAATTCAGTGAATTGTCATGGCTATTTTTTGATATACATGTATTACAAGACACTTTATTCAGTTAATAGGAGTTTACTCTATATAAACCCATGTGCAATTAACAGGTCATATTTGCTCTGAAGGAATGATAAATGGTTTTGTGTTTGATCAATGCATTCAATGTATTCAATCAACAGGGTAATTCAATTAAGAGGTATTAAGACTAAAGTGGGTTTCACTGTATAACAAATACCAAAAGATTCAAAGAGGGTTTCACTGTATAACAAAAAATTAAAAGATTTTAACCAATATTCCTCCTACTGCACTAAGTTCAAATTTGGGCTCCCACAGGGAGTCCAAATACAACACCAAAGACTTGACAGAAAACAATTTTCTGCGGATCCTCTTAAGTTTGCTGTATTTATATTTTTATATTAAACATCAAAAGATTCTGACTAGAGCTTCTGGAGAAACTGTTTTTAATTTCTGAAAATATATGCAGACTCAGCATTTTCGATTTCCATCTGGGGTACATGGGACACACCTGTGTGAAATTTTCTCTGGAATTCCAGGAAATAACATGTCTTCTTCATGTCTGGAAACTCTGGAAATCCAGGAAATTCCAGAGAATATCAAGTCAAGAAAGATTCTGCGGTATTGGCCAAACTGGATTTCCAGAGAATTCCAGGTTTTAAACAAACCTGTCTGAGCAAAAATTCCTGAATTTCCTGATTTCCAGGAATTCAATTGACGTTTCATTCTTAACAAAATTCCGTGTTTTTCGGGATTTCCAAGACTTAGTTTTACAGGCCTGGACTTTTGAAAAATCCAGGGGAGCCACTATGTCCCTCCTAAATCTGTTTCAGGGGAGCTATTCTACACTAATATCAATTATACAAGGTTATTAATATGAAAATTGAGGAGAGCCATTACAGTTTTAGGACAGCAATTATGGCTCTCCTCAATTTGCCTTTAGGAGAGCCAAAGAGAGCCAGAGCAATAGCTCCCCTCAAATGGCCAGGCCTGGTTTTATTGAATCCAGGACAAAATGCCAATGGACAAAATGCCAATCAGACAAAATGCCAATGGACAAAATGCCAATCAGACAAAATGCCAATGGACAAAATGCCAATCAGACAAAATGCCAATCGGACAAAATGCCTATTGGACAAAATGCCAATGGATTTTTGAAAAAAAAATTTTTTTTCATTAATTTTTTTTTTCATTAAATTTTAAAATACCAATGGGTTTTTTTTAACTAAAAATGATCCTGAAATTTGAAAAAAAAATGGGCCAGATGGATTGCATTTTTTCTTTATTGATATTTTAAAATCACAGTGTTTATGCTGCAATAATGGGGTATATGGCTTTGTCTATCTTTGTGAGGGGTCAGCCAGCTGTGAAACGTATACGCACGGAAGTGAAAAAGTACCAAGAAAGACTTCAAACTCTTTGTCAGTCAAAAGAAAGTGGTGATAAATCTTTGGAGGATTTTATGAAAGGACTTGGCCATTGCATTAGATTGAGTTCCGTATAAAGAAGGCCATTATTAAAAGATCTTTTTGTTTGCCCTCTCCCGAGCCATAATTTTCTTTTTGGGTAGGTAACAGCACTAGTAGCAGACGACAACCTTAACAAATTTTCGTATCGTTAAAAATTTTCATTTTTTGCTTCCAAAACATAGGTTGTGACCTCTCATCAGAACGAGTACATCGCGCCGTTCCAATGAGGGGCCATAACCTATGTGAGTTATGTATATGTGTTATGTTAAAAACTGAGCACATGGAGAGGTTTTTGTACACACAGAAATCTGGAAGTGCATATTTATATCCAAAAAAAAGTTAGTTAATCAAAAAAATAAAACGTTCCTACGAAAACAAACTGTCGGTACTCCAATTCATAGCTTTCCCATGCTTTTAACACTCTTCTCATTATTTTAAAGTAAGATTATTGATGTTTGCAATATATTTGACTTGTTACAATTTATGGGAGAGTGCCTGTAGGCACTCTCTCATAAATTGTAAAAAGTCAAATATATTGCAAACACAAAAAATAAATATGAATCTATGAAAAAACATAAAAAACTTGGAGTCTCCTCAGTTTTTTCTAATATTGGTGGACAATGAAAGACAATGTTCAATGAGGGGGGTTCAGATTCAGTGAGGGATTGCCTGAGAACCAGAACCTTATTTTTTTAGCCTTAAGTAATTTTAAAAAAATAGGTACTTTCTGTTAGGTAAAGACTTACCCTATGGGCAAATCTTCAAATAAAAGTGTGAGTTGATGTACATGTGTTATGCTATGTCATGTTATGTATTTGTTGGAGAAATGTTCAAGAGATGTTAGATAAAGTGCTATAATTATGGAGCAATAAAAATTTAATTCACTGTTTCTTTTTTGTCACTTGTACTTCAATGTAAGATCTGATTGGCATTTTGTCCAATTTGCAGCATAAGCACTGCGATTTTAAAATATCAATAAAGAAAAAATGCAATCCATCTGGCCCATTTTTTTTTCAAATTTCATGATCAGTTTTAGTTAAAAAACCATTGGTATTTTAAAATTGAATGAAGAAAAAAAATTAATGAAAAAAAAACAATTTTAAAAAATCCATTGGCATTTTGTCCAATAGGCATTTTGTCCGATTGGCATTTTGTCTGATTGGCATTTTGTCCATTGGCATTTTGTCTGATTGGCATTTTGTCCATTGGCATTTTGTCCGTACACCGGTTTTATTTTGTCAGAACAGAATTCCTGGTTTTCCGGGTTTCCAGGAATCAGTATTTGTTACAAATTAAATAATATAATTAAAGTTCCCAGACTGAGAAATTCACACCTCAGTAATGCAATTTTTGCAGCTGATTGTATCAAGAATCTCTTGAATTCATTGACATAAATTTATTTTTAACCCTTTACCTAACTTAACAGGTGACACTTGCCACAAATCTTATTAACTAGTTATTTCCATTTTTGCTTCAAAAACATAGCTCATGACCCCTCCCCCCCCCCCTCCCCTCAGTGAAATGAACATATGTAGCTTATTGCACTGAGGTTACTACAAATATGGATGTGTCATGGTACATGTACTTATATGCACCATAGTTACAACTAAAAAATGCTAAAGACAAGCATTTATTTTTGAGTTTATTTACTGACAGACTGATTGCCCATGTGGGGGTCACAGTAGCACTGTGTAGTGTGTACTAAGGCATACTAAATGTCAATGGTGCACTTGTCTTCAACCAATACTAATCCTGCTTATGCGGAGTTAGTATGTTGAGGAGTGTGGCAGTTGCTCGCCATTGCTTGGTGGTTCTCTTCAAGTACTCTGGCTTCCTCCACCCATAAAACTGTCCGACATGAGGTAACCCTGGCTGTTGAAAGTGTCATTATGCCCTAATAATAAAACAAATTTACTGATACAAAATTGGAAGCCCTTATGTGGTCTTCATCCTCAAGTGTAGTTCCACAACTTGAAGCCCTCATATGACTGGCCTTTAAATTCATTTATTTTGGGCACACTACTTGGCCCTAATTTGGGCACATTAAAACCAGAAATAACGGTCTTATCCGGTTATGTTTTATTCTCATGCCTTTCTTAGCGTTTCTATTGTCATATTATGGTAGAATGTATTCTCAAATATTGAAGAGGCAGACAATGTATATATTTTTCTTGATGTCTTGACACCTACTCTAATTTGGGAACACGGTCATACCCATAAACAGTGTGAAATTGGAGTAACCTAAAGGTCTGTGGTGTGCACCATATTATCTTTGAGGTGAAATTATTAAGACTGTGAGGATTTTTCTTGTCACAATTTACAGGGGGGGTTAATAATTCAGGACTCCATCAGTTAAACAAGAGGGTGGTGCCCATCCCATTAGCTCCATAATGCATGGCATGCAAGAAACCTAGGCTTATTACAAATCTGCAAAATATGTCCTGTCAAGTACATGTAAAGCAAAACAAGTCAGAAATTTTCTAAGTCCACACTTGCAAAAAAAGTCTAACACTGCATTAAAAATGCCCAAAATCTATGAAAAATGTCCAGCCAATGGTTAATGTCACCTTATATTGATGCATTTAACACATATATGAAATATAAATGAAACAGCATACCGGTGGTAACCTCCACTCATATATCGCAAAACAGGACTGAAATTCCACATTATTTATTTATTGTTGTTTATGGTCACATACTTCTGCACAATGGCTAATCATGACCACAACATGGAGATAAAGTCAAGGTCAGACAATCGTTTATACCCCATGTAGCCTATTTTAGAGGACTCGCACCCCAAGCATTAGCGACTGGGTCCTATTTTACCAGTGAAACAGAGCTTGTTTACCACAGTAAACAAGCACTGCTTCACTTCCCGGGGTTCCCACGGGGACTGAAATTCCACACTTACAAAAAACTCTAACATTGCAAAAATAGTAAAAAGCGAAAAAATATCACTGGGTAAGGGTCTGTGGGTAAATTGTAAGCCATAGAAACAGTATGAGGTGCATAGTAACAGGGCAGAAAGTCAAAGTGGACTCTTACAAAAACTTTAACACAAGTGTTGACACTGACATGCCTCGGGTCATGGCATAAGCTCACACAACTTCGTTGGTGTACTAAAAATACAAGAGTAAAAAATACAGCGTAACAGGATATAGATTAATCTTTACTCAAATGGGTTTTGCAATTTTTGGGGTATAACCTTTGTGAGGTTATCTTAAGTTTTTCAATTGGTGCATCTCTATTTGAACCTAACCTTTCCTAAACTAAGACTCTCCTCATTAATAGCATAGTATCATTGTCCAGAGAAAAACTCCTGTCACCTTTGTCAAGATCTCTACAATTTTAAGAATTTTTTTTATAGAAAATATCAATTCTCTCTGCCTTCTAACTGTCGGTGAGTGATCTGCATAACTCTAAATATGTTAACTTTATTTTGGCTGTTACTGCTTCATCTTTTAATAAGACCTGAATATTACCCAGGGACCAAACTAGTAAGAAGCCAGTGTGAATTTGACTCCAAAAATTCTGACCTGGTTCCTGAATCTTAAATATAGGCTTCTCAGTTGGCTCATAACCGTAAGACTCCATGTCCTCCACTGCACATTCACGCAGCCAAGACTTGACTTGGAACTATTGTGAAAATGAATGGTTATTGTGTAAAAAAAATATTTTCAGAAACTACTTGAATTATGCCAAAAATGAATGTAATTAAATTATTAAATGTATGCTCTGCATAGCTGAAAGCTTCAAACAAGAAGACAATTGTCCAAAAGCAATATTACTACATGTACAGTTAATTGATTGAGTGCTTGATGCCCATATTTGAGCTTTATGCTGGTGTGAAGGTGCTAAAACATAAACACTTCATGTTCTGTACATATACTTCATATTATCTTTGAAGTAACATTATATCTTCTGTGTGGATTTGCCTTGTTACAATTTAAAGTACAAGTGTAGGCAAACTCCCATAAATTCTACCAAGGGAAAACACATCAACAAATTTTGAGTGTCAACAATAATTTAGGCCTAAAAAAGATATATATTTGTTTCCACTAACGGGCTGAAAAAAATTAGGGTCAGTAGGTTGGAAAAACTTTTTATTTTCATTTATTTATTTTTTTCCAGAATGCAGTTCCCTTAACTCAGTTTGTAACGTTTTCAACATAAAATAGGCCTATGTGCAGTGTTGCACAGTTTTAATATAATTGGTAAAATTGTCAATACTGTCACCGATACTGGCGAATTAAATCATATTCGCCATATTCGGTACCTGAAAAAGTTGGTTTTATCCCAGTGAGGCGGTATACAAATTTCAACTTGCTTTAAATTAATGTCACGGTTTACAGGAAGTGATTTTTCTTCACTAGTGTGTATTAACGGAGGTATTTTCCTGAAAAATACCGATACCGAACCTAAAATTTCAATACTGCACAGCTCTAATTGTTTACATCTAATTTGAAACAAACACATGGACTGTATTCAGGTAAGAATGCGTAGTTAATCACATTATACATTTCGACCAATGACAGGCCTGCTATTTAAAACCTGGAAATTTTTCTTGTAAAATACCAAGGGATTCCCTGTAAATTTACACTTGTACTTGAAAGTGATTGGGTGTTTGCACATGTTGACGTCACAATAGCATCATGCCTTCAAAATGGCGTGTTCAAAACTCAAAAGTGTTTCATACAAGACCCAAGCAGGGAACTTTATTGTATTCAAATTAACAAAAGCAAGTCATTTGTGCTTTCTAAGCCAAGACAAATACTATGTTACTTAACCAGTCCATTACCACAATCACTTAAAAAGGCAATTTATTTCAAATGCTGAGGTGTGCTATTTTTAACACTTCTTGACCTTGTGTCGTGATAAAGTGTGGCATGCAAATGCACAATTAAGAATAAGAGGACCACCGAATATTATATTATGAAGAAGTTCTGTGGCTCGATAGGCTTTTATATAAAATAGGGTTTCTTTTTTATAAAATCTTAATTTTTTGACGATCAATAAGTGTGGTGAGATTTAGAAAGTGACAAAAATGCCACCGTTTTTTCACTTTTTTTGCAATTTCAATAAAATGCTTAGGCTCGGTGGTTTGAAATAGGGTTGGTCAGGTTAGCGGAAACAAACGTATAATTTTTTTAGGCCTTAGCACTCTACCGGCTAAGAAGTACCTCTGGCTTTTAGATTTCAAAAGTAGACTCCAAGTCTGGCTCTTATTTGTAAATGCTCAAATCAGTCCCTGATTACCTATGGGCACTGAACAAGTTAGGCTAAATTTATTGTCTGTGAACCAATTCAGGCTTGTCATTTTGAAAACTGCAGGAGGGCCATTATGGTTTGCCTCAAATCACCACAGGAGGGCCATTTTGGGTTCACATAGAATGACCCCAGGAAGGTCACTTATGATTTGCGGGGGCCATTTTGTTTCAGACTGATGGGTAGACAACTAACATCATTTTAAGGTACATGTACATGGTTTGTGTAAATATGATGTACGTCACCACGTAATGTATATTTGGAAAGTTATTTACTGTCTTTGGGTGACTGTGTTGATGACAGGGTACTAACTTCAAAAACTGTGCTTTTGTTACATATACCTCCTTCAATCCGCGAAAATTGCCATTTGAGGTGGCCGATTTTGAGGTGCCTTCGACTGTATTAATGGGCCACAGAAATTGGCTTAGGTGGATGTTTACCATCCACAAAATTTTGAACTCAGGCAGGCGACTGTGGCCCTGGGTGATCGCCCGCCTCAAAATGACAAGCCTGCCAATTACACTGAAACCCTGTTAATTAAAAAGAGAAAAACATTCATTTAACAAGAGTAAACAACTGATAGCAGTTGGATCATTCTCCTATCTTCCAGTTATAAACTGACCATTTATTCTATTCCATATTGTTTGACAAGTTCACTGAGCTTGGTCAAAACAAGATATAACAGACTAAATGTCTGAGTAATTCTTCACAAGATTATTTAATTAACAGGAGTTTACCCAATAACCTATATGCAATTAAAATGTCAAATTTGTACTAATGGTATGGTAAATAGGGCTGCAACAATATGCTTCCCTAACAATACGATATGTTTCGCGATTCAATCTGCACGATACGATATGTATCATGATACAGATGATCTCTCATGCCATGCAATTACAACTATCAAATACTTTGAACAACATGTATTCATTTCCAGTAACTTCCTTTTATTACAAAACTTTGAATGCACTCTTTAAACATTATGCAACTTCTCAAAGTGATGACCATTGGCATTCATTTATTTCAGGTTTAGATTTTTTATGACCCTTTTTCCAGTGTTTTTGCCCTCAGAATTTTCAGAAAATATGTTCAAACAATTTAATCCCTTATGTCTTGTTTGACAGAGCTCTGTGAGCTCTGTCAAACAAGATATAATGGATTAATCAAATAAATATTTAGCAAATTAGAGGGAATTCACCAACCTTTCGTTAACTGAATAATTCTGTCTTAATGGCCTCCTTTAGCACTGTCAATGCTGGTATGCAAAAAACAGGGTTTCACTGCACTAGCTTTCAAAATCTACAAAATTGTTTTGCCTGTAATTATTTATATTTATTGTATCGTGATATACAGTGAACAACAATACGTACTGAATCGTAAGCAATGTTTCGTGGTTTAGATGTATCACAATTAATCGTTGCAGCCCTAATGGTAAATCGTTTGGTGTTTAAGGTATATAAAATTCATAATAAGATTATTCAATTAAAAGGTATAACAAAAAGTGGGCTCCACTTAAATAACAAGGACAACGCAAAGTATGGGCCACTCATTGCCCCGACTCACACTGTGACAGACATGTTTGAAGTAGCCTTAAAAGTATTGTGGGACATAAAAAAAATTCTAAATCAAAAGAGTGAAAAAGGATCGTAACTCTTGTAAATATTATTGGATGGAACATGTTCCTTGTGCATATCCCTTCCCACATGCAGGTCTATCGGTATACCATAGGAGATCCAGATCTAACCTATAGCTTTGGAATTACAATGCAAAACATTTGTATGGACAGACAGATGGATGGATGGGCAAAGGGCTTCACTAGATACCCCCAAATTCTCCTTCAGTGCATTAAAAATGCCCAAAATCTACGAAAAATGTCCAGCCAATGGTTAATGTCACCTTATATTGATGCATTTAACACATATATGAAATATAAATGAAACAGCATACCGGTGGTAACCTCCACTCATATATCGCAAAACAGGACTGAAATTCCACATTATTTATTTATTGTTGTTTATGGTCACATACTTCTGCACAATGGCTAATCATGACCACAACATGGAGATAAAGTCAAGGTCAGACAATCGTTTATACCCCATGTAGCCTATTTTAGAGGACTCGCACCCCAAGCATTAGCGACTGGGTCCTATTTTACCAGTGAAACAGAGCTTGTTTACCACAGTAAACAAGCACTGCTTCACTTCCCGGGGTTCCCACGGGGACTGAAATTCCACACTTACAAAAAACTCTAACATTGCAAAAATAGTAAAAAGCGAAAAAATATCACTGGGTAAGGGTCTGTGGGTAAATTGTAAGCCATAGAAACAGTATGAGGTGCATAGTAACAGGGCGGAAAGTCAAAGTGGACTCTTACAAAAACTTTAACACAAGTGTTGACACTGACATGCCTCGGGTCATGGCATAAGCTCACACAACTTCGTTGGTGTACTAAAAATACAAGAGTAAAAAATACAGCGTAACAGGATATAGATTAATCTTTACTCAAATGGGTTTTGCAATTTTTGGGGTATAACCTTTGTGAGGTTATCTTAAGTTTTTCAATTGGTGCATCTCTATTTGAACCTAACCTTTCCTAAACTAAGACTCTCCTCATTAATAGCATAGTATCATTGTCCAGAGAAAAACTCCTGTCACCTTTGTCAAGATCTCTACAATTTTAAGAATTTTTTTTATAGAAAATATCAATTCTCTCTGCCTTCTAACTGTCGGTGAGTGATCTGCATAACTCTAAATATGTTAACTTTATTTTGGCTGTTACTGCTTCATCTTTTAATAAGACCTGAATATTACCCAGGGACCAAACTAGTAAGAAGCCAGTGTGAATTTGACTCCAAAAATTCTGACCTGGTTCCTGAATCTTAAATATAGGCTTCTCAGTTGGCTCATAACCGTAAGACTCCATGTCCTCCACTGCACATTCACGCAGCCAAGACTTGACTTGGAACTATTGTGAAAATGAATGGTTATTGTGTAAAAAAAATATTTTCAGAAACTACTTGAATTATGCCAAAAATGAATGTAATTAAATTATTAAATGTATGCTCTGCATAGCTGAAAGCTTCAAACAAGAAGACAATTGTCCAAAAGCAATATTACTACATGTACAGTTAATTGATTGAGTGCTTGATGCCCATATTTGAGCTTTATGCTGGTGTGAAGGTGCTAAAACATAAACACTTCATGTTCTGTACATATACTTCATATTATCTTTGAAGTAACATTATATCTTCTGTGTGGATTTGCCTTGTTACAATTTAAAGTACAAGTGTAGGCAAACTCCCATAAATTCTACCAAGGGAAAACACATCAACAAATTTTGAGTGTCAACAATAATTTAGGCCTAAAAAAGATATATATTTGTTTCCACTAACGGGCTGAAAAAAATTAGGGTCAGTAGGTTGGAAAAACTTTTTATTTTCATTTATTTATTTTTTTCCAGAATGCAGTTCCCTTAACTCAGTTTGTAACGTTTTCAACATAAAATAGGCCTATGTGCAGTGTTGCACAGTTTTAATATAATTGGTAAAATTGTCAATACTGTCACCGATACTGGCGAATTAAATCATATTCGCCATATTCGGTACCTGAAAAAGTTGGTTTTATCCCAGTGAGGCGGTATACAAATTTCAACTTGCTTTAAATTAATGTCACGGTTTACAGGAAGTGATTTTTCTTCACTAGTGTGTATTAACGGAGGTATTTTCCTGAAAAATACCGATACCGAACCTAAAATTTCAATACTGCACAGCTCTAATTGTTTACATCTAATTTGAAACAAACACATGGACTGTATTCAGGTAAGAATGCGTAGTTAATCACATTATACATTTCGACCAATGACAGGCCTGCTATTTAAAACCTGGAAATTTTTCTTGTAAAATACCAAGGGATTCCCTGTAAATTTACACTTGTACTTGAAAGTGATTGGGTGTTTGCACATGTTGACGTCACAATAGCATCATGCCTTCAAAATGGCGTGTTCAAAACTCAAAAGTGTTTCATACAAGACCCAAGCAGGGAACTTTATTGTATTCAAATTAACAAAAGCAAGTCATTCGTGCTTTCTAAGCCAAGACAAATACTATGTTACTTAACCAGTCCATTACCACAATCACTTAAAAAGGCAATTTATTTCAAATGCTGAGGTGTGCTATTTTTAACACTTCTTGACCTTGTGTCGTGATAAAGTGTGGCATGCAAATGCACAATTAAGAATAAGAGGACCACCGAATATTATATTATGAAGAAGTTCTGTGGCTCGATAGGCTTTTATATAAAATAGGGTTTCTTTTTTATAAAATCTTAATTTTTTGACGATCAATAAGTGTGGTGAGATTTAGAAAGTGACAAAAATGCCACCGTTTTTTCACTTTTTTTGCAATTTCAATAAAATGCTTAGGCTCGGTGGTTTGAAATAGGGTTGGTCAGGTTAGCGGAAACAAACGTATAATTTTTTTAGGCCTTAGCACTCTACCGGCTAAGAAGTACCTCTGGCTTTTAGATTTCAAAAGTAGACTCCAAGTCTGGCTCTTATTTGTAAATGCTCAAATCAGTCCCTGATTACCTATGGGCACTGAACAAGTTAGGCTAAATTTATTGTCTGTGAACCAATTCAGGCTTGTCATTTTGAAAACTGCAGGAGGGCCATTATGGTTTGCCTCAAATCACCACAGGAGGGCCATTTTGGGTTCACATAGAATGACCCCAGGAAGGTCACTTATGATTTGCGGGGGCCATTTTGTTTCAGACTGATGGGTAGACAACTAACATCATTTTAAGGTACATGTACATGGTTTGTGTAAATATGATGTACGTCACCACGTAATGTATATTTGGAAAGTTATTTACTGTCTTTGGGTGACTGTGTTGATGACAGGGTACTAACTTCAAAAACTGTGCTTTTGTTACATATACCTCCTTCAATCCGCGAAAATTGCCATTTGAGGTGGCCGATTTTGAGGTGCCTTCGACTGTATTAATGGGCCACAGAAATTGGCTTAGGTGGATGTTTACCATCCACAAAATTTTGAACTCAGGCAGGCGACTGTGGCCCTGGGTGATCGCCCGCCTCAAAATGACAAGCCTGCCAATTACACTGAAACCCTGTTAATTAAAAAGAGAAAAACATTCATTTAACAAGAGTAAACAACTGATAGCAGTTGGATCATTCTCCTATCTTCCAGTTATAAACTGACCATTTATTCTATTCCATATTGTTTGACAAGTTCACTGAGCTTGGTCAAAACAAGATATAACAGACTAAATGTCTGAGTAATTCTTCACAAGATTATTTAATTAACAGGAGTTTACCCAATAACCTATATGCAATTAAAATGTCAAATTTGTACTAATGGTATGGTAAATAGGGCTGCAACAATATGCTTCCCTAACAATACGATATGTTTCGCGATTCAATCTGCACGATACGATATGTATCATGATACAGATGATCTCTCATGCCATGCAATTACAACTATCAAATACTTTGAACAACATGTATTCATTTCCAGTAACTTCCTTTTATTACAAAACTTTGAATGCACTCTTTAAACATTATGCAACTTCTCAAAGTGATGACCATTGGCATTCATTTATTTCAGGTTTAGATTTTTTATGACCCTTTTTCCAGTGTTTTTGCCCTCAGAATTTTCAGAAAATATGTTCAAACAATTTAATCCCTTATGTCTTGTTTGACAGAGCTCTGTGAGCTCTGTCAAACAAGATATAATGGATTAATCAAATAAATATTTAGCAAATTAGAGGGAATTCACCAACCTTTCGTTAACTGAATAATTCTGTCTTAATGGCCTCCTTTAGCACTGTCAATGCTGGTATGCAAAAAACAGGGTTTCACTGCACTAGCTTTCAAAATCTACAAAATTGTTTTGCCTGTAATTATTTATATTTATTGTATCGTGATATACAGTGAACAACAATACGTACTGAATCGTAAGCAATGTTTCGTGGTTTAGATGTATCACAATTAATCGTTGCAGCCCTAATGGTAAATCGTTTGGTGTTTAAGGTATATAAAATTCATAATAAGATTATTCAATTAAAAGGTATAACAAAAAGTGGGCTCCACTTAAATAACAAGGACAACGCAAAGTATGGGCCACTCATTGCCCCGACTCACACTGTGACAGACATGTTTGAAGTAGCCTTAAAAGTATTGTGGGACATAAAAAAAATTCTAAATCAAAAGAGTGAAAAAGGATCGTAACTCTTGTAAATATTATTGGATGGAACATGTTCCTTGTGCATATCCCTTCCCACATGCAGGTCTATCGGTATACCATAGGAGATCCAGATCTAACCTATAGCTTTGGAATTACAATGCAAAACATTTGTATGGACAGACAGATGGATGGATGGGCAAAGGGCTTCACTAGATACCCCCAAATTCTCCTTCAGTGCATTAAAAATGCCCAAAATCTACGAAAAATGTCCAGCCAATGGTTAATGTCACCTTATATTGATGCATTTAACACATATATGAAATATAAATGAAACAGCATACCGGTGGTAACCTCCACTCATATATCGCAAAACAGGACTGAAATTCCACATTATTTATTTATTGTTGTTTATGGTCACATACTTCTGCACAATGGCTAATCATGACCACAACATGGAGATAAAGTCAAGGTCAGACAATCGTTTATACCCCATGTAGCCTATTTTAGAGGACTCGCACCCCAAGCATTAGCGACTGGGTCCTATTTTACCAGTGAAACAGAGCTTGTTTACCACAGTAAACAAGCACTGCTTCACTTCCCGGGGTTCCCACGGGGACTGAAATTCCACACTTACAAAAAACTCTAACATTGCAAAAATAGTAAAAAGCGAAAAAATATCACTGGGTAAGGGTCTGTGGGTAAATTGTAAGCCATAGAAACAGTATGAGGTGCATAGTAACAGGGCGGAAAGTCAAAGTGGACTCTTACAAAAACTTTAACACAAGTGTTGACACTGACATGCCTCGGGTCATGGCATAAGCTCACACAACTTCGTTGGTGTACTAAAAATACAAGAGTAAAAAATACAGCGTAACAGGATATAGATTAATCTTTACTCAAATGGGTTTTGCAATTTTTGGGGTATAACCTTTGTGAGGTTATCTTAAGTTTTTCAATTGGTGCATCTCTATTTGAACCTAACCTTTCCTAAACTAAGACTCTCCTCATTAATAGCATAGTATCATTGTCCAGAGAAAAACTCCTGTCACCTTTGTCAAGATCTCTACAATTTTAAGAATTTTTTTTATAGAAAATATCAATTCTCTCTGCCTTCTAACTGTCGGTGAGTGATCTGCATAACTCTAAATATGTTAACTTTATTTTGGCTGTTACTGCTTCATCTTTTAATAAGACCTGAATATTACCCAGGGACCAAACTAGTAAGAAGCCAGTGTGAATTTGACTCCAAAAATTCTGACCTGGTTCCTGAATCTTAAATATAGGCTTCTCAGTTGGCTCATAACCGTAAGACTCCATGTCCTCCACTGCACATTCACGCAGCCAAGACTTGACTTGGAACTATTGTGAAAATGAATGGTTATTGTGTAAAAAAAATATTTTCAGAAACTACTTGAATTATGCCAAAAATGAATGTAATTAAATTATTAAATGTATGCTCTGCATAGCTGAAAGCTTCAAACAAGAAGACAATTGTCCAAAAGCAATATTACTACATGTACAGTTAATTGATTGAGTGCTTGATGCCCATATTTGAGCTTTATGCTGGTGTGAAGGTGCTAAAACATAAACACTTCATGTTCTGTACATATACTTCATATTATCTTTGAAGTAACATTATATCTTCTGTGTGGATTTGCCTTGTTACAATTTAAAGTACAAGTGTAGGCAAACTCCCATAAATTCTACCAAGGGAAAACACATCAACAAATTTTGAGTGTCAACAATAATTTAGGCCTAAAAAAGATATATATTTGTTTCCACTAACGGGCTGAAAAAAATTAGGGTCAGTAGGTTGGAAAAACTTTTTATTTTCATTTATTTTTTTTTTCCAGAATGCAGTTCCCTTAACTCAGTTTGTAACGTTTTCAACATAAAATAGGCCTATGTGCAGTGTTGCACAGTTTTAATATAATTGGTAAAATTGTCAATACTGTCACCGATACTGGCGAATTAAATCATATTCGCCATATTCGGTACCTGAAAAAGTTGGTTTTATCCCAGTGAGGCGGTATACAAATTTCAACTTGCTTTAAATTAATGTCACGGTTTACAGGAAGTGATTTTTCTTCACTAGTGTGTATTAACGGAGGTATTTTCCTGAAAAATACCGATACCGAACCTAAAATTTCAATACTGCACAGCTCTAATTGTTTACATCTAATTTGAAACAAACACATGGACTGTATTCAGGTAAGAATGCGTAGTTAATCACATTATACATTTCGACCAATGACAGGCCTGCTATTTAAAACCTGGAAATTTTTCTTGTAAAATACCAAGGGATTCCCTGTAAATTTACACTTGTACTTGAAAGTGATTGGGTGTTTGCACATGTTGACGTCACAATAGCATCATGCCTTCAAAATGGCGTGTTCAAAACTCAAAAGTGTTTCATACAAGACCCAAGCAGGGAACTTTATTGTATTCAAATTAACAAAAGCAAGTCATTCGTGCTTTCTAAGCCAAGACAAATACTATGTTACTTAACCAGTCCATTACCACAATCACTTAAAAAGGCAATTTATTTCAAATGCTGAGGTGTGCTATTTTTAACACTTCTTGACCTTGTGTCGTGATAAAGTGTGGCATGCAAATGCACAATTAAGAATAAGAGGACCACCGAATATTATATTATGAAGAAGTTCTGTGGCTCGATAGGCTTTTATATAAAATAGGGTTTCTTTTTTATAAAATCTTAATTTTTTGACGATCAATAAGTGTGGTGAGATTTAGAAAGTGACAAAAATGCCACCGTTTTTTCACTTTTTTTGCAATTTCAATAAAATGCTTAGGCTCGGTGGTTTGAAATAGGGTTGGTCAGGTTAGCGGAAACAAACGTATAATTTTTTTAGGCCTTAGCACTCTACCGGCTAAGAAGTACCTCTGGCTTTTAGATTTCAAAAGTAGACTCCAAGTCTGGCTCTTATTTGTAAATGCTCAAATCAGTCCCTGATTACCTATGGGCACTGAACAAGTTAGGCTAAATTTATTGTCTGTGAACCAATTCAGGCTTGTCATTTTGAAAACTGCAGGAGGGCCATTATGGTTTGCCTCAAATCACCACAGGAGGGCCATTTTGGGTTCACATAGAATGACCCCAGGAAGGTCACTTATGATTTGCGGGGGCCATTTTGTTTCAGACTGATGGGTAGACAACTAACATCATTTTAAGGTACATGTACATGGTTTGTGTAAATATGATGTACGTCACCACGTAATGTATATTTGGAAAGTTATTTACTGTCTTTGGGTGACTGTGTTGATGACAGGGTACTAACTTCAAAAACTGTGCTTTTGTTACATATACCTCCTTCAATCCGCGAAAATTGCCATTTGAGGTGGCCGATTTTGAGGTGCCTTCGACTGTATTAATGGGCCACAGAAATTGGCTTAGGTGGATGTTTACCATCCACAAAATTTTGAACTCAGGCAGGCGACTGTGGCCCTGGGTGATCGCCCGCCTCAAAATGACAAGCCTGCCAATTACACTGAAACCCTGTTAATTAAAAAGAGAAAAACATTCATTTAACAAGAGTAAACAACTGATAGCAGTTGGATCATTCTCCTATCTTCCAGTTATAAACTGACCATTTATTCTATTCCATATTGTTTGACAAGTTCACTGAGCTTGGTCAAAACAAGATATAACAGACTAAATGTCTGAGTAATTCTTCACAAGATTATTTAATTAACAGGAGTTTACCCAATAACCTATATGCAATTAAAATGTCAAATTTGTACTAATGGTATGGTAAATAGGGCTGCAACAATATGCTTCCCTAACAATACGATATGTTTCGCGATTCAATCTGCACGATACGATATGTATCATGATACAGATGATCTCTCATGCCATGCAATTACAACTATCAAATACTTTGAACAACATGTATTCATTTCCAGTAACTTCCTTTTATTACAAAACTTTGAATGCACTCTTTAAACATTATGCAACTTCTCAAAGTGATGACCATTGGCATTCATTTATTTCAGGTTTAGATTTTTTATGACCCTTTTTCCAGTGTTTTTGCCCTCAGAATTTTCAGAAAATATGTTCAAACAATTTAATCCCTTATGTCTTGTTTGACAGAGCTCTGTGAGCTCTGTCAAACAAGATATAATGGATTAATCAAATAAATATTTAGCAAATTAGAGGGAATTCACCAACCTTTCGTTAACTGAATAATTCTGTCTTAATGGCCTCCTTTAGCACTGTCAATGCTGGTATGCAAAAAACAGGGTTTCACTGCACTAGCTTTCAAAATCTACAAAATTGTTTTGCCTGTAATTATTTATATTTATTGTATCGTGATATACAGTGAACAACAATACGTACTGAATCGTAAGCAATGTTTCGTGGTTTAGATGTATCACAATTAATCGTTGCAGCCCTAATGGTAAATCGTTTGGTGTTTAAGGTATATAAAATTCATAATAAGATTATTCAATTAAAAGGTATAACAAAAAGTGGGCTCCACTTAAATAACAAGGACAACGCAAAGTATGGGCCACTCATTGCCCCGACTCACACTGTGACAGACATGTTTGAAGTAGCCTTAAAAGTATTGTGGGACATAAAAAAAATTCTAAATCAAAAGAGTGAAAAAGGATCGTAACTCTTGTAAATATTATTGGATGGAACATGTTCCTTGTGCATATCCCTTCCCACATGCAGGTCTATCGGTATACCATAGGAGATCCAGATCTAACCTATAGCTTTGGAATTACAATGCAAAACATTTGTATGGACAGACAGATGGATGGATGGGCAAAGGGCTTCACTAGATACCCCCAAATTCTCCTTCAGAGGTCAGGGGCATAATAATTAGTTGTTTGGAAATTGGAATCATAGTACAGAACAATTTAATGAGAATCTGGTGTCAATTTGTAAAGTGGTACATATTTTCTATCAATCTGCAAAATGACTCATTAAGTTTACAAATTTTCTATCAATTTATAAAATGATGGATTCACATGGTTTAGAATGTGACCCAAAGCTCCTGTCATTTAATATTAACCCTCTAAAATTAATATCAAAATGAAACTATAAACAGAAACCTTTCCCTATAATACAACTCCCCACTGAAAATAGTCCTCATTAAGGCACAAACTAACCCTTTTATATTGCTTTGAAAATATCATCCTCAAGAGGTGGGCAATATACCAAAGAACTGAACCGACACCAATATCAAGAGGTTACTGAAAAGCTTAGCCAGACCAATCGTTGAATACTGATACCGTCTGAATTTTCAAATTGTCCTACATTCGCTCTTAACAAGTCCCTGTTTAGGCTTCATAACAGTTAAAAGGTTCATTTTCATTTAAGAACTAACTTATTTTCTTTTAAGTTTTGTTTAACCCTCAGTGGATTGGGCAACTGTCCTGAATTCCCACTAGACTACAACCTGTACATGTCCAACTGCTTAGTAGTGGTTTCTAGTCAAGTCTTGGCTGAACAGGCAGCCAAGACCTGTCTAGAAATCACTGCCCAAGTGTTCTGTCTATTGCCAGCAGGACGGCCTAAAGGCATGCTCAGGGCACATGCTCTGAGGTCGGAAAAGCTTAAATATGTCTTCAAACATTAAGGTGTGTTCAGAACAAGTTACAAAATTACTGTAGATCTGATTTGTGGTCTGAAAAGAATGCCACTATTGAGCTTGTGGCACAAGTCATTTATAGTGTTGTGGTAGAATGGTACTACAACAACTTATTCTGTTTTTCCTAATGTGAATCCCTCTTTGGTAGTATCAGCAAATCTCAGTCAAGTCAGATATCAAATACCAAACCAACAGAAAAATACCAAAACCAAAATCAAATTCAAAATTAAATTACCTCTTATCTCTATCTCAAGTATATTCTTCCTTGACAACTATACTTGTAGGATGCATTTATCTTGACAGTCTTTTTACCTCATTACTCTTGAGTTCCAAATAAAAGTACAGGGTGGAATAAAGTATGGGGTTGAAAATTGGGGGAATACAAAAAGAAATACAGGGAAGAATAAAAGTACAGGGCGGAAAATCATAAGAGAGTTACTGTCATTTCTGTAATACCTCCAACGCATACAGGACTGTTACCTCAGGTAACAGTTCTGTTTGAGTTGGGTGTATGAAACAGACTAAAGTATCCACAGTATGTCTCCAATATAAGGCATTCACTTGACACTGATGGTATTGTTAGTAAACATACGGTCCCAAATAACTTCATACAGTGTAACAAATATTCAGACGAGATTCACGCGGAAGTGAGTATGCCCCCCCCCCCCCTTTGTGGCAATGACCTTGATCTGTAACCTTGACCTCCATCAAACAAAAAAATTTGTAAAAAATTTAATATTTGTACTTTGGTTCATTTCTGAGTTATGGCTGAGACACGGATATTGATGATTTTCAGTGTGACCTTGAAATGTGACCTTGATCTTACGGACCTGGTTGTGGTGTGCGACACATCCACCCATTGTCCTTTATAATTGAGCGAAGTTAGATGATTGTAGCCCTAATAGTTTTGGAGTTATGTTTGAGACACGATTTGTGACCCTGAACATATGAAGGTCAACTGTGACCTTCACCTTGCAGATGCAATGGAAACTATTATACAGAACACACCTTCTGACTGTCCTTAACATTTGTAAAAAGTTTAACAATTGTACTATGATACATTTCTGAGTTATGGCTGAGACACGAATATTGACCAATTTTAGTGTGACCTTGACATTGAAGGTACGAACCCGGCTATGGTGTGTGACACATCCTCCCATGGTCCTTTATAATTGTGTGTAGTTTGATGACTGTGGGCCTAACAGTTTTCGAGTTATTGGCTCGGACACACACACACGGACGGACACACGCACACTTCAATCACTATATGCCACCTGACTTAAGTCGGCAGGGGGGGGGGGGGGGGGCATAAAAATTAATAAACATTAAGGTACAGTAGATCCTGTCTTGAGACACCACCCTTTTTTACATGCAAAGGTGGTCTCTCAAAACAGGTGGTCTCTCATTACAGTGTAAAACAATCAAACAGGACAACGTCACAGAGGTCTCCCAAGACAGGTGGTCTCTCGAAGCAGGTTTTACTGTATGTTCGTTTGGAAACCAAGAGTAATGCCCATCTGTGCAAATAACAATAATGTAGAAAAACTTAAGTCATCTGCAGGTTTGTACTAACATGTATGCTAGTTATTAATATAAAATTAATCTGAGGACTTGAAAGTTAACCCTTTCCCTAACAACATAGTGGTCAAAAACTTAGTGGTCAAATTAACTTGTTTTCAAAAAATGTGAAACTTATTTTTTTGAAATAAGGGATAACAAAATCAATTCTGTTTGACAGAGCTCAAATTTCTAGTTACTATATACGGGAAGAATTTGCAACTTGAATTTCTTTTATTTCTTTGACATCAGTGTGACAAGTGTTGAGGTTAAATAAAAAATAATCACTTGTTTGACCTTTTGACAGAAATAAATTAGCATTTGGAAATGTTAGCTTGGTTTTCAAAAGAGATTTTCATGAGTGAAAATAGCTTATTTAGCTTCATCTAATCTGAGCATTACTAACTGGCTTCAGAGAAAATAAACATTATTACAAAACATTATTTTTGTAATTTTGTAACAAAATGCAGTTGGATGGATTTAGATGGGGTGTACCAGTGACGTAGATAGCTTTTCGCTGGCGGAGGGGCAAGCCCAAAATTTTCCGACAGACCAAAAATTTTCCGACAGTGTAACAACAACAAAAACCCAAACAGAAAGAATCTGTTGTTTACTGCAAATGTACTGAAAATTGGTCTTTTTTACCCAAAATGGCATGTTTTTATCCCCAAAGCCAGCATTTTAATGTTATTAGGCATAAATTCGCCTAAAAATGGTCCCAAAAAATTTCCGACAAAACTTCTGGTGGGGGGGGGGGGGGCCTTCCACCCCCCCTCCCCCCACCCCCCCCTTTTATCTATGCCACTGGGGTGTACTAGTAAGATGTTAAGAAAACAGACCCAGCGAGGTTTGTTTTTCCAACTATACTGACTTTACAGTCTCTTTTAGAAGATGAGAATGGAGGCTTGGAGACCAGATATCATTTATGATTTGGGTTTTTTTGATAGGATAGGGATATCCACCTCTAGATTTGCAAATGCATCCTCTCTCCCCTTCTGCATGCAAAATTCAGATGACCACTACATAATTTCCAACAAGTGGGATATTCCATAAACAAAAACACCCCCACCACCACACCTGACTTTTTAAACTACAGGTTTTAACATGCAGAATTCCATTTATGCTCCTCCTTGACTAAGTATCTGAGAAAGGCTATCATTAGTCACAAATTCAAACTGCAAATCAATATTTTGAGGAATTTTTACCTCTTTTCAATCAACATTTTGGGGGGCTTTCACTACTTTTCTGTTAAAAAACTCCAGATTTTGGCCAAATTCTGGGCATGTTTGGAAAAATTCCACAAGCACCCTGTCTGAAATTGCCAACTTTTCAAATTTGGAGCTTCAAAATTGCAACTATTGGAAATTGGAAATTTGGGAGGAATAATAGGTGCTACCCCCCCCCCCCCCCAGCTTCCTTCAATGTCTAGAAATCCCCAACAAACAAACACACACTTAACTCTTATGAATGCAAGCCTTTGGTGAAATTTACATCACCAATCCGAAGTTACATCACCAATTCAGTTATCACCAAATGCACAGTTATCTGAAAATAGGGGGGGGGGGGGGGGGGGTAATAATAGCTGCCCCCCCCCCCCCAGCTTCTTTCAATGTACAGCAGTCCCCAACAAACAAACACACACTTAACTCTTATGAATGCAAGCATTTGGTGAAATTTACATCACCAATCCGAATTTACATCACCAATTCAGTTAACTGAAAATGGAGGGAAAACAAAATGGTGTGGGTGGTGGACTGAGATTATCAAGTAAAAAAAACAGTAGGTCCAAATCGACTTAGTTTTCCCAAGAGCAATACACAGCAATGGCCATTTCTTTTTCTAATAGGCTGGGTGTTTGTAGTATTTTGTTTGAAGGAAACATAGGTCAGAAGCAAATGCAACAGTGGCGTAGCTTCCCCCCCCCCCCCCCAAAAAAAAAACATTGTCCCAATGGAACTTTCAGTTCCCCACAACACAGATCCCCCAAAGGGTCTCCGTTCAACATAATTTGGGATTGCGCAAGCTGCAAAAAATACGTCGGATTCGCCCTTAGAATACAAAATTTTGCAAAAACATCCAGGAGGCCGTGTCGGCGGGGGGGGGGGGGGGGGGGGGGGGTACTCCTAACTAAGACCCTTCTGGTCGTTCTTTTGTCTTTCCACTTCCGTCCATGGGGAGTGGGTTGAGGCAACGACCAGATGGTTCTAGTTAGGAAAAGAGAAGGCCCCACAACCCCCTTTCAAATATCACCTTTTCCACCCCCACCCTCTCAAAAACTATCTAGGTTACCCCCTTTAAAGAAACCAGGCCATGCACAAGTAATTCAGAGGCAGAGGGTGAAACTAAGTTTAATTATCTGCAATTGTAATAAATTTGCATTTTACAGACAGGGACAAGGTACACTATATTTACGTACAAACGGTCGATGCCTTGGTGTTTTTAGAATAGAACATATAAGGCAACTGCAATGATCTTGGAAGTTATATACTTTTCTGTCAACATTGTTGGAAACAACTTTCAAGTGTCAGCATCATTGGAAACACCTTTCAAAATGGGCGATTGGTGTAAACTGTCAGAGAAATGGCGGAAAGCAGAAATGACCAGCGAAGGGCGTTCTATTCACTCGTCAGGTTTCGGTCAACTTCGTATATGCAGAAATAACCCAATCGTGCCGACACTGTCATCACAAAAGGAACCAGCGTTGAAGAGACCTGTGTGGATTACGGATGCCAACCTTGTTGCTTCTGTAAAAAAGTGTTTGCAAGTAAATTTCTGCAGAAAACTGCCAATTTGGTCTTCAAATAAAGCTGCACAGATGTTGGAAATCCTAAAGACACGGGCGGCAGGGTACAACTGAGAGGAGCGGGTATCCTCCAATGTTGTTCGGCTGCCCGAACGTCGTCTCTACCTCACTGCATCAGTGTATGGACTTAGTGAGATAGTCTCGACGCTCGGGTAGTCGAACTACCCCAATGGTATGTATACCAGTTTTAAACTAAAATTCCAATGTTGGGTTCAACGAACAAAAAGTTATGATTTATGATTTTCCAATCGGAAAATTTCCACCGGTGTGGTATTTGGGGAAAACGTTCCATCGGGGTGGGGGTGGGGGGGTGGGGGGGCTTGCTGCAAATGGACTTCCCTAAAGCTGGAAATTTGGTTGCCATCGAGATGGGGAGGGGGGGGGGGTTAGTTACAATTTCGAAGCTCCCCAACCCTATGCATTCAAGACTCTTTTGCAACGGTGTTGCCACGAAAGAACCACCGAGCCGCGACAAGCAACTGTCAGTATTTCGTTTACAGTCCATTTAAAATTAGGCTTCACACTGCACTACTTAATTACACAACAGAGTGTCTAAAATTAGAACACACTGTCTCATTGACAACTGTGGGATACCAAATTCAAAATCACTTTTTCAAATGTTGATATCTGAAGCAAATAAAACTTCAGAGGGACGGTTTGGGTAGAAGACTGAGTTTTTCTGCCTCACAAAGGCTCGATGATATTAATCTCAGATCCGACAACGCCTTTATGCAACTATGAGAATAAGCATTACGGAGTACTGAGTATTGCCAATGAGTACGGGAGTATATATCACGGGGGGGGGGGGGGGAGGGGAGGGGTCATATAATGGCTGAGTTGATTTGTAATCACCCTGCTGCTATACTAATAGTAGTATATCCCAATCCTGAAGTCTACTCTATTTTAGACCGCTCGCCCAGTTGAGCGAGCGGAACTATGCCGGGTCATCCTATACTATAGTAAACCCATACAGGACTAAGGCCTGATATAGTCGACGGATTTTTGACGCGTCGAATCTAATCCGTCGCTGATGCGACACGGAGAGGTTTTGAAATATACAGACGCATCATTGTCGCGTCGAATCTAATTGATCAGCCAATCGTGGTGAACCGGCATACTTCAGGTTCCTTCGGTCATTTTGTTTTTGCACCCAGGGCGCGACATTTATTTATTTGTTTGTTTTCTGGGCGCACCGACACTTTCGAAAGCCAGCTACTAACTCGGCACAAGCAGGGTTAGCAATGGTTGAAGGCGTTTGTACCGTCGACATGGTGGACGCATCAGCAAACTGCAACCATGATCCAGTGGAACCTGCCCCCCCCCCCCCCCACCCATCCCCCTAAAAACCCAAAATTCAGTCATGACCCCTCCCCCTCCCCGCTATGTTAATCCACATGCCTGATATAGGGAACATTGGACAAGAAATCTTAAAATCTAGATATTTATACTTGTAAAATGTTTGAGTGGAGGGGGTGCGTAATAGCAAATTTATACGCGAATAGCAGGGAAGGTAAGATCAGCATCTAGATTTCCAATTATAACTGCCTTCTGTTGAACACAGTTTCACTTATACATCACGTCAGTTCTCACAACGAAATATTAAAACACGAATGCTTCGTACGCCTGTGGAAAATAATTCTTCCATAATTTATATCTTCCGTGATTATTTTTTTTTCTAATTCATTCGAAAGTTCACATGCTTTGGACAATATTTGAGGTGCGCTTTATTGTGTACCCACGTGTTTTGTGTTTACAACCGTACAGGAAACCATCGTACTCAAAACTGAAATGGCGCTGCACCAAATTTAATAGTTCACCTGTTGGTTGCTATTTTGCCATGTTGTTGCAAGAAATCGGTTACGATATTTTATAATTTATTCGGATTCTATTTGGTGGTGATGTGGCCTAATTAATGTTTGCCTTTCACAACTCTGATGTTGTCTTCATAATGTTTTTCCCGGAGAAACCTCACCCCGGTTCACTCCAACAACCCACGAGCGGGGGACACCCACTCTCGTGCTCGCCCCCATCTCACCGCTGCGCTGCTCAAATGCTGCTGTTGCAAATCATATTTAATACACCGCTTATAGAGATTACTCTTGCCCCCCCCCGCCCCCCGCCCCCCCCCATCGAACTTTGATATCCAATACGCGCCTGCCATGACCCTATGACCCTACTCGAGCAAAGGGACGCACTCGTTAATCAGGCCTGCAACCAGGGTCGGGCACCAGGGGGGCATGTAGGGGACCACCTCCCCAACCTGGACATAATCCCATCATTTTTCCATCCAGAATCATTTTATCCCACCCCCCCTCGCCCCCCCCCCCCTTCCCCCAAGTGACTAAAGTTTACTAATTTGAATACATGCCAAGCACATGTGCGCAGGGCCGACGATGGAAAATTTTTTAAAATTTGGCATTAAAAGGAGCAATTTCCTGTCTTTCTGAAGGATCAATTCCTACTTCAGCATACCCCAGAAAGTTATATTGTTTCTGCTCAAATAACAAGATTCATTTTTTGAATTTTTTTCATTTCTGTCCACTAACTTTTGAATTGACCATCCTGAATCATCCCCCCCCCCCCCATAGTGACTAAATTCCACTAATTTGGACACACCGTGCCAAGCACATGTGCGCCGGGTCGACCATGGTTCGACCTGGCATGGGGAAAAATTAAAAAGTTTGCATTAAAAGGCGCAATTTCCTCTGTCTTCTGAAGGATCAATTCCTACTTCAACATACCCCAAAAAGTTTTATTCATACACTGACCAATATTTGTAGCGTCGAAGTAATGGACCCGTTCTTTGAGGAACTGATCAGGTACCACTGCCCAGTTGTGCTGTCTCTTAATATCCCAAAGAAAGAATTGAAAACTTTCAAACGAAAAATCTGGTGTTGTAGAACAGGTGATTACGAAGGACTTAATAGGGAAATAAGGAAAATAAATTGGAACAACATTTGGCTTGAGACTCCTCTCTGTGACTGTGCGGCAAAATTGACTAGCTTAATAGATCAGCTCGCTTCAAAATTTATCCCCAACAAAATATTTACCTGCAGAGTTGACCAGCCACCCTGGATGCATAACAATATTAGAAAACTTATTCGCCAGAGAAAACGCCTGTACCGTCAGGCCAATTCAAAAAATACCCCTCTGTCCTGGGAAAAATATCGTCATAAACGTAATACAAAAGTTTCGGAAATTCGTAAATCTAAAAGAAATTATTACTCCAAAATGGATGAAAAGCTCAACTCAATGTCAGTAGATGCCTCCGAATGGTGGAAGACATTCAAACTCCTCATATCAGGCAGAAGAGAAACCATTCCTGTCCTAGAGGGTGACAACAGACCCATTACTTCGGACCAAGAAAAAGCGGAACTCTTCAACAAATATTTATGCAATATCGCTTCAGTTGATGATCTCTCCCATAATCTCCCGCCGTCTACCAACAATCCTTATCACGCCAAACTACGTGACATCAGTCTGAAACCTGAGGATACACTGAAAGCTCTTCAGTCCCTCAATGTATCCAAAGCCTGTGGTCCAGACAATGTTAGTCCTCGTCTCCTTAAAAAATGTTCAGCCAGCTTATGCGATCCCCTAACTACCTTATTCAACTTGATGTTAAGCGAATCATTCTTCCCAGACGAATGGAAGCGAGGTAACGTAACCCCAGTATACAAACACGGGGACCGTCAGCTTACACAAAATTACCGCCCAATCACCTTACTGAGTTGTTTGAGTAAAGTCTTCGAGAAATGTGTCTTTAAAAAAGTACTATACTACCTGCAAACAAACATGATTCTTACCTCCCTCCAGTCCGGATTTCTACCATCTGACTCGACAGTCCTACAGCTCACTGACATTTACCACTCCTTCAGCTCAGCGCTGGATGAAGGCAAAGAGATACGAGAGGTATTCTGCGCTGTTAGCAAGGCCTTTGACAAAGTCTGGCACAGATGTCTACTATTCTAGCTGGAACACATTGGTATTACTGGCTCCCTCCTAAAATGGTTTGAATCATACTTACGCGGCAGACTCCAGCGTGTCGTTCTCAACTCGGCCTCATCATCCTGGAGATCTGTCTTAGCCGGAGTACCCAAGGCTCAATCCTTGGCCCCTTACTCTTTTTGATGTACATTAACGATATCGTTGAAAATATCACAAGTACAATTCGGCTTTTTGCTGATGACACAACACTATACTTAATCGCTGAAGACCCCAGCTGAGCTGCCGAAATTATCAGGGCCGATCTGCAACGACTAGAGGAATGGTCTGACAAATGGCTTGTCAAATTTAATCCCGCCAAAACTGAAACTCTTCTGATTACTCGCAAATGCCACCAACTAATCCATCCGCCACTACACATGTTCAACACTACGATTAACGAGGTCACTCACCATAAACACCTTGGGTTGACGTTTGACAATCGTGGAACATGGGCTTCTCATATTGCCGAAATAACAAAAAAAGCTTGGAAACGTATCGACATCTTACGTCGTTTCAAGTTCAGGCAGATCGAAAAAGCCTCGAGAAAATTTATTATGCTTTTGTTCGCCCTGTACTTGAATACGCCGATACCGTTTGGGACAACTGCACCGCGGGTGAGGCTAATGAACTTGAAAAAATACAGGTGGAAGCAGCACGACTGGTGACAGGGGGTACCAAAAGTGCGAGCAAAAGACGCCTCTACGCTGAAACTGGCTGGCAAAGCCTTGAAACAAGAAGACAAAATGACAAGCTCATTCAGTATTTCAAAATGTACCATGGCCTGGTCCCTCCTTACATATCAAACTTAATTCCTCCTTCAACCTCAGCAATTCATAACTACAGCCTCCGACGTGAAAATCTTACTGCACCCCCTTGTAGAACAAACGTCTACCACACATCATTCCTCCCATCGACCACACGGCTCTGGAACAGTATTCCTGTCGAAATAAGAGGCAATCCTTCAATATCAAATTTCAAGACCTATCTTAATCGCAATAGACAACGAGTACCAAGCTTCTATTATCACCACTCCTCACGTCCAGCCCAAATACTACACTCGCGATTGCGCCTAAATTGTAGCAATCTTAACCACGATCTGTATACCAACTTTCTCTCCGACACCCCATTGTGTAGATGTGGCGAGCGCGAAACCTCTGAACACTTCTTCCGTTGTTCCATGTACACTCAAACCAGATTACACACCTTAGGTACTATTCCCTACCCTATTACGACTGAGATACTGCTTTATGGCTGTGAATCTTATAGCCCCGAAATCAATAAGTTTATATTTGAAAAAGTTCAACAGTACATTCTCCAAAGTAAACGTTTCAGCTAGCCACTGGCAAATCTGGCCTGCTAACTAAATAGTTATCCAGCCACTACCTATGCCACTCAACCACTGGTCATATCTCTTCCTTGGGTTATTCATCCTTCCTCTCACTCCTCAATCTCTTGTGTTACTTTTTTCTTTCTGTCTATCCTATCTTTACCATAACCTTACAATATATGGAAATGTCTACATACATAAAGGACACTAAATACATCTGTACCAGCTGTTCAAATCTGCCGTGTCTATTAATGCCCGGAGACAGCCTTGTATAAGTTTCAAGCTTACTGCTGAATCCACTTCAGTTCATGTTCTATTCTGTAATTTGTTTGTCGTTGTTCTTTGTAAATTTTACTTGATCTGAAATAAATATTGTTTAAACTAAAAAGTTTTATTTTTTCTGCACAAATAACAACATTCATTATATGATTTTTTTTTGCCAAGCACATGTGCCCCGGATCGACCATTGGTTCCACCCGGCGTGTAAAAATTTTAAAATTTGGCATTAAAAGGAGCAATTTCCTGTCTTTGTCCCATGGAAAGCCTCTGTTTGCGAGGGTATCCGGACAAAACACCCTCATGACAAAACACCCTTGGACAAAACACTCTCAAAAACTGCTTCCTGAACAAAACACCCTTGATAAATTTGCAGTCTGGACACAACACCCTTGAGACAAAACACCCTTGGACAAAACAAAATTGAATCCCCAATGTCCACCCCCCCCCCCCCCCCCCGCCAAAAAAAAAAAATTGCCAAAGATATAAAAGAGAAAGTCCTTATATCTTTTGACAATTTTTGGGGGATATTGGGGGTTCAAAATTTGTGTATGGCCCAAGGGTAAGAGTTTGGTTGCACCAGCTAGTCTGGGCCACTGGTACAATGGAAAAATATATATTTTCTCATATAATATTTATGAAACGAGCCTAAGAATTTTCCATTTGGGCGAGCCTCTGGCGAGAAAAATACTCATTTCATATTCTATTTATCATAAGACACACACACGCACAAATTAGCCACTTAGTATGACTTTTTAACCCATCACCAAACTTGAGTTGCAGACGGCACTTGGAAAAAACATTCTCGTATAACTAAACTTTTTCATTTTTTGCTTCCAAAACATAGGTTATGACCCCTCATTGGAACGAGCGCGACACGCTAGTTCCAACGAGGCGTCATAACCTATGTTTTGGAAGCAAAAAGTGAAAATCTAAAAAAAATGAATGGCGTTTTTCTTGTATTGCGCAAGACGCTTTTTGCTGTTAGGTTAGGTAAAAGATTAATACAATATAACCCATCCTAAATGGGACAGATAACGTAAATTCTCCCTACTGAAATTATGCAAATGTAACCCAGTTGTATTTTGTTTAGCTAATCAAATTGTCCAGTTTGAAATTGACCAATGAAAGTCCCATACTCTAATTATGCAAGTCCTGAAAATGTGGCCCAGTTGTATTTTGTTCAGCCAATCAAACTGTCTAGTTTTGAAATTAACCAATGAAATTGACGGAAGGCCTTATTTATCACTGATTAATATGAAAACAAAATATCAGAGGGAGGGAGACGACTTACATAAGCTGATAGCTTTCCGTCGAATCCCTCTCACGTACAGCGATCTTTCTTCGTTTACCTTCGTTATTTTGTGTACTGTTGTACATTGTGTTGCTTGTTCTTCTTTGTACCTGTTGCGTACTGTATACAAATAACATAATTTCAAATAAATATTGTTTAAACTAAAACAAAATATCAAATGTTTTAAAGTTGAAGAATGAAAGGTTTTAGCGCGCCGAAGGCGCACAGGGACGATGTGGGATTAACAGATCCCTTGTGACCCGGTTGACCTTATTTTATTTCACTTGGATCACACAGGCCCAGCTTTCCTATTGCCTCAAATGGGGTCTGCGGGAGTATGCAGTTTACGTTGGAGTGATAGATTGTCAATAATCAATCCCTTAACGCCATTAAGAATGTTAGAGAGTGGGCTCTATTCGGCTTTAGCTTAGTTTGAACAATATTTATTCATGAAAAAGTATGATGCATACATAATATAATAAAACTACAACATGATTGTCATACAGAGTGCGCAATACAATGGTATGCATTAAAGTAATGAGTCAAGAACGAGAATTGTTGAAAGGATTCAGCAGTAAACTTTTAGCTTGTATATGGGCTGTCTCCTTTGAATTACTGACGAAATTTAATAGTAGCTGCAAACACTAAGTAAAATATTCTTTAAACACAGAAAACAGAGAGAGTGAGGAGAGCAATAGAGAGAATGGGTAGAGAGAATGGGAGAATGAAAAGAAAAGGGAAACTTAACCCCTTACCTAACGTCTAGCAGGCGACACTTGAAGAATAAGTTTTCGAATAACTGGAAGTTTCCAATGTCAGTCTCGAAAACACAGCTCACGATCCCTCACTGGAACGAGCTCGTCGAGCTCATTCCAAAGAAGGGTCATAAGCCATGTTCTGGAGACAAAGATTGAAAATATAAAAGAATTTAAATGACGATTTTCACGGGTAACACTGGCCGTTACATTGGGCAAAGGGTTAACTAGGAAACAGGGGAACAACCTGAATTCAATGTTCGCTACCAAAGAATACTCAATAGGGCAGCCTCAATGGGTGTATCGGTAACGGTGGTCCATTTGTGTGGCAAGAAATACCGGAAAAGTTTAAGAGTGCACTGCTACTTATTAAAGGCTCTGGAGACAAGAAGGCTTTCGTTATTATTCAGTCGTTCGGGTCCAAATAGGAGTGTGGAGAGCTCAAGAGTGAATGACAATGCATTGATTGTGGAATCACGAACATCGTCATAGATTGGGCAGTGCACAAGAAAGTGCTCAGTAGTCTCGAGATCCCCACACTGGCAACGTGGAGATGTTGAGAGATGGTTATCGTATAAGTGGGCGTTGGTATTACTGCAGTGCAGGCGTAACCTGCAATGATAAATTTGGGCAGCACGGGATTTAGTTGAAACAACATTTATTCATGAATTATAATATAATACATACAGGTAAATGATAATTGCATAATGTTCATGGAGACTTGTAATACAGGTGTATGCATAAAGGTAGTTCAACATAGTTGATGTACAAGTTGTATGTGTGGGATTCAGCAGTAAGCTATAAGCTTATGTTAAGCTGTCTCCCAGGAAAATCTGAAAAAAAATTGCAGGTAGTTGCTTGCACTATGTAAAATATTGTTTAAACATGAAATGGAGGTATACAAAAAGAGAGAAGAGAGAGAGAGAGAGAGAGAGAGAGAGGGGGGGGGGGGGGGGTAGAGTAGAGAATTTCAACCAAACGGAGCTCAACGCACACCCGACAAATGAGAGTTATTAAACGCAACCTCAGAGAATATGCTGCTAGCGGTGTCATTAAAGCGGACTCACCCGGGATCCACACCTGAGCCGCCATTAACGCGCGCGCATCTTACATTTACAAGCTATCAACCAAATTTAATCTATTAAAAGCCACAAAAAACTACACCTTGTTTATCCTAGACTTCCTAGATCGATGCACGCGAGGAAACACAGCCCAAGCGCGGAGCACGAACTGCCCACGATGGCTCCGTCGTAGCCTGGCGTCCTGTGGCACTAACGCCCAGAATGCAAAATAAGGCTGCATTATGCACACTTCAGATGCATGTAATATCCACAATCTGAGAAACGTGCATAGCCGCGCCCACCGCCGGGACCGACAAGCCACCCTCTCCCAACAACGGGTGCGGGGGAGCAACACCTGTCACATCACAAGTGCCAATCCCCCGCACCCACCGCCGGGAAGAGAGCAGCCTACCAGCCCCGACAATGTCCGCGTCCACACACGACCCCCAAATCGCCGACACCAAAGACATCTATTCCTTGCTGGAAAGTCATCACATCAGTCTCAAATGTTTGAATAACGAATATGTGAAATGAAGGTGACAAGTCATTCCCAAAAGAACTACAAATGCAAATGACTCACTGAAAGCGCCCACTCAGTGTGATATATTCCTGTACAATTCCGAATACAAGAGCATTATTAGAGTTGTCCAACCATTCAGACCCAAACAGAAGCGTGGAGATGTCAAATGTGAAAGGCAATGTATTGATAGTTGAGTCGCGTGCAGCGTGCGTCATGTATTGGACAATACAGGGGGAAATGTTCAGTTGTCTCTGGGTCACCACACTGGCACAATGGGGATGACGATAGATGGTTGTCATAGAGGTGGGCATTGATACCGCTACAATGCAAGCGTAGCCTACAATGATAGATTTGTGCAGCACGGGATTTAGCACCAGTGTAAAATATCGGTGGTCGTTGGTTTGCACTATTTAAGAACCTTCTAAAATTTGTGAGGGAGGAATTTTCCTTTACCGAGGTGGGTAATCTGTTCCACTGATTGGTAACATCCGGGATAAATAAGGATTGGTATAAGTTAGTGTGGCAGAAGGGAATACGGCGGTTAATTGCAGATCGGAGATTATGACTTTGATTGATGGATGCAATGATGGGGGGAACTTTGATAGAGATATATGGAGGTGTTTGCTCATGATACATCTTGAAGAACTGAGTAAGCTTGTGCTTTCTGCGTCTTTCCTGTAGTGTATTTGGGCAACTCAATGTTGATTGAACTTTTGAAATATACGTGGCTTTGGCCTTCCTAACTGCTGATACAACCTCATTACGTTTACGTTTACGTTTATATTTATCCCAGACGTATGGTAAACCTGAGCGCTTTGCTCTACGATATAAACGAGTCCTTTGCCTAATCAGTAAGCGAATCTGGTTATGCATCCATTTGGGTTGATTGGGCCTGGAAGTTATATCTTTGTTGGGGATGAATTTAGATGCCGTGTTAAGTAGGATCTCGGTAAAGTTAGAGATTACAGTGTCTAGACATGAATTATCGAACAAGCTCTTCCAGTCAACACTGTTGAAGGCGTTGTTCAAAGCATTATAATCCCCTTCCGGATACAGCCATATACGTCTCCTAAAGTGTTTGGACGTTGTTTTTTTAAATTCAACCTCAATTGAAATTGGGCAATGATATCGAGTCATGTCAGGAATAAGGGGCTCTAGAACTTCACATTCCAGTACAGGAACTGTATCACTTACAGCAAACAGATCAACCAGTGTAGCAGATGACTCAGTAAAGCACGTCGGCTCTCCCACAAGCTGCCCCAGATTAAAATAGTTACTTAATTCACGGAAGTGTCCTCGGAAGGAACCATTTTGATTTTCATTAAAATCCCCAGTAATGATTAGGTCAGAGATTGAAGTATCTTTGGCTCTATCAACAGAAACTGTAATGCTATCCCAGATATCAGGAGTACTATTGGGTGGTCGGTAGAATACTCCAACTTGTATTGATTTACTGTAATTTGTAAACACCTCAGCCCAAAGGCACTCAGCGTTATTTACCTCGAGGTCAGTTCTTCGCCGAAAGCACAAGCCATCCTTTATGTACATGGCAACGCCCCCTCCCCTCGATAAACGGTCACGCCGCAATGGTTCCTGGAAGCCACTAATCATTATATCAGATATTTGGTCGCAGCTTTGGAGCCAAGTCTCGGTGAAGGCTAGTGTGTCATGCGATAAGGATTCATACTCTATAATGTTCAATTTTGGTTTGAGGCTTTGAATGTTTATATGGGAGATTTTCAGTGAATTTTGGCCACAATAAGTGTTTTCGGAGGCAGGCCCAGGGTTTAATTCAATGTCCCCAGACAATAACAGGAGTGGGGCCAGGAACAATGTTACCAAAATTATAAGATGCCACATAGCGGACTCGATTAGTTTTGGAGCCATTGCGTTTGGTGTCAGTGGGGTTCCAGCTCCTCCTCCAAGAAAGTTGGGTCTCGTAAATTCCACACACCTATCAAGTGGTTGACCTTGTGAATCGGAGAGATGAAACAAGGCTGACAGCACAGTTAAGCTAACCTGAAGACTGATACCTACACTGCGCAAATACAAATACGTTAGAAAACACAGGGACTGCTCCTTGCTGAGTTTTCGTTTGAGGCCGCAGACATATATTGCAGTACAGAATGTACCAATCCGGGCACGGTAGGAATATACACTACACACTATGTAATTTGTGGATGGTAAAATCTGCACGGTGCCCGGAGACTGGTAACTTTCAATAACAGGACTATTCTACATTGGTAAGAGTTGAGCTCAGGTTGGTTACGAGAAGGTTTGGGTTTGAAGAAGAGTGGATAGAGCAGCTTTGAAATTGGGTATAGAAAATAATGGTAGAATACCCAGATGATCCCATGAACGACATATTTTCACCGGAAATTACCAAAATGGACCAGAATTATTTTAGAATATTGAAGTACTGTGAATTTAGTTACTTATTCCCGTTTCCTTATTCGACATTCAAAATTCGAAAAAAATTACCGGATATTTTGGTGTTGATGGGTGGCCCCTGAGGAAAAAAGAAGATTGACACCTCAACTGCCCCAATCGGACCACATTTAGGGGCCCTACTAAAGCCCCAAAAAGGCCCAGTTACAAAATATCACCAAAGCAGGTTAAAATCACGGGATATTTTGGTGTTGATGGGTGGCCCCCGTGGATTTAAGAAGATTGACACCTCAACCGCCCCAATCGGACAACATTTAGGGGCCCTACTAAGGCCCCCAAAAGGTCCAGTTACAAAATATGACCAAAGCAAGTTAAAATCACGGGATATTTTGGTGTTGATGGGTGGCCCCCGAGGAATAAAGAAGATTGACACCTCCCCCCCCCAATCGGACCACATTTAGGGGCCCTACTAAGGCCCCCAAAAGGGCCAGTTACAAAATATCACCAAAGCAGGTTAACATCGCGGGATATTTTGGTGTTGATGGGTGGCCCCCGAGGAATAAAGAAGAATGACACCTCAACCGCCCCAATCGGACCACATTTAGGGGCCCTACTAAGGCCTCAAAAAGGGCCAGTTACAAAATATCACCAAAACAGGTTAAATTCACGGGATATTTTGGTGTTGAATCACTGTTGATGGGTGCCCCTTAGGAATAAAGAAGACTGACACCTCAATCGTTCCAATCGGACCACTTTTATGGCCCTCTTTAGGCCCCCAAATGGGCCAGTTACAAAATATTACCTAAGGAGACAAACATCGCCAGATATTTTGATGCTGGTGTGCGACACGAGAAGAATAAAGAATATTCCATGGAACGCCATTCCCAAATATGAGGATATGAGGAATGACGAACTGTGGCCCTTAGGAATAAAGAAGACTGACACCTCAATCGTTCCAATCGGACCACTTTTATGGCCCTCTTTAGGCCCCCAAATGGGCCAGTTACAAAATATTACCTAAGGAGACAAACATCGCCAGATATTTTGATGCTGGTGTGCGACACGAGAAGAATAAAGAATATTCCATGGAACGCCATCCCCAAATATGAGGATATGAGGAATGACGAACTGTGGCTCATTAAGAATTTTCTCGTGGCCCTTATGACCATGAGGATATGTGGAATGGCAAGTTGTGCCTCTTTGCCCTCGGCTTTTGATATAACGAAAAGGGCACCCTGAAGGCCAGCCAAGTAACAGAAAGAAATTCCACAAGTGTATCTCTATGCAACATGGTCCGTAAATATCCCAAACCGGGGCCCATTTTCCACTTCACAATTTACTCACTTTACCCTTACTTCCTTTCCTTCCTGTCTTTAAGTCTTGGCATGCCCAAGGCCCTGCCTGATGTTTGCTTGCGTCTCCAAGAATACGAATACCACCCATTTCCCTTCCACTTTCCTATTCTTTCTAAACTCTGGTATACCAACGAGCCTGTTAGTGTCTGCTTGCTACGTCTTGCATACCAGCAATACCCATTCCCCCAACTTCCCTATTCTTCCTAAGCCATGACATGCCCGAGGGCCTACCTGATGTCTGCTTGCTACGCCATTCATATTAACACTGCCCATTCGCTCCCACTTCCGCATTCTGGTGTCTACTTACTATGCACGCTAACACCACCCATTCCCTTCCACTTGCTTATTCTTCCAGTAGCCATAACTTGCTCAAGGACCTGCCTGATGCCCGTCTGCTATGCCATGCGTACTATCTCCTGCAGTTGAATACTTAGGTCAGAAAGTAGTTAGAGCACGCCACAAAAGTCAATTATAGTAACAAAACAACGATCTTACTCCAAGAATGGGGATTTTATTCTACCGGAGTACATACCTCATCAATCGAAAATACCCCTTATGGTTCATATAACACTTCGCGCGACTCTGTTTCGGTAACATAAAGTCGATGTCCATGATTTGGAATAAGTGTCGAGCTTATTTTGGTAATTCGCAAGACTTCCGTTGAATCGAACACACCCTTAGAAGAGACCCCCGTCCGTTTAGAGGTCATTGGGTCACATGGCAACAACAAGGTAACATAGAAACCAAGACGGTAGTCTCCAATGTGCATGCTCACTAAAACCAAGTATCACTATCGGGATGAGGTCACAACATGCCCGTTCTCCTCCGCTTCTATTACAACCCACGTGACACCCACAATACCCCGCGCTATGCTGTCATTTCTGCAGTATGCTACCCCCTCCCACCCGCCCCCGAGGTCCCCCAGATGGGCCCGTTTGGCACATTTCATACTATTCAGAATAACTATAACCTGCTGCGAAATGATAATACGCGCACACGAAATAATAATCCGTGCACACGAAATAATAATCCTTGTGCCCGGATTATTATTTTGTATGTACCGATTATCAATTCGCCTTCGCGGATTATTATGTCATGTGCACCGATTATTATTTCGTGCGCACGGATTATTAACTCGTGTGCTTGGATTATTATTTTGTGCACATAAGGTGCCAGGACCCCCACTCCGCTGTCCCAAAAAACGGACCTGCTTTTTATACTTAACACGCCATACATTGGAATCCTGTTCAGTGGCGGAACCAGAATCTTTTATAGGGGAGAATTCCAATGGGGGAGGCAGCGATATGACGCGGGTACATCTCAAAGGTCGCAGACTGGAAGGAAAGGGTGTAGTCAGGTGAATCACCCTCTCCCATTTGTGTGACCTGGCAGTGGTAGAGCCTCCCCGGGAGAGGGGGGAGGGGTCGCTTCCCAGACAAAAAAAAAATCACTGTGCATTTAAATCAAGTTTTCTGGTGGCTTTTAGGGTCATTTTTTGGATGACCCACATTTTAGAGACAAGGTTTTTAACGTACATGGCTCATAAGTATCTGCATCCGAACTTGCGAAATTCCAGTGGATTTATGTTTATCAGCTGTGTTTGTATGTAAATAAAGAGAAGAGAGTCACTGTGTGTGTGTGTAAGAGAGGGTGGCTGGATGTGACAATTGTGGAGAGGGGCAAATTAGAGAGAGAGAGGAGGGGTGGCAAAGACTGTGTTTAGGGGCAAATGCCCTTTCATGACCTCCTGTAGCGCCGCCCCCGGATTCGGGATATCTCCCCGAATTATAAATTTCTGGAGCTCTGAACGCGACTCTGAAGCCTCCTTAGAGGAGGTGAGGCCATTGGTGGGGGCCGGTTATCCTTCCTCGGTAAATTTTTCAATTTTAACTGTGAAGCTTTGAGAGCGATTCTGGAGCCTAATGGAGGATGGCGAGGTCATCGGTAAGGGCCTGAGTCTCTCTAAAATATTCTGAAATTTCGAAGCTATATCAACAGTTTTGAAGTCTCCTAATGGAAGGTGAGGGAGGAGGTCGAAATCATATGTGGCAGTTTGTATTTATTATGAGGGGGGGGGGGGTGCAATGTAAATCTATTTGGGGTCGACCTGTGTGCGTTTTCCCATGCCCCCGCCCCTGATCCCGACCTTCCCAGGGCCTACCAAAAATTTATATAATACCGCCAAGATTAGACATGTAGCGAACAAGCATAGGCATATGTTGCCATCCCAGCCAACTTTAGGTGACGTCCCATCCCAAATTCCCCCTGCATTGTGAAGTACTTTTCGATGGCTGCTTTATAGGCCCTTTTAGACATCTGAATTTTATATCTTCGCTGACATATTTTTGCGCTCCCACGTCTCAACAAGAGATTCGCCCTCTTCCGCCAGGCATGCATACACCTACTTACTGCCACAGACCCAGAGTGCAGCGATGTGAGGTCTTACGCAGACTTCACTTCGTCCTAACTGGCCTATCGCACGTTAGAAAAGGGGAAACATGCCTAACAAGGACGGACCTCGGGTCATTAGGTTACCCCTCCTGACCTTCCTTCTTGAAGAGATGAGGAGGCGGTAGTGACCGAGGACCGAAAGGTCCTAGATAACTTAGGTCCAAACAAGAACAATTAGACCTAAGAATTGTTATTTCAGCGTTAAAATGATAGGATACCAGTATACCAGGGTCACAGGTTGGATGCCATTTTGACTTAATAACCTATACCATAATTATATATATATCTTTCATTTCATGCGCACGGATTATTATTTCATGTGCATGGATCAAAGTAGTAGTGCTCGTTCCTTTCGAGCAAGATCTGATGAACTCCGCGGTGGACCCCGGAAAGGACCCCATAGTCACGTGACTGGGTGCCGCCATTTTGTGTTGTCACGCTAACGCGCTTGGCCTGCCATGTTGTGACGTCATCCCCATGGTGAAACGTTGTATCACTGCGCATGCGCAGCGCGTGTTGTTATGGTAATACGCGTTTCCGTCGTCCATTTTGTATACAGGGCGCCGCCATCTTGGTTTCTATGGTAGCACGCGGTTGCTAGGTGACCCAATGGCATCTGGTAAGACGGGTGTATGTTTGGAGGGTACGTTCGATGCAATGGGAGTACAACGAGTTACCCAGGTGATCCCGTGAACGACATATTTTCACCGGAAATTACCAAAATGGACCAGAATTATTTTAGAATATTCCACTTCGTCCCTGCGCGCCTTTGGCGCGCTAAAACCTTTCATTCATTCATTCGGGTGTTTTGTCCAAAAGTGCTTTAGTCCAAGGGTGTTTTGTCCAAGGGTGTTTTGTCACCAGGGTGTTTTGTCTGAGGGTGTTTTGATCAAGGGTGTTTTGTCCAAGGGTGTTTTGTCTCGAGGGTGTTTTATCCTACAAACGTTTGCGAGAGCATTTCTCCTAAAACAATTACCAGTAACCACTCATCACTTGAAATTTAACCTATTATTGAAGACAGAGAATCTCTTCTGTTAATTAGTTAATTAGTCTGTGTGAAACACACAGACTATTGTTTTTGCACGGTTTCTTTTTCTCTTTTTTTTCTTCTTCTTCTTTTTTTCTTCTTCTTCTTCTTCTTCTTCTTCTTCTTCTTCTTCTTCTCCTGTCTTCTGTCTTCTCATCACTTTTTTGTCCGCAAGATAACTCGAAAACGAATAGACCTATCTCGTTGATTTTTGGCATGCTGATAGACAGCCACAAGTTCTCGGCACTGAATATTTTTCAGATTCCTGGGGTATCAGGGGTGTCTGTAGGGGTGTTTTGAAAGTGGGTCACGCCCATATCTCAGGCGTGGTATGACCTAGGGACCTGGGACCAACACCAAATGAGTCGACACTCGATGGACGTTCAAAATATGGGTCAAGGTCACGGAGGTCATCTAGGGGTCATTGAGTGCATTTTTCAGAATTGCTGGAAATCACATTTTTTGACCCCCTAAAGTATTCCTGACGTACACACATGCATTTTGATGTAAAAAAAGTGGGCGTGGCCAAAATTTTGGAAAGTGGGTCACGCTCATATCTCGAGCATGGTATGACGTATGGACCTGGGACCAACAGCAAATGAGTCGACACTCGATGGAGATTCAAAAAATGGATCAAGGTCACCGAGGTCACTCAGGGGTCAATGAGTGCATTTTTCATAATTGCTGGAAATCACATTTTTTGACCTCCAAATGCTTCCCCAAAATTCAGATGTGCATTTTTTCATGAAAAAAGTGGGTGTGGCCAAAATTTTTGAAAGTGGGTCAAGCTCATATCTTAAGCATGGTGTGATGCATGGACCTGGAGCCAACACTAAATAAGTTGACACTTGATGGAGGTTCAAAAATGTGGGTCAAGGTCACGGAGGTCACCTGGGGTCATTGAATGCATTTTTTCAGAATTGCTGGAAATCACATGTTTTGACTCTCTAAAGCATTCCTGAAGTCCATACATCCATTTTTACGTAAAAAGTTGGTGTGGCCAAAATTTGTGAAAGTGGGTCATGCTCATATTTCAAGCATGGTATGATGTATGGACCTGGGACTAATACCAAACGAGTTGACACTCGATGAAGATTCAAAATTTGGGCCAAGGTCGAACAGGAGTCATGAGGGCTGTTACCAGAATTGCTGGAAATCATATTTTTGAACCTCCTTGTGCATTCCCTTGATTGGTCCCTTTGAATGCTGTGAAGATATATACCTTTTCTGGTTTCTTGGAAAAAATTATCTGATTTTTGAATGAATATCTATAAATACTGTCATTGAAAACCTATTTCTTATTTCTTTAAAACTATTTTATCCCCAAAATAAGCCTCTAAAGTATTCCCATTACATTCATAGAGGGGCACGGTGGCTAAGCAGTTAGAGGTGCAGGCTGCAAGCCGAGAGGTTCTCAGTTTGAATCCTATCTGCGGCAAGTGCCTTGTGTCTTTAGGCAAAAACACTTCACCCCCATTGCCCACATAATGGCAGAGTGATGATGTGTACAAAGACATACTGCATGTCGATGATACACTTGCACTAACCCTGCTTGTGTGGAGTTAGCATGTTGGGGAGCCAGACAGTTGCTTGTTGTTGTTGTTTGGTGGTTCTCTGTGTTCTCTGGTTTCCTCCATCCGTAAAAACTGTACAACACGAGGTGGGCCTAGCTGTTGAAGTGTCATTAAACCCCAATAAATTAATAACATTCATAGAATGTCTTCTATGCACGGTTTGTCAGCATGATAACCCAAATACAATCAATCCTATCTCAATGTTTTTGGTATACTGATAGACTGCCTGCCATTGGTATTTGGTCATCTATGATTTGGAGGCATGTGGGGCCTTCGGACTCTAGATGTTAAAAATATGTTTACAACATTTACTGGGAAATGAGTTACCTGAAGCAGTAACCATTATCTAAAACAGAAATCTCCAGAGAGAAAGCTGAGATAGAATTCTTTGTTACATTGAACAGCACTGTATATTTATGTTGTATCATGTTACAAACCTTCAGTCTCAATCATTGCAGAGAGAGAGAAACCTTCACTTTTCAAAGCATTTTTTTTTAAATCTATTTATTCTCAATCATAACTCAGGATTGAGAGGTTTTGGGATGGAGTGGTGTGTGGCTTTCTCGAAACACCTATCACAGTTACAAAGTAATAAAATGGAATATTTGAATGGGCAGATTTTAACCCTCATAATACTTCGATGTGAATAAAAAAATATCTTTAATATAACTCATGGCTACAGAATGTTTTTCACTCTCTTTTCTGAAACATTTAATTCTATGTGGAATGGGACACCTTTTCAGTGTGCTTTCCAAACTAAGGGATTCTTAACCCTTTAGCCAACATAAAGGCAAAAAACCGGTCAGCTTTATACACAGAAATGTCTATTCAGTTTTAATTACTTTTTCATTTTTGCTTGAAGAACATAGCTTATGACCCTTCATTGGAATAAGCTCATTTTTTAAAGGATTATTTATTTATTGGTGTTTAATGTCATATTTCCGCACAGTGGTTTACCATGACCAGGACAGTTTTACGGGTGGAGAAGCCAGAGTACCTGGGGAGAACCTCCGGGCAACAGCGAGCAACTATCAGATTCCCCACATACTAACTCCACACAAGCAGGGTTAGCATTGGTTGAAGACAGGTGCACCATCGATGTGCAGTATGCTTTAGTACACATCGCCACCATGCACACACGTGGGCAATGGGGTGAAGTGTCTTGCCCAAGGACAGGGTGAGGACCGCTCGACTTGCAGCCTGCACCTCTGCCAACTCAGCCACTGCACCCCCATTTAACTCTTTACCCAACGCAGACGATAGCAAAATTTATTATTTCAAATATTTTTTTTCAAATTTTCCAAACAATTTCAACAAAACCATATCATGGGACCCCTCGTTGGAACTAATATTTTTCAACTTCTCAATTTGCATATTATGCGGGCGGATGCGGCCGATTCGTTGGGTAAAGGGTTAAAGGATTAAAATGGATATTTAAAGCGAATATTTTAACCCTCTGAAGATCTTAATATGGGGGCACGGTAGCGCTGTGTACTAAAGCGTACTGCACTTCGATGGTGCACCTCTCTTCGAAAAAATCATTGAGAATAATGAAAACCATTTCCATTCTCACAGTGTTGTTCTAAACACACTTGGATATAGATGGGACCTCGGTATTTTGACAATGTCAATAAATCTTCAGACAGGCTCTCGGGGGGTCTCTAAGGCCTTTCAACGTCTACATTCCAACATTACTGAACCTTTTTACTTGCAATATATTTTCCAGAGGTACCATGCATGCGGTTCATCATTGCCTTGCTAATAAGAACATTTGCCATCATCTACAAATACGGCAGATCCGGAGTTGGTGGAGCCAATATTTATAAAGTAGTTTATACTCATACATCAGGTTTGGTATGACCTATAGTAATGGTACCTACACCGAATGAGTTGAATCTTGCTGGAGGTTCAAAATGTGGTCCACCTCCATGCGGTCAAGAGAGGTCATTAAATGCATACTTTTTCGACCTTTCATTTTATACCAGTTAATGCAGTTCTGAAGGTTATACATGTATCTCATCATTCAAACAAATGGCAGCGGCAGTAATGTCCATTTCTTATTCCTTGATCGATAAATGGTCTGCACATATATGCCTTTTCGGATTTCTTAGAAAAATTGTTCTGATTCCTATATGAATATTTTCTCTATGAAAGAATTTCACAAAAAGCAGCAGGGAGAAAGCTGTGACTGTCACATACAATAACATGATCTATTTATTTAATCTCATTGTACATAATTAATTCCCAAACCAAGTTAATATAAAAACAAACAACTTGATCATGAAGAATTCCAGTGTACATGTAAAGGTATACTGCCAGGATGCTGGTAAAATATGCAATACTGACAGAGTTGACTGTACTGTTAACTATGTTAGTGCTATGACTGTTTAAAATTAATTTATTAGAGAAGTTCTAGTTTTATGTATGCCTTGTTTATGTCACTAGATGCTCTTTTATGAGCAGGCCTTCAAATGAGCTCTTGGGGTTTTTAAGGTTTTTATGACAATATCTCCGACATAGAGTCTGTGCACCCTTTGTCAGCGTGACAACTCAAATACGGATCGTCCTATCTCGATGCATTTTGGCATGCAGGTTAACAATAACCAGTTTGCACTCATCTATGTTTTTTCACCCTTTCCATCTGAATAACAGATGACAGATCTGAAGTTGGTGGAGCCATTATTTCAAAGTGGGTTGTGCTCATTCTTCAGTGTAGATGTAGACATGGGACTACACCGACTGAGTTAAAAAGTGCTGGAGATTCAATATACGGTCCACCGGAATGAGGTCATCAAGTGCATATTATTCAGAAAGACTGGGAAATGCATTTACACCTTAATGCATTTCTAAAGTTTATGAATGTATTTCATCACTCAAATTAGTGGGCAAAGCCAAAATTGTCCATTTCTGATTCGTGTATCGAACCCTTTGAATGCTGGTCACATATATGCCTTTTCTGGTTTCTTATAAAAATTGTTCCGATTCCTGTATGAATATCTGTAAATTCTGTTAACGAAAACCCATTTCTGATTTGTTAAAAAATATTTTACACCAGAAGAGAAGCCTCCATAAATTCTCTTTCTGTAGAGTTTATTCCTGATACCTTAACCCTTTTCACACAGACTTGAATTTACTGGATGCAGTAAATTCTGTTTCTCTAGTGTTTCGTATTGTTATAGTTGTGTATAAACTGTGTGTTGAATGAACACCTCAAATATAACAATAGAGACTCAGTCATGGAATTATATTCAGTGTAATTACAGGTATAAATTGACAACTCAATTAATTGAGTTAATTCACTGGTAGATAAAATGGATCAAAATGGTGAAAAACAGTGTCTGAAATTTTTCTAGGGGAGGCGAAAATACCCCCCCCCCCCCCCCGCGGTTGCAGGCCTGACTCGTTTGTTTCCGCACTTTGTATTAGATTTGACGCGTCAAAAAATCCGTCAACTATTTCAAAGACGTTTTTCAGACGCCTCACCGACGGAGATTCGTCTCAGTTGGACGGAGATTCGTTGGTGATGCGTCTTACCTAAGGCCTGATTCAGTCGACGGATTTTTGACGCGTCGAATCTAATTGTATTAAATCCGTTGCTGATGCGACACGGAGAAGTTTTGAAATACACTTAGATGCATCACGGTCGCGTCGAATCTAATTGATCAGCCAATCGTGGTCGACCGGCATACTTTTGCTTCCTTCGGTCATTTTGTTTTTTGCATCCAGAGCGCGGCATTTATTTATTTATTTATTTATTTATTTATTTATTTATTTATTTATTCATTTTCTGGGGCGCCCCGACACTTTCGAAGGCCAGTGTCGAACAGTTTTACGGGTGAGGCCGGAAAACCCGGAGAAACATTGATCGGAGCGAGTAACTATCAGAGTTACTAACTCGGCACAGGCAGGGTTAGCAATGGTTGAAAGCGTGTGTACCGTCGACGTGGTATACGCCTCAGCACCCTGCAACCATAATCCAGTGGAACCTGCACCCCCTCCCCCCTAAAAAAAATCAAATTCAGTCATGCCCCCGCCCCCACCCCATGTATATTTTAAAATCTAGATATTTATACTTGTAAAATGTTTAAGTGGAGGGGGTGCGTAATAGCAAATTTATACGTGAATAGTAGGGAAAGTAAAATTAGCATCTGGATTTCCAAATATTTCGGCCTTCCGTTGAACACAGTTTCACTTATAAATCACGTCAATTCTCCAAACAAAATATCAAACAAGGATGCTTTGTTCGTCTTCAATAATTTTTTTCTTCCGTGGTTATTGTTTTCAAATTCATTTAAAACTTCACATGCTTCGGACAATATTTGAGGTGCAGTTTAGTGTGGACCCACGTATGTTGTGTTTTCAACCATACAGGAAACCATTGTACTCAAGACTGAAATGGCGCTGCACTAAATAGTTCCCCCGTTGGTGGCTATTTTGCCATGTTGTTGCAAGCAATCGGTAACAATATTTTATAATTTTATAAAACATCTCATCAATATTGCTCTTTGTCAATTTTGATGAGATGTTTTACGAGACTGTTCCTATTCAATGGACAATTTAATAATGTGTACGTATAATTTTATAATTTATTCGGATTCTATTTTGTGGTGATGTGGCCTAATTAATGTTGCCTTTCACAACTTATTAACTAATTAAGGACACAAACGGACTCAGAGTCAAATAAATTGTTGTTTTATCCCCCCCCCCCTCCACCCACCTTCCCTGAATTGACTGAAATATTTTTGAGGCACGTGTTCTACTTGTACCTAGAAATGTTCACAAAGATGTTCTGACTGAAAGAAAAACACATCCCAACAGAAATCACAATTATTGATTCAGCTTATTGAGACTCAGGACACTAGGGGAAATTGGAGGCTGCAGAGTTAATGCTCATGCTTTGATCAGCCGTCTAAAGACCAAAGTAGTATGTCGCACACGCTTCAGAGATTAGTTTCAGGACCCCGGAAGTGACGTCATGTCACGCGACCCAGTGGCGCCACGTTGTGTTGTCATGGTAACCAGCGTGAGCGGCCATGTTTTGACGTCATCCCCATAGTGATACGTGTTAGTGCGTATGTGCAGCGCGTGTTGTTAGGGTGATACGTGTTTCCGTCGTCCATTTTGTATACTGGAGGCTGCCATCTTGGTTTCTATGGCAGCACGTGGTTGCTATGTTACCCAAAGGCCTGCAACAAGACAGGGGTATGTTCGGAGGGTGTGTTCTATTGAATCGGAGTATCAAGAATTACAACCCGACAAGTTGTACATATTCGAATTCTTTTAGAATTCTCTTCTTCTACTATCTATATGTGCAATAGTTTTCGTCTGCTAACCTTGGTTAGCACGTTGAAGAGTTCGGTAGTTACTCGGTTGATTGCTCGGTGGTTCTCTCCGCCCCCCCCCCCCCCCCCCCCCCCCACACACACACACATGTAAAACTACTTGACACGACATGACACTTACAATTTAAACTGTCGTAAATAATTGAATTCGATGTGAGCTTCAGTAACCGAGGGCCGGAATCAAATTTTGTGAATCCTGTTTAAAAAATCACACATGAGACGGGAACACATCAAAGCAAAGCCAGGGAGGGAGAGAGAGTGGCTAGACTTTTCTGAACGAGAATATTTTTTTCAAGTTACGCTGCCTGTAGCAACAACAATACCACGAACGTCGAAAGTTGAAACTATCAACGTAGTTTGTAGGCAAGCCTGATGCTGTTTGTTTAAAACTGATTTTCACACTCACCTATCGACTTCTTACTCAGTCATTTTGATAAATTGATTTTCGTTCTCACCAATGCTTCAGTCATTTTAAAAAATCTCGAATCAAGCCTACGATCAGTCAGCTCTGAAATGACGTAAGATGGGTATTTAGGGCCGAACGCCTGATTTAGTCGACGGATTTTTGACGCGTCGAATCTGTGATGAAGGCCGGTTCCGCTGTGTAACGGAATCCGGATTTTGTAATCTACTGTATTGAAAACCCTCAAGTGTATGTTGTCATTTGATCCATTATCAGGTCGTTTGGAAGTTGTAGAGGTGTCTGTATAAAGTACGTACTTTGTACCATACGGCATACTTTATTAAGCTTCAAGCGGAGTGTTTGTTCTGAAGGCAGACGACAGAACTGTTTATAAAATATCCATGGACTGCGTCCACGATTGCAAATGCAATCTATCAAAAAATAAAAGTTCTGGTATTGATTGTATATCTAATGAAATGCTGAAATGTGGGGAGTTTTGTATTCTTCCTATTTTAAATAAACTCTTCAACACTATTTTTAATGCTGGTGTCGACCCTTCTGAATGGAACTTGAGCATGTTAAAACCTATTTACAAAAGTGGTGACGTCCTTGACCCCAACAACTACCGGGGCATCTCTATCATTAGCTGTGTGAGCAAACTATTAGGGGCTATCATCAACAATAAAAATAAATTCAGAGATAATAAAAAATCTGTGTACCAAATTGGGTTCGAAAAAGGAAAGCGCCCTTCGGATCATGTATACACCCTAAAAGCAATCATTGATAAATATGTTATGAAACCTCCTGGGATTAAATCTGAACCTTTCATCTTGTGTTTTATTGATCTAAAAAAGGCCTTTGACAGTGTGTATAGAGATGGGTTATATAAAAACTCTATAATAGCAATGTTAGTACTAAAATGATAAATCTGCTAAAGGCTATGTATACAAATCCTCAAACAGTAAGAAAATTATCTGGTGGACTTACAGAAGCTATTTCTTGCACTACTGGATTAAAACAAGGTTGTAATTTAAGTCCAACACTCTTCAATATGTATGTTGATGATATTTCAAAGATATTTACAACAGAAACAGAGTTTGATGCCCCCATATTATTTTCAAAAACTGTCAGTTGCTTATTATATGCAGATGATATGGTTTTGATAAGTAGATCACCAAGGGGACTGCAGTCATGTTTGAATTCATTTCAGGAGTACTGTCATCAGTGGAGACTTAATATCAACCCTGACAAATCTAAAGTAATCAAAATAACCAAAGGAGCTCAAACATGCCAAGAAAGATTTTCCATAGACAATAAACAAATTCAATGTGCAAGTGAATATAATTACCTTGGAATAACAATATCATCAGCAGGTACATTTAAAAAGGCAATAATAAATCTGAAAAACAAGGCCAACAGGGCTCTATTTAAACTCAAACAATGCGTTTACAACAATGATCTGCCAGTGGAGTTGGCTCTAGACTTATTCGATAAAACCATCATTCCAATATTAACATATGGTTGTGAAGTTTGGGAGGCATTCCTAAATAATATCCCAGATCGACTGACAAATACTACCCTAACAAACCATGATGATAAGGACCCCTTTGAATCATTGGCTTTGAGCTTCTACAAAAGCATACTTGGGGTTAATTCAAAAGCCACTAACTTAGCAGTGCGTGGTGAATTGGGTCGGTTTCCAATCTCAATCAATATATTCAAACGGGTTCTGAGAAACTTCTTTCGTATTATTAAATTAAATGATGAGTCGCTACTTAAAGATTCATATCTGTGCAACATCCAAACCGAGTTTCAATCACAAAAAAATGCCTTGAATTGTGTTAAAACTATCCTCCATAATTATGGATGCAGGGATATTTGGATCAATAAATACACAAAGTATCCCAATAAAATTGAGAAGCTAGTAATCAAAGAACTGAAAAACAGTTTCAAGGGACAATGGCACCTTCAGTGTCAAAACTCTGAAAAATTGAGAACATACATTAAAATTAAAGACAGTTTTCTCTTTGAAAACTATTTGTCCCTTATTAAATCTTATACTCATAGAAAGGCACTCACTAGAGTAAAGGTAAGTGCTCACAACCTTCATATTGAAACCGGGAGACATAGGAGGCCTAAGAAATCTGATTTGAAAGACCGCACATGCGATGAATGTGACATCCTTGAGGATGAGGCCCATGTCTTTTTACTTTGTAAAAAATATAACTCAGCAAGAAAAAGATTGTTTGAAAACCTGAAGGATACTATATGGAATTTCAAACACTTTTCCTTCTATGAAAAACTAAAATTAGTGCTGAGTTGTGAGGAGGCTGACATATGCAAAACAGTCACTGAATATATTGATACAATTTTGAAGGATAGAGGTCAATTTTAAGTTAGAATATTTGGTAGATTAATTGTAAATGGTCATCTATAGCATGAGTGTAACTGTGTTCTTGTTCAAAAATACCATGTCACCAACAAAAAGAACTTCAGATTATAAAAACCTTGCTCAAAATAGTTGTTTTAAAACATTTGATTGGATAGTTCCAGTTGGCACTGTCCAATGAATTGTGGCAGAGCAATTTCATGTAAACTTTATTTACACTGTTGAGCAATTAACAAGCTAATGCGTAACATGAAAGCCATTAATGTTACTGTAGCACCTTTCAATGGAGACATGGTAATTGCTTCTGGTGATCAACCAGTTAAGGTGATTTTTATATTTTAAGTTATCGGCAAATAATAATAAATATAATATAAATGTATTCCAACTGAAAATCAGTATATCCAAATCTCTATATATTTAAAAAAGAAAGAAATGTTAACTTTCATCATTTACATACTTTTCAGATGCTGCAGAAACAGAATACATGTTCATTGTTTCATCACCTCATCTATTTCATGAATTTTCATCATAGCCTCATCAGTTCATAAAGTGAGTACCTCATTCACATTAACATAGATATTGTTATAAAAGAATTCATCAGCACTGGAGATCTCACTCATACGACACTGCTGTTCCATTTAACATTCTGAAAACTCACTTATATGCCCAATAGCTGAAGTTCTTCATAATGATTGTATACAGTGCAGCCCACCTGACAATATATCAATTAATTAAATGGCTCTGTTGGTTGAGTGTGAATCCCAAACACCATACTACTTAACATAGCACTGTCCTGATAAAATAAAAAGTTTGCGTAACCCAAAAATGGGTTCCGTAAAAGTGGGGGTTTTTTTGTTTTTTTTGACCCGTTGTGCTGATAGTCCTTACACAATAAGTATCCAAATTGAGTATCTAATCATACACAAGCGTTTGCATGCCCCAAACTACTTATGAATTTCAACTGAATATCACCAAATTGCCTCGTTTGAAGTCATGTTTACCCTCAGTAAACTAGTACTACCATTTGATGCATTGCATCTTGTTGGACAGAGCTCCATATGTTCTGTCAGTTGGGATGAAAGGAAATGGATGTTTGGTTGGCACAGAAATGTTGGAAAGTAACCAAGTGCCTGTTAATCGATCATTCTGGACGGGTGAATATTTTCTCAATGACATGGTGACTGTTCTATTGCCAGGGTTCTACTCTATTCCATTATATCCCTAAGTTAGGGGAGTACAGTGGAACCCACCTGTTTGGACATCTCTCAATTGAATATCCTTGATAACTGAATATAATTTCCAGCCATCTGACCATTTACCATACCTTAGTACAAATCTGACCTGTTAATTGCATTTAGGCCAATTACTTCATCGTCAATCACCAAATTCCTCTTCTTATTAACCAGTTTGGCCTAGAGCTGTACATTCATTAAAGGCATTTGATTCATTGTACCTTGTTTGATGAGGCTCTGTGAGCTCTGACAGGGGGGGGCTATAAAAGAATAAATGCTTAGTTTACCACTTAGAACACAGCAAATTAATCACATTTTTGTTAATAGGATACTCATGTCATATCAGTAATTTTCAGTGGCAAAGTAATTATGCAACTGATAGGGTTCCACTATATCAGTTAAATTTTTGATTCGGTATCAGCTTAACTTGGTCTTCTCTGCTTCTCCAATACCATTTTTCCTCAATTTTCCACTCTGAATCAAATCTTTTTCCCTGATAAAACACATTAATCTCATGTATCATGGCTCATTTTCACTGTTTTTCACCTTCATTTCATAATTGATATTAATGCAGCAGAATTGTAATTTAATATTATTTCTTTTTCTTCATTTTGAGCAAAATGTAACGTTATTGTGGGTTACGAGCTCCAATAAAATTCAAATTCAAATTCAATTCAAATTCAAATGACAATATAATTTATTGCCCAACATGCCTAGAGGATTACTGGCTTGTACTAAGACATTGGTATAAAGGATTTGAAGTTCATGTCACATGGGATTGGGAAGGCCAGCTCAGTAATCATCTTATTCTTGACTTGACCCATTACATGTTTCTTTATCCTGTCTAAGTCTTGACTACAGTGAAATCCTCCATATAGAATACTTGTCTAGAAATTTAATTTTTGACTTACATCTAAGATGAACACAAGTGTTAAATGAGGCTGCAGCCAGGGGAGAAAAATTATAAAATTAAACAGATCTGCAATTAACTGTAATTGAAACTTTACATCAAATGAAACAATCATACAAAATCATCCAATAATTGCCATTATGATCATATCCAGAAATATTAAACACTGCAATATTTATATATTGGTGCTTCTGACAGAGGAGGAATTTGCAAATACAGATACATTCTTATTTTTGCACTTCATGAACAAACTAGTCTTCACATTTTATTCTCACAAAAATAACGCTGGCTCAAAGGCAGAGATAATGTTATGTGTCATCAGTGACAGAGTAAGGGGCACATTGATGTTGGAAAAGGCTGAGTTTAGAAACGAGTTCCACATGAAATAATACAGTTGTTGCATATCGAATTACCACAAAAACACCACTGATGCTGACTTTGTGAAGACCCAATCGGCATCGTGTTATTTGTTTGAAGCTCACCTGCTCACTGTGATAAATAGCGTTCTCCCAATATTTATAGTTGGAAGTCTTGGTCAGTATCTTTTTCGCGTGCCTCCAACCCCCGCCCCCCCCCCCCCCCCAAAAAAAAAAAAATAATTGCCTTGTCCTGGGCCTTTGTTGACGATGGGCCCTTCTGGTATATAAGTAACGACAAATAATTTACTTTTCAGTTCCCAAGATGGTAAGATTCCATAAACTGTAAATAAATACTTACAATTTATAGTTTTATACAGCAAAATGTGGTGCACAGTCTGTAGAACACAAAAAATTCAAGTTCGTTCAAATAAAGTTGTCAGTTCCATGGGGTGGGAGTTTGGGAAAATGCTTCAGAATTCTAAAAATATCTTCTCATGAACCAGTGGGTACAATAACTTGATATATGGTATGAAGCTTCCTTCGGAAGTGTATAGTTTAGGTGTAGAATCAAGTTTGTTCAAACAAAGTTTGTGAAGCAATATTTGCCTTCCTAATGGCAGGGAAAAGATTTTGGGCCCTGTCCCAAATTTCTGTTTTCTGAACCGATGGTCCGTTATGATCGAAATTTGGTATGTGCTATTATTGGGTCATAAGTACTTGATGCATGCTAAAAAATTGTCCATGTTCCCTGTTGGAACCCCAAGAACTAAAAATGGAAAATATTTTCAAACGTCAATATTTCCCAAACCACACGGAACAGAGAATTGTTATTTAGTATGAAGCATCCTTAGTACCAGTAGAATCAAATGATAAAATAAAATTGCCATTGGTTTTGTTAGCGTGTTCTGTAAGGCGGGGGGGGGGGGGGGGGGGCATCGAAAAAATGCTGAGTCGGCATATTTGCAAAATATAAAAAAAATTCTTCTTCAGAACCACTGATCAGACTCTTCTGATATTTAGCATGCAGCATCCATAGGGGTTTCAGATACAAGTAAGTGTGTTCAGTTTAAGCCACGCGGTTCATATTTGGGATCAGTAGTCAATACAGGAGCCCAAATCTTAACTTAAGGCAATATGGGAAATAAGCTTTAAAATTCTTCTTTAGAACCGTTGTTCAGAATGTTTTAATATTTGGTAAACGTCATTGTTACGAGGGTCAGATTCAAATTAGTTTGCATCAAATCTCTCAGTTAAAATTTGGGCTTTCTATGGGGGCCCCGAATTTGAACTTAGTACAATATGAGGAAATTTCTTTAAAATCTTCTTCAGATCCACCAGTCAGAATCTTTTCATATTTGGTATACAGCATCTCTAGGCGGGTCAGATCCAAGTTCGTTCAAATCTAGTTCCTGGGTTAATATTTGGGCTCTCTATGGGGGCCCAAATTTTACCTTAGTGCAATATGAGGAATTTTCTTTAAAACTATTCTTCTTCAGACCCATCCGTCAGAATTCTTTCATATTTGGTATATAATATATCTAGGAGGTTCAGATTCACATTTCTTCAAATCGGGCACCTGGGTTATTAATTGAGCTCTCTATTGGAGCCCAAAGTCTAACTTAGTTCAATATGAGGAAATTTCTTTCAAAATTATTTTCTTCTTCAGATCCATCTGTTAGAGTCCTTTCATGTTTGGTATACATCTCTAGGGGAGTGAGATTCAAGTCTGTTCAAATCGAGTCTTTGGGTTAATATTTGTGCTCGATATGGGTGCCCGAAATTGACCTTATTGCAATATGAGGACATTTCTTTAGATAATCTTTTTTTTCAGCTCCATCAGTCAGAATGCTTCCATATTTGGTATGCAACATCTTTAAAGGGCGCAGATTCAAATTTGTTCAAATCGGGTCCTTGGGTTAATATATGGGCTCTCTGTTGGCACCCAAAGTCTAACTTAGTGAAATATGAGGAAATTTATTTTAAAAGTTTCTACTTCTGATCCACCTGTCAGAGTCCTTTCATATTTGGTATATAACATCTCTAGGAGGGGGAGGGGGGGGGGGGGGTAGATTCATTTTGTTCAAATGGAGTCCCTGTGTTCATATTTGGACTCCCGATGGGAGCCTGAATTTTAACTTGGTGCAATATAAGGGACTTTCAAAATGCAGTGACATAATAACCCTTGGAAGTTTGGCAGTGCTGGTCTACAGCTGATAGAATTATCTAGAAGCAGCCAGGAAGACCTATGATAATAATCATCTGACATGGACACTAGAGTTATGAATAATTTCATGACTTCATTCCCCTGTAGTGTTGATGAACCATGACTAACTGAATGTCATCTTCTTCTTTGAACCACTTTATCAGGCGAGCGATTAAGGCCCCTTGGGACCTCTTGTTTAACTTAGAACAGTTGTCATGACTGTCCATTCTGCAGAAATATGTGATCTCAAACACCAATAAATAAATATGTAAGAATAGTCGGGGGTGGTTGCAGTAAGATGTTATGTTCATATCGAAACTGATAATAAAATAGTTATTCATGAGAACAACTTGTGACACATTTGTTTCAAATACGCAAGAACAAAGGATGGAATTCAGAACACTTGAGGGGATGGTTACATGTCCAAAAATGACCAGTAGTGGCTGAAAATTGTTTTGTTGGGAAAAATATATCGGCACTTGCTAAGGGACTAAATATATTTTATTTTCAACTTGAGTCATGTGGCATCTATAATTGTAATAGAATGGTATTTTGTAAGATATAATGATAAAAGAAACAATAAAACTCACCAAAACATACATTTTAGAGTTCCATCAAACTTTCCACTACACAGGGTTAAGGCCCCACAAAGTAGATGTGTTTCTCATGCCATTTTTTGTACAATTAAATCTAGGTGGGCCATTTTTTAAAGGGTGATGGATCTGAAGGCTACTGAATGAGACATCGATGAGAGCCGATGTCAAGCGAAATTGTCTGTTATGTTTTTTAAACATTTTTTTTATCGTCAAAAGTATTTTGCAAGACATAATTCGACAAGACTTGTTATTGAATCAAGGCTTATTCAAAGAAACTCAGATCCAAAATGTAGCTTTCAACGATTTCTTGGAAACTATGATTTCGAAATGTTAATAACGGTTTGGGGTTTATGGTCATTCAGGCAAAAATAAAATGAGTGTTAACATCCCACACCCACCAAGTTGGAATTATTCTCTTGTTAAGGAGTAATAATGACTACATTGCAATGAAAGTGCTTTCTTAACAACAGGCTTATTACTGGACTGATTTTGATACAATTGTACACGAAGCTCCACTCATTAGTCATGATAATGACTACACAGCAACAAGGCAACAGGCTTATCAAATTACTGAACTGATTTGAATACAGTTGTACACAGCTCCACTCGTTAGTCATGAACTAAAATAAGATGACAACCAGATCACGTGATCACCATAGCAACCAGCAGAGTGCTCCCATGACAACAGGTTAAAGACTGGGTCAATTTGGATGAAATTCAACATGCAGCCTCACAACTTGGCCAGAAACTAATTAAACTGCATGCCAAACAGATTCACGCAATCTCCATATTAACCAGATTGCTTATTAGTAACGGCCTAACTATTGGGGCAATCTTGCTGTAATTTAACACACAGGGCTACAAATGTCAGAACTTTCCCATCCTTTATACCAGTGATTCCGCCTGAGGAAAACAATTGGACAATCAAGAGTGCTCACCACCACGGGTGGACCATGGTTCGGCCAGTGGTAGGAAAAGTTTAAATTCAAGGTTTCCAAAACACCCATTTCGTTGCATCTGGGGAATATTTTGAGGTTTTTCACAGTGATATGTGTGTAGGTTTTCACATTCCGAGAGGGGAACGTGACAACCGTTACTTATTCCCGGTTCCTTATTCGACATTCGCCATCAACCGAAGTAGTATGGCATGTACCAGACGGGGCACATTGGGGGGGGGGGGGAGGATCTCATGGGGGATCTCATATGTGACGTCATAGTCACGTGACCCGGTGACGCCATGTTGTGTTGTGTTGGTAACCCGCGTGAGCGGCCATCTTGTGACGCCATCTCCATAGTGATACGTGGTATGAGTGCGCATGCCCAGCGCGTGTTGTTAGGGTGATACGTGTTTCCGTCGTCCATTTTGTATACTGGAGGCCCGCCATCTTGGTTTCTATGGTAGCACGTGGTTGCTATGTGTCCCAAAGGCTTACAACAAGACAGGGGTATGTTCGGAGGATGTGTTCGATTGAATCGGAGTATAAGGAATTACCATAAACAACCGGCAATCCCTCCAAATCACCGAAATTGACTTTATTTACTATGGATTCCCCATTTTATCGATGTAGCACGCAGTGTTATAGTACCAAGGGACACAGTGGGGGGGGGGGGGGGGGGGGGGGTGCGTTCCTTTGTAGAAGAGTAATTTGACTTACAATTTCCCAGAATCCTCGTTTAATTACCCAAATAAACCCGATAATTTTTACCATTTCGAATTCTTTCAGAATTCTCTGCTTCTATCTATATATACAATAGTTTTCGTCTATCTGGCTATGTTCCTTTGTTCTAGAGTATACTCCTGTAGTGTAGAATAGCCTATTAGTTGAAGCAGCTTACCTTATTATTACTATATTTAGCTATTCTGGTCTATTCTTATTAGTTATGACCCTATTCAAAGTACGCTTGTTGTTTAATTTATCTAGATCATTTATATAGATTATAACTAACCAATCAGATTGCTTGATTTCCCATAACTTATACTTAATCATACAGAGATATCTCCCTTTATTACAACACAGTTGTATCCGATTCTCATCGCCTCTATATCCAATGGCCATATCCTAGGGAATCCCTTTTTTGTCGTATGTGCTTATGTGAAAAAGGCACAATGTGACACAACGTGCCCTAGCACATAGGCACATGCTTTATGTGCCGATATGTGCTTATATGTGCTTAGGTGAAAAGGCACAATGTGACACAATGTGCCCTAGCACATAGGCACATGCTTCATGTGCCGATATGTGCTTATGTGAAAAAGCACAATGTGACACAATGTGCCCTAGCACATAGGCACATACGGGTATTTGAGGATACCTATGACCTGGTGTTGTATTATTTGAAGATACCTTCGTGGATACCTACTGGAGAATCCCTTTTTTGTTATATGTGCTTATGTGAAAAGGCACAACGTGACACATTGTGCCTAGCACAAAGGCACATGCTTTATGTGCCGATATGTGCTTATATTTGCTTATGTGAAAAGGCACAATGTGACACAATGTGCCCTAGCACATACGGGTATTTGAGGATACCTGTGACCTGGCATTGTATTATTTGAATCCCTTTTTTGTCATATGTGCTTATGTGAAAAAGCACAATGTGTCACATTGTGCCCTAGCACATAGGCACATGCTGGATATGCCGATATGTGCTTATGTGAAAAGGCACAATGTGACACAATGTGCCCGAGCACATAGGCACATACGGGTATTTGAGGATACCTATGGCCTGGTATTGTATTATTTGAGGATACCTATCGAGGATACCTTTTGGAGGTTCCCTTTTTGTTGTAATAGGCCATGAGAAATCCCTCGATGAGGTCTAATGTAGTCTTACCAATGGCTTCCGTCCTATCTCCAAAGCTCCAAGGCCACTACTTTTCTATGGTCTATCTGTCCTATTATTAGCTTTCTACGGCAGTCTTGTTCAATCATATTTCCTCTGTATACATATAAACGGGCTATATAAGGCATTCCGCAATTGAGATTCCTAGCCGATTCCGTAAAATTTGTGACGTCACATATGAGATTCCCCAATGTGCCCCGTTCGGGTACATGCTATACTGCTAACCGATTTTCGCCAAATAAACTGCATTGCGAGGTGGCACAAATAGATTCATGAAGATTGTCGAATAAGGAACCAGGAATAAGTATGTGTCACGTTCGTAATAAAATTCACCTCAAGTATTGTCCAAAGCATGTGAAGTTTCGAATGAATTAGAAAAAAAAAATAACCACGGAAGATATAAATTATGCAAGAATTATTTTCCATAGGCGTACGAGGCATCCGTGTTTTACTATTTTGTTGTGAGAATTGACGTGATATATAAGTGAAACTGTGTTCAACAGAAGGCAGTTATAAAGTGGAAATCTGGATGCTAATTTTACTTTCCCTGCTATTCACGTATAAATTTGCTATTACGCACCCCCTCCACTCAAACATGTTACAAGTATAATTATCTAGATTTAAGATTTCTTGTCTAATGTTCCAGAAATCAGGCGTGTGGATTAACATGGCGGGGAAGAGGGGGGGGGGGGGGGCTGAATTTTGGGGCTTTCTTTGGGGAGAGGGGGGTGGGTCCAGGTCCCACTGGATCATGGTCGCAGTTTGATGTCTGTGTCCAACAGAAGGCAGTTATAAGTGGAAATCTAGATGCTAATAAGCCAATTTCGAAACAGCCATCTTTGGACTTTAATCTATGCAAGGTCACAGGTCGCGAGGTGTAAACAGTGCGATTTCATTGCTAACAACGCGTTTTCTTGAATGTTTATACCTCGCGGCCTGTGACCTTGCATAGATTAAATCCAAGATGGCAGTTTCGAAATTGGCTTATTTTACTTTCCCTGCTATTCACGTATAAATTTGCTATTACGCACCCCCTCCACTCAAACATGTTACAAGTATAATTATCTAGATTTTAAGATTTCTTGTCTAATGTTCCCGAAATCAGGCATGTGGATTAACATGGCGGGGAGGGGGGTACTGAATTTGGGGGTTTTCTTTTTTTTTTGGGGGGGGGGGGGGGGGTCGGGAGGGGGGGGGGTCCAGGTCCCACTGGATCATGGTCGCAGTTTGATGAGGCGTTCACCACGTCGACGGTACAAACACTTTCAACCATTGCTAACCCTGCTCGTGCCGAGTTAGTAGCTGGCTTTCGAAAGTGTCAGTGCGCCCAGAAAACAAACAGATAAATAAATAAATGTCGCGCCTGGGTGCAAAAACAAAAATGACCGAAGGAACCTAAAGTATGCCGGTCGACCACGATGGGCTGATCGATTCGATTCGACGCGACAATGATGCGTCTGTATGTTTCAAAACCTCTCCGTGTCGCTTCAGCGACGGATATAATACAATTAGATTCGACGCGTCAAAAATCAGTCGACTATTTCAGGCCTTAGTCCTGTATGGGTTTACTATAGTAGTTTTTTTTAAGATGACCCGGCATAGTTCCGCTCACTCAACGGGGCGAGCAGTCTAAAATAGAGTAGACTTATGGCTTGGGATAAGCTACTATTAGTATAGCAGCAGGGTGAAAACAAATCACTCAGCCATTATAAGACCCCCCCCCCCCCCGTGATATACATTTCCGTATTCGTTGGCAATACTCAGTACTCCGTAATGCTTATTCTCATAGTTGCATAAAGGCGTTGTCGGATCTGAGATTAATATCATCCAGACTTTGTGATGCAGAAAAACCCAGTCTTCTACCAAATCCGTCCTTCTGAATTTTATTTGCTTCACTTATCAACATTTGAAAAAGCGATTTTGAATTTGGTATCCTACAGTTGTCAATGAGACAGTGTGTCCTAATTTTAGACACTCTGTTGTGCAATTATGCAGTGCAGTGTAAAGCCTAATTTTAAATGGACTGTACATGAAATGCTGACAGTTGCTTGTCGCGGCACGGTGGTTCTTTCATGGCAATGCCGTTGCGAGAAGATCTTGAATGCATAGGGTGGGGGAGCTTCGAAATTATAACTCCCCCCCCCAACCCGATGGCAACCAAATTTCCAGCTTTTGGGAAGTCCATTTGCAGCCCCATTCCTCCCGATGGAACGTCTTCCCCAAATACCACACCGGTGGAAATTTTCCGATTGGAAATCATAAATCATAACTTTTTGTTCGTTAAGCCCAACATTGGAATTTTAGTTTGAAACTGGTATACCATTGGGGTTGTTCGACTATCCGAGCGTCGAGACTATCTCACTAAGTCCATACACTGATGCAGTGAGGTAGGACGACGTTAGGGCAGTCGAACAACAATGGAGGATATCCGCGCCTCTCAGTTGTACTCATCCGCCCGTGTCTTTAGGATTTCCAACAGCTGTGCAGCTTTATTTGAAGACTAAATTGGCAGTTTTCTGCAGAAATTTACTTGCAAATATTTCTTTTTTACAGAAGCAACAAGGTTGACATCCGTAATCCACACAGGTCCCTTCAACGCTGGTTCCTTTTGTGATGACAGTGTCGGCACGATTGGGTAATTTCTGCAGAAACGAAGTTGACCGAAACCAGACGAGTGAATAGAACGTCCTTCGCTGGTCATTCCTGCTTTCCGCCATTTCTCTGACAGTTTACACCAATCGTCCATTTTGAAAGGTGTTTCCAATAATGCTGACGCTTGAAAGTTGTTTCCAACAATGTTGACAGAAAAGTATATAACTTCCAAGATCATTGAAGTAGCCTTATGTGTCCTATTCTAAAAACACCAACGGCATCGACCGTTTGTAAGTTATATAGTGTACCTCGTCCCTGTCTGTAAAATGCAAATTTATTACAATTGCAGATAATTAAACTTAGTTTCACCCCCTGCCTCTGAATTACTTGTGCATGGCCTGATTTCTTTCCACCCCCACCCTCCCCAAAACCTAGCTAGTTTTGGGGAGGATGGGGGTGGAAAAGGTGATATTTGAAAGGGGGTTGTGGGACCTCCTCTATTCCTAACTTGGACCATCTGGTGGTTGTTGCCACCTCCTCCCACTCCCATGGACGGAGGTGGAACTGGAAGGACACAACAACGACCAGAAAGGTCTTAGTTAGGAGTACCCCCCCCCCCCCCCGCCACCGCCTCCTGGATGTTTTTGCAAAATTTAGGATTCTAAGGGCGTATCCGAGGTATTTTTTGCAGCGTGGGCAATCCCAAACTATGTTGGACGGAGACCATTTGGGGATCTGTGTTGTGTCTGTGGGGAACTGAAAGGTGCATTGGGACAATGTTTTGTTTTTGTGTGTGTGTGGGGGTGGGGGGGGGGGGGGGGCAACTACACCTCTGTTGCATTTACATTTAATTTTTTTTTTCTTGAAATTCTATACTACAAATACCCAGCCTAGTAGGAAAAGAAATGGCCATTACTGTGCATTGCTCATGGGAAATCTAAGTCGATGGGTCGATGGGCATACTGGTTTTTTTTTACTTGGTAATCTCGGTCCACCATCCATTCCTTCAGAATTTCCCTCCCATTTTGTCCCCCCCCCCCCCCCCCCCCCCCCCAAATTTCAGATAACTGGATTGGTGATGTAAATTCTACCAAAGGCTTGCATTCGTAAGAGTTAAGTGGTGTGTTTGTTTGTTGGGGATTGGACATTGAAGGAAGCTGGGGGGGGGGGGGGGGGGGGGGGGGGTCACCTATTATTCCTTCCAAATTTCCAATTTCAAATCGTTGGAATTTTGAAGCTCCAAATTTGAAAGGTTGGCAATTTCAGACAGGGTGCTTGTGGAATTTTCCTAACATGTCCAGAAATTGGCCAAAATATGGAGTTTTTTTTACTGAAAAGTAGTGAAAGCCCCCAAAATATTGATTGAAAAGTGGTAAAAATAACTCAAAATATTAATTTGCAGTTTGAATTTGTGACTAATGAGAGCCTTTGTCAGATACTTAATCAAGGAGGAGCATAAATGGAATTCTGCATCTTAAAACCTGTAGTTGAAAAAGTCAGGGTGTGGTGGTGGGGGTGTTTTTGTTTATGGAATATCCCACTTGTTGGAAATTATGTAGTGGTCATCTGAATTTGCATACAGGAGGGGAGAGAGGATGCATTTGAAAATCTAGAGGTGGATATCCCAACCTATCAAAAAACCCCAAATCCTGAATGATATCTGGTCTCCAAGCCTTCATTCTCATCTTCTAAAAGAGACTGTGAAGTCAGTATAGTTGGAAAAACAAACCTCACTGGGTCTGTTTTCTTAACACCTTACTAGTACACCCCGAAACTCATCTAAATCCATCCAACTGCATTTTGTTACAAAATTACAAAATAATGTTTTGTAATAATTTTTATTTTCTCTGAAGCCAGTTAGTAATGCTCAGATTAGATGAAGCTAAATAAGCTATTTTCACTCATGAAAATCTGTTTTGAAAACCAAGCTAACATTTCCAAATGCTAAATTATTTCTGTCAAAAGGTCAAACAAGTGATTATATTTTTATTTAACCTCAACACTTGTCACACTGATGTCAAAGAAATAAAAGAAATTCAAGTTGCAAATTCTTCCCATATATAGTAACTAGAAATTTGAGCTATGTCAAACAAAATTGATTTTGTTATCCCTTATTTAAAAAAATAAGTTTCACATTTTTTTAAAACAAGTTAATTTGACCACTAAGGTTTTGACCACTATGTTGTTAGGGAAAGGGTTAACTTTCAAGTCCTCAGATTAATTTTATATTAATAACTAGCATACATGTTAGTACAAACCTGCAGATGACTTAAGTGTTTCTACATTATTGTTATTTGCACAGATGGGCATTATTCTTGGTTTCCAAATGAACATACAGCAAAACCTGTTTTGAGAGACCACCTGTCTTGGGAGACCACTGTGACTTTGTCCTGTTTGATTGTTTTACACTATTATGAGAGACCACCTGTTTTGAGAGACCACCTTTGCATGTCAAAAAGGATGGTATCTCAAGACAGGATCTACTGTACCTGAATGTTTATTAATTTTTATGCCCCCCAACTTAAGTCAGGTGGCATATAGTGATTGAAATGTGCATGTGTGTTCGTCCGTGTGTGTGTGTCCGAGCCAATAACTCAAAAACTGTTAGGGCCACAGTCATCAAACTACACACAATTATAAAGGACCATGGGAGGATGTGTCACACACCATAGCCGGATTCGTACCTTCAAGGTCACATTTCAAGGTCACACTAAAATCGGTCAATATTCGTGTCTCAGCCATAACTCAGAAACGAATTATAGTACAATTGTTAAACTTTTTACAAATGTTAAGGACAGTCAGAAGGTGTGTCCTGTATAATAGTTTCTGTCGCATCTGCAAGGTGAAGGTCACAATTGACCTTCATATGTTCATGGTCACAAATCGTGTCTCAAACATAACTCCAAAACTATTAGGGCTACAATCATCTAACTTCGCGAAATTATAAAGGACAACGGATGGATGTGTGACACACCACAACCAGGTCTGTAAGGTCAAGGTCACATTTCAAGGTCACACTGAAAATCATCAATATTCGTGTCTCAGCCATAACTCAGAAATGAACCCAAGTACAAATATTAAACTTTTTACAAAATTTTTTGTTTGATGGAGGTCAAGGTTACAGATCAAGGTCATTGCCACAAGGGGGGGGGGGGGGGGCAAAATCACTTCCGAGTGAATCTCTTGTCTGAATATTTGTTACACTGTATGAAGTTATTTGGGACTGTATGTTTACTAACAATACCATCAGTGTCAAGTGAATGCCTTATATTGGAGACATACTGTGGATACTTTAGTCTGTTTCATACACCCAACTCAAACAGAACTGTTACCTGGGCTTCAAGCCCAGGTAACAGTCCTGTATGCGTTAGAGGTATTATAGAAATGACAGTAACTCTCTCAAGATTTTCCACCCTGTTCTTTTATTCTTCCCTGTATTTCCATTTGTATTCCCCCAATTTTCAACCCCATACTTTATTCCACCCTGTACTTTTATTTGGAACTCAAGAGTAATGAGGTAAAAAGACTGTCAAGATAAATGCATCTTACAAGTGTAGTTGTCAAGGAAGAATATACTTGAGATAGAGATGAGAGGTAATTTAATTTTGAATTTGATTTTGGTTTTGGTATTTTTCTCTTGGTTTGGTATTTGATATCTGACTTGACTGAGATTTGCTGATACTACCAAAGAGGGATTCACATTAGGAAAAACAGAATAAGTTGTTGTACCATTCTACCACAACACTATAAATGACTTGTGCCATGAGCTCAATAGTGGCATTCTTTTCAGACCACAAATCAGATCTACAATAATTTTGTAACTTGTTCTAAACACACCTTAATGTTTGAAGACATATTTTAGGCTTTTCCGACATCAGAGCATGTGCCCTGAGCATGCCTTCTTTAGGCCGTCCAGTGTCAAGTGAATGCCTTATATATGTGAACCAAAAATGGCCCTCCTGTGGTGATTTGAGGCGAACCATAATGACCCTCCTGCAATTTTCAAAATGACAAGCCTGAATTGATTCACAGACAATAAATTCACACTAACTTGTTCAGTGCCAAAAGGGAATCAGGGACCGATTTGAGCATTTACAAATAAGAGCCAGACTTTGAGCCTACTTTTGAAATCTAAAAGCCAGAGTTACTTCTTAGCTGGTAGAGTGCTAAATTATTTGTTTATGTGTTTTCCCTTGGTAGAATTTATCGGAGAGTGCCTACACTCTCCCATAAATTGTAACAAGGCAAATCCACACAGAAGATATAATGTTACTTCAAAGATAATATGAAGTACATGTACAGAAGTTTTTAGGTTTTAGCACCTTCACACCAGCATAAAGCCCAAATATGGGCATCAAACACT